>JACBWV010000626.1:30411651-31068296 GCA_013435795.1 Chlamydomonas sp. ICE-L
TCCCCTCCCCTCTCCCCTACATCCCCTCTCCCCTCTCACCTTTCTACCTTCTCAATTGTCCCTCTCACCCCTCTGTCTCTCCACCTCCATCTCACACACTCTCCCCTCTACCTTCTCCCCTTGTACCTCTCCTCTCTCCACCTTCTCCCTCTCCCCTTTCCCCTTGTCCCTCGTCCCTATCCCCTATCCGCTCTCTCCTCTCCCCTCTCCCCTCACCCCTCACCCCTCTGACAATACCTTTAACAGGTCCTTGCTTCACTGAAGCTCTCATTTGAGCCTCCCCTACCACTAGCTCAGGCCACCCTACACACCCTGATGACCCTGCCATAGACACAGCCGCACCACCTACACACCCTCTGCTACACCCTGCTGTTCACACACACACCTCTCCCACTCCCTCCTCTCCCTCTGTCAACAGGTCCCATGTCAACGACTACTCCTTGAGATGCTTGACACCAGGCCACCTAAATCCTTATTGTATTACCCACCTTGCCCATGCATACCACCCTCATCCCCCTTTCCAACACTGTCAAACAGGTCACTGCTCAAAACGTGTTATCAACTTTGTAGCTCGCTTACACTCAGCACCCAACACACACCCTCTGCGATTTTTACCCCATACTACCCATGCGGAGAAAAGCGGGAAAACAAGACAAGCACAGAAAAGAGCCACGAGAGCAAAGAGGAAACGCGAAAAGAGAACGAGAACCCTCTTCCCCTCCTCGCCCCCTTCCCCTATCCCTCTCCCCCTCTCCCCTGTCCAATCTTTTCCATCTCTATGCTCCCTCTCACCTTCTCTCAGCTCTCCTGTCCCCTCTCCCCTCACCCCTCTGCCAATACCTTTCAACAGGTCCTTGTCAACGCTCATATTGAGCTGCTAGACTCAGGCCACCTACACACCATGTGTGGCTCCCACTGTCCATGCACCAACCCTCTCCCCTCTGTTAACACTTGTCTACAGGTTCTTGTCAACGCTCTCATTGAGCTGCTTGATTCAGGCCACCTACACACTCTCTGTGGCTCCCGCTCCACCGCCACAACCAGCTCCTCCAAGTTGGCTTCGGCTGGCGCCTCGGCCGTCATGGACTTTGTATCCAACCTCCTTGCTGCGGGTCGTATCTTTGTACCGCCTGCCTTCGCCCTCCGCCTCCTGCGCCACGTCGCGGCAGCCGCCAGGGCCGCGAGCCAGCAGGCAGGCGCCACAGGCCCCCCCGCCCCCCTGCCCAAGGGGGGCCTGGTCCCCAGTGGAGGTCTGGGGGTGGGGGTGGGGGTCCATGTCGTGGAGGGGGCGGAGCGTGTGGGGAGGGAGGAGTCCCTGTTCATTCAGTTAGTAAAGGCCGTTGGTGTTCAGTGTCTGCATGACAGCACAGCACAGGCAGATCTACAAAAGCTGTCTTTGGAGGTGGGTGTCTGACGTAGTTGTGGGGTTGGGGTTGGGTGGGATTATTGGGGTTGGGGGTTGGGGGGGTTGGTTGGTGGGTGTGGGGGGTGGGTGTGGGTGTCTGGCTTAGTTGGGCGGTTAGTGTTCAGTGTCTGCATGACAGCACAGCACAGGCAGATCTACAAAGCTGTCTTGGAGGTGGGTGTCTGACGTAGTTGTGGGGTTGGGGTTGGATGGGATGATTGGGGTTGGGGGTTGGTTGGTGGGTGGGGTTGGTGGGGGTGGTGTCTGGCTTAGTGGGGCGTTGGTGTTCTGTGTCTGCATGACAGCACAGCACAGGCAGATCTACAGAAGCTGTCTTTGGAGGTGGTGTCTGACGTAGTTGTGGGTTGGGGTGGGTGGGGTGATTGGGGTTGGGGGTTGGGGTGGGGTTGGTTGGTGGGGGTGGGGGTGGGGTTTGGATGGGGGTTGGGGTTGGGGGTGGGTTGGGGGGGGTGGGGGGGGGTTGGGGGGGGTTGGGGTGGGGTAGGGTGTGGGTGGGGGTGGGGGGGTGGGGGGTTGGGGTGGGTTTGGGGTGGGGGGGGTGGGGTGGGGGTGGGGTTGGGGTGGGGGTTGGGGGGTGGGGGTGGGTGGGGTGATTGGGGGTGGGGTTTGGTGGTGGTGGTGGTGGTGGTGGCGGTGGGGGTGGGGGTGGGGGGGGAGTTGGTTGGTGGGGGGGGAGGGGGGGGGGGGGGGTCGGGCTTGGGGGCGGTCGGTATTTCGTGTCTGGTCGGAGGGGGGGTGGGTGGGTGGGTGGGTGGGGGGGGGGAGACCCCCAGAAAGGGTCCCCACAATTTTGCCAGATTTTCAGGATCGACCGCTTACACCCTTCTTTAAACACTCTCACTTTCTCATACCCGCACACCTACCTTTCGGATGTTTTATGGCGTTTCCTGCCCTCCTGGACAGGCAAACAATCCAAAACAAAAACCGACAAACAGAAACCACAAAAACAGACCAACAAACAACAACAACAATAGGAGCAACAACAACAACAACAACAACAACAACAACAACAACTACAACAACAACAACAACAACAACAACAACAACAACAACAGCAATGACATCAACAACAACAACAACAACAACAGCAACAAAACAAAAACAAAAACAACAATATCAACAACTACAACAATAACAACAACAACAATAGCGACAACAACAACAACAATAGCGACAACAACAACAACAACACCAACAACAACACCAACAACAACAACTACAACAACTACAACAACAACAACAACAACAACAACAACAACTTCAACAACAACAACAGAAAACAGAAAACAGCAATGACAAGTTTTACCCACCAGCATCCCACCAGCACCCCTGCAGGACTCGGATGTGGAGCCTGAGCTGTGCAACAGTTGCAGCTTATTCCGTGCCACCGCACTGATGCTAAGTAACAGACTGGAAAAAAAAAACAGAAGAACAAGGAGAAAAACAAGTTTACCCACCACCACAACAACCACCCCTGCAGAACCAGCAGCACCAGCACCCCACCACCACCCCTGCAGGACTCCGAGGTGGTGCTTGAGATGTGCAACAGCTGCAGCTTCTTCCGTGCCACCACACTGGTGCTAAGTAACAGACTGACAAAACATACAGAAGAAAAAGAAGAAAAAGAAGTTTTACCCACCACCACAACTACCTTCCCTACAGCTCCACCACCCCACCACCACCCCTGCAGCACCACCACCCTTACCCTTGCAGCACCACCACCCCACCACCACCCCTGCAGCACCACCCCACCACCCCTTGCAGCACCACCACCCCTGCAGCACCACCCCCACCACCCTTGCCAGCAACCCTGCAGCACCACCACCCATGCAGCACCACCAACCCCCACCCTTGCAGCACCACACCCCACCCACCACCACCCTGCAGCAGCACCCCCACCACCCTTGCAGCACCACCACCCCCGCAGGCACACCACCACCCCCCACCCTTGCAGCACCCCCACCCCCACCCTTGCAGCACCACCACCCCCCGCAGCACCACCACCCCCCAATCCTTGCAGCACCCCCCCAGCCCCCACCCTTGCAGCACCACCACCCCACCACACCCTGCAGCACCACCCCGACCACCCTTGCAGCACCACCACCCCTGCAGCACCCCCACCCCCACCCTTGCAGCACCCCACCACCCCCACCCTTGCAGCACCACCACCACCCCACCCTTGCAGCACACCACCCCACCACCACACCCCTGCAGCCCCACCCCACCACCCTTACAGCCCCACCCCACCACCCCTACAGCACCACACCCCACCCCTGCAGCACCACCACCCTTTTCTTTGCAGCACCACCCCCCCGCGACCACCCCCCCACCACCCCTGCAGCACCACCACCCCCACCCTTGCAGCAACCACCACCTCACCACCACCCTGCAGCACCATCCCCCCACCACCCTTGCCGCACACCACCCCGCCAGCCAGCACCACCACCCCCCACCCTTGCAGACCCCCACCCCCCACCTTGCAGCACCACCACCCCCCACCACCCCTCGCAGCAGCACCCCACCACCTTGCAGTCCCCACCACCCCCGCAGCACCCCCACCCCCACCCTTGCAAAACCACCACCCCCGCAGGCACCCCCACCACACCTGCAGCACAACAACCCACCCCCACCCCTGCTGATGCGCCCACCACCCCCCACCCTGCAGACCACCCCCACCCACCCCCACCCCTGCAGCCCCACCCCACCACCCCACCCTGCAGCCCCCCCCCCCCCACCCACCACCCCTGCAGACCACCCACCACCCCACCCTGCAGCACCACCCACCACCACCACCCCTGCCGCACCACCCCACCCCCACCACCCCTGCCTCACCACCCCACCCACACCACCCTGCCGCACCACCCCACCACCACCACCCCCTGCAGCACCACCCCACCACCACCCACCCCTGCAGCGCAGCACCCACCCCACCACCACCACCCTGCAGCACCACCACCCCACCCTTGCAGCGCATCCCCCCACCCCACCCCTGGCAGCACCCCCACCCCACCCCTGCAGCACCACCACTCCACCACCACCTGCAAGCCCCACCCCACCACCACACACCCCTGGCAAGTACCACCACCCCACCACCACCACCCCTGCAGGACTCCGAGGTGGTGCTTGAGCTGTGCAACAGCTGCAGCTTCTTCCGTGCCACCGCGCTGGTGCACCACTTGCGAGGAGACTTTGAAGGTGCTCTGGCATCACACATGAAACCTCCGTTTGATGCTGATGCCCCCTTCACATACGTGCACACGTGAGGACTATATTGTGTAGAATTAAACTAATGCAGAATTATAAGTATATAATTAAATGATCACTGCAGCTCGATCTCAGGGCCCTTGTCTGTAAAAGGATTGTCTGGGGTTCAGTTCATCAATGCGTTTTCTTTTTAGCCCTTCCTGGCACGGCTGGGCAAATACATAAGGCACGTATATGAAATACTTGCTCGCTGCAATCTTTCTTGCTTCTTGCTCAGCTACTCAGCTTCCTGGAAAAAAAACTAGCTGTGGCCCACCAGTCCCCAGAGCTCATTAGCCGGGACGCACCCTCTGTCGCCCATCACCCACCTGCGCAACCACAAATGCTTTCTCCCCCACCTACACGCACATTCACACTCAGACTCACACCCACACGCACCCACACACGCACTCCCACTCACACTCATGCTCACACCCACACGCACACCCACACCCTCACTCACACCTACACCCGCGCTCACACCCACTCTCGCCCTCTCACCCCTCCACGCACCCATACTCTCCCGCTCTCACCCCACCACACACACACCCTCTCTACCAGAAACCTTGGCATCCAGCCCCTGCGCCCCGCCGCCGCCTCTGCCCTCCGCCGAGCTGTGGCCCACCATTCCCCAGAGCTCATTAGTCGAGAAGCACTATTTGTGCCCCTGCCGCCCATCACCCACCTGCACGATCACAAACACTATCTCCCCCACCTACGCCCACATTCACACTCACACTCACACCTAGACTGACTCCCACACACACACTCACACTCAGACTCACACCCACACCAACACCTACACCCACACTCACTCCCCCCCTCTCACCCCACCACGCACCCACACTCTCCCGCTCTCACCCCACCACACACACACCCTCTCTACCAGAAACCTTGGCATCCAGCCCCTGCGCCCCGCCGCCGCCTCTGCCCTCCGCCGAGCTGTGGTCCACCAGTCCCCAGAGCTCATTAGCCGTGACGCACCTGCTGTCGCTGCGCTGCTCATCAAGTACTTCAGCATTGACGAGCAGAGCGAGGTGGTCACTGCCGCCAGCAAGGATGATGCCGTGCAGTTTGCCTTGCTCAAATCCCTGTTGCTAATTGAGCAGGACCGTCAAGCCTCCCCCTCCGACCCCTCCTCCATCCCCTCCACCTCGGGCCAGCCAGCCCACCCCCACACTCACACCCCAGCCTCCCCTAGCTCCTTCCAGGCTGGCACCAAGATCGCAGCAGCCTCTCGAAGCATCCTCTCAAGGGGGGCTGTCTCCGACACCTACGTGCACCTCCTCTGCCGCTTCGAGCCAAGGGCAGTGCTTCGCTTTCTGCAAGGCAGGCACCAGGCCTACGACGTAAAAAAGTGCATTCAGTACTGTACACATTTTCAGGTGGAGGATGCAGAGGCCTTCCTTCACGAGCGCCTCGGCTACCTGGACGCAGCGATGGGGCTCCACATGAAGATGTTGGCAAGGTGTGTGCTGTGTGTGTGCTGTGTGTGGTGGAGGGTGTGGTAGAGGGGGGAGGGGGGTGGGTGGGTGGGTGGGTGTGTGTGTGGGGGGGGGGGGGATGTGCCCAAGCTCCCTACATGCAGTTATGGGGCTCCACATGAAGATGCTGGCAAGGTGGGTGTTGTGACTGTGTGGTGGTGGTGGTGGTGGGTGTGGTAGAGGGGTGGAGGGTGGAGGGGGGAGGGGGGGGGGGAGGGGGATTTGCCCAAGCTACCTAGATACAGCAATGGGGCTCCACATAAAGATGCTGGCAAGGTGGGTGTTGTGACTGTGTGGTGGTGGTGGTGGTGGTGGTGGTGTGTGTGTGGTGGAGGTGGGGAGGGTGAGGGGTGTGTGGGGGGATGCGCCCAAGCTACCTAGATACAGCGATGGGGCTCCACATAAAGATGCTGGCAAGGTGGGTGTTGTGACTGTGTGGTGGTGGTGGTGGTGGTGTGTGTGTGGTGGAGGTGGGGAGGGTGAGAGGTGGGGGGGGGGATGTGCCCAAGCTACCTAGATGCAGCGATGGGGCTCCACATGAAGATGCTGGCAAGGTGGGTGATGGGTGTGGTGGTGATGGGTGTGGTGGTGGTGGTGGTGGTGGTGGAGGTGGGGGAGGGGAGGAGGGGGGGGGGGGGGGGGGGGTGGGGGGGGGGAGGGGGGATTTGCCCAAGCTAACCTAGATGCATCGATGGGGCTCCACATGAAGATGCTGGCAAAGTGGGTGTTGGGTGTGGTGGTTGTGGTGGAGGTGGTTGTGGTGGAGGTGGGAGGGGTGTGTGTGTGGGGGGGGGGGGATGCGCCTCAGCTACTTGGACGCAGCCATGGGGCTCCATATGAAGATGCTGGCAAGGTATGTGCTTTGTCTGTCTGTGTGTTTGGTAATGTGTGGGTAGGTGTGTGTGTGGGTGGGTGGGTGGGGGGGGGGGGGATACATTTGTCTGGGCTGGCTGAATGCCATCAAAAGCCTTCACATTCATACGCATACACATACATGTACAAATACGTGTATGTGTGCAAATAAGTTTGGGGTTCAGTTCATCAATGCTTTTTATTTTTGGCCCTTCCTGTTACGGTTGGGCAAGTCCCTTTTGCCTATTTGGCCTACCCCTGGACTGTAAAATACATCCATACACATGCATGAATGTGCAGGACCAACTCCGAGCTTGTTGCCTCCTTCACTAGTGGTAGCATCTGCTCCCATCTGGAGGAGAGACACGACCGCATGCTGTCGGCAGCCCACGCCTCAAGCTCTGACGCAGCCCCCTCCCCATCCGCCTCCTCTCCCTTCGCCCGCGCCCGTAGTATCCCCTCCCCACACACTCTGCACTCCGTCTCCTTCCACCCTCACGTTGACGAGGAGAGCGGGGAGGAGGAGGAGGAGGATGCCATTCATCTGTTCTGGCTCTCGTCTCTATCCGCGCACCTATGCGCCATCCTGCCGCGCGTATGCGCCACCTCCAACTCTAGAAGCTACCACGCAGCGATGTCGCATCTCCCCCTCCCACCCGAGGCGCTGATGGCTGTGGCCCTTGTACCCACGCTGTCCTCTGCCTCCTCCCATACCTCAGGAGATCCGAACCACGCCACTCCCTCCCCACAGCTGACTTCCCCCCTTCCCACACAGGTATGTGTATGTAAACGTGTGCATACATTTGAATAGGTAGAACAATAAACAGACACAGACAAACACACATACACATCCCCTCCCCACGCGTGGCTTCCCCCCTTCCCCCGCAGGACTGTGTATGTAAACGAATACATTTGAATAGGAAGGACAAACACACATACATACACCTACACAAATACATGCACCTACACACATACATCCACCTGCACACATACATACACCTTCACACATACATACACCTACAACATACATACACCTCCAACATACATTACACCTACCCACCATACCTTACACTACACCCCTACATACCCCCTACACAACCTACATACACCCTACACACATTACATACACCTACACACATCCATAACATACACACCCCTACATACACTTCACACTTCATACCCCTTCACACATACACACACCTACACAATACATACACCCTAACACACATTCCATACACCACACACATTACCTACAACCTACACACATCATACACCTACACACATACTACACCTTCACACATACATACACCTTCAACATCACAAACATACACCTACACACATACATCCACCTACACACATACATACACCTACACACATACATACACCTACACACATACATACACCTACACACATACATACACCTACACACATACATACACCTACACACATACATACACCTACACACATACACACACCTACACACATACATACACTTACACACATACATACACCTACACACATCTGACTTCCCCCCTTCCCCTGCAGGACTGTGTATGTAAACGTGTGCATACATTTGAATAGGAAGGACAAACACACATACACATCCCCTCGCCACACCTGACCTCCCCCCTTCCCCCACATGCATGTGTATGTAAATGTGTGCGTACATTTGGATAGGTAGAACAATAAACAGACACAGACAAACACACATACACATCCCCCTCCCCACGCGTGGCTTCCCCTGTTCCCCCACATGTATGTGTATACATAAGCATATATTTGAATTAGAAGAAGAATAAGCAGACACAGACAAACACACATACACATCCCCTCCCCACGCGTGGCTTCCCCCCTTCCCCCACATGTATGTGTATGTGTACGCATGCATTTGAATAGGTAGAACAATAAACAGACACAGACAAATACACATCCCTCTCCCCCCCAAGGTTTGTGTTGTTGTATGTATTTATGTATCTTTGTGCGTACGTACGTACGTACATACGTATGTATGTATGTTTGTTTGTACGTATGTATGTATGTATGTATGTATGTATGCATGTATGTATGTATGTATGTATGTATGTATGTATGTATGCATGCATGTATGTATGTATGTATGTATGTATGTATGTATGTATGTATGTATGTATGTATGTTGTTACAGTCCAGGGGTAGGCCAAATAGGCTAAAAGTACTTGACCAACTGTGTAGGAAGGGCTTAAAAAGGAAAGGCACTGATGAACTGAACCCCAAACAATTGTTGTACCGACTGGAGCCCTGATTTCGTGCTACAGTGATCTTGTAATTCTACAATTTAATTAAATCATCTTCTCATCTAGGCTGGTCGATGTTGTGCGATTATTATCGCATTTCTTTTTAAATTGTATTAAGTATTTCCATTCTTCAAAGGAATCAGGTTTCATGACCAGCTTCATATTGGAGTTTTTATCAACCAATTCAGGTTACATTGGTGTTAAATTGGTGCGACAGTGATCTTTTAATTCTACAATATAATTAGGTGTGCATACATTTGAATAGGCAGAACAAGACGCAGTGGTGTACGTGTACATACATACGCGTACACATGCACACGCGTACATATATACACATACATATACATACAAATGCGTGCACATACGTGTACATACATGCACATGCACCTACGTGTACATACATACGCATACACATACGTGTACATCTATACACATGCACTTACACATACGTGTACATATACATAAAAAGACACAGACAAAGACAAAGACACAATCACATCCCCCTCCCCCCCATACGTATGTGCATGAGTACGTGTATAGACGTTTGAATAGGTCGAACAATACACGGTGGTGTACTTGTACATATATACACATGCACGTACGTGTTCATATACATAAACAGACGAAGACACATAGACATTCGCATCCCCCTCCCCCCCATATGTATGTGTATGAGTACGTGTACAGACATTCACATCCCCCTCCCCCCCATATGTATGTGTATGAGTACGTGTACAGACATTCACATCCCCTTCCCCCCCATATGTATGTGTATGAGTACGTGTACAGACATTTGAATAGGCTGAACAATACACCGTGGTGTACATGTACATACATGCCCATACACATACACATTCACACATGTGTTCATATACATACACAGACATAGACAAAGACACATAGACATTGGCATCCCCCTTCCCCCATATGTATGTGTATGAGAACGTATACAGACATTTGAATAGATTGAATAATACACCGTGGTGTACGTGTACATATATACACATAGGTATATATGCACATGCACATACGTGTACATATACATAAACAGACACAGACACATAGACATTCACATCCCCCTTCCCCCACATGTACGTGTGGTGGTATACATACATGCCCACACACGTACACATATATACACAAACACATACACATGCATGTACATACATGCCCATACACATACACATATATACACAAACACATACACATACGTGTACATAGATGCCCGTACACATACACATATATACACAAACACATACACATACGTGTACATACATGCCCATACACATACACATATATACACAAACACATACACACACGTGTACATATATACAGAAGCAGACTCAGACAAGCACACATACACATTCACATCCCCTTTCCACACATGTGTGTGCATGTATACGTGTAGATACTTTTGAATAGGCAGAACAAGATGCGGTTTACATGTGCATAGGGTTTAGGGTCTAGGGTTAAATACACACGCATACACGTATACATATACACATGCATACATGTTCACGTGTGTACATACAAATACGCAGACAGACAAACACACACACACACACATACATACGTGTGTACATAAACAGACACACACACACATACCTACCATGCCCCCCCCCCCCCCACCACCCACCACCACCACCACCACACACACACACACACACACACACACCACACACGCACACACACATACCTACCCTGATCCCGCCCCCCCGACACACACACCACCACCACACACGCACACGCACACACACACGCACACGCACACACACGCAAACGCACACACACACACATACATACCCTGACCCCGCCCCCCCGACACAGTGGGTGGTGCCCCCCGAGCTTGTGATTGCGTGGGATGCATTGTGCACCGCAGTTGGATTCTGCCAGCGCTGCTCTAAGGCAGCTCGCGTGAGGGTGGCTGCGGAAGCGGCATCGGGTGCAGTGGCCGATGATGCAGCTCCTGATGTTGTTCACTTCTGGTGCCAGCTACTGGAGGTGGGTGGGTGGGTGGGGGGGTTTGTAGGGGGGCGAGGAGGGGGGCGAGGGGCAGTGGCCGATGATGCGGCTCCTGATGTTCTAAACTTCTGGTGCCAGCTATGGAGGTGGGTGCGGAGGGTGTTTGTGGGTGGGTGGGTGGGTGAGTGGGGGGGGGGGGGGGAAGGGGGGGGGGGGTCTGTAGGGGGGCGAGGAGGGGGGCGAGGGGGCAGTGGCCGATGATGCGGCTCCTGATGTTCTAAACTTCTGGTGCCAGCTACTAGAGGTGGGTTCGGAGGTGTTTGTGGGTGGGTGGGGTGAGTGGGTGGGTGGAGGAGGGGGGGGGTCTGTAGGGGGGTGAGGAGGGGGCGAGGGGGCAGTGGCGGATGATGCGGCTCTTGATGTTGTTCACTCCTGGTGTCAGCTACTGGAGGTGGGTGCGGAGGTGATGCCGTGGCTGATGGTTGGTAGGTGTGTGTGGGGGGGGGGGGGGGGGGAGGGGGGGGGGGGGGGGGGGGGGGGTCAAGAGCTGTGAGAACACACAAGCAGACAAACATCAGTCATCCATTTCCGGTGACAGCTACTGGAAGTGTGTGCGGGGATGGGTGGTTGGAAGAGTGGATGCTCTGTGTAGCGTGGTAGAAGGCACTCTCCCAGCCTCACAAGCCTCTTTTGTCCCAGGTGTACATGATGATGTTCATGAGGACCCCCCCTGACCCGCACCTCCCCCCCTCCCCCCCCCCCCACACACACCCTCACCCTCCCCACCCTCTCCTCCCCCAGGTGTACAAGATGATGCACATGAGGACCCCCTGACCCCCTTGTAATACACCCCACACACACCAACCCACCTTCCCACACCTCCCCACACACACACCCTCACCCTCCCCAGCCTCATATGTCCTAGGTGTACATGATGCAGATGAGGACCCCCTTAACCCCCTTGTGAAAATAAAAAACCCTCACCCGCCTCCCTCACCCGCACCCACGCACCTCCCTTCACCCACACCCACACCCGCACCCGCACACCTTCCTTAACCCACACACCTCACACACACCTCACCCGCCTCCAGCACCCGCACCCGCTCACTCCCTTCACCCGCACACCTCACCCGCACACCCCTCCCCCACCACCACCCCCCACCCCTGCAAATCCTCTTATAACCCAGGTGTACTTTATGATGCAGATGAGGACCTCCCTGACGCATACCTCACCCGCCTCACACACACACACAAACACACACACACATACACGCCCTCCCGGCCTGCCTCCCCTTAGCCCCCACCCACCACCAGACCATGCTTCGCTCTACCCCTCCCACACCTCCCCTCCCCCCCCACACCCCACACCACACCCCCCCCCCCCCCCCCCCCCTCTCCCCCCAGGTGTACATCAAGCAAATGAGGAGCCACCTGCCCCCCCCCTCCCTCAGATGCCCCAGCCCCTCCCTGCCCCCCCTCAGCCACCACCCGACACCAGACCATGCTGCGCCATGTGTTCGCTGTTTTCTTAGAGGAGCTGCTAGGCCGCATGGCTGGTCACGTCTCCCTCCCCTTCATTGTCGGCTATATCACGCAGCAATATGGGCATGCTCACTTTGGAGACCTGCGCATTACGCTCTTGGGGCTGCTGGGTGCCAGTGCGTATGAGCGTAATATGATGGATGCCGCAAACAGGTGTGTATGAGTCTAGTGTGTGTGTTTGTGCGTGAGTGTGTGCCTGCGTGTGTGTTTCTGTGTGTGAGATCTGTGTATTGCACTCTTGGGGCTGCTGGGTGCCAGTGTGTATGAGCGTAATATGATGGATGCAGCAAACAGGTGTGTATGATTCTAGGGTGTGTGTGTGTGCGTGAGTGTGTGCCTGCGTGTGTGTTTGTGTGTGTGTGTTTCTGTGTACGAGATCTGTGTATTACACTCTCGGGGCTGCCAGGTGCCAGTGTGTATGAACGTAACATGATGGATGCGGCAAATAGGTGTGTATGAGTCTAGGGAGGGGGGGGGGGGGGGGGGGGGGGGGGGGGATGTGTGTCTGCTTGTGTGTGTTCTCACAGCTCTTGACCCACCACCACCACCACCACCCACCCTCCCTCATCACCACCCTCACCACCACCCTCACCACCATCCTCACCACACCCTCACCACCACCCACCCACCCTCATCACCACTCTCACCACCACCATCACCCTTACCACCCCCTCCCTACCCTGTATCAGGCTTGTGGTGCAAGACGCCTTCAGCAACATATTTCACAGCTACACAACACACTCCTCTGCATGCTCTCTGCCCACAGCTCTTGACCCCACACCCTCACCACCACCACCACCACCACCACACCCTGATCCTCACAGCTCTTGACCCCGCACCCTTACAACCACCCACCCACCCGCATGCTCTCTGCCCACCGCTATAGAATCCCCCCCCACACACACCACCCCCTCCCTACCCTGTATCAGGCTTGTGGTGCGAGACGCCTACAGCAACATATTTCACAGCTACACAACACGCTCCTCCGCATGCTCTCTGCCCACGGCTTTTGACCCCACACATGTTACTCAATCCGCTCAAGGACAGGGGCAAGCGAAGGGCGCAGCAATGTCGTCTGGTGGCAACCTGCTTGTCAATGACTCTATACTCTCTGGTACGTTTGTGTGTGTGTGTGTTTGTGTGTATATGTGTGTGTGTGTGTGTGTGTGTGTGTACGTGTTTGTGTGTGTTTGTGTATATGTGTGCAAGCACAAGGTGCAGCACTGTCGTCTGGTGGCAACCTGCTTGTCAATGACTCAATACTCTCTGGTTTGTGTGTGTTTATGTGTGCGTGAGTGTGTTTGTGTGTGTGTTTATGTGTGTTTGTGTGTATGTGTGTGTGTTCATGTGTGTGAGTGTGTGTGTGTTTATGTGTGTATTCGTGTGTGCGTGTTTATGTGTTTGTGTATTTGTGTGTGTATACCTGTGTGTGTTTGTGTGTGTGTGTTTGTGTGTGTGTCTATGTGTAAGTGTATGTGTGTGTATGTGACCATCATAACCACCACCATCATAACCACCACCACTACCATCACCATCCCCCACACTGTCACCACAACCATCACCACCATCACCATCACCACAGACATCACCATCACCATCACCATCACCCACACTGTCACCACTACCACCACCATCACCATCCCCCACACCATCACCACCATCAACACCACTACCACCATCACCACCACTACCACCACAATCACCACCACTACAACCACCATCACCAACACTACCATCACCCACACCAGTAACATCACCCTCACCGCCACCACTACCACCACCATCACCAACACTACCATCACCCACACCAGTAACATCACCCTCACCACCACCACTACCACCACCATCACCACCACTACTAATACCTACACCAGTAACATCACCCTCACCACCACCAATACCACCACTATCACCACCAGTAACATCATCCTCACCACCACCATCCCCACCACTATCGCCACCAGTAACATCACCCTCACCACCACCACTACCACCACCATCACCACCAGTAACATCACCCTCACCACCACCACTACCACCACCATCACCACCACGACCATGCACCACACACCAGGAAACAGCACCCGCACCACCACCGACGACCACCACCATCACCACCACCATCACCACCACTACCATCTCCCACACCAGTAACATCACCCTCACCACCACCACTATCACCACCATCACCACCACTACCATCACCCACACCAGTAACATCACCTTCACCACCACCACTACCACCACCATCACCACCACTACCATCACACACACCAGTAACATCACCCTCACCACCACCACTACCACCACCATCCCCACCACTACCATCACCATCACCATCACCATCCCACACACCGTCACCACCATCACCATCACCATCACCATCCCACACACCGTCACCACCATCACGACCAATACCACCACCACCATCACCACCATCACCACCACTACCATCACACACACCAGTAACATCACCCTCACCACCACCACTACCACCACCATCCCCACCACTACCATCACCATCACCATCACCATCCCACACACCGTCACCACCATCATGACCACTACCACCACCACCATCACCACAAGAAAACAAAGACAAGAAAAAAAAAAGGAAAAGGAATAAGAAAAACCACAGAAAAAAAAAAGAAAAAAAAGAAACAGAAAAAGAAACAGAAAAAAAAGGCAAAAAAATAACGAAACACGACACAAACAAAAAAATGCACCAAATAACCAACACATAAACACAAGAAAAAAAACATAAACAACGAAAACCATCACCCCCACACCAGTAACATCACACTCACCACCACCACTACCACCACATCACACAACTGCCATTAAATCACCATCACACATTCACCAACACGGTCAACACCCACAACTACCACCACACCACACCACCCACCACCACCAATCACCACCACTACCACCCCAATGCACCACCCTGGCCACCACACCATTAACACCACCACTACCACCACCATCACCACCACCATCACCACCACCATTCATATCACCATCTGCCACGCCATCTCCCTCACCCGCACCCTCTCCCTCACCATCACCCACACCAATAACATCACCACCACCACTACCAACACCACCACCACCACCACCATCACTACAACCAGGAATGCTGAGCCGCAGATCTGACAGCGCTCTCAAGAAGAGCAGAATGCCGGCTGGGGTGGCGAGAGGTTCAAGAGGAGGAGGGGTGCCACAGAGGGAAACGGGAGGTTGGAGGCGGGGCTGCAGGTGGCGCTACTGGAGGGGGCTGGATTTCCAAGAAGCTACATCACAGTGGGGCCAGTAATGCCAGCTGGCTGTATACCTGCGGGTGACTTTGCTCGTAGTACTACTGGGAGCAGTACACCCATGTGAGCGCTGTACACATGGTGCTAATGGGGGCAGTATGTACGCTTGTATGTATTACTGCTTTATTCATTCTGCTTTGTTCATTCTGCTTTGTTCATTCTGCTTGTTGCACTGCCTTGCCTTGCTTGCAACCTGACATCTAAATGTATGTGACAGTCCAGGGGTAGCCTACTAGGCTGAAGGGACTTGACCAACCTCAAATATGAAATATGCAACACACCCTTACCAAGGTACTACATTTTGTCCAATTGGTTAGCGCTTAGAGCGCACAAACGTCAAATTGGTCTGCGCTTTGTGGTGCAAAAAGCGCAAAAACTGTGAGCTGCGCCCACGGGGGGTTGAAAAAACTGTGCGAAACGCACAGTGGGGCTCAAAAAGCGTGCGCAAAATTGTGCTGCCGCGCGCGCTTTGTAGTACCTTGACCCTTACCCATGTTGACCCTTGATTATGACACCTGAGAATGACCCCATCCTGCCCTCTAGCACACATGTCCCCACTCCTTTCCTCGTTGGTGTGCACCTTCACCCAGGTACCCACACAAACCTCACTTCAATTCATCGAACCTAGCCCAACACAACACAACACAACACAACACAACACAACACAACACAACACAGCCCAGCCCAACCCAAACCAAACCAAACCAAACCAAACCAAACCAAACCAAACCAACCCAAACCAACCCAACCCAACCCCTTGTTCTGCAGCTTTGCCCGCATCGATGTTGGCAGCCTTAAGCGAACATCACAAAGACCAAGTGGGGCAGGCCCACTAGGCCAGGCATCACCCTCCCCAGCCGCTCCGCCCTTGGACACCCCAGCCTCTGACTTTGACATCGATGAACTGCTCTCTTGGGCAACCCAGTCTAGGAACAAATAAAATAAATAGTACGCCTTACTACAGGGCGTGAGGTTGAGGAGGCCAGCCCGTTTGCTTGCACTGGGGCCAACCTCTAACAGTCTACGAACTTACTCTAGGTGTCCCTACGGTTGCGCTTTAGTATTTGCTGTCGCTGCCAACCGCCATGGTAGCACTGTCCAGGTAAAGTAGCAGCCCGTTCTGTACCGCAGTAAGACAGGGCTCCTTTAATACCACGCCCCACCAGGCGTTATTATTACTCTAGGTGTCCGTCTAGGACCACACATTCCTAGGGCTGTCAAGCTTTATATCGGACGATATTTATAATATCGTGTACCGTACGATATATCTTATATTAAAGTTGCATCGTACGATATTTTCGGGATTATCGTACGATATATCGTGTTTACCGGGATATATCGTACTGGTGTAGAGTTTTATCGTGTTCTGTATCGTACGATATATATTGTGTGCTAAGTGGCGAGCTGTTAGTTAACTGATATCGACCTGAACTGAACGCTTTTTGGAGTTTACCTCATGGACCAGGTTCTGAGGGGAATTTGGCCTATACCCTGACTGTTATAAAACTGTCCAGCTGCTCAAACAATGTTCGGGCTCCGCTGTGTAACAACTTCCTTATTTTTGTCAGTGTGGTCCTGTGGTCTACGAAAATATCTTATATTTGGGAGGTTGGCGGTTCGATTGACGTCAGGAGCACCTGAGTCTGAGCCAGGGAATTCAGTATATCGCCTTGTATCCTACGATATGTCACGATATATCGTACGGTAATAGACCACGATATTACCGTGTTTTCTGTCTCCCTCGGTATTGGTTCATTTGACTTGATTTGAAGTGTATGGACGTGTAAACGGTATTTCCTGTTATATCTCCTTGGTCTTATACTGATTTCCCCTCCCAAAGGGTCTAAAAATATCGTACGATATCGATATCGTACGATATATCACGATATATCGCACGGTAATTGAAAATATCGTTCGATATTGACATTCCGTATATGAACCGTAAGTAATGATAACGCCTTCCATTCGTCGGGGATTAACCGTATGAATGTATGACAGACTTACAGTCCAGGGGGGGTGCCAATCAGGCTAAAGGGACTTGCCCAACCTCAAATAATCACAATAATTCTGCAACATCCGGAGGGGCTATTAACAAGCACTGCATGTAGTATTGCGGAGCGTGTGCAAAGCACAGAGACGAGGGGAAGACGGTAAGGATAAGGTCTTTACAATTAGA
This sequence comes from Chlamydomonas sp. ICE-L, assembly GCA_013435795.1. Lineage (NCBI taxonomy): Eukaryota > Viridiplantae > Chlorophyta > Chlorophyceae > Chlamydomonadales > Chlamydomonadaceae > Chlamydomonas > Chlamydomonas sp. ICE-L. The sequence goes on from JACBWV010000626.1 coordinate 30,429,927, forward strand.
TAAGCATTCGATCAATGCGCTAGGAGAAAGTACTGGGATGCCGCGGTACCTCATGGTACCGGCATCAGTGTCCGTGCCATAGCTGGCAGCGGCACAGCAGTACAGTGCGGCAGGGTGGAGTCCTGTGCACTCTAAGTCACTCTAGGTGAGCCGGTGAAACCCGGTGAATAACATCCCCCCCAATTCCTGGTATTCTTCATGTTGGAGAATTCCTGGAATTAGAGGAGTCTAAAGAAAACTAGAGGGACTTAAAATATTCATAGGCTGTAATGCTATGTAAGAAAACTTAACTGGCAGGTGTACTGATTGAAGAGGGCAGGCTGAGCAGGACAGGATAGGTCTAAGAATATCCTGCAGGAGTCACTGCTGAAAGCTGAACTAAATAGAAGAAAGCAGTCAATAAGAGTGCAATCAATCAATATCTAGGGAAAACTTGGACTTTAATCTGTCAGGAAATCTAGCATGGTATCAGAGGGGCTACAGAGGCATGTGTCAAGGTTAGTCAAGCTTGATCTTTCCAGTGCAGCCAATCTGCTGTCTGAATGCACAGAAGTTGGACCTGGGCAGAGCTTTGGTGAGCATGTCAGCCATGTTGGCAGCAGTGGGGATCCAGTTGAGCTTGATGCCTTCTTTCTTGGATTGCTCTTTGAGGAAGTGGAATCTTGTTTCCATATGCTTGAGCCTGGAGGAAAGCTTCTCTTGGTTCCATGCACTGAGTGCAGCTTGGTTGTCACCATTAATGGTGAGTGCAGGGGGCATGGTACCTGTGGCAGAGAATTGCAGTTTCCTCAACCACATTCCTTCTTGGGCTGCAGAGGTAGCTGCCATGAACTCAGCTTCTGTGGTGGACAGGGCAGTGGCAGATGCTTGGATTTTGGATGCCCATGAGATGGCTCCCCCCTGGTTGAGGAAGACATAGCCTGTTGTGGACTTCCTTGTGATAGGGCAGGCAGCATGGTCAGAGTCACAGTAGCCAGTGAGGAGTTTCTTGGAGTGGGTGTAGGTGATCCCATGGTCAGGGGTGTTGGACAGGTATTTGAGGATACCTGTGGCAGCTTCCATGTGGTCATGGAGGGGGTGGGCACTGTGCCTGGCCAATCTGTTGACAGCTTGTGCAATGTCAGGTCTTGTGTTGACTGCCAGGTAGTTGAGGGATCCTACAATCTGGGCAAGGGGAAGGCCAGAGTCTGGTGTGTCCTTTTCAGGATAAGGGAGGGGAGCATCAGGCTGCAGTGGGATGGGGAACCTGGTGCTGTTAGGCTCAGGGAGCATGCTGTGTGCCTTGAGCAGGTCTTGAGTGAACCTGGATTGTCAGATGTGCAGGGTTCCAGCAGTTGCATCTCTGGTGATTTCATAGCCCACAAAGACAGATGGTTCTCCAAGATCTCTGGTCTTGTAGAGCTTCATGATCTTGTCTTTGTACTGCTGGAGGATGTCCTTGTCAAAGGATAGCAGGAGGAAGTCATCAACCCAGAGGAGGACCCAGATGAGGGGTCTTGTTGTTGGCCCAGGGAGCAGGAAGAGGCCTTGGTCAACATCAACTTCTCTGAAGCCAAGGGCTGTCATATCCTCTTTGACTTTTAGATACCACTGCCTTGATGCTTGCTTCAGTCCATAGAGGCATTTCCACATGCGGCAAACCCTGTGGTCTATCTCTCTCAAACCCTGGGGGTTGGGAACAGTACAGTTCCTCCTCCACTACTCCATTGAGGAATGCTGTGGAGACATCAAGTTGGGCAAGATGAGCTGATGGGTCTGCAGCCATGGACAGGATGTACCTGATGGTGGCATGTTTGGCAACTGGTGCAAAAACTTCATCATAGTCCATGCCAGGGCGTTGAGCATATCCTTTTGCTACTAGACGTGCTTTGTACCTGACTAGCTGACCATCCACTGATTGCTTGATGTCAAAGACCCATCTAGTGACTATGGCTTTGGCTCCATGTGGGAGTTCTGCTAGGGTCCAGGTGTTCATTTCTGCTTGTGCTGATAGTTCTGCATCCATGGCAGCTTTCCAATCTTTTGCTTGAGGGCTAGCTTGGGCTTCTCTTTCATTTTTGGGTATGATGATCTGGTCTGCAGCTAGGAATGCTAGGTGGTTAGGTGCATGTCTTTCTCTGCCACTACGGCGAGGTTGGGTGAGGGCAGTTTCTGGTGGGGGGGTTGATGCCTGCTGCTGTGCTGGTGCAGGGGAGGTGATTGCATGTTCTGATGCATTGCGTTGTGGTGACATGAGGTTGGGGAGGTCACCTGCCTGGGACTGTGTGGGGTTGTGTTCATTTCCTTGGTCAACATCGTTGTTGGGGTGAGATGCACTGTGCTGTGGAGCAATAGTACCTTGCTGGTGCACTGAACTTGGCAGGTAGCTATCATCTATTTCTTCTGGTGATCCCCATGCTCCCATGTTTGCCTTGTTCCTTTCACGCAGTGCATCAATGACTTTGATTTCTGAGGGAGAATGGGATTTTGAGGGAGTGTCTTCATCTTCAGGTTCAACAGGTGTGTCTTCTTCATTCATGCCTAGGATCTCAGCATCTGCACTGGGGAATCCATTCTTTCCTGCCAGGTTCTCAGACTCATTGAAGGTGATGTCTCTTGCATCATAGATCTTATGGTTGGAGTCTACAACTCTGTAAGCTTTTCTGATGTGGGAGTAGCCAATTAGTCTAGTGATTTTGGCTGATGGTGCAAACTTCCATGTTCTGGATTTGGGTGGTATGTGGACATAGGCTGTGCACCCAATGGTTCTGAGGTGGTCAATCTTAGGCTTGACGCCATGGAACATTTCATAGGGTGTTTTGTCTGAGTCAGAAGTGGGGCTGAGGTTTCTCAAGATGCTAGCATTTTTCACCATGTCAGCCCAGTATCTGTTAGGAAATTTTGATGAGATGAGAAGGGCAGTGGCTCTGTCATGCAGAGTGCGGTTGAGACGTTCTGCTGCCCCATTTGTGGCTGGATTGTTAGGGACTGTGAAGTTGAGGGTAATGCATTTCTTTTTGCACCAGTCTTTAAACCGGTCGCAGGTGTACTCTGATCCATTGTCACAGAAAATAGTGCCTATTTTGTTTTCTGTAAGGACTTCATACCGTTCCAGTTCATGCATGGTGTCTTTGGGCACTGTGTGTTTGTTTTTGTGGAATGTGACTATGGAGTACTTTGAGTGGTCATCAAGAATGCCTTGGAAGTATATGTTGCCATTAAGACTGGGTACTTTCATTTTTCCACTCATGTCAATGTGGATGATTTGCAAGGGTCTTGTGGCACGTGTGGATGATGTAGGATATTGGTTCTTGTCCATTTTAGAGAGGACACACACTTCACAAGTCTGCTTTCTCAATTTGTTGCAGGCTGCTGTGGTGACATCTGTACCTGTAACCATGTTTTCAGAAATGAGCCTGACTAAACTGCTGTAAGAAAGGTGTCCCATCCTGCTGTGAAGAAGTTCTGCTGTTTGTTGAGTATTTCTGGAAATGGCAGCCATGACTATGTTCAGACATGACCCATGGATAAGGGTATTGTCAGGGACAAGGATGGGGGTGAGGTAAAGGTTCTTGTTCTTTGACCCAGTTATTACTACTTTGTCTTTGATGGTTATGGTGCAGGCCTGAGAATCAAACTGAACTAACATGGAGGGGTTTGCTTTGATGGCTGCAGCCATTGACATGAGGTTAGGAGTGTTAGGGTCATCATTGAGATGAACATTTCTGAGCCTGTGAATCCTACCATTGTCTCCTCTAATAAGAGCATCACCAGATCTGGTGATGAGAGTGTGTCCTGATGCAGTTTGAACTTTGATATGAGGATATATGTCATGTATGTCATATAACAGGGATTCATTTCCTGTCATGTGGGAGGTAGCTCCAGTGTCCATGATCCAGTTTTCTGCCATGCGGTTTGTACGTTGGGCGGCATTAAAGGCATACGAAGGAGACTGAGGTGCAGGAGGGGAAGATGCGGGTTCTTGATATTCTGGGACATTGGATGCGGCTGATTCGGCTGCAACTGGGGAATGCTGTCGGGATGCGGATCTGGTATCATATTGGGATCTAAGTGCTGCTAAGATGTCGTCAGGATCGTTATGGATCTTGACCGTTCGCCTGATAGGCTCGGAGAGGTGTGCAAGGATGTAATCGATTTGAAACAGTACTAGCTTATGATCTCCAGGGGTAAAGAAGTGGTGTGATACCTTGAGTTCGTCTTCCATGGATGCGAGCCAATCTTGGAAGAAGTGCTGGTGGAAGATAAAAGTCGGACGACGCTCAGGGGGAGGAGCTTCAGAAGGCCGCATAGTGAGGCGATGTTGCAGAGAGTAGGAGGCGGTGGAGAGACGGCGGAGATTGCGTAAGCAACGGGGAATGGGAAGGGTGGTGGTGGTGGCGCAGTAGAAGTAGAGATTGTTGTCGGGGGGGGGGGGGGGGGGGGGGGTGCTGGCGGAACAGCTGGATGCTCAATGGAGCAGGAGTTGGCTGACGAAACAGCTTGATGCTCAATGGAGCCGGAGTTTGCTGGCGGAACAGCTTGATGCTCAATGGAGGGGTATCACCGGATACGCGGCTGATCTTCGCACAAGAGTTGTGTCCCAGTGGGGAGATTCTTGTCGGGTGGAGCTTTCTTCACTCCTTTCAATTGAGGCACGTCGGGACAACAATCAAAATATCCTTCAGCTCGGATGGCCGTCGAGCAAGGACAATCTAACGAGAAGGGACCGTAACCTGTAGTATTCCGGAGCGTGTGCAAAGCACAGAGACGAGGGGAAGACGGTAAGGATAAGGTAAGACGAGGGGAAGACGGTAAGACGAGGGGAAGACGGTAAGGATAAGGTAAGACGAGGGGAAGACGGTAAGGATAAGGTAAGACGAGGGGAAGACGGTAAGGATAAGGTAAGACGAGGGGAAGACGGTAAGGATAAGGATAAGGTCTTTACAATTAGATAAGCATTCGATCAATGCGCTAGGAGAAAGTACTGGGATGCCGCGGTACCTCATGGTAACGGCATCAGTGTCCGTGCCATAGCTGGCAGCGGCACAGCAGTACAGTGCAGTAGGGAGGAGTCCTGTGCACTCTAAGTCACTCTAGGTGAGCCGGTGAAACCCGGTGAATAACACTGCATGTATGAATGTTACAGTCCAGGGGGTAGCCGATCAAGCGAAAGGGACCCGCCCAACCTCAAATAATCACGAGTATTATTTACAATCTGGAGGGGGAGCAAATAAAGGATGTACGGGCAAGTCCTGGGCACGTCGCATGCGAAGAGTGGCAGAGAGTGTTGGCTATCGGAGCGACAGGTGGCTCCAGAATCGAGTGCAACAGACCGAACTTGGTTATATAGCTTCAGCCAGCAATTTGGCTGCTCGCCGTCTTCGGCAGTAAAACAATTATTACCAGGAAAATGTAAACTCGAACAAAACATTTTTTTTCGTGTTCGGTTTTTTTTTGCAACAGACCGAAGCTAGGGGTTACAACAGGGCCAGGGGACAGTCAGCGCCAGGGTGTCGTGTGGTCAGACGGACGGTCAGGCAGACAACGGGATTATCGTGTTACACTGGGGGCTCACGCCCTTCTGGGGCTCCGCGAAAAATACGTGGGATATGCTCTTGGTGTCCGACTATTGACCAAAAGGGCTACATATTCTTATGTTACCTTGTGTGTGTGTATCTTCCAGTCAGGGGTAGTCGCACAATTAAATTATCATCCCTCAAAATTGGATTTTGTTTTTCACCATTCGAATTTCCGATGTAACATTCTCGCTACTCATTCTCCTTCTTAGCATTCTCGTAAGGCATTCGCATCCTCCTGCTTCTGCGCTACCGAATGATACCACCTGCTCTCTGTTTCGCGCAGTTTTGGTCAACTCTCCCCGAAACTGCGACCAAACAGAAGCTCATGCTTCCGCAGAGGCGATGCCGCTATCGAAGTGGCAGTCTCCAACATCTGACGCGATTCGCAGCAAATGCTGTGATCGCAGGGTGATAGGCGGTTATTTGGGTCGGCTGCACCTCTGGGCAGTCGGAAGCATGAATTCCATGATAGAATGCGCCTCTCCCTGGACTTCCCAACAGAGGGGGATGCATAGCGCACATTCCTGGCGCATTCTTGATGGTCGCTGCCAGGAGCGAAAGCTCCATCCAATCGTGAAACCTAATAACGAACACTTTCCTCCTCCATGCAGGTATCAAGGACAGCTACCTGCCCTTTCAAATAGGGACCTGCCTACCGCCATGACCATCCGCGTTGACAGTCCAGAGCGCTGCATGCTGCATGGGGAATCCCTCCTATAATACTGGGACGTGACCATGTCAGCTGCAGCGCAAAGGACAAGACATGCAGTGTTTTTACCGCCCTCAATGTTTACCGCCCTCATTACCGCCCTCAATGTAGTTACCGCCCTCAATGTAGTTATTACCGCCCTCAATGTTTACCGCCCTCAATGTAGTTATTACCGCCCTCAATGTAGGAGAGACTCAAGAGTTACACCGAGTCACTCAAACTCAAAAATTGTCAAATTGTCAAGAGGGGGCCGACCAACTAGCGTCACGTGAGTGTAACAAAAACGAGTAACCGGGTGCGGAGTCATGGGGAACCTAAAGGGTTCGCGCAGAAAGAACCGTCCTTCACAAGCCAACTGTCCATGCAACATGCAACATTCGTGTTTCCGTCCGACCCTGAGCCCATCGCCTGCAAACTCCCATCGCGGCTGGACCTGCTACTTGCGCGCAACGTGCAAATTGCGCAAATGCAAACTTCGAACGAACGCAATTATATTGAACTGGTGCTCTTCCAACCTCTGAATCTGCCAATCTTGCTATTAATAGCATGCCTCGGTACTGATCATTCGTTCTGCAGACCTGCGAAGCTTCAAAATTACTTACTATCAGCCCAAGTGGGTAACACCACCCTGCGAACCTGTGAAGTTTGGACCAGCGCAGCTTTGAGCTACGTGCTCTGACCTAAGGGCCCATCGCCTGCAAGCTGCTGGACGTGCTACTTGCGAACGTGTAAATTGAGCATATGCTGACCTTCGAACTGCGGAATTGATAACTGGTGCACTTCCGACCCCCGTCTCAGCCAAAGTGACTTGCTATTTATAGCTACCTAAGTACCAATCGTTCCTTCTGCGGAGCTGCAAAGCTACACAAGTAAGTACTAACTCGCCACCCAAGAAGGTGACACTACCTTGAGAAGCTGCAGAGTTCCGACCAACGCAGCTTTCAGATTCGTGCTTCGACCTAGGGGGCAGCGGCGTTGCACAATGGTAGCCACTTATCTCCATTCTCCATGGCCAGGCGCAACTCTAGGCCCAGCCATTCTAAATCATGGGCAGAGCGGCTATTGAGACCCTATGCTCACCCACGGTATTCTCCCAAAGCACATGCCACATGCGCTCCCAAACTGCGCTACTTTCGTGTCATACCCACACAACGCATAACCACCCGGCCAGCCCGATGCATGCCGACCCACGCTACAGGCATCCACCCCGACACACACACCCGACCACCCCCCCGCGTCGGGTGCAGCCTAGACCTGAACGGCATATATTGCCCAGTTCACATGCGACACCTTCTCAAAATTCCCTAAAATTAACCCGACCTCTGATTGGTCTCATTTTTTCTGCATCAAATTCTTACAACTTGAGCCTACCTTCATTTATGCTCTGCAGAACAGTATAGGCACGTTCAATACTGCTTAAAAACAGCAACACTGCAAATGTCTCTTTTTGTTTGCTTGTTACTTAGTAAGCAACAAAGCTACGACATACGTACATAACCGACCGCCCATGCATAAGCTTATAATTCCAAAAATCAACAACTTAGTGGGCGGTCAATATAGTTACCGCCCTCAATGTAGGAGAGACTCGAGAGTTACACCGAGTCACTCAAACTCAAAAATTGTCAAATTGTCGAGAGGGGGCCGACCAACTAGCGTCACGTGAGTGTAACAAAAACGAGTAACCGGATGCGGAGTCGTGGGGAACCTAAAGGGTTCGCGTAGAAAGAACCGTCCTTCACAAGCCAACTGTCCATGCAACATGCAACATTCGCGTTTCCGTCCGACCCTGAGCCCATCGCCTGCAAACTCCCATCGCGGCTGGACCTGCTAATTGCGCGCAACGTGCTAATTGCGCAAATGCTAACTTCGAACTACGCAATTGAATTGAACTGGTGCTCTTCCAACCTCTGAATCTGCTAATCTTGCTATTAATAGCATGCCTCAGTACTGATCATTCGTTCTGCAGACCTGCGAAGCTTCAAAATTAATTACTATCAGCCCAAGTGGGTAACACCACCCTGCGAACCTGTGGAGTTTGGACCAGCGCAGCTTTGAGCTACGTGCTCTGACCTAGGGGCCCATCGCCTGCAACCTGCTGGACGTGCTACTTGCGAACGTGTAAATTGAGCATATGCTGACCTTCGAACTGCGGAATTGATAACTGGTGCACTTCCGACCCCCGTCTCAGCCAAAGTGACTTGCTATTTATAGCTACCTAAGTACCGATCGTTCGTTCTGCGGAGCTGCGAAGCTACACAAGTAAGAACTAACTCGCTACCCAAGAAGGTGACACTAAGCACCCTGAGAAGCTGCAGAGCTTCGACCAACGCAGCTTTCAGATTCGTGCTTCGACCTAGGGGGCAGCGGCGTTGCACAATGGTAGCCACTTATCTCCATTCTCCATGGCCAGGCGCAACTCTAGGCCCAGCCATTCTAAATCATGGGCAGAGCGGCTATTGAGACCCTATGCTCACCCACGGTATTCTCCCAAAGCACATGCCACATGCGCTCCCAAACTGCGCTACTTTCGTGTCATACCCACACAACGCATAACCACCCGGCCAGCCCGATGCATGCCGACCCACGCTACAGGCATCCACCCCGACACACACACCCGACCACCCCCCCGCGTCGGGTGCAGCCTAGACCTGAACGGCATATATTGCCCAGTTCACATGCGACACCTTCTCAAAATTCCCTAAAATTAACCCGACCTCTGATTGGTCTCATTTTTTCTGCATCAAATTCTTACAACTTGAGCCTACCTTCATTTATGCTCTGCAGAACAGTATAGGCACGTTCAATACTGCTTAAAAACAGCAACACTGCAAATGTCTCTTTTTGTTTGCTTGTTACTTAGTAAGCAACAAAGCTACGACATACGTACATAACCGACCGCCCATGCTTAAGCTTATAATTCCAAAAATCAACAACTTAGTGGGCGGTCAATATAGTTACCGCCCTCAATGTAGGAGAGACTCGAGAGTTACACCGAGTCACTCAAACTCAAAAATTGTCAAATTGTCGAGAGGGGGGCCGACCAACTAGCGTCACGTGAGTGTAACAAAAACGAGTAACCGGATGCGGAGTCGTGGGGAACCTAAAGGGTTCGCGTAGAAAGAACCGTCCTTCACAAGCCAACTGTCCATGCAACATGCAACATTCGCGTTTCCGTCCGACCCTGAGCCCATCGCCTGCAAACTCCCATCGCGGCTGGACCTGCTACTTGCGCGCAACGTGCTAATTGCGCAAATGCTAACTTCGAACTACGCAATTGAATTGAACTGGTGCTCTTCCAACCTCTGAATCTGCTAATCTTGCTATTAATAGCATGCCTCAGTACTGATCATTCGTTCTGCAGACCTGCGAAGCTTCAAAATTAATTACGATCAGCCCAAGTGGGTAACACCACCCTGCGAACCTGTGAAGTTTGGACCAGCGCAGCTTTGAGCTACGTGCTCCGACCTAGGGGCCCATCGCCTGCAAGCTGCTGGACGTGCTACTTGCGAACGTGTAAATTGAGCATATGCTGACCTTCGAACTGCGGAATTGATAACTGGTGCACTTCCGACCCCCGTCTCAGCCAAAGTGACTTGCTATTTATAGCTACCTAAGTACCAATCGTTCCTTCTGCGGAGCTGCAAAGCTACACAAGTAAGTACTAACTCGCCACCCAAGAAGGTGACACTACCTTGAGAAGCTGCAGAGTTCCGACCAACGCAGCTTTCAGATTCGTGCTTCGACCTAGGGGGCAGCGGCGTTGCACAATGGTAGCCACTTATCTCCATTCTCCATGGCCAGGCGCAACTCTAGGCCCAGCCATTCTAAATCATGGGCAGAGCGGCTATTGAGACCCTATGCTCACCCACGGTATTCTCCCAAAGCACATGCCACATGCGCTCCCAAACTGCGCTACTTTCGTGTCATACCCACACAACGCATAACCACCCGGCCAGCCCGATGCATGCCGACCCACGCTACAGGCATCCACCCCGACACACACACCCGACCACCCCCCCGCGTCGGGTGCAGCCTAGACCTGAACGGCATATATTGCCCAGTTCACATGCGACACCTTCTCAAAATTCCCTAAAATTAACCCGACCTCTGATTGGTCTCATTTTTTCTGCATCAAATTCTTACAACTTGAGCCTACCTTCATTTATGCTCTGCAGAACAGTATAGGCACGTTCAATACTGCTTAAAAACAGCAACACTGCAAATGTCTCTTTTTGTTTGCTTGTTACTTAGTAAGCAACAAAGCTACGACATACGTACATAACCGACCGCCCATGCATAAGCTTATAATTCCAAAAATCAACAACTTAGTGGGCGGTCAATATAGTTACCGCCCTCAATGTAGGAGAGACTCAAGAGTTACACCGAGTCACTCAAACTCAAAAATTGTCAAATTGTCGAGAGGGGGCCGACCAACTAGCGTCACGTGAGTGTAACAAAAACGAGTAACCGGATGCGGAGTCGTGGGGAACCTAAAGGGTTCGCGTAGAAAGAACCGTCCTTCACAAGCCAACTGTCCATGCAACATGCAACATTCGCGTTTCCGTCCGACCCTGAGCCCATCGCCTGCAAACTCCCATCGCGGCTGGACCTGCTAATTGCGCGCAACGTGCTAATTGCGCAAATGCTAACTTCGAACTACGCAATTGAATTGAACTGGTGCTCTTCCAACCTCTGAATCTGCTAATCTTGCTATTAATAGCATGCCTCAGTACTGATCATTCGTTCTGCAGACCTGCGAAGCTTCAAAATTAATTACTATCAGCCCAAGTGGGTAACACCACCCTGCGAACCTGTGGAGTTTGGACCAGCGCAGCTTTGAGCTACGTGCTCCGACCTAGGGGCCCATCGCCTGCAACCTGCTGGACGTGCTACTTGCGAACGTGTAAATTGAGCATATGCTGACCTTCGAACTGCGGAATTGATAACTGGTGCACTTCCGACCCCCGTCTCAGCCAAAGTGACTTGCTATTTATAGCTACCTAAGTACCGATCGTTCGTTCTGCGGAGCTGCGAAGCTACACAAGTAAGAACTAACTCGCTACCCAAGAAGGTGACACTAAGCACCCTGAGAAGCTGCAGAGCTTCGACCAACGCAGCTTTCAGATTCGTGCTTCGACCTAGGGGGCAGCGGCGTTGCACAATGGTAGCCACTTATCTCCATTCTCCATGGCCAGGCGCAACTCTAGGCCCAGCCATTCCAAATCATGGGCAGAGCGGCTATTGAGACCCTATGCTCACCTATTATCCCAAAGCACATGCCACATGCGCTCTCAAACTGCGCTACATTCGTGTAATACCCACACAACGCATAACCACCCGGCCAGCCCGGGCCAGCCCAATTCATGCCGACCCACGCTACAGGCATCCACCCCGACACACCCGACCACCCCCTCGCGTCGGGTCAGGCCCAGACCGGAACAGCTCATACTGCCCAGCCCACACATGCAACACCTTCTCAAAATCCCCAAAAATTAACCCGACCTCTGATTGGTCTCATTTTTTCTGAATCAAATTATTACAACTAAAGCCAACCTTCATGTATGCTCTGCATGACAGTACAGGCACGTCCAATACTGCTTTAAACAGCAACACTGCAAAATGTCCCTTATTTGTTTGTTTGTTACTAAGTTGTTACTTAGTAAGCAACAAGGCTACAACATAAGTACATAACTGACCGCCCATACATAAGCTTAGAATTCCAAAAACCAACAGCACAGGGGGCGGTCAATATAGTTACCGCCCTCAATGTAGGAGAGACTCAAGAGTTACACCGAGTCACTCAAACTCAAAAAATTTCCCGATTGTCAAAAGGGGGCCGACCAACTAGCGTCACGTGAGTGTAACAAAAACGAGTATCCGGGTGAAGAGCCTTGGGGAACCTAAAGGGTTCGCGTAGAAAGAACCGTCCTTCACAAGCCAACTGTCCATGCACCATGCAACATTCGCGTTTCCGTCCGACCCTGAGCCATCGCCTGCAAACTCCCATCGCGGCTGGACCTGCTACTTGCGCGCAACGTGCTAATTGCGCAAATGCTAACTTCAAACGAAGGCAATTTAATTGAACTGGTGCTCTTCCAACCTCTGAATCTGCCAATCTTGCTATTAATAGCATGCCTCAGTACTGATCATTCGTTCTGCAGACCTGCGAAGCTTCAAAATTAATTACGGATCAGCCCAAGTGGGTAACACCACCCTGCGAACCTGTGGAGTCTGGACCAGCGCAGCTTTAAGCTACGTGCTCTGACCTAGGGGCCCATCGCCTGCAACCTGCTGGACGTGCTACTTGCGAACGTGGAAATTGAGCATATGCTGACCTCCAACTGCGGAATTAATAACTGGTGCACTTCCGACCCCCGTCTCAGCCAAAGTGACTTGCTATTTATAGCTACCTAAGTACCAATCGTTCCTTCTGCGGAGCTGCGAAGCTACACAAGTAAGAACTAACTCGCTACCCAAGAAGGTGACACTACCCTGAGAAGCTGCAGGCAGAGCTTCGACCAACGCAGCTTTCAGATTCGTGCTTCGACCAAGGGGGCAGCGGCGTTGCACAATGGTAGCCACTAATCTCCATTCTCCATGGCCAGGCGCAACTCTAGGCCCAGCCATTCCAAATCATGGGCAGAGCGGCTATTGAGACCCTATGCTCACCCACGGTATTCTCCCAAAGCACATGCCACATGCGCTCCCAAACTGCGCTACATTCGTGTCATACCCACACAACGCATAACCACCCGGCCAGCCCGATGCATGCCGACCCACGCTACAGGCATCCACCCCGACACACCTGACCACGCGTCAGGTCAGGCACAGACCGGAACGGCTCATACTGCCCAGCCCACACATGCAACACCTTCTCAAAATCCCCAAAATTTAACCGGACCTCTGATTGGTCTCATTTTTTCTGCATCAAATTCTTACAACTAAAGCCAACCTTCATGTATGCTCTGCATGACAGTACAGGCACGTCCAATACTGCTTTAAACAGCAACACTGCAAAATGTCCCTTATTTGTTTGTTTGTTACTAAGTTGTTACTTAGTAAGCAACAAGGCTACAACATAAGTACACAACCGACCGCCCATACATAAGCTTATAATTCCAAAAACCAACAGCACAGGGGGCGGTCAATATAGTTACCGCCCTCAATGTAGGAGAGACTCAAGAGTTACACCGAGTCACTCAAACTCAAAAAATTTCCCGATTGTCAAAAGGGGGCCGACCAACTAGCGTCACGTGAGTGTAACAAAAACGAGTAACCGGGTGAAGAGCCTTGGGGAACCTAAAGGGTTCGCGTAGAAAGAACCGTCCTTCACAAGCCAACTGTCCATGCAACATGCAACATTCGCGTTTCCGTCCGACCCTGAGCCATCGCCTGCAAACTCCCATCGCGGCTGGACCTGCTACTTGCGCGCAACGTGCTAATTGCGCAAATGCTAACTTCGAACGAAGGCAATTGAATTGAACTGGTGCTCTTCCAACCCCTGAATCTGCCAATCTTGCTATTAATGGCATGCCTCGGTACTGATCATTCGTTCTGCAGACCTGCGAAGCTTCAAAATTAATTACTATCAGCCCAAGTGGGTAACACCACCCTGCGAACCTGTGGAGCTTGGACCAGCGCAGCTTTGAGCTACGTGCTCTGACCTAGGGGCCCATCGCCTGCAACCTGCTGGACGTGCTACTTGCGAACGTGTAAATTGAGCATATGCTGACCTTCGAACTGCGGAATTGATAACTGGTGCACTTCCGACCCCCGTCTCAGCCAAAGTGACTTGCTATTTATAGCTACCTAAGTACCAATCGTTCCTTCTGCGGAGCTGCGAAGCTACACAAGTAAGAACTAACTCGCTACCCAAGAAGGTGACACTACCCTGAGAAGCTGCAGGCAGAGCTTCGACCAACACAGCTTTCAGATTCGTGCTTCGACCAAGGGGGCAGCGGCGTTGCACAATGGTAGCCACTAATCTCCATTCTCCATGGCCAGGCGCAACTCTAGGCCCAGCCATTCCAAATCATGGGCAGAGCGGCTATTGAGACCCTATGCTCACCCACGGTATTCTCCCAAAGCACATGCCACATGCGATCCCAAACTGCGCTACATTCGTGTCATACCCACACAACGCATAACCACCCGGCCAGCCGAATGCATGCCGACCCACGCTACAGGCATCCACCCCGACACACCCGACCACGCGTCGGGTCAGGCCCAGATCGGAACGGCTCATACTGCCCAGCCCACACATGCAACACCTTCTCAAAATCCCCTAAAATTAACCCGACCTCTGATTGGTCTCATTTTTTCTGCATCAAATTATAACAGCTAAAGCCAACCTTCATGTATGCTCTGCATGACAGTAGAGGCACGTTCAATACTGCTTTAAACAGCAACACTGCAAAAGGTCCCTTACTTGTTTGTTTGTTACTTTGTTGTTACTTTGAAAGCAACAAGGATACAATATGTGGCATGTGCAACAAGGATACAATATGTGTCAAGAGTTACACCGAGTCACACAAACTCAAAACTCGTCAAAAAGGGGGCCGACCAACTAGCGTCAAATACTAGCCCACATGAGTGTAACAAAAACGAGTAACCGGATGAAGAGCCATGAAGAACCTAAAGGGTTCGCGTGGAAAGGTCCATCCGCGGCAAGCCAACTGTCCATGCAACATGCAACATTCGCGTTTCCGTCCGATCCTGAGCCATCGCCTGCAAACTCCCATCGCGGCTGGACCTGCTACTTGCGCGCAACGCGCAAATTGCGCAAATGCTAACTTCGAACTACGCAAATGAATTGAACTGGTGCTCTTCCAACCCCTGAATCTGCCAATCTTGCTATTGATGGCATGCCTCGGTACTGATCATTCGTTCTGCAGACCTGCGAAGCTTCAAAATTAATTACTATCAGCCCAAGTGGGTAACACCACCCTGCGAACCTGTGGAGCTTGGACCAGCGCAGCTTTGAGCTACGTGCTCTGACCTAGGGGCCCATCGCCTGCAACCTGCTGGACGTGCTACTTGCGAACGTGTAAATTGAGCATATGCTGACCTTCGAACTGCGGAATTGATAACTGGTGCACTTCCGACCCCCGTCTCAGCCAAAGTGACTTGCTATTTATAGCTACCTAAGTACCAATCGTTCCTTCTGCGGAGCTGCGAAGCTACACAAGTAAGAACTAACTCGCTACCCAAGAAGGTGACACTACCCTGAGAAGCTGCAGGCAGAGCTTCGACCAACACAGCTTTCAGATTCGTGCTTCGACCAAGGGGGCAGCGGCGTTGCACAATGGTAGCCACTAATCTCCATTCTCCATGGCCAGGCGCAACTCTAGGCCCAGCCATTCCAAATCATGGGCAGAGCGGCTATTGAGACCCTATGCTCACCCACGGTATTCTCCCAAAGCACATGCCACATGCGCTCCCAAACTGCGCTACATTCGTGTCATACCCACACAACGCATAACCACCCGGCCAGCCCGATGCATGCCGACCCACGCTACAGGCATCCACCCCGACACACCCGACCACGCGTCGGGTCAGGCCCAGACCGGAACGGCTCATACTGCCCAGCCCACACATGCAACACCTTCTCAAAATCCCCTAAAATTAACCCGACCTCTGATTGGTCTCATTTTTTCTGCATCAAATTATAACAGCTAAAGCCAACCTTCATGTATGCTCTGCATGACAGTAGAGGCTATCAGCATGTATAGCGGTGCTCTCACGCGTTTTATGACTTGGTGACTACTTATGTACTCCCTTAGAACTATCGGCTCTCCTGAGCCAGCTTCCCGTGGGACTGAGTCATCTTGAGATGACTCAGTGGCAGCTTCCTGTCACCTACGTCTCCGGTCTGATCTGTACCCTGTTAGGTTCCTGTCTACCGCCTCCTTTCACCACAGGTGCCCCTTTATGGGTCTCCTGTGTCTGTAACGTTATCCTTGTCTCCGTGTATAGATTGGTGCGTCTGTTCCGCTGCTTTAATCTACTGTCCACTCTACAGGAGTGATTTCAAGCTGATAGGTCATTGGGCTCCTCATCACTACCACTGCTTTGATAATGCAACTTCCGCGAGGGCCTCCTGCCGGCTTTGTGAAACTTACCAAACTTAATGGTGTTTCATGGGCTCGTGGGATCCGCAGTGTCATTGTGAGCAATGGATGCGACCGAATCCTCCCAACGGGGGTGAAGGTTCCTCTAGATTGGCTAGACGACTGCGCGCCAGCGGCCTCTGCTGCCGGAGAGGAGGGTCCTTCCGCCATCAAGGAAGTAACCCCCCCCGATCAATCCTCCAACTTTACGGTTCCTTCTCTCAATGTTCGACGCCTGTCCTCTGATGTTGAGGATGTCCTGATGAAGCTGTGTTGTGTACAGACACAGATCATCCGTTGTGCATCAGACCCGCAGCCTCATTGCGTCCCCTTCAATTATGATGAAGACTACTCTACTACTACTGATGATGAGGAGGACTTGAAGAGTGCTACGAGTGCTGACTTCGGTGGCGTGACCCCATCTGCTGTTGCCACTCGTGTCTTTGAGACTTCCGCTGTTTCGCCGGTGTATGAGCCTCCTGATCAGCAGATGCCTAATCGAGAGCTTTCGCCTGTGTATCAGCCTCAGCCTTCGTCGGCGCCTCCCTTTGAGCCTGTTCCCCCGGCTTACCCGGAGGTGGCAAAGCCCACTTTCTTGAAGGGCTTTGCTTCTTTTTCCTCTGCATCTGCCCCCATGGAGCGTGGCCTCCCTGGCTACCACACTCGCTCTCGCGAGGCTGCTGTTTCCTCTGCACGCACCTCTGCTGCTGGTGCCTCCCTGGAACCCCCTCCGCCTCCGCCGGTGGAGCTGCCTCCTGCCCCTGGCCCTCCTCCTATGCTATATACGCGGTCATGCGAATCTTGGGAGCATCTGCTCACTGGTGGATCTCCTCCGACTTTGAACTTGCGGGACTACCGCCTGATCAACCAGGATCGACGGGATGGTGAGTCCTTGAACCGCTCTTTGTACGGTCGGATGGATATGCAGGCTACAATGGCAAATGTTAGTGTGAAGCTGAGGCATCGCCGAGTGATGGCTTTCTCTGAGCTTGGTACCAGGTGTCGTTCTTTTCTTGGTCCAGTCACTTCTGGGATTCTGTATCCCCCAGATCATGGTGTTTCCTTTGGTGGTACGAGGCGTAGTGATCACGAGAAGCTTGGTTATCAGTTTGTGCGAGTGCCTGTCCCTCGGTGTCCTGTTAGCCCAGATTTCGAGCTGCTTATGAGTGTTGCGAGGTCCATTCCTGTGATTAGGAACATAGACGACCAGCGCGCTCTTGACGCTGGTCTTGCTGCGGAGTATTTCATGGACATTCGTAGGTCCTTGGCTCCTGTCCCTTCTGCGATTGGAGCTGGGTCTAATACCCTCATTCATGGTGAGTCTCGGTTTGATCCTGCACTGTTGGGTTTCAGTGCACTGCCTCTCGAACGTCAGGAGTTCATGTGTTTAATTATGATGCTCGCGAACATGGAGGACGATATGGTCAAGGTATACCAGGACTTTGCCACCCCTCGGGATATCCTTTTGGATATCCGGAAGACGCAGTCTGATGCCCTTGCCTCTAGAGTTCCTCTCATGCGTATCGAACTTCATAATGCGCACATGGGCCCTTCTGACCGTGTCGATGATTTCTTTCGCATGGTTCGCAGTCTGTGCACTGACCTCCGCAGTGCTGGACATCCTGTCACTCAGCGCCACGCCATGGAAACCATTGTGAATGGGATCCGTTTGATCCGATTTGAATCGCTGCGGATCCAGTACGGTATGATGTTGGCTAACAGACAGACTGTAGATTACTGGTCTTGTCTAGAGGCATATCGGTCTCTCGACATTTTGAACATTGCTCTCCCCAGGTCCGACTCCAGGCATCCTGGTTGGTCCCGGGACGCTCCCCAGGTTCCTGCCAATGCTGCGTTTCAGCGTGGGCAGGGATCTGGTTCTCAGGGTTCTGGTTCCAACAAGCGACGTCTGGATTGCACTTGGGGCCCATGCCTCAGCAAGACGACCCACTCGGAGGATCGCTGTTTCACGAAGCATCCGCACCTGCGTAAGACCAAGCCTGGTGCACCGGTTACCAATCCGGTGCCCATGGCCTTGGCCCTTCCAGGTGTGCTTACTCCGCGGCAGCTGGCCTCCTTGCAGGCTCAGATTGATGGGTATGCTTTGGACAAGAAATAGGAGGTACGCTCTGTCCTTTTCTCTTGCACTGCGAAATTTTCAAATGTCTGCAGCCCAAGCCTGTCTGAGGGTGTCTGGCATGTTGATTCTGGAGCTGGGATGTCAATCACAGGTGATATGTCTTTGTTCACTGTGTTTCATGCTTCTGAGACTGGGCCAGCAGTTAAATTTGGTGATGGTGTGGTTCAACGGTCTGTGGGTCAGGGTTCCATTGTGTTATGTAGTGATTGGTTACCAACACCAATCACTTTAACCAATGTTCTCTACATCCCACACTGTCCGGTGAACCTCATGTCAGTAAATGCTGTTGCCCATGCTCACAACTGCAAGATTTCTTTTGATAGTCTTAGTTGTACTGCCACACAAGGGCTCTTCTGTTCTGTGGTCTTTCCCTGCCTCCAGTGATGGTGTGTACAAGTTTGCATGTAGGCCTTGTCACACCCCTCGTGGCCGTTTGTATGGTGCTGAAAATTATCCAGCTTTTGCTCTTGATGTTGATGAGGATGGTGGAGTTGTGATCCCTACCACTCCTGAATGGTTGTGGCATAGGCGGCTGGGTCACCCTGGCTATGATGCCATGCACAACCTTGTAAGGAAGGGTTTGGTTCAGAACTTACCCCTCACTCTCCAACAGGTGCAAAGACTGTCTAAGATCCCATGTGATGCTTGTCAGAAGGCAAAGGGAAAACGTATCCCTTTTCCTAAAGAAAGCAAAACTAGGATCCGTGCCCCATTACAACGCCTTCACTTGGACATCATGGGGCCATTTAATATTAGGGGCTTGCGTGGGGAGTTTTATGTTCTGTGTCTCACTGACCAATACTCTGGCTATGCTGAGGTCTTGTGCTTGAGAACCAGGGATGAAGCTCCCTTAGCAGTTCAAACTACCATCCTCAGATGGATGACTCAGCTGCATGGATTTGTTTTCAAGTGTCTTAGGTCTGACAGGGCTAAGGAATTTATAGTGAAGTGGTTCGAGGATTGGTTAGAATCGGTTGGTGCTGTGCATGAATTGTCCATGGCTTACACTGCTCAGCAGAATGCGACTGTGGAACGGTACAATGGGGTCCTTCAGAACGTAGCTAGGAGCATTCACTTGGAGTCTAAGCTCACTAAGTCCTTCTGGCCCTATGCCTTCCTCGCCGCGTGTTACCTACGCAACCGGCTGCCTAATCAGGGTGACAAGACTCCTTATGAGTTGTTCTTTGGGGTTCTACCTGATGTATCGTTATTGCGCGTGTTCGGGTGCCCATGCTATGTTACCTTAGTGAATGGGAAGAAGCGCAATAAGCTTGACGAAAGGGCGTTATCTGGTAGACTGGTTGGGTATTCTCTGGTGAGTAAGGGTTATTTTGTTTGGGTTCCGAAGTTGCGCCAGGTGGTAGAGAGTCGTGATGTGCTCTTCTATGAACAGTTTAGCTATAACTGTATCCCTGGGCTTTTTCCCTATGATGGATCTCAGTATTTTTCTCGCACCCCTGCCGCTATCATCGGTAAAGGGCTTGATACTACTGACAATGTCCTGGGCCCTTTACCAACCCCGATTGTTGACCGCTTTACTGGTCATGGGATGACGATGCGTCCCAGGCCAGGTAATGATGGTGCTGTATCGCGTGCGGCGGCATTGGGCCAGGGGGAGTCTGATGTTCCTTCAAGCTCTAATTTATTCGAATCTCAGGGGGTCGCCGGGCCTTCCTCTGCGCCACGTTTCGTCGGTGAAGTCGTAGGATTAGGACAGCCTCGGGTCATAGTGGAACCTAGTACAGGTCCACTGCCCACTAGTCGCCACCCCCCGTCCACCTATTCGGATAGCTCGCGGGAGTTGTTGATCACTTCACCCCCTGCTATACCTGGTGGTTTATACCGGACCAGGCATTGCGACGATGTGGCCGTCACAGATGATGTGAGTGATGACCTCGAACACTGGTCCGGGTCAGATACTGCGTATGGCTGGGGTGTTCCAGTGTACCCAGGCTTCGACGATTTAGAGGCAAAGGAGGCCGGCCTTGTTCAACCACGCATGAGTGCTGCGCTGGGGGCTTTATTACCGGTTACTGCTGATACTGCTGATATCCCCGCTGCCCATGTACAAGTACACTGCTTGTACGTGGGGGCTTTTATTTCTACCTCTACTGAACTCTCTTATAAAGCTGCAATGTTACCTACCAACCCAGACAGAGATCTCTGGCTGCAGGCTATGAAGGATGAGATGGCCTCCCTCCATGCTCATGGCACTTGGGTCCTCACTCCACAGCCTCCTAGGCAGAGGATTCTATCTGGCAGATGGTTATTTGTCAAGAAACATGGGGCTGATGGTTCTTTGCGTTTTAAAGCTCGTTTTGTAGTTCGTGGTTTTCTGCAACGTCCTGGGCTGGGCTACCATGATGTATATGCCCCCGTCTCCTCTAAAGCAGGTCTTCGTGTGCTCCTTGCTGCCATCACTCATAGAAAAATGTTTGTGAGGCAGCTGGACATCAAGACTGCATTCTTGAATGCCAAGCTGGAACCTGGTCTGGACCTGTTCTGCTACCAGCCTGAGGGCTTTCATGAACTTGGTCCTGACAATGTTCCCCTTGCGTGCAAGCTAATTAAATCTCTTTATGGTTTGAAGCAGGCACCCAGGGCTTGGAGCAAAGATGTAAAGCAGGTTTTGGTTGCCCACGGTTTTACCATGTGCAAAGCTGAACCTGCTCTGTATTTCAGGAGGGATTCTACTGGTGGGTGGAGCTATGTCCTGACCTATGTGGATGACTTTATCTGTGCTTTTAGTGAGCTGCATAGGTATGCCTTGTTGATCAAGGCTATGGAAGCAGCTGGGTGGGAAGTCAAGGAAATGGGTGTACCTGTCCAGTTCCTTTCATTGGACATGACTTGTACACTTGATTCTGACGGCAGGTGTGTTAAGATCGACCTCTCCCAGCACTCCTACATTGTTGAGCTGGTGGAGCAGTTTGGTCTCACTGCTGCTACCAAGCCCAAGTTTTCAGTTCCCATGTCCAAGTGCACTGTCACTGATCCTCCTGGAGAACCTCTGGCCTCTAATAGCCAGTACCTCTCTCTTGTGGGGGCTTTGCTGTACCTGGCTACCTGCACAAGGCCTGATATTTCTTTTGCTGTTAGCTCCCTGTCCAGGTTTTCTGCTCAACCCACTGCCCCCCTGTGGGCTGCAGCCAAGCGCTTGCGTTTGTATTTGAGAGAACATTCCCATCTGGGCCTCACTTACACTCACAGCCCTGGTTTCTCTTTTACTGTCTTTAGTGACTCATCCTTTGCTGATGATGGGTCTGACAGGAGATCTCAGACTGGCTATGCTGTGCTTGCTGGAGGCTGCCTTGTGAACTGGATGAGCAAAAGGCAACCCACTGTTGCTGTTAGCTCCAGTGAGGCTGAGTATCAGGCCCTGTCTCAGACTGCCAGGGAGGTGCAATGGTTGAAAAAGTTGAGAATTGATCTAGGGCTGCCTTGTGACCTGGTCACCATTCAGGGTGACAACTTGGGGTCCTTGAGCTGGGCCAATGACTGTCAGCTGCTCCCTCGCAACAAGCACATTGATGTCATCCATCACTATATCCAGGAGCTGGTGGAGGATGGCCAGGTGGATGTTGCCTATGTTAACACTAAGGACAACTGTGCTGACCCCTTCACCAAGCCCCTTGATCCTATGGTGTTCTGGCGTTTCATTCGCATGTTTGGAATGACTGCTTCTCCTTAAACCATTTTTTTTGGTTACATGTATTCTAGAATTTTGGTTACATGTATTCTGGAATTTTTGGTTACATTTTAGGGTTTCTTTGGTTACATTTAGAGTTTCTTTAAGTTATCATTGATTGGCATTAGGTTCCTATTCCCGGATCGGGTTTTCTATACCGTTGTTACCCGACTTTGATATTTAGTTGTCTTCTTATATCCACTTGGCAAATTTTGGTTCTTTGCCTTGCTTCATACCTTCCCTTGCACCCTTCGGGTTTCATTTGAAGTTTCTCTCGATTTTTTTTCCGGAGTTCTTTGAATTTTTTTTTTTTTTTTTTAATTTGTTACATATAGTTCTATGTCACCAGTGCCATAGGTGGAGTAGTACTATTGTATGTCACCTGTGTCATAGGTGGAGTATCAGCATGTATAGCGGTGCTCTCACGCGTTTTATGACTTGGTGACTACTTATGTACTCCCTTAGAACTATCGGCTCTCCTGAGCCAGCTTCCCGTGGGACTGAGTCATCTTGAGATGACTCAGTGGCAGCTTCCTGTCACCTACGTCTCCGGTCTGATCTGTACCCTGTTAGGTTCCTGTCTACCGCCTCCTTTCACCACAGGTGCCCCTTTATGGGTCTCCTGTGTCTGTAACGTTATCCTTGTCTCCGTGTATAGATTATTGCGTCTGTTCCGCTGCTTTAATCTACTGTCCACTCTACCGGAGTGATTTCAAGCTGATAGAGGCACGTTCAATACTGCTTTAAACAGCAACACTGCAAAATGTCCCTTATTTGTTTGTTTGTTACTTTGTTGTTACTTTGAAAGCAACAAGGATACAATTTGTGGCATGTGCAACAAGGATACAATATGTGTCAAGAGTTACACCGAGTCACACAAACTCAAAACTCGTCAAAAAGGGGGCCGACCAACTAGCGTCAAAAACTAGCCCACATGAGTGTAACAAAAACGAGTAACCGGATGAAGAGCCATGAAGAACCTAAAGGGTTCGCTTGGAAAGGTCCATCCGCGGCAAGCCAACTGTCCATGCAACATGCAACATTCGCGTTTCCGTCCGACCCTGAGCCATCGCCTGCAAACTCCCATCGCGGCTGGACCTGCTACTTGCGCGCAACGCGCAAATTGCGCAAATGCTAACTTCGAACTACGCAAATGAATTGAGCTGGTGCTCTTCCAACCCCTGAATCTGCCAATCTTGCTATTAATGGCATGCCTCGGTACTGATCATTCGTTCTGCAGACCTGCGAAGCTTCAAAATTAATTACTATCAGCCCAAGTGGGTAACACCACCCTGCGAAACCTGTGGAGCTTGGACCAGCGCAGCTTTGAGCTACGTGCTCTGACCTAGGGGCCCATCGCCTGCAACCTGCTGGACGTGCTACTTGCGAACGTGGAAATTGAGCATATGCTGACCTTCGAACTGCGGAATTGATAACTGGTGCACTTCCGACCCCCGTCTCAGCCAAAGTGACTTGCTATTTATAGCTACCTAAGTACCAATCGTTCCTTCTGCGGAGCTGCAAAGCTACACAAGTAAGAACTAACTCGCTACCCAAGAAGGTGACACTACCCTGAGAAGCTGCAGGCAGAGCTTCGACCAACGCAGCTTTCAGATTCGTGCTTCGACCAAGGGGGCAGCGGCGTTGCACAATGGTAGCCACTAATCTCCATTCTCCATGGCCAGGCGCAACTCTAGGCCCAGCCATTCCAAATCATGGGCAGAGCGGCTATTGAGACCCTATGCTCACCCACGGTATTCTCCCAAAGCACATGCCACATGCGCTCCCAAACTGCGCTACATTTGTGTCATACCCACACAACGCATAACCACCCGGCCAGCCCGATGCATGCCGACCCACGCTACAGGCATCCACCCCGACACACCCGACCACGCGTCGGGTCAGGCCCAGACCGGAACGGCTCATACTGCCCAGCCCACACATGCAACACCTTCTCAAAATCCCCAAAAATTAACCGGACCTCTGATTGGTCTCATTTTTTCTGCATCAAATTATAACAGCTAAAGCCAACCTTCATGTATGCTCTGCATGACAGTAGAGGCACGTTCAATACTGCTTTAAACAGCAACACTGCAAAATGTCCCTTACTTGTTTGTTTGTTACTTTGTTGTTACTTTGAAAGCAACAAGGATACAATATGTGGCATGTGCAACAAGGATACAATATGTGTCAAGAGTTACACCGAGTCACACAAACTCAAAACTCGTCAAAAAGGGGGCCGACCAACTAGCGTCAAAAACTAGCCCACATGAGTGTAACAAAAACGAGTAACCGGATGAAGAGCCATGAAGAACCTAAAGGGTTCGCGTGGAAAGGTCCATCCGTGGCAAGCCAACTGTCCATGCAACATGCAACATTCGCGTTCCGTCCGACCCTGAGCCATCGCCTGCAAACTCCCATCGCGGCTGGACCTGCTACTTGCGCGCAACGCGCAAATTGCGCAAATGCTAACTTCGAACTACGCAAATGAATTGAACTGGTGCTCTTCCAACCCCTGAATCTGCCAATCTTGCTATTGATGGCATGCCTCGGTACTGATCATTCGTTCTGCAGACCTGCGAAGCTTCAAAATTAATTACTATCAGCCCAAGTGGGTAACACCACCCTGCGAACCTGTGGAGCTTGGACCAGCGCAGCTTTGAGCTACGTGCTCTGACCTAGGGGCCCATCGCCTGCAACCTGCTGGACGTGCTACTTGCGAACGTGGAAATTGAGCATATGCTGACCTTCGAACTGCGGAATTGATAACTGGTGCACTTCCGACCCCCGTCTCAGCCAAAGTGACTTGCTATTTATAGCTACCTAAGTACCAATCGTTCCTTCTGCGGAGCTGCAAAGCTACACAAGTAAGAACTAACTCGCTACCCAAGAAGGTGACACTACCCTGAGAAGCTGCAGAGCTTCGACAAACGCAGCTTTCAGATTCGTGCTTCGACCAAGGGGGCAGCGGCGTTGCACAATGGTAGCCACTAATCTCCATTCTCCATGGCCAGGCGCAACTCTAGGCTCAGCCATTCCAAATCATGGGCAGAGCGGCTATTGAGACCCTATGCTCACCCACGGTATTCTCCCAAAGCACATGCCACATGCGCTCCCAAACTGCGCTACATTCGTGTCATACCCACACAACGCATAACCACCCGGCCAGCCCGATGCATGCCGACCCACGCTACAGGCATCCACCCCGACACACCCGACCACGCGTCGGGTCAGGCCCAGACCGGAACGGCTCATACTGCCCAGCCCACACATGCAACACCTTCTCAAAATCCCCTAAAATTAACCCGACCTCTGATTGGTCTCATTTTTTCTGCATCAAATTATAACAGCTAAAGCCAACCTTCATGTATGCTCTGCATGACAGTAGAGGCACGTTCAATACCGCTTTAAACAGCAACACTGCAAAATGTCCCTTACTTGTTTGTTTGTTACTTTGTTGTTACTTTGAAAGCAACAAAGATACAATATGTGGCATGTGCAACAAGGATACAATATGTGTCAAGAGTTACACCGAGTCACACAAACTTAAAACTCGTCAAAAAGGGGGCCGACCAACTAGCGTCAAAAACTAGCCCACATGAGTGTAACAAAAACGAGTAACCGGATGAAGAGCCATGAAGAACCTAAAGGGTTCGCGTGGAAAGGTCCATCCGTGGCAAGCCAAATGTCCATGCAACATGCAACATTTGCGTTCCGTCCGACCCTGAGCCATCGCCTGCAAACTCCCATCGCGGCTGGACCTGCTACTTGCGCGCAACGCGCAAATTGCGCAAATGCTAACTTCGAACTACGCAAATGAATTGAACTGGTGCTCTTCCAACCCCTGAATCTGCCAATCTTGCTATTAATGGCATGCCTCGGTACTGATCATTCGTTCTGCAGACCTGCGAAGCTTCAAAATTAATTACTATCAGCCCAAGTGGGTAACACCACCCTGCGAACCTGTGGAGCTTGGACCAGCGCAGCTTTGAGCTACGTGCTCTGACCTAGGGGCCCATCGCCTGCAACCTGCTGGACGTGCTACTTGCGAACGTGGAAATTGAGCATATGCTGACCTTCGAACTGCGGAATTGATAACTGGTGCACTTCCGACCCCCGTCTCAGCCAAAGTGACTTGCTATTTATAGCTACCTAAGTACCAATCGTTCCTTCTGCGGAGCTGCGAAGCTACACAAGTAAGAACTAACTCGCTACCCAAGAAGGTGACACTACCCTGAGAAGCTGCAGGCAGAGCTTCGACCAACGCAGCTTTCAGATTCGTGCTTCGACCAAGGGGGCAGCGGCGTTGCACAATGGTAGCCACTAATCTCCATTCTCCATGGCCAGGCGCAACTCTAGGCCCAGCCATTCCAAATCATGGGCAGAGCGGCTATTGAGACCCTATGCTCACCCACGGTATTCTCCCAAAGCACATGCCACATGCGCTCCCAAACTGCGCTACATTCGTGTCATACCCACACAACGCATAACCACCCGGCCAGCCCGATGCATGCCGACCCACGCTACAGGCATCCACCCCGACACACCCGACCACGCGTCGGGTCAGGCCCAGACCGGAACGGCTCATACTGCCCAGCCCACACATGCAACACCTTCTCAAAATCCCCTAAAATTAACCCGACCTCTGATTGGTCTCATTTTTTCTGCATCAAATTATAACAGCTAAAGCCAACCTTCATGTATGCTCTGCATGACAGTAGAGGCACGTTCAATACTGCTTTAAACAGCAACACTGCAAAATGTCCCTTACTTGTTTGTTTGTTACTTCGTTGTTACTTTGAAAGCAACAAGGATACAGTATGTGGCATGTGCAACAAGGATACAATATGTGTCAAGAGTTACACTGAGTCACACAAACTCAAAACTCGTCAAAAAGGGGGCCGACCAACTAGCGTCAAAAACTAGCCCACATGAGTGTAACAAAAACGAGTAACCGGATGAAGAGCCATGAAGAACCTACAGGGTTCGCGTGGAAAGGTCCATCCGCGGCAAGCCAACTGTCCATGCAACATGCAACATTCGCGTTTCCGTCCGACCCTGAGCCATCGCCTGCAAACTCCCATCGCGGCTGGGCCTGCTACTTGCGAGCAACGCGCAAATTGCGCAAATGCTAACTTCGAACTACGTAAATGAATTGAACTGGTGCTCTTCCAACCCCTGAATCTGCCAATCTTGCTATTAATGGCATGCCTCGGTACTGATCATTCGTTCTGCAGACCTGCGAAGCTTCGAAATTAATTACTATCAGCCCAAGTGGGTAACACCAGCCTGCGAACCTGTGGAGCTTGGACCAGCGCAGCTTTGAGCTACGTGCTCTGACCTAGGGGCCCATCGCCTGCAACCTGCTGGACGTGCTACTTGCGAACGTGGAAATTGAGCATATGCTGACCTT
This sequence comes from Chlamydomonas sp. ICE-L, assembly GCA_013435795.1. Classification (NCBI taxonomy): domain Eukaryota; kingdom Viridiplantae; phylum Chlorophyta; class Chlorophyceae; order Chlamydomonadales; family Chlamydomonadaceae; genus Chlamydomonas; species Chlamydomonas sp. ICE-L. The sequence goes on from JACBWV010000626.1 coordinate 30,457,544, forward strand.
CGAACTGCGGAATTGATAACTGGTGCACTTCCGACCCCCGTCTCAGCCAAAGTGACTTGCTATTTATAGCTACCTAAGTACCAATCGTTCCTTCTGCGGAGCTGCGAAGCTACACAAGTAAGAACTAACTCGCTACCCAAGAAGGTGACACTACCCTGAGAAGCTGCAGAGCTTCGACCAACGCAGCTTTCAGATTCGTGCTTCGACCAAGGGGGCAGCGGCGTTGCACAATGGTACCCACTAATCTCCATTCTCCATGGCCAGGCGCAACTCTAGGCCCAGCCATTCCAAATCATGGGCAGAGCGTGTAACGGTACAGAACCCTTCACGGGTACTCTGGCCGTCCAGCAAGGCATAAAGGTACACCTCACCCGTAAGCCACGTGACGAACGCACATGATACAGTACCATACCCATGTACTGCTTCATCTCTCACAACGCACACGTTGCGCACATAGACACGAGCTACTCGGAACGAACCCTTCTACTCCCACCACGAAGACGTTCTTTCCAAGCTACTCGACATCCCATACTTAGGTAACCATATACTTGTTCTGCTAGTTCACCCATACCAACGTACACAAAACTCACATCACGCATCACGTTCCCTAGCCTAACCCCCCAAGCTGCTAAGGAGCATCCTGAGCTGTTACACTGGTAGCGGAGCTGGTTTCGTTCCTTAGGGACCTCACGCATACACATACGCACGCAGACGCATTTTCTTTCGAATAAATAGCACCCGCCAGGACATCCTGTCAACTTTTCTGCTCTTTGTTCCTGCTCTTACCTGTGGCTACGCATACACGTTGCGCCTGCTCGGTTCTCGCAGTGAACGGTCATGTTAAGCTCGACACGCACTAGGCCCCTGTCTGCCTACGTTCTCGATTCTTGCGTTCACGTCCTGTCCTTTTGGTCATAGCTTCTAACGAGTTATTCCCGAGCATCTCCCTCGCGGATTGATCATTAGTGCAGCATCGGCTCCATTGGCCACCTCGGCTGTACTTGCTTTAATTAGGGTGCTTCGCGAGCCTGTCCTGCAGCTCTCACGGTTTGCTGCATTAATTATTCGTGCTGCCTACCTGCTATCTTGCTCATCCTGTCGCGCATTTCGATTCGTCGGTTTCCTTCCTGGATTGCCTGTGGTCCGTGCCTTCGCAGTGCTAGTATCCCTCATCGTATTCTGGACGAACGCCTCATTACAGTTACGCTTGAGGCATTATCAGCTCGTTACGCTCGTAAAATTTACGAGTCACTGTGGCAGGTGAATTTTGGCATCCTGGAGTTGCGAGTAATTCTCCCTCTCTCGCCCACCACTCCTTCCTGTCCAGCCTACTGACTTGTTCTGTTGCCTACGCAGAATGGCATCACACAAAACCACCAAGGTGACCGACGACGCGGCTGACCAGCCTACGATGTCAGTGGTCGACACCAATCCCGAAGGGATGGGGTCTTCTGACACTGAGCCCGACACTGAGCTTGGTGCTACGCGGGATATGTCCACCGAAGCGCGGCCCTCTGTGTCAGTGGGTACGCGGCAACCGCTGGTTGACGGCCTCAATGGTCTATCGGCACCCTCGGGTGCCCCGCCCGCTGCCCCGCCTCCGCGCGCGGGCATGACTCCGACGACGACGCCGTCGACGACGCCCCTGTCTGAGTCTTCCCTTGGGGAGCTCAGCGCTCGCTATGAAGCGGGCGCGGAGCGCAGGCGTCACGCAAGGGTTGACGACCTCAATGGTCTGGCGGCACCCTCGGATGCCCCGCCCGCTGCCCCGCCTCCGCGTGCGGGCATGGCCCCGACAACGACGACGACAACGATGGCTCAGCCTTCCTTCGAGGAGCTCAGCGCTCGCTATGCCGAGGGCGCGGAGCGCAGGCGTCACCAGCATCTGGGTGACCACCTGATCGCTGCGGAACAAATTGGTCAACTCCGCGCGCAGCTTGACCAGGCCTCCATCGCCAACGCAGCTCTCACCGAGCAGTTTGTGGCTAAGGTAGCCGCTATGAACGCCGAGGTCGCTGACCTAGCGCAGCGCCTCGCCGTCTCCAGCGCGGCTACCGAGGCCGCATTGGCCAATGGCGACCCTACGGAGAGGCAAGAGCTGTTGACCAGCCACTACTTCCTCAACAGAGATCTGGCTAAGAGCCAGAAGGCTCTGGCCGACCTCCAGGTCGCTTCCGATGAGGCCGCGGCGACCGCAAGGTCCTCCATGGATGTTTTGCGCGTCGAGCTGGCGGCTAAGGAGTCCGAGCTCGGTGCGGCGCAGGCCGACCTCGCTCAGTCTCAAGCAAGTGAGCGCAGTTTGACGCCTGACGAACATAGGACGAATTCACCATTCTCGGTTTGCAATCCATTTGATCATATTGAGGACTCACCTTCCCAATTGGTTACACCTCCCGATGTTTTGCCCGTGAATCGCACACTGTTTCACAATCTGCCGACGCCATTGTCTAACTCGCCACGTTTTTCCCCCCATGCAGCGCTCGCCCCCGCTCTCGCCGAGACTACTGCGCGCTTGATCTGAGGTTCTGTCGCGCAGACTGACCCGCGAGATCGCGCCTCTGGGAGCCCCATGACTGGAGGCGCTCTCCCGCCGCATACATGCGATGTCAGGCCATGATCGGGCGAGGCAAACTCTGTGGCGCAAACGGGGACGATGACACGAGGACCTGGCGTTAGGCGCCCGCTGTTGGGTGCTCCCTCAGGCGCTCGCGGGACGACGCTGCCTCTAGCATCGTGCGCGCAAGCAGTGGCGAGCGAGATCAGGCGCGCCCACCTAGCAATGCACGATTCGATGGTTTCTCAGTACCCTCGCGCCACCTGTCGCTCGATGCCACCCAAGTTGGCGTGTGAAACTACGCGACAGCCTGTCTGACTGCATCGAGAAATCGGGATGCGGCCGTTGAGACCTCCGGACGGACCGTTGAAAATGCGCAAGCAGAGGTGGATGGAATGAGCTTGAAATCAAGACATCGCCGCAGGACGCCACCGGGGCGCTGAGCACACTACCCTCCCGCGGCAACGACGACAAATGACAATGTGCCCGGCACTGCAGAGGCGGGTTCGGGGCTTCAGGTGTTTGATAAGCTCTCCGGTGTTATCAAACCGTTCGGCTCACCTATGCTTTTGGGTTATGGCAAAATGCACGATTCGGGGGGGCGTACCTTCCCCGCATACGCCGCTCCCTTACAACCGTCGGCCCTTTCGTTCGATTATCGTCTCGACACGATTACCGATTCCCCATGTTCGCCTCTCCAGGTTCCACCTGGCGACCCGACCTCTGTTCGCGCTCCTTGGGCTACTCAGCCCGAGCACCCAACGACGCCAGCGGTACCTACGGTGGCTTCCCCGGCCGCTGTTCGACCTCGTGCAAAGCGCGCAGCTACGCTGTCCGCAGACACACCTTCGCCGACGCAACAGGTTCGCGCGGGAACACACCTGGCCCCAGAAGGCCCGCCAGGTGAGCCCGACCCGATCACCCCTCCTCCCGATAACCGCGCCACTCGTCACTCTGATCACGACACTGGGTTCGCCAAGCGTGTTACCAAAATGAGAAAGGAACTACGTCTCATTGAACACAAACTGTCGGACAGATGCACTAGGGCTCAGTTGCGCCGATGGGTATTCAATGTGGTCACGATCATGGAGCTCCAGTTCTCCGACGGTTACCTTGGTTTGTTCGAGCGCATTGTTCCACACCTGTCGGGCGCTTTTACTGGCCTACTCCGCATCACGTACAACGAGGCATGGGCTAGCGATGAGTTGGACGGGTTAGATTTCATGGGAATCGTCGCATGGGCGGAGTCGCTCCTCCTGCCCGAGCTATTAACGGAATCACACGTCGCTCTCACCAAACTACACGAAGGTGGCTTCCGCCAAGATGCTCGCTCCTTGCAGAATTATTATCACGCCATCAAGTCTGAATTTCGCAAAGTCCCCGAGCTGACCGAACGCGAAAAGTTAAACTTGTTTCGCACGGGACTCTCGGATGAACTCCGCGCCGGTGCACACTCCCGGCGCGAGTCGGGTACTATGTTCGAAACGATGGAGGATTTGTTCCGCTATCTGCAGTTGGACGAAGCGAGGAAAGTTGTCGCCGCTCGTGGCAAGTCCTTGACGGACAAGCACGATCGCCATCAGAGGGGAGGTTACGCTAACCAGAAATCGAGGTATCCATTCAAGCACCCAGCGGATACTAAGTACCCGGGTAAGGACCTTGCTTTCAATCGCGTCCAATTTACCCAATCACCCCCCTCCGATACTGACACCGATTCTTTCTCTTCGCAGGGAGTAGCCACCGACGACGGCGGGGAGATGAACTCTCGCCCAGCCAAGAGCCCCAAGCTGGCGCCAAACAGTAGTCGCAACCCGGCCGTTGGCCGAGGTGGTGGAGGACGTCATGCGACGCAGCCGGCGCACAACGGCAAGCTGGGTGGATCGCCAAGGCCGCAGGTCCTCAGTTTGCAAGGTGCTGATCGCACGTTTGGGAAAGGCTCTATTAGCCGCGGCGCGGGCCGTGGTGGTCGCGGAGGATACGTACAGGGTGCTGGTCGGGCCCGTTCACAGCCCATCGGGCCGCGGACCCCCGACTTTTCGGGTCAAGACCCCCAGAACGCCATGCATATGAACAAATCGGTCAGCGTCGGGCAGACCATCTGGCTTCAGAATGGTGCTCACTGCTTCTTCTGCTTCCGCTACATGAGGACATGTGTGAGGTCGCTGAATGCTGACGGACGCTGCTGCACGCGGGACTTGCCTAACTGGCCGGCCCTCAATGAGACTACGTGTCCCGACTGGGCCCTTGATGGCAACGGTCCCATCCCAATTTGGGAATAGGAATCGGCCGGTCAGGTATTGACAACCCTGGATCGTGTACTTAGCGGCGATAAAGTAGTAGTAGTCGAGCCACTTGAGCTCTTGTTACAAGTTCAAGACGAACTGTTTTCTAGCTTGGGCTTAACCCCAACCATTGATGTAACTTCTACTAATACCTTGTCGTCCCCTTGTCCACTGAAGTTCTCTACGGAGTTTGGCATGCGTGTCTCCATCGCAAACGAGTTCATATACGCTCACCCCATTCCGGAAGACGTCGTGTCTGTGTTAGAACACTATTGGGAATGCAAAAACGATGCACCCTTTGACACATCCGGTATGTTCATCCTCCCGAAAAATGCAAGTAACGATAAACATGTCTCCAGTCTCCTCCAATGTAATACCTGAGGAGGGCATCCCCAGTCCGGTTGAAACCCGTCAAAAAAACACTGGTGGTCGGAGGCATTGGATCCCAAAGTTCGCGTAAAACAAATCGCTGCCAGACGGTCAACGAAGTGCATCCGTCGCAATCACGCGCAACGAAATACGAATTCTTCCCCCGTGCTCATGACGCGAGCCAATCGGGTATACGAAGTCAACTCCGCTGCTGCCCCTGATATGCTATTCAACGCCCGATCAAGAGCAAATCAATTACTCACATTGGCAGACTCCGGCGCGACAGGTTGTCTTATGGAAAAGCAAACGGCTGAGGATCTCGGTTTGCACATCCGGCCTTGGGAAAACGAGCGCGATGGATTCACTTGCGCTAACGACGGGATTATCAAGATCCGCGGGACGGTCTCGCTCCCTATACACATACAACGATATGTTGGCAATGTGTTTGCCCATGTCGTCGACAAACTTCCCAGAGGATTAGACCTAATCCTCGGGTCCGACTGGATGCGCGAGGAAAAGGCCGTCCTAGACTACGATCGCATGACATTGTCGTTCAAACGGTACGGCTGCTGTTTGACACCTATAAACAGGCAGCGGGACGAAACGGCTCATTCCTTCTTCACTATGGCACTTTCGGGCAAGTCGACTGACGACCCAGTCATTACTGGTCGCAAGGCAGCAAAGCTTTTGAAAGCTGGCGCTAACCATGTCATGGTCAATGTCCGCAAATCCCGAGCGGATTTACCGGCGTCTAACGTAACTGCCGATGAACGGGCGAAATTGCTGACAAAATTATTGCCTTCCGACGGGCCTTTACCTGGTCCCCCGGTGGCAAGCATGGATTTCGAAAACTGGATCCGCGACAACATACGGAACCACGATGATTAAACACTCATCTCGGCCAACGACCTGCGCGCTCTCCTATGGCAGTATCGCAAAGTCTTCAACAATTTGCCTATGGGGACTCCTAACCATCGAGTTATTCCTCACGTCATCAAAACGCAAGACAATGCTTACGCACCATATTGCAGAAATCGTCGCATGAGTCCAGCCGAGACTTTACTATGTGAGGAATACGTCTCCGACCTGTTGCAGCAAGGATTCATCGCCCCGAGCTCGTCCCCGTACGGTGCGCCGATTATGATCATAGCGAAACCGGGTGGAACGGGATACCGTGTTGTTTGCGATTGGCGAGCACTCAACAACATCACGATTAAAAATAGGTATCCCCTTCCCCGTATCGATGAGACCATTGATCGTCTAGGTGGAGCTACTTTGTTCAGTTCCCTAGACCTCACGTCTGGTTATTACCAAATACGAATTTCGGACGAGGACGCGCCGAAGACTGCGTTCACTACCCCAATGGGTCAGTTTGAATTTAAAGTCCTTGGGATGGGTTTGGCAAACGCGCCGGCCACATTCCAAGCGGTCATGAACCAAATATTCGCGCCCTACTTGCACAAGTTCGTTGTGGTCTACTTAGACGATATCTTGGTTTACGGACGCACTCCGGCGGAGCACTTAGCCAACTTGGCCACGGTTCTCAACGTCCTCCAGGACAACGAATTCTACGCGAAACTCTCCAAATGTTCATTCAACCAAACGCAAGTTAAATTCCTGGGTCATTACATTGGACGCGACGGCATTAAAGTTGATCCACGCAAGGTTAGCACAGTCCGTGACTGGCCTACTCCGAAAACGGCGAAAGAGATCGGCTCATTCCTCGGTTTGTGCAATTATTTTCGCAAATTTATCCAAGGCTATTCGTCTCTCGCTGCCCCGCTTCAAACCTTGTCTAACATCAAGGGTGAGCTCGGCTCCTTGTTCAAAGAAGAACATCTCGTCTCATTCAAAGGCCTCAAGGAAGCTTTGCTATCCGCTCCAGTCCTCGCGCTGCCGGTTTCAGCAAACCTTTCGAAGTCATTACCGACGCATCTTTGCTCGGTACCGGCGCGGTGCTCTTGCAAGATAAACACCCCATCGCCTTCGCCAGCAAGAAGTATATCCCAGCGGAGCTGAACTATACTACAACGGAACAAGAGATGCTAGCAATCGTTCACGCGTTGACCGAGTGGCGATGCTACCTCGAAGGTTCCCACATGACATTGGTCACTGACCACAATCCGCTCACGTATTTTGACACAAAGGCGGTCCTTTCACGACGCATGGGCCGATGGCAGGAGGACCTGGCGCCCTTCAGCTATACTTGGGAATATCGCGCGGGTCGCAATAATATGGCAGACCCGGTCAGTCGCAATCCTAACCTCTCTGCCCCCGCCGACGTCGCGGTTGCGCACCAGCTGTTAGTTTTCTCTCTCTTGGTCAGCGAATGCAGGCCTCGATCGAGAAAGCAGCGCCCGATTGCAGTCGGTCCCGCGGTCGTGAACATCCTTCCCCGCCCACCGATTGTCCTCCCCGTCCCTTTGGTTCCGGTCAAGGAAACGCGACGACGCAGTCGGCATACGCCCGCCGCGTCGACTCCCTCCTCTTCGTCCATCATGGATCGAATTTTCGCTGGATACAAACGAGACTCGAACTTCACGCCAGGCTGCAAGCGCCTTCGCGATAAGTTTTCCAGGAACGGTTACTGGTTCAAGAAGAACAAGTACGGACGCGAGTTTTTGTGTGTGTCCCTTGACGCAGCCCTACGCCTGGACATCATCCGCGAAGCTCACGACCCTATGTACATGGGCCATTGCGGTTGCACCAAGACATTGGAGTTGGTCACCCGCACTTTTACTTGGGCCAAAGTCACGGCAGATGTTACGGCCTTCGTCCGACAATGCCATAAGTGCCAAACGAACAAGCCCGGAAACGCAAAACCTAACGGTACCATGGTTCCCGTGGAAATTCCTGAGAAATTCTGGGAGTGTGTCTCGACGACGGCGCTCCCGCCTACGTCTTCTGGCCATGATGCCATCGCGGTATTCGTCGACAAACTGTCGAAAATGGTTCATGTCGAACCTTGTCATACTACGATAAACACAGAGGAATTCGCTTCCCTATACCTGAATCGTGTCATCCGCTATCATGGTATCCCAAAGAAACTTCTGAGTGATCGCGATGCGCGATTTACCGGGCATTTCGGCGTGGCTCTCCATCGATTAATGGGCACGCGACAAGCGTTTTCAACTGCGTTTCATCCTCAAACTGACGGTCAGACGGAACGCATGAACCGAGTCATCGAAGACATGATTTGCCACTACGTGGGGCCATACCACGACGATTGGGATAAGTCCTTGGCGCTGGTGGAATTTGCAATCAACAATTCCTACCAAGAGTCCATTCAGAACACCCCGTTTCGGGCGTACCTTGGTTACGACCCTACGACGCCGCTTAGAGCGGAAGTCGAATCGAAATGTCCAGCTGCCAACAATTGGTGGGCCGATCACATTGAACGACAAGATCAATGCAAGGCTTGCATGCAAGCCGCTCAAGATCGGCAAAAAGCCCATTACGATAAGCGACGAACGGAGGTTTTCTTCAACCTTGGGGATAAAGTCCTCTTGTCTATCAGCTTGGATAACACTCCGGAGAGTGGACTTTGTGTGTGCCAATCTATAAATGCGGAGACGAGAATAAGTTACAAGCACAGGAGACCCATTAAGGGGCACCAGTGGAGGAAAGGGGGCGGTAGCCTGGAACCTGATCAGGGTACAGGCTAGACAGCGCGTGTCAGAAGAACCGATGACGCAGTCAACAGGAAGCTGACATAGTACTGTCAGGACCGATAGTTCTAAGGGAGTACACAAGGAGTCACCAAGACATAAAACAAGCGAGAGCACCGCTATTCATGCTGATACTCCACCTATGACGCAGGTGACATACAATACTAGTACTCCACCTATGGCACTGGGGACATAGAACCATAAACTGGTAGCAAACAAAAATTATTAAGGAACGGCGGAAAAAACAGGAAACCAGAAGAAAGCCTTGTCTAAAATAAAAGGATGAGAAAGGATGAACCAAAAACCACTGTAGTACTCCGAAAATGTAGCAGCAAAAAACTTGGGTCATACCGAGCTGAGCTGAGACCAAAATGGAAATGTAACCATCCATGGTAAACGCAAAAATACTATTCATCCAGAATAGTAGGCACCAAACCAGAAAATCACAGGGAGGCCAAACAGAAATCAATCCTAATACCAAAGGAAGGGGAACAACGGTGACTGAAAGAACCGAGAACTTAACCTAAAGAGAAGACTGAAAAAAACGTATATCAAAGTTGGGGAACAACGGTATAGAAAACCTGATCGGGGAATAGGAACCTAACGCCAATCAATGATAACCAAAGAGACGGATTGAAATATCGTGTGAGCGCAGCTCACGAGAGAATCAAAGCCTAAAAGACGCAGACAAGAGGACACTAAAGACTACGATGGAAAAAAAAAGTCGATGGAAAAATCCACTACCTTCAAAACTATTCTTAGCATAGAATTCATGACGAGGTTGGGATGAAAAAACCATGATGAACTGGTTTCTTACCCAAAGATGGAAGTAAGAAGATTTATGAAAGTTAATTATCATAAATCCCCAGTTACGGCACTAACTAAAACATTCTAGGAGGTGGGTATCGCACCGCAAAGAACTCATGCACTCAAGACAAACCAAGCACCTAACCACAAGCAAACCAAACCTGCAGTAACTGAAAAAATCCAAAGGATGCGAAGTTAAAATTTTCAAGAAACTTGTAACCAACAAAGGAAACACAGTTCAATGAACAATAGAAGGGTAGATGTACAACCATAGTACATAAAACCTATTGTCCACCTGAAAAATAGTAAACGCATAAAAAGGACTAGAAAGAATTTACTGCAAAGGATGGACTGAAAGGGCGCTTGAAATACACTCGGAAAACAAGAAAGAGGTGAGCGGCGGTACATCTGCAAGTACAACTGCAAGATTACCCAGCCCACCAATTCACAGTAAAATCCGAAGGGAAAAAACTACTACACTCCACAAAAATCTCCAATCACATGAGGGGCTGGTGATCTAAAAACAGTGTGAAGTAAAAAGAAATAGCTAATCTATGATGAGCTCCACTGAACGAACCATCTGCCTATGGAACTAAGAGTCAGAAACCATCAAGACGCTATAACGGTGGTCTGAATTAAGTACCACCTTCCACCAAAACCAAGAAAGACAGCTGAAAGGAAGCTGCCCAAACAAAGCGTCGTAACGCTCCACCAATCCACCCTATAAGTCAGTCTAGGAGGTGCTGAGGAATAGGCACTCACACATAGGGCCATGTTAACCTACGTATGAGAACCAGCAGCACCTAAAACAATGAATCCTGGGTTGACTGTAACACCCCAGCCATATGCAGTATCAAGCTAGACCAGTGTTCAAGATCATCACTTACCCATTCGGCAACGGCTACATCATCACATGGGCTTGACCCGAGTAATCCACCAGGGACGACAGGAGGCGTCGGAATTATCGACACCCGCGAGCCATCCGAGGTGGTCGGAGGTTGGCGACTATTAGTCAATGGACCTGATCCAGGTACCACTATGATCGAAGGCTGTCTAAATCCTAAAGCTTCACCGCTAAAACGTGGCACAGAGGAGGGCCTGGCGACCCCCTGAGATTCGGCTAAGATTATAGTTGGATATCCAACTCCCACCCGCCCTAAAACTTCACACACAATACAGCAAGATCAGGCCCTGGTCTAGAATGCAACAATGATACATCCCAGCCAGGCCAGCCAACAACAATTGGGGTTGTTAAAGGGCGTAGGGAATTACCGGTAACACATAACATATCACCGTTTGATGACAGGAGGGATGCAAGCGGGCACGGGGACCCATACTAATGGGAGAACCCAGAAAGACAGTTTAGAACTGAACTGGAGATAGAGAGTACATCACTACTCACTACTAACTGGCGCAACATTGGAAACCCAAATATAATAACCCTTACTCACCAGGGAATACCCAACCAGTCTACCAAATAATGCCTTTCAAACTAGCTTGTTGCGTGACTGCCCAATACTAAGATTACATAGCAAGGGCAACCAAACAAACGCAACAACGACACATCAGGTGCAACCCCAAAGAAAAGCTCCGAAGGAGTCTTGTCTCCCTAGATGAACACGCGATTGCAAAGATAACACACTAGCACCATGCTGAGCAGTGTCATCATCAACAACTCATGCATGCCCCAACTAATCGAGATCAACCATGCCTCTATACCACTTAACTAAAAATTCCTAAGCCCTATCAGAACTCAAACACTTGAACTCAAACTCACGTAGCTAAGGCATACACCTAAGGGGGGAACCAGGGGCACGGGAAGACAAAGTAGTAACCTCTGTCGAACCACGGAACGCACCCAGGGGTCACAAGGAGCCTAAGAGAGAAAAATATCCACCAAGATATCATGCCAAAGATCCTCCACGGCCGCTGGACTAGGGCCAGGACGGCGTCCACTGCGGCCTGTAGCATGGGCGAAGTCCGGCGCTGCGAGACCTGGGATCACAGAAGGTGGGGAAGCGTTAGGTTGAAGTCGAGATTTGAGGTATGGGAAAAAGGAGACGAGAATGACAGTGCAGCAAGTCGCACCTGGTGCAGAAAATCGCACCAATGGCAGAAAATCGCAAATCGCAAGGGCATAATTCGAACATTTATCGCTAGGATGCGAAGAGCAGAGCCGAGGCATGTAAAGGTCCTAATATCCCGCCGTCGATTATTAGTCAATCCCAAGTCCCCCCCTCTATCGCTCGACTCACCCGGTTGGGGGGTAGAGGGAGCAGCACCCGTAGTGGTGCTGACCATACCCCCCTGCTTCCTACCACCTCCAGAATCTCCACCTCCAGACTCTCTAGGTCGTCCTCCTCTGGCGAATCCTACGGCAGTGCCGGCGATCCGCCAGTTTGATCAAAAAATTTCTCCAGAAGGTAGCACAGAGCCACTAGAGCGCAAGCTCATGCCAGGAGCCGACCGTCGGCTGGGCAGAGCAAAGGGGGCAAAGACGACGTAGACATCAGCAGGGAGCTTGGTCGGCTTGGCAACCTCCGGTATGCAGGCAGAGCCTCAAACACCGGAGAAAGGTTAGCGACGTCAAGGACGCGAGCAGACGAAGACGGGGTATCTCCACCGATGTCCAGGCTAGTCGCCGACTTGAGTCTGCACGTCACAATCATCTACGACAGACGGGAGGAGGCGACAGACGGCAGGGGAGGAAAAAAAAGAGAAGATGGAGGAATGACCGGGGGGGGGTTACTTCCACGATGGCGGAAGGACTCTCATGACCGCTAGCAGAGGCAGCTGGTGCACAAACGTCTAGCCAATCATCAAGAGGAGCCGTTCCTCCGTGGGAAGGATTGGTCGCAGCCATCACTGAGAATGATACTGGGCATCCCGCGCGTCCAGGAAAGACCATCCATGTCATGGAGTTTCTCAAAATGCCGGAAGGTCCTAGCGGAAGTTGCATCGCAAAGCAGTGGTAGTAAATGAAGGGCCGTATAACCTATCAGCTTGGATAAACACTCCGTAGAGTGGACAGACAGAGATGATTGCAGCTGAACAGACGCGCCAATCTATACACGGAGACGAGAATAAGTTACAAGCACAGGAGACCCATTAAGGGGCACCAGTGGAGAAAGGGGCGGCAGCCAGGAACCTAACAGGGTACAGGCCAGACCGGTGACGCAGCCAACAGGAAGCTGTCACTGAGTCACTCAAGGATGACTCAGTCTACAGGAAGCTGTGACTACGGGAAGCTGGCACAGTACTGGCAGAGCCGATAGTTCTAAGGAAGTACATAAGTAGTCACCAAGTCATAAAACGCGTGAGAGCACCGCAATTCATGCTGACACCGCGAAGCTCACGACCCTATTTACATGGGCCATTGCGGTCGCACCAAGACATTGGAGCTGGTCACCTTTACTTGGGCAAAAATCACGGCAGATGTTACTGCCTTCGTCCAACAATGCCATAAGTGCCAAACAAACAAGCCCGGAAACGCAAAGCCTAACGGTACCATGGTTCCCGTGGAAATTCCTGAGAAATTCTGGGAGTGCGTCTCCACGGACCTTATTACGGCGCTTCCGCCAACTTCGTCTGGCCATGATGCCATCGCAGTGTTCGTCGACAAACTGTCGAAGATGGTTCATGTCGAACCTTGTCATACTACGATAAACGCAGAGGAATTCGCTTCCCTATACCTGAATCGTGTCATCCGATATCATGGTATCCCAAAGAAACTCCTCAGTGATCGCGATGCGCGATTCACATGCCATTTCGGCGTGGCTCTCCATAGATTGATGGGCACGCGACATCGTTTCATCCTCAAACTGACGGTCAGACGGAACGCATGAACCGAGTCATCGAGGACATGATTCGCCATTACGTGGGGCCGTACCACGACGATTGGGATAAGTCCTTGGCGCTTGTGGAATTTGCGATCAACAATTCCTACCAAGAGTCCATTCAAAACACCCCCTTTCGGGCGTACCTTGGCCCTACGACGCCGCTCAAGGCAGAGGTCGAATCGAAATGTCCGGCTGCCAAAAATTGGTGGGCCGATCACATTGAACGACAAGATCAATGCAAGGCATGTATGCAAGCCGCTCAGGATCGGCAGAAAGCAAATTACGATAAACGACGAACGGAGGTTTTCTTCAACCTTGGTGATAAAGTTCTCTTGTCCACCCGCAATATGAAGTTCAAAGCAACGGGTAATGAAACCAAAATTTACGCCTCGTTTTGTTGGCCCCTATACGATTACGGAATGCATTGGTCCACGCGACGAGGTCACCGGAGTCGTCCGGCAAGTCACGGCGTGCCGCTTGGCTTTGCCCAAGATGATGCGCATCCACCCCGTTTTTCACGTGGGTTTGATCAAGCATTGGCGCTCCGATGGCGTTGTCCATGTTGGACAACCGCTTGAGTTCGACTCCGACGGCCCTCCAATTTGGAATATCCAATGCATCATGCGCGAGAAGTCGCGTGGCATAGGCACATCCAACAAACGACGTCTCAAATACTTGGTCCGATGGCAAGACTTCGGTATTGAGCAAGACACTTGGGAACTCGCCAAGGCGGTCAAGAAAAGTGCCCCTCACATCGTCGATGCATGGAAATCACGTGTTACGCCCGTTATGTCCCGACGTACGTCGAAAAAACGGGCCCATCACCAACCCATCGCACTCGACGCATACGACACGGCGGTCAGATTGCTTTATTCATAAAGTTATCTTTCCCGGAGTACTCAAAAGGGATGTTAAATGGTTCTCTACGAAACCAACTTGATTCATCAAGTATATTTTGAGCACGGCACATACGACTACGACTGGTATTCACATCCCACCTTTATTACGATCAGATGCGGGGTCTGCATCTCTTCTGGAGGGGGGGGAGTGTAACGGTACAGAACCCTTCACGGGTACTCTGGCCGTCCAGCAAGGCATACGGGTACACCGTACCCGTAAGCCACGTGATGAACGCACATGATACAGTACCATACCCATGTACTGCCTCATCTCTCACAACGCACGTGTTGCGCACATAGACACGAGCTACTCGGAATGAACCCTTCTACTCCTTCCACGAAGACGTTCCTTCCAAGCACTCGACATCCCTACTTAGGTAACCCTCCCCCTGTTCTGCTAGTTCACTCATATCAACATACACGTAAACCCACATCACGCATCACGTTACTCTAGATAACCCCTCAAACTGCTATTAGCATCCTGAGCTGTTACACATAGCCAGAAGTGCCTGCTCACTGTTTTCGCCAGAGCAAGCGAGAGATAACAGTGTCCCTGCTTGCAAGAACGGAGCTAGCCGCTGTATCTGAAGCAGGTGAGGAAAGTAGAACTGGCGGGATGTGAGGATGTGCCAAATTTCATTCAGTGCTGCCACGGCAATAAGTATGCCGTACTCCTGCAGGTGCTGCGCCAACACAGGTATGGTCTGCAGCAGATGCTCCTGCACGTCAGCCCTGATGTAGGCGACTCCGCCGTTGATGCCTTCCAAGGTGACGCCTAATTCATTGAACTTGCTTGTGTACATGCAGACGCAAGCTCCGATCAGCGGCACAAAAAGCGCTGCATGAAACCGTGGGTGGGCAAGTTCTCCCATGCCGAGGGCATGCAGCAAGAGAGGGTTGAAGAGCCACGAAAAAGTGTTGAGGGCTATGCCTGCGTCGGTGAGAGAGCAAAGCTCCCACGGTGGTGGAGGCCACGACATGAAGGGAGAAGAAGAGGATGGTTAACCAAAGATGACACTGGCCTGACAGGTAGAGGGAAGAAATAGTCGTTTCCATGGGCCGGAAGGCAAGGTATCGAAACTTCGAGAAATTGTAGGAAGTTACCCACCAAGCCGGGCAACCTCGGATGGGTGGACGCGTCCATGGACGGCAGAAAAAAATCGTGGGGGCCGAGAAAGAAATCCATGATGATGACAGGTAGGCTAGACTCGTGACAGGTGTGCAAGCTCGCTCCCGGGCCGCAGGCTGCAGCGCAGACCCGAGATCCAGAGCCATGTCCGCGCCAGGTCGGCAAAAAAGGGAGATCCTGCCAGGTGGTACCCCAGCCGTGGCAGCTAAACTCCGGACGGACAACGTGCTATTAGAAATAGGACTAGCATCTGAGCCCGTCGTACCGACGGGCAGACCCCCGTGGCCACGTCAGCGACAGGTCTCGGAAAACTGAGATCCGAGACGGGTAACTCCGAAACGGGTAATTCCGAAACCACTGCCCCTGGCCACGTCAGCGAAAGGCAGCCAGCGAGCTGGCAGGAGTGCGTGAGAGCGCAGGAGAAGGCCAACGGAATGCTGCGACCACTGCAAATTTGGGGGGTCGTCCGCACCTTATTCAGAACCTTAACGGCACCCTTGACCACACATTACACCCTTTCTTACCTTGAAAGGGTCCTTTCTGTGATGGACAGGTGCATTCCGAGGAGCGGAATAGGGTGCCTAAGCTAGGCATGATGCTCTCTATGGTGCAGAACGGGGTGCCGAATGTCGGAAGGAGAGGTCCGGAGTGGGGGGAAAGAAGGCATAGATCAATAGTGATAGATTGATAGATGTATGTATTGAAAGAGGTCGGATTATGTTTGAAGCATTCGATTTGAGGTAGGACTCATGCATTTCGTGGAGCGGAATAGGGTGCCGAAATTAGGCATGGTGCTTTACGTGGTGCGGAACAAGGTGCCAAATGTCAGACAGGTAGGGAGTTAATAGTATTGGTAGTGTTAGGGGTGCAGCATGCAAAGCAAGCCTCACATATATAGGCAAGATCAAGCATGCAGCATACATACACAAAGCAAGTAGGGGGCATGGGTGGGACCTCAGTCATTTATAAGTAGGGACCTCGGACACGAACCTAGCAATGTAACCTTTTTTGCTGATATTTGCTCTTCACCGCCGAACACGGCGAGCTGCCAAATTGGCTATGTAACCAAGTTGAAGTCTGGCTATGTAACCAAGTTGAAGACTGGCTATGTAACCAAGTTGAAGTCTGGCTATGTAACCAAGTTGAAGTCTGGCTATGTAACCAAGTTGAAGTTGAATGTAGGAGTTTGGAAACAGCCCAAGTAGGGTGTGTGTGCGTGTTTAAGTACTCGCACTTTGGACAATGGTAGGAAAGAAACTTTTACAAGAAAGGAAACAAATATAATGCCAGAGAACAAATTGGTATCATATATTTAATTTTCCTGCTGAGGACGGCTTAGCTGGCTCGAAGCTACGCAACCTAATATACAGAGAGACAGCCTAATGGAGCTGGCTGGAAGCTGTACAACCTAATGGAGCTGGCTGGAAGCTGTACAACCTGGCACACAAAGTGAAAGTCTTATGGAGCTGGCTGGAAGCTGTACAACCTAATGGAGCTGGGTGGAAGCTTTACAACCTGCCACACAAGTGAAAGTCTAATGGAGCTGGCTGGAAGCTCTACAACCTAATGGAGCTGGCTAGAAGCTGTACAACCTAATGAAGCTGGCTGGAAGCTGTACAACCTAATGGATCTAGCTAGAAGCTGTACAACCTGTCACACAAAGTGAAAGTCTATTGAAGCTGGCTGGAAGTTCTACAACCTAAGGAGCTAGCTGGAAGCTGTACAACCCATGGCTGGAAGCTGTACAACCTAATGGAGCTGGCTGGAAGTTAGGTCTAATTCAGGAGTCGGGAAAGTATTCATCGTTGTGGGTATCGCACAATTGATGAATACAATACAGTGCTCTCGTGGGTATCGCACAAGAAGGCTGTATATTGTCAACTACCAGGCCCGGCTATTGTCCAAGGTGGTGGAAGGGATAATAGGCCAGCCCATGTAGTCGTCTGACATGTTGGTACGTACCTTGTTGTGGAAGTACCGATGGATGCACCCCATGACCACGGCGTATGCAGGAAACTCCCTGGAATCGTACACATCACATGCAAGTTTCAAACAGGGCTGGAGGTTGTACACAGCATGTGCCCAACCAGGGGGGATATCTACTGCCTCTCCTGCAAACTGTTCCAAGAGCACAGTATTGCCAGGGCCCAATTCCTCCACAATCTCATCCCATATCGGGCGGATATCAGGCATGTCACCAGCCAATCCATCCCCTCCGTTCCTGCGCAAGTACTCATCCAACTTGCCAATTGCCGATGGGGCTACACAGCGCCATTCAACAAGTGCAAGTTCTGAGTCGTGGGCCCCCTTCACCCCTACCACAAAGTTCATGGCCCGTGTCCAGTCCACATGGAGCTTGGTCATCGTGCCTAGCACACCTAGGAGGATGAGCAGATTCTCCCACAAAGAGGTTTCCACCATCGACTGCAGCCAATAGGTGGCATACCTTCCCATGCCCTCCCTAATGCAACAAAATGCACGAATCAGCCAGTGGTCCATCCCCCCAACACCATTGCCAAGTACATAGCGCGGACCATACTTGGACCCATCCTCAGCCAACCCAGCGGCCACTACCTCTGCTGCTGACACACGAGCTTTTGAGCTCACAGGCAGTCCCACACAGGCCTTGAGCCTCTCCTGGGGCAGCTGCCCAAAGAACGACACAAGATCATCCCTGTCTACTGTGTTCTCATAAACACCCTTACAGAATCCCATCTTGGCTTTGGTGGGCTTCTGTGAGTCTAGGGAGAGGAGTGTGCACTGCCCAATGTCACTGGTTCCCAGCTTAGACTCTAGCGTTTCTAGGGTATCCATGTATCCCCTAAGCTGCCCATTATTCATCAGACTTTCCTGGACAGGGATGGTACCCTTCTTCTGTGTGTGTGCTTGCTGGCTGCCACATAGCATGCACAACACTTTCCTCCCTGTCGTCACGTAGTGACCTACAACAACCCGAGCCTTGCAAACACTGCAAGGACTGGGAGGCATAACTGACTTCAGCTGCAAATTCCTGGCCGTCAGCTGGCTCACCGTTTTCTTTGCACTGTCAATGACAGCTTGAGTCGTCCCAAACTCCAAGGTGGCGTCCCATTGTCCAAGTGCCAGATACATGGCGAGCGTCTCAGCCATAGAATCAGGGGTAGGGGGGATGGGGACCTGCAAGCAAGTTAAACATGACAGTACCGTCAACAAAGTTGGCAAACAAAGATTGCCGGTAGGGTGTGACTTCAAGGGGGTGCCAGGGGGTGGCAGGCAATACATATATATATGACAATACGTTGACCAGGCTGTGTGTCAGGCATCACCCTCACACACATACATTGACAATACATTGACCAGGCTGCAGGATTGACGCCAGCGGCAACCCCTGTCAGGGGTTGCGAGTGCAAGCAACCGTGCATAGTGTGATGCATCACCCTCACAGCTAAACGTCGACAATACATTGACCAGGCTGTGTGTCAGGCATCACCCTCACACACATACGTTGGCAATACATTGATCAGGCTGCTGCACATAGTGTGAGGCATGTGGCATGTGGTGGTGGATGGTAGTCACCGTGCATGTGTGAGTGCAAGGCGTCGTACTGGACTACCCAAAAAGCACTAAGGTCGCTCAGGCCCTTCGCACAAAGGGCAGCAGGGACAACCCCACACACACAAAGTCACAATTGATTTACCTAAGCCCACACACCTACTTTCACACATGACATACATAGGTGCAAGTAGAAGTACACAAAGACAAGCTCTTCAGTGCTAGTACTTGCCTGCTTAAACTTGGAGGCCATGCAACCCAACCATGTGTGCCTTGCCTTTTGGTTCTGGACCTGCAAGTCATGGTCAACACATATGATATGTATCGTTAGTAGACAGGTGTCGGCGGTGGGGTGGAACCTAAGGAGCTGGCTAGAAGCTATACAGAAGCTTAGGCACTGAACTACCCAAGAGTAGTACTAACGTGCTCACAGGCCCTTAGCACGAAGGGCAGCAGGGCTTATGCTGGTGATGTTAGTGCATGGCATTTAAGTGTGCATGTGTGATTGTTAGCCTCTGAACTACCCAAAAAGCACTAAGGTCGCCCAGGCCCCTAGCACAAAGGGCAGCAGGGCTTATGCTGGTGATGTTAGTGCATGGCATTTAAGTGTGCATGTGTGAGTGTTAGGCTCTGAACTACCCAAAAAGCACTAAGGTCGCTCAGGCCCTTAGCACAAAGGGCAGCAGGGCTTATGCTGGTGATGTTAGTGCATGGCATTTAAGTGTGCATGTGTGAGTGTTAGGCTCTGAACTACCCAAAAAGCACTAAGGTCGCTCAGGCCCTTAGCACAAAGGGCAGCAGGGCTTATGCTGGTGATGTTAGTGCATGGCATTTAAGTGTGCATGTGTGAGTGTTAGGCTCTGAACTACCCAAAAAGCACTAAGGTCGCTCAGGCCCTTAGCACAAAGGGCAGCAGGGCTTATGCTGGTGATGTTAGTGCATGGCATTTAAGTGTGCATGTGTGAGTGGTAGGCTCTGAACTACCCAAAAAGCACTAAGGTCGCTCAGGCCCTTAGCACAAAGGGCAGCAGGGCTTATGCTGGTGATGTTAGTGCATGGCATTTAAGTGTGCATGTGTGAGTGGTAGGCTCTGAACTACCCAAAAAGCACTAAGGTCGCTCAGGCCCTTAGCACAAAGGGCAGCAGGGCTTATGCTGGTGATGTTAGTGCATGGCATTTAAGTGTGCATGTGTGAGTGTTAGGCTCTGAACTACCCAAAAAGCACTAAGGTCGCTCAGGCCCTTAGCACAAAGGGCAGCAGGGCTTATGCTGGTGATGTTAGTGCATGGCATTTAAGTGTGCATGTGTGAGTGTTAGGCTCTGAACTACCCAAAAAGCACTAAGGTCGCTCAGGCCCTTAGCACAAAGGGCAGCAGGGCTTATGCTGGTGATGTTAGTGCATGGCATTTAAGTGTGCATGTGTGAGTGGTAGGCTCTGAACTACCCAAAAAGCACTAAGGTCGCTCAGGCCCTTAGCACAAAGGGCAGCAGGGCTTATGCTGGTGATGTTAGTGCATGGCATTTAAGTGTGCATGTGTGAGTGGTAGGCTCTGAACTACCCAAAAAGCACTAAGGTCGCTCAGGCCCTTAGCACAAAGGGCAGCAGGGCTTATGCTGGTGATGTTAGTGCATGGCATTTAAGTGTGCATGTGTGAGTGTTAGGCTCTGAACTACCCAAAAAGCACTAAGGTCGCTCAGGCCCTTAGCACAAAGGGCAGCAGGGCTTATGCTGGTGATGTTAGTGCATGGCATTTAAGTGTGCATGTGTGAGTGTTAGGCTCTGAACTACCCAAAAAGCACTAAGGTCGCTCAGGCCCTTAGCACAAAGGGCAGCAGGGCTTATGCTGGTGATGTTAGTGCATGGCATTTAAGTGTGCATGTGTGAGTGTTAGGCTCTGAACTACCCAAAAAGCACTAAGGTCGCTCAGGCCCTTAGCACAAAGGGCAGCAGGGCTTATGCTGGTGATAGTAGTGCATGGCATTTAAGTGTGCATGTGTGAGTGGTAGGCTCTGAACTACCCAAAAGCACTAAGGTCGCTCAGGCCCTTAGCACAAAGGGCAGCAGGGCTTATGCGGTGATGTTAGTGCATGGCATTTAAGTTTGCATGTGTGAGTGTTAGGCTCTGAACTACCCAAAAAGCACTAAGGTCGCTCAGGCCCTTAGCACAAAGGGCAGCAGGGCTTATGCTGGTGATGTTAGTGCATGGCATTTAAGTGTGCATGTGTGAGTGTTAGGCTCTGAACTACCCAAAAAGCACTAAGGTCGCTCAGGCCCTTAGCACAAAGGGCAGCAGGGCTTATGCTGGTGATGTTAGTGCATGGCATTTAAGTGTGCATGTGTGAGTGTTAGCCTCTGAACTACCCAAAAAGCACTAAGGTCGCTCAGGCCCTTAGCACAAAGGGCAGCAGGGCTTATGCTGGTGATATAAGTGCATAGCATACATAGGTGCAACTAAAGTAGAAGTACATGGCAGCAGGGAGCAGCAGGGAGCAGGGAGCAGGGTGCAGGGAGCAGGGTGCAGGGAGCAGGGTGCAGGGAGCAGGGTGCAGGGTGCAGGGAGCAGGGTGCAGGGAGCATCAGGGAGCAGGGAGCAGGGAGCAATAGGGAGCAGGGGGGAGCAGGGGGCAACCGGGAGCAGCAGGGAGCAGGGAGCTGGAGGGAGCAGCAGGGAGCACTACTAACTCTTATTACTAGGAGGGAGCAGCAAGGAGCAGCAGGGAGCAGGGAGCAACAGGGAGCAGGGTGCAGGGAGCAACAGGGAGCAGGGAGCAACAAGGCTGCAGGTCACCAACTACCCCAGATGCACCAACTAACCAAGGTCCATGGGCCCGTACTTAAAGTAACTTACTTGAACGCACGGGGGCATGTACGGCTTCCAGTATTCTCGCTCGGCAAGCTCCGACTGTTTTCTGACAGGTGGCGCATTCTGGGATGGCGGAGCTGCGCAACGGAAGGGTGAATTAGATCATGGTGATGCAGTAATCAGCTAGTGAGATCATCATGATGAGCCAGTAGTGAGTTAATCAACGACCTTAGTTACTTACCTATCGAAATCGCTCAGCGCGCTGTGGTCAAAGACCCAATACAGGGCTCGCCGGATCCCAGGACGGGACAGGGAGCTGCGCGCTTCAAGTTCTTCTTGCGTACAGGCGAGGGCGATGGGAACATTGGGGTGTTGCGCGGAATGAGAGGAATGAACAGAGTGAACTTCGAAGCGACAGCCACGATTTTCAAAATGTACGTGGCTGTCGTTCTAGTCGAGGGGTGCGACAGCGCAGAGCCGATCGGCTGACCAACTGGGTGCCAACTAATTAAGGCGGACCGGCAGTGTGCACGAAACAAGCAGGAGGCAACCTAACTACAAGCCCAAATGCGTGGCTGATTAGATGGACGCGCGTCGTCAGTAAAGGTATGGTCGAGCCGACCATTGGTGGCCAAGCCGGCTTATGGACCCCGTGTACTGCCGGAGGAGGGCCCGCAAGGCTAGTGCATGGAGCTTGCGCTTTGCTTTGTGCAAGCTTGTATCAAGCCAGCTTGAAAACCTGTAAGCCTTTAGGACTTGGTTACATGACTCAAGCCTTTAAGCCTGCTCACCGTCTTAGTGAGATATTCATGCAGCAACCCTTAATTAATGCACAGATCAAACTAAGAAACCCTTGGTTGTAAAAGAATATTACCAAGAAACCCAAACTCAAGCACTAATGGTCTAAAACCCAAACAAAGTACGGATGTAACGAACCTTAACACAATCAATGAACAACCGAGCCCTTAATTAATACACAAATCAAACTATGACACCCCTGGCTGTAAAAAAATACTTACAAGAAACCGCAAACTCAAGCACTAATGGTCTAAAACCCAAACAAAGGCAAGGATGTAACGAACCTTAACACAATCAATGAACAACCGAGCCCTTAATTAATACACAAATCAAACTATGACACCCCTGGCTGTAAAAGAATATTTACAAGAAACCGCAAACTCAAGCACTAATGGTCTAAAACCCAAACAAAGGCACGGATGTAACGAACCTTAACACAATCAATGAACAACCGAGCCCTTAATTAATGCACAGATCAAACTATGAAACCCCTGGTTGTAAAAGAATATTTACAAGAAACCGCAAACTCAAGCACTAATGGTCTGAAACCCAAACAAAGGCACGGATGTAACGAACCTTAACATAATCAATGAACAACCGAACCCTTAATTAACGCACAAATCAAACTAAGAAACCCCTGGCTGTAAAAGAATATTTACAAGAAACCGCAAACTCAAGCACTAATGGTCTGAAACCCAAACAAAGGCACGGATGTAACGAACCTTAACATAATCAATGAACAACCGAACCCTTAATTAACGCACAGATCAAACTAAGAAACCCCTGGTTGTAAAAGAATATTTACACGAAAACCAAACTCAAGCACTGATGGTCTGAAACCCAAACAAAGGCACGCATGTAACTAACCTTAACACAATCAATGAACAACCAAACCCTTAATTAACGCACAGATCAAACTAAGAAACCCTTGGTTGTAAAAGAATATTAACAAGAAACCGCAAACTCAAGCACTAATGGTCTGAAACCCAAACAAAGGCACAGATGTAACGCACCTTAACACAATCAATGAACAACCGAACCCTTAATTAATACACAGATCAAACTAAGAAACCCCTGGTTGTAAAAGAATATTTACACGAAAACCAAACTCAAGCACTGATGGTCTGAAACCCAAACAAAGGCACGCATGTAACGAACCTTAACACAATCAATGAACAACCAGACCCTTAATTAACGCACAGATCAAACTAAGAAACCCTTGGTTGTAAAAGAATATTAACAAGAAACCGCAAACTCAAGCACTAATGGTCTAAAACCCAAACAAAGGCACAGATGTAACGCACCTTAACACATTCAATGAACAACCGAACCCTTAATTAATGCACAGATCAAACTAAGAAACCCCTGGCTGTAAAAGAATATTTACAAGAAACCGCAAACTCAAGCACTAATGGTCTGAAACCCAAACAAAGGCACGGATGTATTGAACCTTAATACAATCAATGAACAACCGAACCCTTAATTAATACACAGATCAAACTAAGAAACCCCTGGTTGTAAAAGAATATTTACACGAAAACCAAACTCAAGCACTGATGGTCTGAAACCCAAACAAAGGCACGCATGTAACGAACCTTAACACAATCAATGAACAACCAAACCCTTAATTAACGCACAGATCAAACTAAGAAACCCTTGGTTGTAAAAGAATATTAACAAGAAACCGCAAACTCAAGCACTAATGGTCTAAAACCCAAACAAAGGCACAGATGTAACGCACCTTAACACATTCAATGAACAACCGAACCCTTAATTAATGCACAGATCAAACTAAGAAACCCCTGGCTGTAAAAGAATATTTACAAGAAACCGCAAACTCAAGCACTAATGGTCTGAAACCCAAACAAAGGCACGGATGTAACGAACCTTAACACAATCAATGAACAACCGAACCCTTAATTAATGCACAAATCAAACTAAGAAACCCCTGGCTGTAAAAGAATATTTACAAGAAACCGCAAACTCAAGCACTAATGGTCTGAAACCCAAACAAAGGCACGGATGTAACGAACCTTAACACAATCAATGAACAACCGAACCCTTAATTAACGCACAGATCAAACTAAGAAACCCCTGGCAGTAAAATAATATTTACAAGAAACCGCAAACTCAAGCACTAATGGTCTGAAACCCAAACAAAGGCACGGATGTAACGAACCTTAACATAATCAATGAACAACCGAACCCTTAATTAACGCACAAATCAAACTAAGAAACCCCTGGCTGTAAAAGAATATTTACAAGAAACCGCAAACTCAAGCACTAATGGTCTGAAACCCAAACAAAGGCACGGATGTAACGAACCTTAACATAATCAATGAACAACCGAACCCTTAATTAACGCACAGATCAAACTAAGAAACCCCTGGTTGTAAAAGAATATTTACACGAAAACCAAACTCAAGCACTGATGGTCTGAAACCCAAACAAAGGCACGCATGTAACTAACCTTAACACAATCAATGAACAACCAAACCCTTAATTAACGCACAGATCAAACTAAGAAACCCTTGGTTGTAAAAGAATATTAACAAGAAACCGCAAACTCAAGCACTAATGGTCTGAAACCCAAACAAAGGCACAGATGTAACGCACCTTAACACAATCAATGAACAACCGAACCCTTAATTAATACACAGATCAAACTAAGAAACCCCTGGTTGTAAAAGAATATTTACACGAAAACCAAACTCAAGCACTGATGGTCTGAAACCCAAACAAAGGCACGCATGTAACGAACCTTAACACAATCAATGAACAACCAGACCCTTAATTAACGCACAGATCAAACTAAGAAACCCTTGGTTGTAAAAGAATATTAACAAGAAACCGCAAACTCAAGCACTAATGGTCTAAAACCCAAACAAAGGCACAGATGTAACGCACCTTAACACATTCAATGAACAACCGAACCCTTAATTAATGCACAGATCAAACTAAGAAACCCCTGGCTGTAAAAGAATATTTACAAGAAACCGCAAACTCAAGCACTAATGGTCTGAAACCCAAACAAAGGCACGGATGTATTGAACCTTAATACAATCAATGAACAACCGAACCCTTAATTAATACACAGATCAAACTAAGAAACCCCTGGTTGTAAAAGAATATTTACACGAAAACCAAACTCAAGCACTGATGGTCTGAAACCCAAACAAAGGCACGCATGTAACGAACCTTAACACAATCAATGAACAACCAAACCCTTAATTAACGCACAGATCAAACTAAGAAACCCTTGGTTGTAAAAGAATATTAACAAGAAACCGCAAACTCAAGCACTAATGGTCTAAAACCCAAACAAAGGCACAGATGTAACGCACCTTAACACATTCAATGAACAACCGAACCCTTAATTAATGCACAGATCAAACTAAGAAACCCCTGGCTGTAAAAGAATATTTACAAGAAACCGCAAACTCAAGCACTAATGGTCTGAAACCCAAACAAAGGCACGGATGTAACGAACCTTAACACAATCAATGAACAACCGAACCCTTAATTAATGCACAAATCAAACTAAGAAACCCCTGGCTGTAAAAGAATATTTACAAGAAACCGCAAACTCAAGCACTAATGGTCTGAAACCCAAACAAAGGCACGGATGTAACGAACCTTAACACAATCAATGAACAACCGAACCCTTAATTAACGCACAGATCAAACTAAGAAACCCCTGGCAGTAAAATAATATTTACACGAAAACCAAACTCAAGCACTGATGGTCTGAAACCCAAACAAAGGCACGCATGTAACGAACCTTAACACAATCAATGAACAACCAAACCCTTAATTAACACACAGATCAAACTAAGAAACCCCTGGACTGTAAAAATACATTCATACTGGCTACACCTGGACTGTACAAATACATTCATACTGGCTACACGCCTACACCTGCCCAGCAGCAATGCCACCCCACACAAACACCCCACACAAACCAATGATTCAGGACCTCCCCTCCCCCCGCCCCCCCCCCCCCCACACACACACTTGCCATATGGCTTACCTGGAGGTCAGGGACACCAGCAGGGTGGGAATACTTGATCGCGCGCATACAAAGCGTGTTACAGACGACGGACCTCAGAAAGAAACATAAACGCAGCGTCTATTTCTGCTGGGATAATGATGGATTTCTGGAGGAAGGCGATCAGATGAGACGGGGCAGTACGGACAACAGTACGGTTCGAATTTAAACAATGGTAGGGGGGCGGCAGGCCCCCCGCTCCCCACGACCAGGCGCAACTACGACCTGACAACCGCGACGGTCAAAGGTCATCAGAACTGCTAATCGATCTAACCTATCTATCTACATCATGCGGAAGGCGAAGCGAACACGGCAGCAGTTGTCGGTACTACCTATGCGCTTACCTTCTGATCGGCTGCAGCGAACGTCTGTTGCAGCTCCAGTCGAGCAGGATCCTTTGACCAACGATGGGGATGGCTGCAGCGATTACAAAGATAGCAGCGATGGTGATTCCGATGAGGAAGAGCAGCGTGAAGCAGAGCCAGAGCAGCCTGCAGCCCAGGCAGCAGAGGAACCTCTAGAGCAGCAGCCTGCAGCCCAGGCAGAGGAACCTGCAGCGTTTGCTGAGCTGAGGAAATACTTCAACCCAGCTGAGATTAGCAGCATGTCGTCGAAGCTGGCTCCGTCCATATTCCTCAGCGTGGATTCGCTAAGAGTCTTTCACCGAAAGACTATCAACGACGCCCCATCGATGATGCGGTTCACCGAAGTCTTCCGCGCCTTTAATGGCGACAGGGCCTCTCAAGCCCTTAGTGTTTGGTGCGACTGTTTGTTTGTTGACATCACTACTGGCCAGACGACATCCAACCCTTCAACATCATCAGTGGCGAGGGTGTGGATGACAGACGCTAATGGCAAGAAGAAACTAAGTGGCACCATGGGCCCAGAGGCCAAGGTAAGCATGAGCCAACCCACGCACCCCACCTCCAACAGTAACAGCCTCCCTACACTTGTGTGTGTTTGTATGTATGTGTCTGTTCAGTTGTTCAAGAGTGTTTCCCTCTATACCTCCATACGCAAACCATGCCTCTCTCCTTGCATGCTTGCCTCCCCCATTGTGTGCTTGTGTGTTTGTATGCATTTGTTTGACGCCCTCTCTACATCCCCACCACCACACCCCGCATCCCATACAACCCACCACCACCTTACCCACTACGTCCTAGGCAATCAAGGCGTTGAAGGGGACACTGCTGACTGACATCTGCTACAAGGGAGACGTGGAGCCTAGGAACTGCTTGGAGGATAATTTGAAGCCGCTGCACGACTTCTTTGTGAACGCCTACAGGGTGGAGCTCGGGCTAGGACCCCAGGATGAGGTGCACGAAACGCCTCCGCAAGACTTCCAAGACAGGATTCTGCATGGAGTTTTGAACCTCATGAAGAAGAGGAGGACTGCATGGCTTAAGTTGCAGGGTACCACAGGTGGAACACCAGCAGGGAGGCCTAGCAAAAAAAGGGGGTATTGACAATACAGCTACTTTAGCTACCTCCCCCCCCCCTACTGTAGCTACCTCCCCAGTTTGTGCGGGAGTAATAATGTTAGAGGGAGTGGTAGGGGTCATTGTCAATACAGCTAATAAGAATAAGAATACTTTACCTAGCTATAGCTAGCTAGGTAAAGTAGATATAGTAGTGTTTTATTAGGATAGTTTATTCATAGCGTGGTGGTATTTCCTGTACATTTATTACTAAGGACTACGTACCATATATAGCATGCTGTAATCAACAATCAGTCCAAGTCACATCCAACAAGCCTTTCGTTTCGGTTATGCATTATAATGGTGTCTCTTGACACCCCCATTTGATGTCTGGCACCCCTCCTTTCCCCTATTGGCACCCTCCCTTTCCCTATGTGGCACCCTTCCTTTCCCCAATTGGAACCCTTCCTTTCCCCTATTATTGGCACCCTTCCTTTACCCAATTGGCACCCTTCCTTTCCCCTATTATTGGCACCCTTTCTTTCCCCAATTGGCACCCTTCCTTTCCCCTATTATTGGCACCCTTCCTTTCCCCTATTATTGGCACCCTTCCTCTCCCCACTTGGCACCCTTCCTTTCCCCACTTGGCACCCTTCCTTTCTGCACCCTTATGTTCCGCACTCTTTATATTACACCCTTTAGAGCTGGTGCATCTGATTGTTTTCGCACCCTTTCAGGCCAAAATAAAGGATGCGGATTCCACAGTACACCCTTTCAAGAAGCACCCTTTCAGGCCAAAAAAAAGGGTGCGGACGACCCCCCAAATTTGCAGTGGACGGGGGGAGCTGCATGCGAAGTTATTGACAGTGGCAGCGAAATCGGTGGGGAAGAGTTTGGGCAGATGGACAAAGGGAGGCTACACCGTTGAATATCGGGCGGTTCAGGCAGCGAGCACCGAAAATAGCAGAAGTGCGGAGGAAAATTCGGGTATCAGAACGGCTGGGCCAGGAAATGCAAGAGAATTTCACAGAAGAGCAGCAAGAAGGAGTCGAAAACGACACCGGCTTCATTAGAGCAGCGCAAAGCAGCGCACGGGGTGAAGAGGTCGCAGGAAAATTCGGGCACCAAGCCGGGTAACCTTGGACGGGTGCGGGTGCAGGTGGGTGGTCGGCAGACAGGCAATCGTTCCTGTGGCTGCGCCGAGAAATCGAGATCCCAGACTGGCTGCCACCTGGGCGACAGGTCGGCAAGATATGGAACCAAAACCCCAAGTTGCCAGGCCAAAAGTGTAACAGCTCAGAAGCAACGGCAGAAGGGTTGTGTACAAGAGAAGAGTTATTAGCTAGAATGACAGGAGATTAGAATAAGGTTTGGAGGTGTAGCTAGTAGCTATAGGATACTACGTCACTAGTATGGTTAGTTGTTAAGTATGGTAAGGGATGTAGGATGTTCTCGAAGGCTCGTCAATAGGTATAATCATGATGGCCGTGAAGAGAGCAATCCGATATTGTAAGGCAGCCGGCAGGCGTGCTTGTGCGAGAGGCAGTACATGAGGAAGTACTGTCTCTTCGTGTGTACCCTGTTACTTAGACCAGAGGTATGACTGTACCTAAAGGTCTAATAACGGTCAGAGCCTGTGAAGGAGTCTGTACCGTTACACTACCCCCCTCCCTGAAGAGATGCGGACCCCGAAGAAAAGGTGAAACACCCAAACGAGACGTGCGTGGGCTCGAAATATACTTGCAGAACACAAGTTGGTCCCGGAGGAGACCATTTAACATCCCTTTCGTGCCAACTCCGGATCCTTAGACGGAAGGATTCTTGCGTTTCGTGCGAGAGCCGGTACGATAGTCGCGGTCTCTTTGAGACCGTTGCAGCCAAGCTGTAACAATCTGGGGCGACTTCTTATCGATGTCCTTGGCGGATTCCCAAGTGTCTTGTTCGATACCGTAACCCGCCCAACGGATGAGGTATTCCTCTCGGCGTTTGGAAGAGTTTTTAATCACGCGCGATTTCTGGCGCATGATACATGCTGCTGTCCAACGGGGCGAACCATCGGTGTCGAACTCCAAGGGCTGACCGAGGTGCGGTTGACCGTCAGAGTGCCAGGGTTTGAGAAGGCCGACATGGAACACCGGATGAAGCTTCATCATTTTCGGGAGGTCCAGGCGACACGCCGTAACCTGTCGGACGTCCTGAGTGACTTCGTCTCGCGGACCAACTACTCCAGAAATTGTATATGGTCCGACCCAGCGAGGGACAAATTTAGGCTTGCCTGTTGCCTTGAATTTCATATTTCTGGTGGAAAGGAGGACCTGTTCTCCAACTGAAAATGTCACTTCGCGGCGACGCGTGTCGTAATTCGCTTTTTGCCTACTTTGGGCTGCCTTCAGGCAGTCTCTGCAATGGTTTTGGCGGTCAATGTGGGATGCCCACCATGACTTAGCAGCTGGGCATTTGGAGTCTACCTCAGCGGCCATGGGGGTACGAGGGTCATAACCCAAGTACGCACGAAATGGGGTATTTTGGATAGATTCCTGCCACGAGTTGTTAATAGCAAACTCAACAAGAGCCAACGATTGGTCCCAATCATCGTGGTAAGGACCGACGTGATGGCGAATCATATCCTCGATAACGCGATTCCTACGTTCCGTTTGACCATCGGTTTGAGGGTGGAAAGCGGTCGAAAATGCTTGTCGTGTTCCCATGAGACGCTGAAGTTCTGAGCCGAAATGGCCTGTGAACCGGGCGTCTCGATCACTGAGCAACTTCTTAGGGATGCCGTGGTGTCGGACCACTGTGTCCAAATAAATAGCTGCAAAGCCAACAGCCAAAACTGTAGTCGAACATGGTGCGACATGCACCATTTTGGACAGCTTATCCAAGAAAACGGCAATAGCATCATGACCCGAAGTCGTAGGAGGCAGAGCTGTTATCAAATCTGTGCTAACACAATCCCAAAACTGTAAAGGGATTTCGACCGGGACCAACGTGCCACCAGGCCTTAAGTTCCCTGGCTTGTTGGTCTGACACGAATGACAACGTTTTATGAAGTCCTTGACGTCGTCAGTGACACCATCTTAAGTGAATGTACGGGTGACCAGCTCAAGGGTTTTCGTGCGACCGCAATGACCCATATAAATCGGATCATGTTGTTCCCGGATGATATCCTGCTTGAGAACTCGGTTGTCCGGGACACACAAGTAATCTCGTCCGTGCTTGGATTTCTTGAACCAAAACCCGTCGCGTGAGAACTTGTCCCGCAGACGTTCGTGACCCGCAGCAAAAAGTGGGTCAGACGCGTAACCCTCCAAGATTCTATCCATGATGGATTTGATTGGCAGAGGTGAACCCGTAATTGGCTTTTTCGAACGAACACAAGGCTTGCACTCCGTGACTGACAGCGAGTATACCATGAGGTGGAGCGAAAGATCGTGGTCGCCTGGTGTAGACAAGTTAGGATTACGGCTGATCGGATCAGCCACGTTATTACGGCCGGCCCTATACTCCCATGTATAATGAAAAGGCGCGAGAGTCTCTTGCCAACGCCCCATGCGACGAGAGAGGACACTCTTGGTATCGAAGTAAGTAAGAGGGTTATGGTCCGTGACCAATGTCATCCAGGACCCCTCCAAATAACAACGCCATTCGGTCAACGCATGGACGATACCAAGCATTTCCTGTTCCGACACAGTACAGTTCTTTTCAGCAGGGATGTATTTCTTGCTAGAGTAAGCTACAGGGTGTTTATCCTATAGTAAAACAGCGCCTGTGCCCAGCAGAGAAGCGTCGGAAATAACCTCGAAGGGCTTGTCAAAATCGGGGAGCATGAGAACCGGGGCAGAAGTCAAAGCCGTTTTCAACCCTTCAAAAGCGGATGAATGGGCCGCTGTCCATTTTGCTCCAAAATCGCCTTTGAGCTTTTTAAGGTCCAAAAGAGGAGCTGCCATGGACGAATATCCTTGGATGAACTTTCGAAAATAATTGGTCAAACCAAGAACTGCTGAACGTGTTTCGCATGTCGAGGGGTTGGCCAATCTCGGACGGTAGCTACTTTTTTCGGATTAACCTTGACGCCGTTACGACCAATAATGTGGCCTAAG
Source organism: Chlamydomonas sp. ICE-L (assembly GCA_013435795.1). Taxonomy (NCBI): domain Eukaryota; kingdom Viridiplantae; phylum Chlorophyta; class Chlorophyceae; order Chlamydomonadales; family Chlamydomonadaceae; genus Chlamydomonas; species Chlamydomonas sp. ICE-L. Next base: position 30,489,793 of record JACBWV010000626.1, read on the forward strand.
AACTTAATCTCGGATTGGTTGAAAGTGCACTTCGAAAATTTCGCATAGAATTCCTCGTCTTGTAAGACCTGCAGGACCTTTTCGAGGTTAGCTGCGTGCTCTTCGTTCGGGATTACGACCGTAAACCAGGATATCATCGAGATACACCACCACGAACTTGTGCAAGTAAGGAGCAAAAATCTTGTTCATTAATGCCTGGAAAGTGGCTGGAGCGTTCGCTAAACCCATGCCCAGCACTTTGAATTCGTACTGACCCATCGGAGTGGTAAAGGCCGTCTTAGGGGCGTCTTCGTCCGAAATCCGAATCTGGTAATAACCGAAGTGAGGTCAAGGGAGCTAAAAATAGTAGCCCCGCTCAGCCTATCGATGGTTTCGTCAATCCTAGGAAGGGGGTACCTGTTCCTGATAGTAATGTTATTAAGCGCTCGCCAACCGACGCGATAACCGACACCGCCCGGTTTGGCAATGATCATAATCGGTGCCCCATAGGGGGAAGAGCTCGGTGTAATGAATCCGTGCTTAAACAAGCCAGCCACGTATTCTTCGCAAAGAGCTGTCTCCGCAGGGCTCATGCGTCGATTGCGACGATAAGGTGCATACGCGTTTTCCTCAGTCTTGATAACATGAGGAATATCCCGATGCTTCGGAGTTTGCATGGGAAGAGCATTGAACACTTTCTTGAATTTACGCAACAAGTATCGGACCACATGGGCGGGCATTAGGGCAGAATCTCCATGTTCCGGACAATTTTCTTTGACCCACGTTTCGAAGTCGACTTCAACTTCAGGTGGGTTCGGAAGATGAACCGAACTGGGGACAGCTTTAGTCAGAAGGTCCGCGGTTTCGGTGGCTGATACATTAGAGGCGGGGTAGTCCACCGGACGAGAATCGCGAATGTTGACCATAATGTGATTGGCCCCAGCCTTCAAAAATTTTGCTGCCTTATGACCAGAAATGACAGGGTCAACTGATGAATCACCCGAAAGTGCCACAGTGAAAAACGAATGAACCGAACTATCTCTTGTTCTGTTTACTGGAATCAAGCTACAACCATGCTTTTTGAGAATAAGGCGCATGTCGTCATAATCGAGAATGGCTTTTTCGTCACGCATCCAATCGGAACCGAGGATGAGGTCGAGACCACCAGGGAGTTTATCGACGACATGGACATGGGCAGAACCTTTGAATCGCTGAATGCTGAACGGCAAAGTGGCTGTACCATTGATACCAATGATACCTTCGTTCGCACACGTGAAACCTTCGGTACCATGCTCCCATGGGCGAATGTGCAGGCCTTACCGCTCAGCCATGTCTTGAGCCATCAAACAACCCGTAGCGCCTGAATCGGCCAACGTGACCATTTGATTCGAACCAGAGCGTGCATTAAATATCATGTCAGTGGCAGTCTTGGTATTGACTTCATAAAGTCTGTCCAATCGTTTAAGTTTGACCGGGGAAGCGTTGGTATCGCCGGGATGTTGATTCCGTCGGTTATATTTGGTGGGGCGGCGGGCGATATCTTGCAGTGCTCTGCCTTTGGGATCGTCGACCCGTTTCCACCAGTGTTTCTTAGTCCGCGATTCAACCGGACTAGGGACCTTGGGTTTTTCTTCCGGACCAAAATAAACTGCCTTCGTGGTTTCGTTGATCGCGTGCCATTCTTTCATCATAAGACAAGCCTTTTCGGAATCAGGCGGATCATACCACACCTGAGTAGCCATGCTCCGAGGAGTGGAACCATCCGGAGGAGGCTTAATGTGGTTATCGCCCGACTGGTATTCCTTAAGGAGTTCCATGCCCTTCAGTAACCGAGAGACGTGTTTGTCCGAACTAGCCTGACTAGGGAGGACGAAAATACCGGACGTTTCGTATGGAGAGTCATTTTTGCTTTCCCAATAATGTTCGAGTACGGAGACTGCATCGGCAGGGAGAGGATGAGTATAAACACAAGATCCGGCCAACGAAACATGCATGCCATGCTCCGTGGAATATTTGTAGGGACAGGGAGAAGATTTCCAGTTAGTGCTCGTTACATCAATGGTAGGGGTTAAGCCCAACATCTCAAAAAGTTCTAACTGGGCCGCCAAGGTAAGTTCTAAAGGGAACACGTCTTGAACAGTATCTGCTTTGACTACACGGTCAGGGCCAACTGTCATGACCCGGCCGGCAACTTCCTAGGGCCAAGAAGGAATCGGGCCATTGTTATCCCTTTTCCAATCAGGGCAGGTCTTGTCCGAGAGTGCGGGCCATTGGTTGTTCGGGTCATACCTGACTAGGCATTCGGCAGGGATCGCACGATCAGATATGCACTGAGCCATCTTATGGAAGCACCAACAACACCGAGAACCCTGTTGGAGCCAAATGGACTGGGCAACACTCACGGAATTGTTCATGTGCATGGGGCTATTAGGGTCTTTTCCACTGAAATCCGGTGCACTTGACTGACCTGAACCCATAGTACTGTGGCCCCGGCCCCGGCCAGCCCCTTGACCATAACCGCGTCCCGTCCCTCTACCGATAGAGTTAGAACCGAAAGCACCACGAACATGACGACCACCTTCAGAATGAGCCGGGCGAGCAGGTTGCCCCGAGCGGCCACCACGTCCACCTCGTCCCCCGTTAGAGTGGGGACCGATCCTGGCGGACTTGCCGGGTCGGTCATCGGTGTCTATATCTACTCCTCGAGTGCCTACGTGTCTTTCGTCATCATGCGAATCATCAGAGTCGGAATCAGCTGGGGGTGGAGAAGGAATGGCGGCAAAGTGGACCCTATTCAGAGCAAGAGGCTGACCAGTCGGTCTCTCAGTATTGCCTGGAAACCGGGGTTTGCCATCGCTGCCCATGGACTTCCTACTATTGGGGAATCCGTAACCCCCGAGTCTGTTCCTAGCTGAGGTAGCCGCTATGGACTGACCTTTCGCGGACGAAAGACTACGAGCCTCATCCATTTGGATGTAATGGAACAGTTCCTCGACAGTCTCGAATGTAGTTCCCGATTCGCGGCGACAGAAGGACCCAAGTTTCACGGACTCTAGCAACCCTGTACGAAAGAAATTGAGCTTTTCTCTAGGGGTCAAGTCAGGTACCAAACGGAACTCCGCTTTAATTCGATGGTAATAAGATTGGACTGACGCGCCAGAGAATTGACGAATAGTACCCTCGTGCAAGCGTGTCATCGCCAACTCGGCTTCAGTGAAAAGTTCAGGAGTCAAGAGTGACTGGATCCATGTGAGGATACCAAGCCAGTAAAACCCGAGAAATTCGCCATTAGCGTATGTGTCATCGTAAGTGCGCTTAAGGGAGCCGTGCAGGGCGGCAGACAAGTGAGGAACGACATGAGAGAAAGAATCCACATCATCGCGACCAAACTGCACGGAAAGCACAGTCTCAACCGCAACCCTCCAGCGTCTGAGTTTCGAGCGTCCGTCCAGGTCACCCATTTTCTCGTCAGTGGGAAAGGAGCGAAGCTCCTTTCTGAGCTCAGTAATTTTCTTACTTACCCCGAAATCACCTACCTGGCGAGGGGCCGATGGATTGGGAACCGCCGGTGTTACAGGAGGAGGGGGGAGAATGGCAGAGGACCCAGCAGACTTGCGAGGGCCATACAGTTTGTGATGACTGCCTGCGTACCTGGGGTGGTCTGCGTCGTGGAGTCCGAAGTTTTGCGAAGAGAATCGGCTTCAGAAGGTGGCAAGGAGGATTGTGTAATGTTGCTCTCACCTTCCTCAGAGTCCGAACTCGGACTATCCCCACTTGGGGTAGGTCGCTTCGACTTACTCGAACTTGTATGGGGTGTGAGAGTGGTCCGTGACTTGGTAGTCCGCGAAGTTCTTCCACGCTTGTGGGTAGCGGAAGGAGCGGACGAAGGCACGACAGGGGACGCAGGGGCAGGAGTCTGCTTGGCATATGCATGGGGAAGAACAAACGGTTCAAACACAACTCTATTGCCCACTACCCCTTTATTTATCGCCAGCCTGAGACGAGGGAGCTTAACCTCGAGGGTTGCGGCCACTGGCTCGAGGACAATGTACTCAAAAACATACTTCGCGTCCCTCTCAAGCCTGACAGCAAGCTTGGCGTCCAGCTTGTTGAGACGAACGAAGATGTCATCCACGGAAGCGGGCATACTATCAATCCAGGCATCAGCCTTGCCATGGTCATCCAAGTGGGCGGCATGCAGCTTGGACATGGCGTCACGGATATTAGCCAACATGTTCTCGCCCACGTTGGCCCTAAAGAAAGCATCCATAGTCGAAGAGATAGCTTCAGTAAGCTCAGCACCCGCGAAGGGACTCAAAGGGTGTGTGCCATCGTGGCAGGGAACGTATCGCCATCTAGACTTCTTCTCTTTCTTCTCTTTGGGTGGGGCCGCGGCCTTGTGAAGGGCTTGCTGCGCCTGATAGACCACGAGTTGAAGAGGGGACATGGCTGCCAATTGTGCCTGCGAAGCCTTGGCATGAGGCATCACGAGAGGAATCCTCTTGCGTGCAGCCGAAAGTTTCATCTCAGGAACCGACTGCTCCGTACCCTCGGCCCCAGACTCGAGGTCCGAATCGATATCCATGCACTCTGCCTCAGGGGGCGGATCAAGAACGGACAATGGATCTGCGTGAGGTGGCTGAAGAAGCTGCGTCAACTGCCGAGCGGAACTGCGGACCATTAGATGGTCCGCGAAAGCGAAGCTGTACGACGGCCGGATCGTCGCCCGAAGGTAGTACGCCAGATGGTCCGAGATTCGGAGGCATCACGCCTGATGGTCCGTGAGGAGCATCAGTCATGAGCGTATCGGATACAGGGGTGACCTCTGTCTCAGCGATATAGCAACTGGGGGGATAAGATCCAACCCTAGAGCTTCGGCGATACCCGGGGGGGGACTGGAGCCGCAGTGCGGACTCTCAAATTGGCCTCGGCCTTCGATGCAGATGCGGTCCGCTTAGCTGCCCTACCGCAGACTAATTACTAGATAAGAAAAGGAGAGAAGCAGAGGAAACTGAGAGCGAAAATTGAACGAAAGTGAAATTCGGAAATCTGAAAACGTGGAGTTGCGCAATGGAAAGCGCGAATCGCTGGAAGCGCGACTAGCTCCGTAACCAGTGTAACAGCTCAGAAGCAACGGCGGAAGGGTTGTGTACACGAGAAGAGTTATTAGCTAGAATGACAGGAGATTAGAATAAGGTTCGGAGGTGTAGCTAGTAGCTATAGGATACTACGTCACTAGTATGGTTAGTTGTTAAGTATGGTAAGGGATGTAGGATGTTCTCGAAGGCTCGTCAATAGGTATAATCATGATGGCCGTGAAGAGAGCAATCCGATATTGTAAGGCAGCCGGCAGGCGTGCTTGTGCGAGAGGCAGTACATGAGGAAGTAGTGTCTCTTCGTGTGTACGCTGTTACTTAGACCAGAGGTATGACTGTACCTAAAGGTCTAATAACGGTCAGAGCCTGTGAAGGAGTCTGTACCGTTACAATAAGGGGTCGACCACGCGCCGGGCACGCGCTAAACTTCGGACGCCCAACTTTATATATACTGATGACTAGCATATGAGCCCGTCGTCCCGACGGGCGGACCACCCCCGTGGCCACGTCAGCGACAGCTCACGAAAAATCGAGATCCGAAACCACTGAAACCAAAAGCCCAACTGCCTGGGCCAAAAGGGCTAAACCATATCCAGCCGCTCTACTTTAAATAATAAGATAGGACTAGCATCTGAGCCCGTCGTCCCGACGGGCGGACCACCCCCATGGCCACGTCAGCGACAGGTCTCGGGAAATCGAGATCCGAGACGGGTAACTCCGAAACGGGTAACTTCGAAACGGCTCCCCTGGCCACGTCAGCGAAAGGCAGCCAGCGAGCTGGCAGGAGTGCGTGCGAGCGCAAGAGAAGGCCAACGGAATGCTGCGACGGGGGGAGCTGCATGCGAACTAAGTTATTGGCAGTGGCAGCGAAATTTGCGGGAAAGAGTTTGGGCAGATGGACAAAGGGAGGCTACACCGTTGAAAATAGGGCGATATAGGCAGCGAGCATCGAAAATAGCAGATGTGCAAAGTAAAATTCGGGCATTAGAACGGCTGGGCCAGGAAGAGCAGCGAAAAGGAGTTGAAAACGACACCGGCTTCATTAGAGCAGCGCAAAGCAGCGCACGGGGTGAACAGGTCGCAGGAAAATTCGGGCACCAAGCCGGCTAACCTTGGGCGGGTGGGTGCAGGTGGGTGGACGGCAGCAGAGAGGCAATCGCTCCTGTGGCTGCGCCAAAAAATCGAGATCCCAGACTCGCTCGTTGCCACCTGGGCGACAGGTCGGCAAGATATGGAACCAAAACCCCAAGGTGCTAGGCCAAAAGGGGGCGACCACGCGCCGGGCACACGCTAAACCACCTCCAACGCGCTATTATATATACTGACAAGCATCTGAGCCCGTCGTACCGACGGGAGGACCACCCCCGTGGCCACGTCAGCGACAGGTCTGGACCCCCGTGGCCACGTCAGCGGCAGGTTTCGGAAAATTGAGATCCGAAAACGGGTTACTCCGTAACGGGTTATCCTGAAACCACTGCCCCTGGTCACGTCAGCGAATGGCAGTCAGCGAGCGGGCAAGAGTGCGTGAGAGCGCAGGAGAAGGCCAAGGGAATGCTGCGACGGGGGGAGTTGCATTCGAAGTTATTGACAGGGGCAGCGAAAATTGTGGGAAATAGTTTGGGCAGACAAAGAGAGGCTACACCGTTGAATATAGCGGGACTCAGGCAGCGAGCACCGAAAATAGCTGAAGTGCGAAGGAAAATTCGCGTATCATAACGGCTAGGCTCAGGAAATGCAGTGCAAAGCAGCGCACCAAGCTGGGTAACCTTGGACGGGTGCGGGTGCAGGTGGGTGGTCGGCAGCAGAGAGGCAATCGTTCCTGTGGCTGCGCCGAGAAATCGAGATCCCGGACTGGCTGCCACCTGGGCGACAGGTCGGCAAGATATGGAACCAAAACCCCAAGCGGCTAGGCTAAAAGGCGCCGAACACGCGCCGGGCACGCGCTAAACCTCGGACGCCCAACTTCATATATACTGATGATGATGATGACTAGCATCTGAGCCCGTCGTACCGACGGGCGGACCACCCCCGTGGCCACGTCAGCGACAGGTGTCGGAAAATCGAGATCCGAAACCACTGAAACCAATGCCCTGAAACCACGCGCTAAACCCTCGCTCTACTTTAAATAATAAGACTAGCATCTGAGCCCGTCGTACCGACGGGAGGACCACCCCCGTGGCCACGTCAGCGACAGGTGTCGACCCCGCGTGGCCACGTCAGCGACAGGTCTGGGGAAATCGAGATCCGAAAACGGGTAACTCCGAAACGGGTTATCCCGGAACCACTGCCCCTGGCCACGTCAGCGAATGGCAGTCAGCGAGCGGGCAAGAGTGCGTGAGAGCGCAGGAGAAGGAGAAGGGAATGCTGCGACGGGGGGAGCTGCATGCGAAGTTATTAACAGTGGCAGCGAAATGTGTGGGAAAGAGTTTGGGCAGACAAAGGGAGGTTACACTGTTGAATATTGGGCGACTCAGGCAGCGAGTGTAACAGCTCAGGATGCACTCAGCAGCCTGGGGAGTTAAGCTAGGGGAACAGTCTATGTGATGTATGTTTATGTGTAGTCGGTATGCGTAAGCTAGCAGAGCAGTAGGGTGTTACCTATGTAGGGGATGTAGAGTTGATCGGGTAGAACGTCTTCGTGGTGGGAGTAGAAGGGTTCGTTCCGAGTAGCTCGTGTCTATGTGCGCAACGTGTGCGTTGTGAGAGATGAGGCAGTACATGGGTATGGTACTGTATCATGTGCGTTCGTCACGTGGCTTACGGGTGAGGTGTACCCGTATGCCTTGCTGGACGGCCAGAGTACCCGTGAAGGGTTCTGTACCGTTACACTCCCCCCCTTCCAGAAGAGATGCGGACCCCGCATCTGATCGTAAGGAAGTGGGATGTGAATACCAGTCGTAGTCGTATGTGCCGTGCTCAAAATATACTTGATGAATCAAGTTGGTTTCGGAGAGAACCATTTAACATCCCTTTTGAGTACTCCGGGAAAGATAACTTTATAAATAAAGCAATCTACACGCCGTGTCGTATGCGTCGGTCATGGGTTGATGATGGGCCCGTTTTTCGACGTACGTCGGGACATAACGGGCGTAACACGTGATTTCCATGCATCGACGACGTGAGCGGCACTTTTCTTGACCGCTTTGGCGAGTTCCCAAGTGTCTTGCTCAATACCGAGTCTGCCACGGACCAAGTATTCGAGACGCCGTTTGCTGGAAGTGCCTATGACCCGCGATTTCTCGCGCATGATGCATTGGATATTCCAAATCGAGCGCCGTCGGGTCAAACTCCAGCGGTTGTCCAACATGGACAACGCCATCGGAGCGCCAATGCTTTATCAAACCCACGTGAAACACGGGGTGGATACGCATCATCTTGGGCAAAGCCAAGCGGCACGCCGTGACTTGCCGGACGACTCCGGTGACCTCGTCGCGTGGACCAATGCATTCCGTAATCGTATAGGGGCCAACAAACGAGGCGTAAATTTTGGTTTACCCGTTGCTTTGAACTTCATATTGCGGGTGGACAAGAGAACTTTATCCCCAAGGTTGAAGAAACCGCCGTCGTCGCTTATCGTAATGGGCTTCTGCCGATCTTGAGCGGCTTGCATGCATGCCTTGCATTGATCTTGTCGTCCAATGTGATTGGCCCACCAATTTTTGGCAGCCGGACATTTCGATTCGACCTCCGCTTTAAGCGGCGTCGTAGGGTCGTAACCAAGGTACGCCCGAAAAGGGGTGTTCTGAATGGACTCTTGGTAGGAATTGTTGATTTCAAATTCCACCAGCGCCAAGGACTTATCCCAATCGTCGTGGTATGGCCCCACGTAGTGGCGAATCATGTCCTCGATGACTCGGTTCATGCGTTCCGTCTGACCGTCAGTTTGAGGATGAAACGCAGTCGAAAACGCTTGTCGCGTGCCCATTAATCGATGGAGAGCCACGCCGAAATGTCCGGTGAATCGCGCATCGCGATCACTCAGGAGTTTCTTTGGGATACCATGATAGCGGATGACACGATTCAGGTATAGGGAAGCGAATTCCTCTGCGTTTATCGTAGTATGACAAGGTTCGACATGTCTTTTTTTCGACAGTTTGTCGACGAATACCGCGATGGCATCATGGCCAGAAGACGTAGGCGGGAGCGCCGTGATGAGGTCCGTGGAGACACACTCCCAGAATTTCTCAGGAATTTCCACGGGAACCATGGTACCGTTAGGCTTTGCGTTTCCGGGCTTGTTCGTTTGGCACTTATGGCATTGTTGGACGAAGGCAGTAACATCTGCCGTGACTTTGGCCCAAGTAAAAGTGCGGGTGACCAACTCCAATGTCTTGGTTCGACCGCAATGGCCCATGTACATAGGGTCGTGAGCTTCGCGGATAATGTCCAGGCGAAGGGCTGCGTCAAGGGGGACACACAAAAACTCGCGTCCGTACTTGTTCTTCTTGAACCAGTAACCGTTCCTGGAAAACTTATCGCGGAGGCGCTTGCAGCCCGGCGTGAAGTTCGAGTCTCGTTTGTATCCAGCCAAAATTCGATCCATGATGGACGAAGAGGAGGGAGTCGACGCAGCGGGCGTATGCCGACTGCGTCGTCGCGTTTCCTTGACCGGAACCGAAGGTACGGGGAGGACAGTCGGTGGGCGGGGAAGGATATCCACGACCGCGGGACCGACTGCAATAGGGCGCTGCTTTCTCGATCGAGGCCTGCATTCGCTGACCAAGAGAGAGAAAACTAACAGCTGGTGCGCAACCGCGACGTCGGCGGGGGCAGAGAGGCTAGGATTGCGACTGACCGGGTCTGCCATATTATTGCGACCCGCGCGATATTCCCAAGTATAGCTGAAGGGCGCCAGGTCCTCCTGCCATCGGCCCATGCGTCGTGAAAGGACCGCCTTGGTGTCAAAATACGTGAGCGGATTGTGATCAGTGACCAATGTCATGTGGGAACCTTCGAGGTAGCATCGCCACTCGGTCAACGCGTGAACGATTGCTAGCATCTCTTGTTCCGTCGTAGTAGAGTTCAGCTCCGCTGGGATATACTTCTTGCTGGCGAAGGCGATGGGGTGTTTATCTTGCAAGAGCACCGCGCCGGTACCGAGCAAAGATGCGTCGGTAATGACTTCGAAAGGTTTGCTGAAATCCGGCAGCGCGAGGACTGGAGCGGATAGCAAAGCTTCCTTGAGGCCTTTGAATGAGACGAGATGTTCTTCTTTGAACAAGGAGCCTAGTTCACCCTTGATGTTAGACAAGGTTTGAAGCGGGCAGCGAGAGACGAATAGCCTTGGATAAATTTGCGAAATAATTGCACAAACCGAGGAATGAGCCGATCTCTCTCGCCGTTTTCGGATTAGGCCAGTCACGGACTGTGCTAACCTTGCGTGGATCAACTTTAATTCCGTCGCGTCCAATGTAATGACCCAGGAATTTAACTTCCGTTTTGTTGAAGGAACATTTGGAGAGTTTCACGTAGAATTCGTTGTCCTGGAGGACCTTGAGAACCGTGGCCAAGTTGGCTAAGTGCTCCGCCGGAGTGCGTCCGTAAACCAAGATATCGTCTAAATAGACCACGACGAACTTGTGCAAGTAGGGCGCGAATATTTGGTTCATGACCGCTTGGAATGTGGCCGGCGCGTTTGCCAAACCCATCCCAAGGACTTTAAATTCAAACTGACCCATTGGGGTAGTGAACGCAGTCTTCGGCGCGTCCTCGTCCAAAATTCGTATTTGGTAATAACCAGACGTGAGGTCTAGGGAACTGAACAAAGTAGCTTCACCTAGACGATCAATGGTCTCATCGATACGGGGAAGGGGATACCTATTTTAATCGTGATGTTGTTGAGTGCTCGCCAATCGCAAACAACACGGTATCCTGTTCCACCCGGTTTCGCTATGATCATAATTGGCGCACCGTACGGGGACGAGCTCGGGGCGATGAATCCTTGCTGCAACAGGTCAGAGACGTATTCCTCACATAGTAAAGTCTCGGCTGGACTCATGCGACGATTTCTGCGATATGGTGCGTAAGCATTGTCTTGCGTTTTGATGACGTGAGGTATAACTCGATGGTTAGGAGTCCCCATAGGCAAATTGTTGAAGACTTTGCGATACTGCCATAGGAGAGCGCGCAGGTCGTTGGCCGAGATGAGTGTTTTATCATCGTGGTCCCGTATGTTGTCGCGGATCCAATTTTCGAAATCCATGCTTGCCACCGGGGGACCAGGTAAAGGCCCGTCGGAAGGCAATAATTTTGTCAGCAATTTCGCCCGTTCATCGGCAGTTACGTTAGACGCCGGTAAATCCGCTCGGGATTCGCGGACATTGACCATGACATGGTTAGCGCCAGCTTTCAAAAGCTTTGCTGCCTTGCGACCAGTAATGACTGGGTCGTCAGTCGACTTGCCCGAAAGTGCCATAGTGAAGAAGGAATGAGCCGTTTTGTCCCGCTGCCTGTTTATAGGTGTCAAACAGCAGCCGTACCGTTTGAGCGACAATGTCATGCGATCGTAGTCTAGGACGGCCTTTTCGTCGCGCATCCAGTCGGATCCGAGGATTAGGTCTAATCCTCCGGGAAGTTTGTCGACGACATGGGCGAACACTTTGCCCACATATCGTTGTATGTGTATAGGGAGCGAGACCGTCCCGCGGATTTTGATAATCCCGTCGTTAGCGCAAGTGAATCCGTCGCGTTCGTTTTCCCAAGGGCGGATGTGCAAACCGAGATCCTCAGCCGTTTGCTTTTCCATAAGACAACCTGTCGCGCCGGAGTCTGCCAATGTGAGTAATTGCTTCGCTCCTGATCGGGCGTTGAATAGCATATCGGGGGCAGCAGCGGAGTTGACTTCGTATACCCGATTGGCTCGCGTCATGAGCACGGGGGAAGAATTCGTATTTCGTTGCGCGTGATTGCGACGGAACACTTCGTTGACCGTCTAACAGGGATTTGTTTTACGCGAACTTTGGGATCCAATGCCTCCGACCACCAGTGTTTTTTTTGACGGGTTTCAACCGGACTGGGGATGCCCTCCTCAGGTGCGGGGCCAAAGTATACTGCCTTGGTCACGTCGTTGATCGCATGCCAATCCTTTTTGATTTGGACGGCCCGTTCGGAGTCGGGGGGGTCATACCATACTTGGATGGCGACCTTATTCGAAGGTGACCCCTTGGGGCGGGGTTTCATATGGTGATCGCACGATTGCTACTCCTTGAACAACTCCATACCTTGTAGGAGACTGGATACATGTTTATCGTTACTTGCGTTTTTCGGGAGGATGAACATACCGGATGTGTCGAAGGGTGCATCGTTTTTGCATTCCCAATAGTGTTCTAACACCGACACGACGTCTTCCGGAATGGGGTGAGCGTATATGAACTCGTTTGCGATGGAGACACGCATGCCAAACTCCGTAGAGAACTTCAGTGGACAAGGGGACGACAAGGTATTAGTAGAAGTTACATCAATGGTTGGGGTTAAGCCCAAGTTAGAAAACAGTTCCTCTTGAACTTGTAACAAGAGCTCAAGTGGCTCGACTACTACTACTTTATCGCCGCTAAGTACACGATCTAGGGTTGTCAATACCTGACCGGCCGATTCCTATTCCCAAATCGGGATGGGACCGTTGCCATCAAGGGCCCAGTCGGGACACGTAGTCTCATTGAGGGCCGGCCAGTTAGGCAAGTCCCGCGTGCGGCAGCGTCCGTCAGCATTCAGCGACCGCACACATGTCCTCATGTAGCGGAAGCAGAAGAAGCAGCGAGCACCATTCTGAAGCCAGATGGTCTGCCCGACGCTGACCGATTTGTTCATATGCATGGCGTTCTGGGGGTCTTGACCCAAAAAGTCGGGGGTCCGCGGCCCGCTGGGCTGTGAACGGCCCCGACCAGCACCCTGTCCGTATCCTCCGCGACCACCACGGCCCGCGCCGCGGCTAATAGAGCCTTTCCCGAACGTGCGATCAGCACCTTGCAAACTGAGGACCTGCGGCCTTGGCAATCCACCCAGCTTGCCGTTGTGCGCCGGCTGCGTCGCACTACGTCCTCCACCACCTCGGCCACCGGCCGGGTTGCGACTACTGTTTGGCGCCAGCTTGGGGCTCTTGGCTGGGCGAGAGTTCATCTCCCCGCCGTTGTCGGTGGCTACTCCCTGCGAAGAGAAAGAATCAGGGTCAGAATCGGAGGGGGGTGAGTCGGTAAGCTGGACGCGATTGAATGCAAGGTCCTTACCCGGGTAATTAGTATCCGCGGGGCGCTTGAATGGGTACCTCGACTTTTGGTTAGCGTAACCTCCCCTCTGATGTCGATCGTGCTTGTCCGTCAAGGACTTGCCACGAGCGGCGACAATCTTCCTCGTTTCGTCCAATTGCAGATAGCGGAACAAATCCTCCATTGTTTTGAACACAGTGCCCGACTCGCGCCGAGAGTGTGCACCGGCGCGGAGTTCATCGGAGAGTCCCGTGCGAAACAAGTTTAACTTTTCGCGCTCGGTGAGCTCGGGGACTTTGCGAAATTCAGACTTGATGGCGTGGTAATAATTCTGCAAGGAGCGCTTATCTTGACGGAAGCCACCTTCGTGTAGTTTGGTGAGAGCAACGTGTGATTCCGTTAATAGCTCGGGCAGGAGGAGCGCCTCCGCCCATGCGACGATTCCCATGAAATCTAACCCGTCCAACTCATCGCTAGCCCATGCCTCGTCGTAAGAGATGCGGAGTTGGCCCGTAAAAGCGCCCGACAGGTGTGGAACAATGCGCTCGAACGAACCAAGGTACCCGTCGGTGAACTGGAGCTCCATGATCGTGACCATATTGAATACCCATCGGCGCAACTGAGCCCTAGTGCATCTGTCCGACAGTTTGTGTTCAATGAGGCGTAGTTCCTTTCTCATTTCGGTAACACGCTTGGCGAACCCAGTGTCGTGATCAGAGTGACGAGTGGCGCGGTTATCGGGAGGAGGGGTGATTGGCGGGCCTGCCGGGGCCAGGTGTGTGCCCTCGCGAATCTGTCGCGTCGGAGAAGGGGCGTCTGCGGGCAGCGTAGCTGCGCGCTTTGCACGAGGGCGAACAGCGGCCGGGGAAGCCACCGTAGGTACTGCGGGCGTCGTTGGGTGCTTGGGCTGCGTAGCCCGAGGAGCGCGATTAGAGGTCGGGTCGACAGGTGGAACCTGGAGGGGCGAACCTGGGGAATCGGCTAAGTCGTGGCCCGATGACGAGTGGTCGGAGACCGAAAAGGGGCCGTCGGGTGGTGAGTGAGCGGCGGTAGGTGCTGTCGGCGGGGAAGGGGTAGCGCCCCCCCGCGGGATCGAACTGCGTTGCATTTTGCCAGTAAGGCCACCCGAAGGGGCATAGACGTCGGGGAGGCGAAAGGGTTCTGGCTGAAACGCCGGGGCTACCTGAGCGACAGCTAGTTTATCAAACAACCCTGAATTCCCCGCAACCCGCACCTGCCTGTCAGGTGCACGAGGCAGCGTCTCATCCCTCTTGTCGTCATTGGCCTCCGCCGCCGGGTAGTGGGCCTTCAGCTTAGTGCCCTTGAGGGCGGCGTCCTTGTCGGCAATGTCTTTGATGTTCAAAGGCATCATTTCCATCCACTTCTGCTTTCGCATCTTGGACGCCGTGTACAAACGGGTCATGCTGTCGCGGAGATCATCGACCGCTTGCAGCGCATCCACGATGTTCTCAGGATCGCATTCAAGGAGGAGGCTGTCAGCGTACGCGTTCATATGCTCCGCCAACTTGGCGTCGGCATACGGCGCTACAGGGTGGTCAGCGGAGTGGTAATGGATAAGACCGTCTGACTTCGCAGCCTTGGCAAAGGTGGGCGACGCCTTGATCTCGCGGCCGCGCTGAAACGCCAGCTTGCGCGCAGCGATGGCCTCCTGAGCGACAGTGTCGTCCTCGCGAGCGGCCTGAGGAAGCGCATGCTTGCGCCCCACAGTCCTGCCGTTCCCACACCCAACGTCGCGGGCCCCGCTGGACGAACCGCCAGGGTCCTCAGTGTCCATCGGCACAGTCTCGTTGCGCGCCACAGTAGCTTGGCTCGCCGCGATCATGGCCATGACATCAGCCATGGTAATTGCGGCGGGAGATGCAGCCGCGGGAGCAGTCATTGGGCGCTTGCCATAGGCGACGTTCTCGCGGGTCAGCTGCGTGACGACCTCCGTCAAGCGAGCGTTTTCCGCGAGAGCGGGGGCGAGCGCTGCTTGAGATCGAGCAAGGTCGCCTTTAGCAGCTTCGAGCTCGGACTCCTTAGTCGATAGCTCGATGCACAACAAATCCATGGCGGACCTTGAGGTCGCCATGGCTTCAGTGAAAGCGGCCTGGAGGTCGGACATCCCCTTGCGACTCTGAGCCAGAGCCTTGCCGAGTAGGTAGTGGCTGTTCAACAGCTCTTGCCTCTCGGTAGGATCACCATTGGCCAATGCGGCCTCGGTAGCCGTGCTGGAGACGGCGAGGCGCTGCGTGAGGTCAGCAACTTCGGCGTCCTTAGCGGCTATCTTCGCCACAAACTGCTCGGTAAGGGCCAAGTTGGCGATGGAGGCCTGGTTGAGCTGCGCGCGGAGTTGTCCAATTTGCTCCGCCGCGATCAGGTGGTCACCCATGTGCTGATGACGCCTGCGCTCCGCGCCCGCTTCATAGCGAGCGCTGAGCTCCTCGAGGGAAGGCTCAGCCAGCGGCGTCGGCGTCGGCGTCGGCGTCGGGGCCATGCCCGCGCGCGGAGGCGGGGCAGCGGGCGGGGCACCCGAGGGTGCCGCCAGACCATTGAGGCCGTCAACCAGCGGTTGCAGCGTACCCACTGACACAGAGGGCCGCGCTTCAGCGGATGCGGACTCCTCCAGCGTAGCACCGAGCTCAGTGTCGGGCTCAGTGTCAGAAGACCCCATTCCTTCGGGATTGGTTTCGACCACTGACATCGTAGGCTGGTCAGCCGCGTCGTCGGTTACCTTGGTGGATTTGTGGGATGCCATTCTGCACAGGCAACAGAACAAGTCAGTAGGCTGGACAGGAATGAGTGGTGGGCGAGAGAGGGAGAATTACTCGCAACTTTAGGATGCCAAAATTCACCTGCCACAGGGACTACTAAATTTTGCGAGCGTAACGAGCTGATAATGCCTCAAGCGTAACTGTATATGACGCGTCCGTCCAGAATACGATGAGGGATAAAAGCACTGTAAAGGCACGAATCACAGGGAAACCAGGAAGGACAATCGACAAACCGAATTGCGCGACAGGATGAGCAAACGTGCAGGCGGAAAGCAACGAAGATGATGCAGCAAGCAGGAAGAGTCGCAGGGCAGGCTCGTGAAGTACGCTAATTAAAGCAAGTACGGCCTAGGTGGCCAAAGGAGCCAATGCTGCCCAATAGATCAAACCCCGCTCCAGATGCTCGGGAAAGGAGCTTTAGAAGCTATGACCAAAAGGACAGGACGTGAATGCAAGAATCGAGAGCGTAGGCCATACAGGGGTCGGCAGGCTAGGAAAAGATGCCCATGCAAGACAGGTTGCAGGCGGCCTAGGGCGTGTCGAGCCTGACAGGACAGTTAACTGCGAGAGCCTAACAGGCGCTACGTGTACTCAAAGCTTACAGGTAAGAGCAGGAACAGCGAACCGAAAATGCCAGAAAGCCGACAGGACGTCCTGGCGAGTGCGATTAAGTCGAAGAAAAAATCGTATGCGTGCGTATGTGTATGCGTGAGGTCCCTAAGGAACGAAACCAGCTCGGCTACCAGTGTAACAGCTCAGGATGCACTCAGCAGCCTGGGGAGTTAAGCTAGGGGAACAGCCTATATGATGTATGTTTATGTGTAGTCGATATGCGTAAGCTTAGCAGAACAGTAGGGTGTTACCTAAGTATGGGATGTAGAGTTGATCGGGAAGAACGTCTTCGTGAAGGAGTAGAAGGGTTCGTCCCGAGTAGCTCGTGTCTATGTACGCAACGTGTGCGTTGTGAGAGATGAGGCAGTACATGGGTATGGTACTGTATCATGTGCGTTCGTCACGTGGCTTTACGGGTAAGGTGTACCCGTATGCCTTGCTGGAAGGCCAGAGTACCCGTGAAGGGTTCTGTACCGTTACATCACGTCACGTCACGTCACGTCACGTCACGTCACGTCACGTCACGTCACGTCACGTCACGTCCAACACGTCACGTCACGTCATGTCACGTCACGTCCAACACGTCACGTCACGTCATGTCACGTCACGTCCAACACGTCACGTCACGTCACGTCACGTCACGTCACGTCACGTCACGTCACGTCACGTCACGTCACGTCACGTCACGTCACGTCACGTCACGTCACGTCACGTCACGTCACATCACATCACGTCACGTCACGTCACGTCACGTACGTCACGTCACGTCACGTCACGTCACGTCACGTCACGTCACGTCACGTCACGTCACGTCACGTCACGTCACGTCACGTCACGTCACGTCACGTCACGTCACGTCACGTCACGTCACGTCACGTCACGTCACGTCACGTCACGTCACGTCACGTCACGTCACGTCACGTCACGTCACGTCACGTCACGTCACGTCACGTCACGTCACGTCACGTCACGTCACGTCACGTCACGTCACGTCACGTCACGTCACGTCACGTCACGTCACGTCACGTCACGTCACGTCACGTCACGTCACGTCACGTCACGTCACGTCACGTCACGTCACGTCACGTCACGTCACGTCACGTCACGTCACGTCACGTCACGTCACGTCACGTCACGTCACGTCACGTCACGTCACGTCACGTCACGTCACGTCACGTCACGTCACGTCACGTCACGTCACGTCACGTCACGTCACGTCACGTCACGTCACGTCACGTCACGTCACGTCACGTCACGTCACGTCACGTCACGTCACGTCACGTCACGTCACGTCACGTCACGTCACGTCACGTCACGTCACGTCACGTCACGTCACGTCACGTCACGTCACGTCACGTCACGTCCACGTCACGT
Organism: Chlamydomonas sp. ICE-L; assembly: GCA_013435795.1. Classification (NCBI taxonomy): domain Eukaryota; kingdom Viridiplantae; phylum Chlorophyta; class Chlorophyceae; order Chlamydomonadales; family Chlamydomonadaceae; genus Chlamydomonas; species Chlamydomonas sp. ICE-L. The sequence continues at coordinate 30,507,829 of JACBWV010000626.1, forward strand.
CACGTCACGTCACGTCACGTCACGTCAAGTCACGTCACGTCACGTCCACGTCACGTCACGTCACGTCACGTCACGTCACGTCACGTCACGTCACGTCACGTCACGTCACGTCACGTTAGTCACGTCACGTCACGTCACGTCACGTCACGTCACGTCACGTCACGTCACGTCACGTCACGTCACATCACGTCACGTCAACGTCACGTCACGTCACGTCACGTCTACGTCACGTCACGCACGTCACGTCACGTCACGTCACGTCACGTCACGTCACAACGTCACGTCACGTCACGTCACGTCACGTCACGTCACGTCACGTCACGTCACGTCACGTCACGTCACGTCACGTCACGTCACGTCACGTCACGTCACGTCACGTCACGTCACGTCACGTCACGTCACGTCACGTCACGTCACGTCACGTCACGTCACGTCACGACATGTCACGTCACGTCACGTCACGTCACGTCACGTCACGTCACGTCACGTCACATCACGTCACGTCACGTCCAACACGTCACGTCACGTCACGTCACGTCACGCCCAACACGTCACGTCACGTCACATCACGTCACGTCACGTCACGTCACGTCACGTCACGTCACGTCACGTCACATCACGTCACGTCACGTCACGTCACGTCACGTCACGTCACGTCACGTCACGTCACGTCACGTCACGTCACGTCACGTCACGTCACGTCACGTCACATCACGTCACGTCCAACACGTCACGTCACGTCACGTCACGTCACGTCACGTCACGTCACGTCACGTCACGTCACGTCACGCCCAACACGTCACGTCACGTCACGTCACGTCACATCACGTCACGTCACGTCACGTCACGTCACGTCACGTCACGTCACGTCACGTCACGTCACGTCACGTCACGTCACATCACATCACATCACATCACATCACATCACATCACATCACATCACATCACATCACATCACATCACATCACATCACATCACGACACGACACGACACGACACGACACGACACGACACGACACGACACGACACGACACGACACGACACGACACGACACGACACGACACGACACGACACGACACGACACGACACGACACGACACGACACGACACGACACGACACGACACGACACGACACGACACGACACGACACGACACGACACGACACGACACGACACGACACGACACGAAGCTAAAAGAAAAGCTGCCTAAGACTCGCCAAGTATTAGGCAGCTCAGAGCTGCCTAAGTCTTGCTAGTACCGCCCAAATACACAAGTATTAGTCTGCTCTGAGCTGCCTAAGACTTGCTAGTACCGCCCAAATACACAAGTATTAGGCAGCTAAAAGCTGCCTAAGACTTGCGGGTACCGCCCAGGGGGCCGGTACCAGGACGGAGGGCCGGTACTTGGAGTACCGCCCATAGACAGAGGAGTAGGCCAGTACTTGAAAGTTGGTTAAATTTGGGTTGTTGTAGTTTCTATTTCTATTTTATACAATTTTATAAATAAGATGCAAATTGACAATTACAAACTCTTTACTTTTCTGTAAGACCCAAAAGTACATTCAAGTACCGGCCCTTTGTCTCTGGTCGGTACTCCGAGAACCGGCCCTTCTGGTTCCGGCCCTCTGGGTAAGCTAGTACCGCCCATAGGCGGACTAGCCAAGTCTTAGGCAGCTATAAGCTGCCTAAGACTTGCGGGTACCGCCCAGAGGGCCGGTACCTGGAGTACCGCCCAGAGGGCCGGACCTTGGAGTGGGCAGCTTCTATGGACCTTATATCCCTGCAATTGGTTTGAACACCTCCAGCCTATATGTGTTTTCTGTGGCATGCATCCCTAGACTCTCTGATTGCATACACCTGGATGGTTGGTAAAATTGTGTTGTTGAGCTGTGTTTTTACCACACAGCCATCTGATCAACGGCGTTGTGGTTAAAACATAGCTTTGTAATAATAATGGCTGTGGTAAAACTATAGCTTAACAACAATATACTTTGGTTTCTTTGATCGACTGTGTCATCTATGTGATTCTGGAACAGTTTTTTCCCATAATTATTTAGGCCATCTTGGTAGCCACAAGTGGCGCCCACAGCCTCATTCTAGGACGATGCGCCGCTTGTCTCCAGCAAGGGAGATTCGGGGGGCGTAGGGTAGCCGGATGGATGGCCGGATGGATGGCATCCAGCAAGGGGGGTCCAGGAGGCGTATCCGGATGGATGGCCGGATGGATGGCATTTAGCAAGGGGGGTCCGGGGGGCATAGCTGGCTGAATGTCCTGATGGATGGCATCCAGCAAGGGGGGGCCAGGAGGCGTATCCGGATGGATGGCATCCAGCAAGGGGGGGCCAGGAGGCGTATCCGGATGGATGGCCGGATGGATGGCATCCAGCAAGGGGTGGGGGTGGGGGTGGGGGGGGCAGGAGGCGTATCCGGATGGATGGCCGGATGGATGGCATCCAGAAAGGGGGGTCTGGGAGGTGTAGCCGGAGGGATGTCCGGATAGATGGATGGCATCCAGCAAGGGGGGGCCGGGAGGCGTAGCTAGCTGGCTGAATGTCCTGATGGATGGCATCCAGCAAGGGGGGGCAGGAGGCGTATCCGGATGGATGGCTGGATGGATGGCATCCAGAAAGGGGGGGCCGGGAGGTGTAGCTGGAGGGATGTCCGGATAGATGGTAAGCATCCAGCAAGGAGGGTCCCGGAGGCGTAGCTGGCTGAATGTCCTGATGGATGGCATGCAGCAAGGGGAGTCCAGGAGGCGTATCCGGATGGATGGCATCCAGCAAGGGGGGCCTGGGGGGCGTAGCCGGATGGATGTCCAGATCTGACCTTGTTTTCTAGCTACACGCTACTAGCTCAAGCGTTCAGCAGTGCCCGGCGCTTGTGTAGAGCATCCAGGGCCTCAGAAGCATCCTTGTTGCGCCCCAATGCCATGGGAGGGATCATATCAATGCCCCTCATACGCCCCTTGCTGGATGCCTGACTCTTACTATTAGCTACAAGCTACTAGCTACAAGTGATTCAGCACAAGCTCTCAGCATAGCCAGGCGCTTGCAAAGGTCATCCAAGGCCACAGGCTCGTCCTTGTTGCGCCCCAATGCCATGAAAGGGATCACATAGCTTCTAGCTACTAGCTACAAGCCTCCAGCTCAAGCATTCAGCAGTACCAGGCGCTTGTGTAGAGCATTCAAGGCCTCAGAAGCATCCTTGTTGTGCCCAATACTTGGGATGGATCACTACACTGCCCCTTCAATGCCCCTTGCTGGATGTCTAACTCTGACTATGTGCTACAAGCTACCAGCTACAGGTGACTCAGCACAAGCTCACAGCATAGACAGGCGCTTGCGTAGAGCATCCAAGGCCACATGAGCGTCCTTGTTGGGCCCCAATGCCATGGGAGGGATTACAACAATGCCCCTCTTATGCCCCTTGCTGGATGTCTGACTCTGACTATTAGCTACAAGCTACTAGCTACAAGTGATTCAGCACACCCCCGGCATAGCCAGGCGCTAGCAAAGGGCATCCAGGGACTTAAGAGCGTCCTTGTTGCGCCCAAATGCCATTGATGGGATCACAACAATGCACCTCGTACGCCCCCTGCTGGATGCCCGACTCTGACTATGACTATGGCTACAAACTACTAGCTACTAGCTTCAAGCCATCAGCACAAGCTCCCAGCAAAGTCAGGCGCTTGCGTAAAGCATCCAGGGCCTCAGGAGCGTGTTGTGCGCCCCCAGGCCATGCTACAACAATGCCTCTCTTACGCCCATTGCTTGATGCCTGACTCTGACAAATAGCTACTACATACAAGCTACAAGCCTCCAGCTCAAGCATTCAGCAGTGCCAGGCGCTTGTTTTTAGCATTCAGGGCCTCAGAAGCATCCTTGTTGTGCCCAATACTTGGGAGCGAGGGATCACTACACTGCCCCTTCAATGCCCCTTCCTGGATGTCTGACTCTGACTATTAGCTACAAGCTACTAGCTACAAGTGATTCAGCACAAGCTCACAGCATAGCTAGGCACTTGCGTAGAGCATCCAAGGCCACAGGAGCGTCCTTGTTGCGCCCCAATGCCATGGGAGGGATAACTACAATGTCCCTCATACCCCCTCCCTGGATGTATGACTCAGACTTTTAGCTACAAGCTACTAGCTACAAGTGATTCAGTACAAGTAAGCTCCCAGCACAGCCAGGCGCTTGCGAAGGTCATATAAGGTCTCAGAAGCTTCCTTGTTGGGCCCCAATTCCATGGGAGGGATCACAAACATGCCCCTCCCACGCCCCTTGCTGGATGTCTGACTCTGACTACTAGCTACAAGCTACTATCTACAAGTGATTCAGCTCAAGCTCCCAGCATAGCCAGGCGCTTGCGAAGGTCATCCAGGACCTCAGGAGCGGCTTGTTGCGCCCCAATGCCATGGGAGGGATCACAACAATATCCCTATTACACCCCTTGCTTTGCTGGATGTCTGACTCTGTCTCTGACTACTAGCTACTAGCTACTAGCTACTAGCTACAAGCCTCCAGCTCAAGCTCCCAGCAAAGCCAGGCGCCTGCGTAGGTCATCCAGGGCCTCAGGGTCGTCCGAGTTGTGCCCCACCGCCTTGCCACAATAATGCCCCTATTACGCCCCTTGCTGGATGCCTCACTCTGATCCTGGCTACTAGCTACTAGCTACAAGCCACCAGCTTAAGTGTTCAGCAGTGCCAGGCGCTCAGAAAGAGCAGCCAGGGCCTCGGGAGCGTCCTTGTTGCGCCCCATAGATATGGGAGGGATCACAACAATGCCTTGCCAACACCCCTTGCTGAATGTCTGTCTCTGACTACTAGCTACTAGCTACTAGCTACTGCCTACTAGCTACAAGCCACCAGCTCAAGCATTCAGCAGTGCCAGGCGCTTGCATAGAGCATCCAATTCCTCGGTAGCTTCCTTGTTGCGCCCCCATGCCATGGAAGGGATCATAACAATGCCCCTCATACGCCCCTTGCTGGATGCCTGACTCTGACTATTAGCTACAAGCTACTAGCTACAAGTGATTCACCACAAGCTCCCAGCATAGCCAGGCGCTTGCAAAGGTCATCTAAGGCCACAGGAGTGTCCTTGTTGCGCCCCTATGCCATGAAAGGGATCACAACAATGCCCCTGTTACACCCCTTGCTGGATGCCTGACTCTGACTATTAGCTACAAGCTACTAGGTACAAGTGATTCAGCACAAGCTCCCGGCATAGCCAGGCACTTGCAAGGGTCATCCAAGGCCACAGGAGCGTCCTTGTTTTGCCCCTATGCTATGGGAGGGGTCACAACAGTGCCCCTCCCACACCCCTTGATTGCTGGATACCTGACTCATTCTATTAGCTACAAGCTACTAGCTAGCTACAAGTGATTCAGCACACGCTCCCAGCATAGCCAGGCGCTTGCAAAGGTCATCCAATGCCCCAGGGGCATCCTTGTTGCGCCCCAATGCCATGGGAGGCATCACACCAATGCCCCTTGTACGCCCCCTGTTGGATTGCCCCTGACTCTTACTATTAGCTACAAGCTACTAGCTACAAGTGATTCAGCACAATCTCCCGGCATAGCCAGGCACTTGCAAGGGTCATCCAAGGCCACAGGAGCGTCCTTGTTGTGCCCCTATATATGCTATGAGAGGGTTCACAACAGTGCCCCTCCCACACCCCTTGATTGCTGGATACCTGACTCATTCTATTAGCTACAAGCTACTAGCTAGCTACAAGTGATTCAGCACACGCTCCCAGCATAGCCAGGCGCTTGCAAAGGTCATCCAAGGCCTCAGGGGCATCCTTGTTGCGCCCCAATGCCATGGGAGGCATCACACCAATGCCCCTTGTACGCCCCCTGGTGGATTGCCCCTGACTCTTACTATTAGCTACAAGCTACGAGCTACAAGTGAGTCAGCACAAGCTCACAGCACAGCCAGGCACTTGCAAAGTTCATCCAAGGCCACTGGAGCGTCCTTGTTGTGTCCCACGGCCATAGGAGGGATCAAAACAATCCGCTCCCACCCCCTTGCTGGATGCCTGACTCTGACTATGGCTACTAGCTACTAGCTACTGGCTACTAGCTACAAGCCACCAGCTCAAGCGTTCAGCAGTGCCAGGCGGTTGCGTAGAGCATCCAGTTCCTCAGGAGCGTCCTTGTTGCGCCCCATGGGAGGGATCACAACAATGTATATATTACGCCCCTTGCTGGATGCCTGACTCTGAATATTTATTAGCTACAAGCTACGAGCTACAAATGATTCAGCACAACCTGTTAGCATAGCCAGGTGCTTGCGAAGTTCATCCAGGGACTCGGGAGCATCCTTCTTGCGCCCTGATGCAATGGGAGGGATCACAGCAATGTATTTATTACCCCCCTTGCTGGATGATAGGCCTTGGCTACCCCCCGAGCCTGGCCTGGCCGCCTTGCCCCGCTCCTTAGTCCCAATCTGGGCCTGGTGTTTGGGGAGCATGTGGCCCAGGTTGGCTTGGCTTACCTTCATCTGCTTCTTTTTTTGTGGCATTGACTTGCGCCTTAGTTTTCTGGGCCTGCTGCTGAGACTGCACTGGATCGATCCTTGCTCTCTTGCATGCCAGTGGCTAGGGCCACAGCCTGCAGAGCGTGGGGACAGGTAGGCGGGTGAGTGGGTGGTCAGGTGAGTGGGAGTTGCTAGGGCCACAGCCTGCAGGGGGTGGGTACAGGTTATCAGGTGAGTGGGTGGTCAGGTGAGTGGGAGTTGCTAAGCCACAGCCTGCAGGGGGTGGGGACAGGTGATCAGGTGAGTGGGTGGTCAGGTGAGTGGGAGTTGCTAGAGCCACACCTGCAGGGGGTGGGGATAGGTGATCATGTGAGGGGTGGTCAGGTGATGGGAGGTTGCTAGGGCCACAGCCTGCAGGGTGGGGACAGGTGGGCGGGGTGAGTGGGGTGGTCAGGTGAGTGGGAGTTTGCTAGGGCCACAGCCTGCAGGGGGTGGGGACAGGTGGGCGGGTGAGTGGGTGGTCAGGTGAGTGGGAGTTGCTAGAGCCACAGCCTGCAGGGGGTGGGGACAGGTGATCAGGTGAGTGGGTGGTCAGGTGAGTGGGAGTTGCTAGAGCCACAGCCTGCGGGGGGTGGGGACAGGTGATCAGGTGAGTGGGTGGTCAGGTGAGTGGGAGTTGCTAGAGCCACAGCCTGCAGGGGGTGGGGACAGGTGATCAGGTGAGGGGGTGGTCAGGTGAGTGGGAGTTTGCTAGAGCCACAGCCTGCAGGGGGGGGGACAGGTGATCAGGTGAGTGGGTGGTCAGGTGAGTGGGAGTTGCTAGAGCCACAGCCTGCAGGGGGTGGGGACAGGTGATCAGGTGAGTGGGTGGTCAGGTGAGTGGGAGTTGCTAGGGCCACAGCCTGCAGGGGGTGGGGACAGGTGATCAGGTGACAGGGGGTGGGTGAGTGGGTGGGCGGGCGGGCAGGTGAGTGGGGATGGGTGAGTGGGGGTGATCGGGTGGGTGGGCAGGAGGGTCCTGTCACCCTGTCCGGTTACATGGTTTAACTGCCAGCCCTGACTGTTTGTCCAGCCCGCCTCTGTTCCTGAATGAAATAGTTTCATGGTTTTGCTGCCAGCCCTGGCTGGTTGTCCAGCCCACCTCTGTTACTAAATTGTTTTTTGGGGGGGGGGGGGTGATACAAGCCCTGGATGGTTGTCCAGCCCACCTGTGTTCCTGAATTGATTTGTTTCATGGTTTTGCTGCAAGACCTGGCTGGTTGTACAGTCCACCTCTGGTCCTGTATGAAATGGTTTCATGGTTTTGCTGACAGCCCTGGATGGTTGTCCAGCCCATTTCTGGTCCTGAATTAAATTGTTTTGTGGTTTTGCTGCAAGCCCTGGATGGTTTTCCAGCCCACCTCTGGTCCTGAATTGAATTGTTACTTGTTTTTGCTGCAAGACCTGGCTGGTTGTCCAGTCCACCTCTGTTACTGAATGAAATAGTTTCATGGTTTTGCTGCCAGCCCTGGATGGTTGTCCAGCCCACCTCTGGTCCTGAATTGTTTTTTTTTGGGGGGGGGGGGGGGGGGGGGGGGGGGGGGGGGGGGGGGGGGGGGGGGGGGGGGGGGGGGGGGGGGGGGGGGGGGGGGGGGGGGGGGGGGGGGGGGGGGGGGGCTTACAAGCCCTGGATGGTTGTCCTGCCCACCTGTGTTCCTGAATTGATTTGTTACATGTTTTTACTGCCAGCCCTGGCTTGTTGTCCAGCCCACTTCTGGTCCTGAATTAAATTGTTTCATGGTTTTGCTGCAAGACCTGGCTGGTTGTCCAGTCCACCTCTGGTCCTGAATGAAATAGTTTCATGGTTTTGCTGACAGCCCTGGATGGTTGTCCAGCCTATTTCTGGTCCTGAATTAAATTGTTTTGTGGTTTTGCTGCAAGCCTTGGATGGTTGTCCAGCCCACCTCTGGTCCTGAATTTAATTGTTACTTGGCTTAAATATGGCTAGGAAGTGAATTTGCCCATGGTTTTGCAGCAAGCCTGGGGCAGACTATTAAACCCAAAACACACACTCTGTAAATATGTAACAAGGAAATGTAACACAAGCAAATTGAGGTTTGCCACCTATTTTTCAGGTCTCTACTTAAGTAGGTCCAGCCATGGACCCCTTTTCCAAATACTTTCTGCTATGCAGTTTTGAGCGCCATTTGTATTCAAAAAGGTTTTGCCAATACTTATTCTTGCCGATTACTTGTGCGCGTATGTAAAGTACACAATATGGGCATATATGCACGTATACATATGCATATGTATGGGTGTGCATATATGGGTATATATGCGTGTAAACATATAAATATATATGAGTATGTATGTGTGTACGCATATAAGTATGTATGGGTATACATATATGGGTATATATGGGTTATGCATACATGGGTATATATGGGTTATACATATATGGGTACATATGCCCGTATACATATATGGGTATATATGGGTTATATATACATGGGTATATATGGGTTATACATATATGGGTATATATGCCCGTATACATATATGGGTATATATACGCGTACATATATGGGTATATATGAACGTATATATATATATATATATATATATATATATATATATATATATATATATATATATATATATATATATAATATATTATATATATATATATACATGGGTATATATGCGCGTGTACGTACATGGGTTTATAAGTGTGAATACGTATATGGTATATATGCGCGTATACATATATGGGTACAAATGTGCGTATACATATATGGGTATATATGCGCGTATCCATACATATATGGGTATATATGCGCGTATACATACATGGGTTTATAAGTGTGAATACATATACGGGTATATATGCACGTATACATACATGGGTACATATGCGCGTATACAAATATTAGGATATACGAGCGTATACATATACATGGGTATATATGCGCGTATACATATATGGGTATATATGCGCGTATACATATATGGGTATATATGCGCGTATACATATATGGGTATATATGCGCGTATACATATATGGGTATATATGCGCGTATACATATATGGGTTTATATGCGCGTATACATATATGGGTATATATGCGCGTATACATATATGGGTATATATGCGCGTATCCATACATATATGGGTAAGATAGGCGCGGATCCATACATTATGGGTATATAGGGCGTATACATATATGGGTATATATGCGCGTATACATACATGGTTTATATAAGACGTGTGAAACATAGACGGGTATATAGGCCGTAACTCATCATGGGTACATCTGCGCGTTACAAATATGAGGATATAGCGCGTATACATGTATGGGTATATATGCGCGTAATACAATGTATGGGTATATAGAGCGAGTAGGCCATACTATATGGGTATAGATGCGCGGATACATATATGGGTACATAGGCGCGTACATGTATGGGGTATATATGCGCGTATACATATATGGGTATATATGCGCGTATACATGTATGGGTATATATGCGCGTATACATATATGGGTATATATGCGCGTATACATATATGGGTATATATGCGCGTATACATATATGGGTACGTATGCGCGTATACATATATGGGTATATATGTGCGTACACATATATGGGTATATATGCCCTATACATATATGGGCATATATGCGCTTATATATATATGGGTTTATGTAACTAGCAAAAGGAAACATTTGCCAGGCCAGGGAATGTTTGTGATTCTAACAACCGTACCGTAGACTTTCGTACTCTCTTATGTGTAAACCCCATACCGTATCCGTACGGTATCCATACTGAATGCAATATCCTTGCCGTATCCGTATTTGTACTCAACACCAAAAAATGTACAACACAACCATGCATGCAGGACACAGGGCACTCCAAGCAACCGCTACTGCACAATCTGTACCGTATCCGTACCGTATCCGCATCTGTACTGAACACCGTACAACACAACCGTGAATGCAGAACGCAGGGCACTCCAAGCAACAGCTACTGCACAATCTGTATCGTATCCGTACCGCATCCGCATCTGTACTGAACACCGTACAACACAACCCTACATGCATGCAGGACACAGGGCACTCCAAGCAACCGCTACTGCACAATCTGTACCGTATCCGTACCGCATCCGCATCTGTACTGAACACCGTACAACACAACCGAGCATGCAGGACACAGGGCACTCCAAGCAACCGCTACTGCACAATCTGTACCGTATCCGCACCGTGGCCAATGCTCCCGGCTCTAATGCTGAAGCCTCTTCGAATGCCCAGTCTGTGGGGTTAGACTCTCAGGCCGATGCAACATGGGCTGAGGCTCCCGGCACTGATGTTACAGCCTCTACGGATGCCCAGGCTTTGGGGGAGGGCTCTCTGGCCGATGCATTTGGAGTGACGTAGACAGGATGGTGACTATATGTGCGTTGTGGGTTGTTTAACATTATAGCATAACATTAAATGCACATAATGATACGTACATATATGATATACATTATATATATGATGATGGATACATAACCCAGTGCAAGCAAACGGGCTGGCCCCCTCAATCTTGCGCCTCCATATAATGCTTACTATTTCTTTGTTTATTTATCCACCTAGTAAAAAATGTTTCGGGATCCGGGTTTTGTCAGGATTGCTTGGCATCGTCTAACCTCTGAGGTCCTATCCAGTGATGTTCAGGACACTGCGCCCTGCGTTGCAGACGCAACGTCGAAGGGTCCGTTACGTCACAGCCTCGCAGGACGCAACGTGGGGAGGGTCCGTTGACCAGGAGGAAGGGTCCGTTGCGTCGCAGGACACAACGTGGGGAGGGTCCGTTGACCAAAAGGACGCAACGTGGGGAGGGTCCGTAGACCAGAAGGAAGGGTCCGCTGCGTAACAGGACCCAACGTGGGGAGGGTCTGTTGACCAGAAGGAAGGGTCCGTTGCGTCGCAGGACACACTGTAGGGAGGGTCCGTTGACCAAAAGGACGCAACATGGGGAGTGTATGTTGACCAGAAGGAAGGGTCCGCTGCGTAACAGGACCCACTGTAGGGAGGGTCCGTTGACCGGAATGAAGGAAGGGTCCGTTGCGTCGCAGGATGCAACGTGGGGAGGGTCCGTTGACCAGAAGGAAGGGTCCGTTGCGTCGCAGGACTCAACGTGGGGAGGGTCCGTTGACCAAAAGGGCGCAACGTGGGGAGGTTCCGTTGACCAGAAGGAAGGGTCCGCTGCGTAACAGGACCCAACGTGGGGAGGGCCCGTTGACCAGAAGGAAGGGTCCGTTGCGTTGCAGGACGCAATATGGGGAGGGTCTGTTAGTTGATCAGACGAAATATTCTGAAGTCTAGAACTGAAGGAAAGATACCTGCCATGGTACTTCAGGAGGACCCCCAGATCTGCTGCCCGAGATGCAACCAATTTTACAGCCTGTGCCATACGACACAACGGACCCTTCCATGTGGTCAACGGGCCCTTCCATCTGATCAACAGACCCTTCCATCTAGACAACGGGCCCTTGCATATGGTCAGCGGACCCTTCCATCTGGTCAACGGGCCCTTCCATCTGATCAACAGAACCTTCCATCTAGGCAACGGGCCCTTCCATGTGGTCAGCGGACCCTTCCATCTGGTCAACGGACCCTTCCATCTGGTCAACGGGCCCTTCCATCCCCATGATTACATTCTGTACTCATTGATGGTGACTTTTGATGCTTCTGTTGGAGCTGGTGGTAAGCTTCCATGAGTAGCCCCAAAACGAATCAGTGCCCTGGAACGCATCAGATATATTATGCACACACCCATACTTGACTTGTCACATGCTATCTAATCTAGACTTGCTACTCCTTCATCCCCATGATTACATTCTGTACTCATTGACAGTGACTTTTGATGGTGCTATTGGAGCTTGTGGGAAGCTGCCATGAATAGCCCCAACAACAAATCAGTGCTCTGGAATGTATCATGCATACACCCGTACGGCCATACTTAGCTTCTCACATGCTTTCTACTCCATACTCCTACAACCCCATGATTACATCCTGTACTCAGTGATGGTGACTTTTGATGCGTCCATTGGAGCTGGGGGGAGCTTCCATGAGTAACCCAACAACGAATCAGTACCCTGGAATGTATCATATGGATTATGCGCACACCCATACTTGACTTGCCACATGCTGCCATATCTACTCTTGACACCTACATCCCCATGATTACATTCGGTTCTCCTTGATTGATGGTGACTGTTGATGCTGCTATTGGAGCTGGTGGGAAGCTGTAATAGTTAAATACGTTCAATCTCACCACGACCGAGGGACGCCTCATCGAGTGGTTCGTTCTTGTCAAATGACTGTCGTTGTAGTCATGATAAGTCAAATCGGTTGACTGTAGTTGCAGTCATGATCGTTCGCCTCGTTGCATCGCCCGATCCACGTTCCTCCATACATCGACCGTTTGATGTATCGAGATCGACACATCGACAGTTATCATGTGTCTCGTCCAATGGTCCTCCGTTAGCACCATAAAACTCGTCCCCCAACTGTTGGAACCAAGTCTTATCAACGATAAGCATTTGGTGTCCTTGCTCCTCGTTCGAGCCCGGTCTCATCGCCGGCATTTGGGATATCGAAACCAGTGAGTCCCTCGTTCCTCGGTTTCTCATTGTTACAGAAGCTGCCATGAGTGGCCCCAAAACCAATCAGCGCCCAGGAATGACACATGCGTACTCCCAACCTTGACTTGTCACATGCTTTCAACTCTTGACACCTACGTCCCCATGATTACATTCTGTACTCATTGATGGTAACTTTCCCCAGCTGCGGCGTACGGGAGGGTCCCCTTGGGTCAACCAAATGGGATCACCCCTAATGCCCTAAGGGCAGAACCATTTAGGGCATTAGGGGTGATCCCATTTTAACACCGCTGCTATGCTATGCTATGCTATGCTATGCTATGCTATGCTTTGCTATGCAATAAGCAATGCTATGCAAGGCACTTGGCAATTGAGTCGATGAAGATTTTGGTGGACTGGGCTCCACTAAGACACACTTTGTCGGCAAAGGTGAGGTTTGGCACCTGCACAAGAGAAATTAATATATCATGTGTATGTGTGTGTATGTGTGTGTGTGTTTGCATGGGTGTGCATGCATGTGCGTGTGTGGGTGCGTGTGTGTGTGTTTGTGCATGTGTGTGTGTACCGTATTGTGAGTGGTGGGTGGGAGGGTGGGCTCCACCGAGGCACACCTTGTTGGCTAAGGTGAGGTTGTGGACCTGCACAAGTAAAACAATGCATTAGTTTTCCGTGTGGTGGTGGTGGTGTGTGACCACAGTTTGGTGGTTGGCCCCAGTGCAAGGTAGAGGAAGGATCTGGAAGTTAAGGCTGGTATAGAGGTAGAGAAGAAAGATATGAAGCAGAACGTTGAGGGGCAGGGACATGGAAAGAGGCTCGTAAGGTAGAGAAAGTGCGTGGAAGGTAAGGCTGGTAGACAAGTAGAGAGGTAGAGAGGTAGAGAGGTAGAGAGGTAGAGAGGTAGAGAAGAAACAGATGAAGCAGAACGTAGAGGGCCAGCAACATGGAAACAGGTTCATAAGGAAGAGGAAGGATGTGGAAGATTAGGCAGGTAGGGCAAGTAAAAGGTAGAGAGGTAGAGAGGTAGACAGGTAGAGAAGGAAAATATGAAACATAACGCAGAGGGACATGGACAGGGCAAGAGGTTCATAAGGAAGAGAAGAGCCTGGGAGGTAAGGCTGGTAGACAGGTAGAACATGAAGAGAGGGTAGAGAAGGTAGAGAATGTAAAGGGTTAGAGAAGAAAATGATGAAGCAGACTGTGGAGGGACAGGGACAGGGACATAGAAAGGGGTACATAGGGTAGAGGAAGGATCTGGATGGTAAGGCTGGTAGAAAGGTAGAGAGGTAGGGAGGTGGAGAGGTAAAGAGGTAGAGAGGTAGGGAGGTAGAGAGGTAGGGGGGTAGAGAGGTAGAGAGGTAGGGAGGTAGGGAGGTAGGGAGGTAGAGAGGTAGGGAGGTAGGAGAGGTAGGGAGGTGGAGAGGTAGGGAGGTAGGATGCTAGGGAGGTAGAGAGGTAGGGAGGTAGAGAGGTAGAGAGGTAGGGAGGTAGAGAGGTAGGGAGGTGGAGAGGTAGGGAGGTAGGGAGGTATGGAGGTGGAGAGGTAGGGAGGTGGAGAGGTAGGGAGGTAGGGAGGTGGAGAGGTAAGGAGGTAGGGAGGTAGAGAGGTAGGAGGTAGCAGTAGGGATGTCGGGAGGTAGGGAAGGTAGGAGGTAGGGAGGTAGGAGGTAAGAGAGGTAGATAGGTAAGGGGTAGGGAGGTAAGGGAGGATAGAGAGGTAGGGAGGTGGAGAGATAGGGAGGTGGAGAGTAGGGAGGTAGAGAGGTGGGAGGTAGAGAGGTAGGGGAGGTAAGAGTAGGAGGTAAGAGAGGTAAGGAGGTATGTAGGTAGGGAGGTGGACAGGGATGAGTAGGGAGGTCGAGGTCGGGAGGTAGCCGCGCAGGAGGTAGGGAGGTAGGAGGCGGCGCTGTTGGGAGGTCGGGCGGTGGAGAGGTAGGGCGGTAGGGCGGTCGCGCTGTCGGGCGGTAAGAAGCGGTCGGGCAGGTCGGCGTCGAGTTGGTACGAGCGGTAGGGACGGTCGGGCGGTCGCGAGGTCGGGCTGTGGCGCGGTCGGGCGGTCGGGCGGTCGGGCGGCTCGCGAGTGGCGCGGTGGCGGTGGCGCGGTGGACGCGGTAGGGCGGTCGAGGCGGTCGGGCGGTCCGGCGAGTGGAGCGGTACGGGGGTGGAGCGGTCGGGCGGGTCGCGCTGTAAGGGAGCGGGAGAGTAGCAAGGTAGGAGGTAGAGAGGTAGGGAGGTCGAGCAGTAGCGCGGTACGCGCAGCACCTCTGCCGCCACACAGTTTGGGGCCAGGGACCCGGGTTCCTGATGTCCGGCAAGCTTTGGCCGGTAGGCCCGGTCGCAGACCGTCCGCCGGTGGAGACGGTGGCCCGGTAGGTGAGACGAGACGCCACGTTATGCAGCCCCACGGTAGCGGGCCAGAGCATGGAAGAATGTTCCCGTATAGACAATGACTGGAATAACAGCAGTAAAAGATGAGGCATAGTAACCAATACAACCAACACACAACATATGGCGACACACAACCACCAACATACAACACTTACCAACACACAACCACCAACACACATCAACATAGCGACACACAACCACCAACACACATCAACATAGCGACACACAACCACCAACACACATCAACATAGCGACACACAACCACCAGCACACAACCACCAATACACAACACATAGCGACACACAGCCACCAACACACAACACAGTCAAAAAGAACAAAATTATGCATTAAATTTAAATAAAACGACAATACATTTATGCCTCTTACCGATTTACTCCTTTCATCATTGACAGGACTTAATCTCCCCTGCATGGGGAACATTGTGTGTTTGTTGCCTACTGTGTGTTTGGTGTGACAGCGTTGTGGTTTGGGTGACCAGCGTGTGGTTTTGTGTGACACGCTTGTGTTGTGTGACAGGTGTGTGGCTTGTGTGACAGCGTGTGTTTTGTGTACAGGCGTGGTGTGTTTGTGTGACAGCGTGTGTGTTTGTGTGACAGCGTGTGTGTTTGTGTGACAGCGTGTGTGTTTGTGTGACAGCGTGTGTGTTTGTGTGACAGCGTGTGTGTTTGTGTGACAGCGTGTGTGTTTGTGTGACAGCGTGTGTGCATCATTTACAGATATATTGAGTCCCCCGCCTACAAGTTGTAAAATTGTGTGTGTGTGTGTGTGATAATGTGTGTGTGTGTGTGTGTGAGAGAGCGTGTGTGCGTGCATCATTGACAGAGAGATTAAGTCCTCCACCTGTATGGTGTAACATTATGTGTTGTTTCTGTCGCATCCGTGGGTATGAGTGTGTCATCAATCGACAGATATCTTTAGTCCCCCGCCTACAGTTTTATAAATTGTTTGTGTGTTGTTGTGAGTGATAGTGGTGTGTGATCGTTGTGTGTTGGTGTGTGTATGAAAGGTGTGTGTTTGTTAAGCGCGTGTGGTGTGAGACAATATGTGATATTGTGAAGAAGTATGGGTGTGTGTGAGAGAGAGCAGCGTGTGTATGATGTGTGATTAACAAAAGAGTGGTGTGGTGGATGTTGTAAGACAGTGTGTGTGTGTGTGTGAGAGAGCATATGTGCGTATGTGTGTGTGTGAGAGAGAAAGAGAGAGAGAGCTTACTGTGTGTGGTTGTGTGAGTGTGTGTGTGTGGGAGAGAGTGTATGTGTGTTGAGAGCGTGTGTGGTGTGCGAGAGTACAGCTTGGTGTGTGTGTGTTTGAGAGAGAGACTCTTGTATGTGTGTGTATGTTATTGTGTGTGTGGAGAGAGTGTGTGTGTGTGTGAGTGTGTATGTGGTGAGCAGATAGCGTGTGTGTGTGTGTGTGTTGTGGGTGAGAGACGTGTGTCCATGTTCAGAGAGGGGGAGAAGCGTGTGTTTATGGTGTCGAGGTGGCGAGAGTTTGTGTGTGTGTGTGTGAGAGAGAGAGCGTGTGTTTTTGGGTGAAAGAGAGAGCGTGTGTGCCTAATTGACAGAGATATTGTGAGTCTCCGCCTGCAGCTGCTAACTGTGTTGTGTTAGTGTTTGCTGTGTTGTGTGTTGTGGTGTTGTGAAGATAGGAGAGAGAGAGAGAGAGAGAGAGAGGAGAGGAGAGAGATGTAGAGAAGAGCAGAGAGGAAGCAGAGAGGAGAGAGGCAACATCTGCTGGGCTGCCGAGGCAGCCCCACTTTCTCAATGCGGCAGAAGATTACCTGCCTACAACCCTCTGCACACACATATAGGCCCACCCTCACACACACTACCTCACTCCCAATCCAACCCCAACATCCGTAGCCTCCCCCCCACTCCCACCCCCACTCACCCCACGACGAACACACCAGCCCCACCCTCACCATCGAAATCCCATACAACCCATCACCACCCACCCTTGCCTTCACTTTCTAGGTACTCTGTGCTGCCCATAGCACTCCCCACTTCGACCATACAAGCCGCAACTCTTGGCCCTTCCCCTCCCCCCCCCCCCCCCACACACACCCCACCCACACCACACACAGGACCCACCCACACAACCGCTCCCAACCCCACCTGACCATCCTCCACACTGTTTCCTTCATCTTCTAGGTACTCTGCTGCGCCAACCAGTCCCACTTCCTTCATACAGCCAGCAGACTCCTGGCCTAACTTCTCACCACACACCCCTAGCCCCACCCTTACACACCCTCACTCCCATCTCAAAACCCAACCGCAGCCCCCCCCCTACCTCCCCCCCCCCACCCCCCTCCACTCCCATCTAACTCAAACTCTCAGCCCCCAAGCCTCCCCCCCCAACACCCTCACTCCCATCTAACCCAAACTCTCAGCCCCCCGACCCCCCCCCCCCCCACACAGTCCCCTCACTCCATCTAACCCAAACTCTCAGCCCCCCCAACCCCTCCCCCCCCCGCTCAGATCCCCTCCACACAAGCCCCCAGCCTCCCCCTCTCACACCCATTGCATTGCTGTCGCACTCCCACCCAACCCCTGCCAGATCCTCACCCTACACACAGGGTACTTCCATAGACACAAATTGGCCGCGTTAAGCGCAACTTGAAGAAAACAAACTGCTCTTTATTGAGCAAAAATCGCAAAATTGCTGCCTGCGCCCCACACAGGGGGTGCAAATACTGCGCGAAATGCGCATGGTGCTCAAAGGCATCGAGCCAGCGCGCAACAAGCGCGCCGCTTGCGAAGTACCCTTCTACGCACAAACCGTGTTAGGTAGACCAGATCGAGTAAGAATGAAGTCTGGTGGTTACTCCCCCTTCGGAAATCGCGTGTCTTGTTGGTCTTTGGCCAGGTCTGTCGCAACCACGATGGTTCTTGTCCAGTGATGGAGACCTGTACCCTCACCCGCTGTACGACTGCGCCCTTAACACCAACGCCGGCCGCCAAGGCGCTCTCATTACCTTTTGGCATGCACCCGCCCGTGCACGCACTGCGCTAGCCTCCCCATCAGACGCTCACATCTCCAACCGGTCCAACCGCCACTTACCATCCTCACACCATGTCCTTCATCTTCTAGGCACTCTGCTGCACCACCAGCCCCCACTTACTCCCTACGCCGCAGATTCTGGGCTTCAACCCCTGCACCGCCCCCCCCCCCCCCCCCCCCCATACCCTCACCCCACACCCACCCACCACCCTCACTCCCACCCAACCCCAATCACACCGCCACACCGTTTACTTCATCTTCTAGGCACGCTGCTGCGCCAACAGCCCCACCCCACCACACAGCCACACATTCCTTACCTAACCCCTCACACATCCCCCCCCCACCCCCCCCCACGCCTCCCACCCCCACCCCCCCTTCACCCGCGCCCCCACCCCCCCCTCCCTCACACACCCCCCTCCCCCCCCCCCCCCCCCCCCCCCTCACACGCACCCCTCACACCCCCCCCCCCCCTCCCTCCCCCCCCCCCACCCACCCCACCATCCCCCCCCCCGACCACCACCCTCACTCCCACCAACCCCCACGCACAGCTCCACACCCGTTTCCTCATTATCGGTACTCTGCTGGCTTCCAATAGCCCCCCTTTGTCACTGCAGCAACAGATCTGGCCTAGACCCCTCACGCCCACGCGACCCCCCCCCCCCCCCCCCCCGCCCCCCCCACACACACACCCCTCACTCCCATCCAACCCCCACTCACTCCTCCACAGCTCCCGTCCCGTTTCCTTCCGTCATTATCTAGGTACTCTGCTGCACCAATTAGCCCCACTTTGTCAGCTGCAGCCAACAGCACCTCACGGCTGTTGATGAACTTCTCCTGCATGTTTGAAATGGGACATTTTTCAGGGTTGCTGATTTGTAAGCAGTATTGAATGTACCTGAACTGAGGATGCAGTTTAGGGTTTAGGGTTTAGGGTTTAGGGTTTAGAGGTTCATCAGGGCTCTGAAGGGTGTCGCTGGAAATTTGGTTTGGTGTGGTTTAGTTTGAATGTGGTGGTGGTGGTGGTGACTGTTGATGAACTTCTCCTGCATGTTTAAAGTGGGACATTTTTCAGGATTGTTAATTTTTTTTAAGGGTTGCTGATTTTTTTAAGGGTTGTTAATTTTCAGTTTTGTTGACTTTGAAGGGTTGTTGTTTTTGAAGGGTTGTTGTCTTTGAAGGTTTTGTAACTTTTAAGTGTTGTTTGTTTTTGAGGGGTGTTTCGTTTTATGCGGTTTAATTTTTTGCCGGTTGTTGGTTTTTCGGGTCTCTGTTTTTGCCGGGTCGTTGCTTTTCTCCGCCGGGGTGCGGTTTTTCCGGTGTGTTGTTTTTACGGGTTGTTGCCTTTTTCCCGGGGTGTTGGCTTTTACGGAATTTCTATGCTTTTTCGCGGCGTTGTGTGCCTTATTTTGCGGTGTTTGGTTTGGAAGGGGGGGTGGGTGTGATAGGGTGGGGGAGGTCAGGCGGTCACGGGGTAGGGGGTGTGGTGAAGGGAGTGGGATAGGCGAATTTTTTAGGGGTGTGTGGGGGGTTTAAGGGTTGTTGTTTTTGAAGGGTTGTTGATTTTTAAGGGGTGTTGATTTTTAAGGGTTGTTGTTTTTGAAGGGTTTGTGGATTTGCTTAGGGTTGAGTGTGTTTTGAAGGGTTTGTTGGGGGTTTGAAGGGTTTGTTGATTTTTTAAGGAGTGCTGGTTTTTGAATTTTTTGGTTTGAATTTGAAGGGTTGTTTGTTGTGTGCGAGGGGTGTTTTCAAAACGGTTGGAAGGGTTGAGCAGTGTTGTTAAGGGTTGTGGGGTTTTGAAGGGGTGTGGAGGGTCAGTGTGGGTGAGTTTTCAGGGGGTGGGATTGTGGAAGGTGTGGGAGGGGAAGGGGGTTGAGTGGGGAGAAGAGGTGGTGTTTTGAAGGGTTGTGGGGGTGAAGGGTTGTTGATTGTGGGAAGGGGGGGGGAGGGTTCAAGGTTGTTGGTTTTTGCGGAGCCCCTCTTTAAGGGGGCGGGAACCCCCTGGTTACCCCGTTGTCCCTGATTAGGAGCGACGGGAAAGTGAAGCGGACAGCGGCACGCCACGGTCGCGGGAGGCTGAACGTGATGTAACGGGCGGCGGGGCAGCCTCCATGGTTTCCGACCAACTCGTTCAGAGGTTTGGCCAACACACTCCGCCAATTTTCCGCGTCGCTTGCGACGCTGCATAGGACTTGTTTTCAGGGTTGCTGATTTTTGAGGGTTGTTGATTGTTAAGGGTTCCATCCACTAGCTCATTCTGCACGTCAAGATTAGCACTCTCCTCCGCAAAGTGGATCAGGCGGATCCATTCCATGGTGTTACCCGTCAAGCCGCCCACACGGTACACAAGCCCCCCACCCACCCACCCACCAACACCCAACCCCCCCCACCCCACCTCCCGCCCGCGCCATGCTGAACAGCCAGCCAACGTACACAACACCACCACAGCACATCCATCATGCACACGCTCACCTAGTGCAAGTATTTAAGGAACAGCTCTCCTGCCATTGTGCATTCTGCTCCGCAATGAGTAGCACTCTCCTTCTGCAACTGATGGATCAGGGCGGGGGTATCCATGGATGTTACACACGTCAAGCTGCCCACCGAATCACTACACTAGCCCCCCCCCCCAAACCCCAACCCCCCCCCCCCCCCCCCCCCCCACTACACCACACCACCACCACCACACACAAAAAAAACACACTGTGCAACCATTCCCCCCCCCCCACCCCACCCCCCACCCCCCCACCCCCCCACCCCTCATCCCACCCACTATACCGTACACAGCCCCCCACCACACCACCCCACCCCACCCACCACACTCACACCACACCTCCCCTCACAATGCAACCATCATGCGACCTAGCTCACCTGAGTAAGTAGTTAGGAACAAGCTCCTCCACTCGCACATTCTGCTGCCTCATGATTAGCACTCTTCCCCCCCTCATCAAGACACCCACCTGTACCACCTACCCCCCCCGCCCCCCCCCCCCCCCCCCCCGACCCCCCTCCACACAACCCACCCACCCCCACTCCCACCCGCCCCCCCACAAATAATAGCCTACTGACACCCCAGCACCACACCCAGTCAACCTCACCCTACGAACAACTCAGCAACTCACCCCACTTCAAACCATGATGCACAAGCTCCACGCAGTAGTTAAGGAACCTCTCCTCCACTAGTGCATTCCTGCCCCTCAAGATTATAACTCTCCCCCTCTCGCGTAGTGGATCAGGCGGATATCCATTCCATGGTGTACCCTTCAGCGCCCACACTGTACACAAGCCCCCGGCCACCCCGTCCCCGCCCCCCCCCCCAAACACACACACACACCCACACACTACCCCTCCCACAGCCCCCCTACCCCCCCCCCCCCCCCCCCCCCCCCTCCTCACCTACCCACCCCACAACCACCCACCCACACTGACACCTCCCCAACCCACACCAACCACCCACACGTACAACCCCACACACTCACTGTACACCTCCTCCACACACACATACCTCACCCTCACCCACAGACCACATGACAACCATCACTCACCAATCATACATCCAAACCATGGGGCTCAAGCTCACCTGCGTGAAGTAGTTTAGGAACAGCTCCTCCACCAGGGCATTCAGCACCTCAAGATTAGCACTCTCCTCTGCGTAGTGGATCAGGCGGTATGAATCCATTCCATGGTGTTACCACTTCGAGCCACCCTATCAACTGTACACACACCCAGACCCCCCCACCCCCACCCCCACCCCCACCCCCACCCCCACTGACACACATACACACTGCACACAAGCCCCCCACCCCCACCCCCACCACCACACACACACTAAACACCAGCACCTCACCCCATCATGCACCATCAGACACAAGCTCACACTGAGAAGTGTTAAGGAACATCCCTCACCAGGGCTTTCCTGCACTCACGATTATCACGTCTCCGCTGGGTCGAAGTGGATCCAGGCGGTGGCGAATCCATGTGGTCCAGTCAAGCCACCCACACTGTACACCAGTCCAAGCTCTTTAAATGTTTTCTGCGCTTGTAAAAATCAAAAACATGTGTAGCTAAGTATTTGTCTCTGTAGCTATGCAGCTGTCTTTGTAGTTCAAGCCGCCCAAACTGTAAACCAGTCCAAGCTACTCAAATGTTTTCTGCACATCGGAAAATCTAAAAATGTGGTAGCTAGTAGTTTGTCTCTGAGCTTGCAAGTCTTTTTATAGCTTTGCGGTTCAGCGCCCACTACTGTCACCAGTCCAAGCTCTTTAAAAGTTTTCTGCGCATGTAAAGATCAAAACAATGTGTAGCTAAGTATTTGTCTCTGTAGCTATGCAGCTGTTTTTGTAGCTATGTAATTCAAGGCGCCCACACTTTAAACGCATCCAAAGCTACTCAATTTGGCGGGGGGGGGGCGGGCTGTAAATCCGCAAATCTGTGCTAGTCTAGTAATTTCTCTGTAGCTATGCAGGGCAGCTGTTTTTTTTGTAGGCTTATGTAATTCAAGCCGCCCACACTGTAAACCAGTCCAAGCTACTCAAATTTTTCTGCGCATGTAAAAATCCCAAATATGTGTAGCTAAGTATTTGTCTCTGTAGCTATGCAGCTGTTTTTGTAGCTATGTAATTCAAGCCGCCCCCCCTGTAGCCCGTCAAGCTACTCAAATTTTTCTGCGCATGTAAAAATCCCAAATATGTGTAGCTAAGTATTTGTCTCTGTAGCTATGCAGCTGTTTTTGTAGCTATGTAATTCAAGCCGCCCACACTGTAAACCAGTCCAAGCTACTCAAATTTTTCTGCGCATGTAAAAATCCCAAACATGTGTAGCTAAGTATTTGTCTCTGTAGCTATGGCAGCGTTTGGTAGGCTTATGTAATTCAAGCCGTCGCCACACTGTAAACCAGTCCAGCACTCAATGTTTTCTCTTGTCATGTAAAAATCCAAAAATGTGTAGCTAAGTATTTGTCTCTGTAGCTATGCAGCTGTTTTTGTAGCTATGTAATTCAAGCCGCCCACACTGTAAACCAGTCCAAGCTACTCAAATGTTTTCTGCGCATGTAAAAATCCCAAAAATGTGTAGCTAAGTATTTGTCTCTGTGGCTATGCAGCTGTTTTTGTAGCTATGTAATCAAGCCGCCCACACTGTAAACCAGTCCAAGCTCCTCAAACGTTTTCTGCTCATGGAAAATTCCAAAGAGTTGTATCTGTAGCTATGTAGCTGTCTCTGTAGCTATGTAGTTGTCTTTGTAGCTAAATAATTGTCTGTGCAGCTATGTAGTTGTCTCTGTATCTAAGTAGTTGTCTCTGGAGCTATGTAGCTGTCTAAGTAGCTATGTAGTTGTCTTTGTAGCTAAATCATTGTCTCTGTAGCTATGCACACAAGTTTGTGACAGTCCAGGGTTATGCCACAAGGCTCAAGGAACGTGGTGTGTCCTGACTCTAGAGGTGCCAAAATTAGCTACCTACTGTCACTGTTGGCAATTTCTCAGCGGGGATTCGAACCCTGACACCTCTACTACTTCATCCTCAAGCGTCTGTTTATAACCACTAAAGAGCCTCTTGTAATATCACTAAGGCTATATGTCGTGAAATCGTGATTGGTGCATTGGGGCATGGAACATGCTGCACGATGCATGATTTTTTTGGGGCAGCGGCGAGTACTGCTTGCCATAATCCTTGAGTGCTGGAGCAATTCTAGGTGTTGCATGTTACTCGCGTGTAGGGCTCGTGGCCAACCGCCCCATGACATGCCACACTAGAGCCTAGAAGGTCACCATGTGTATGGGCTGTTCATGGGTGTGTTGTTTGAAGGGTGGGAGTGGTAATTCATGCATACTACACAGCCAAGGTTGTGCCACAAGGCTTGAGGAACTTGCCCTACCTCTAATAGTCAAGAACATTTACACACCAGCCTGACTACCACACACATCTGCCTTATGCCCCCCCCACACATCCGCCTTCTTACCCCATACACCAGACTGGATACCACACATATCTGCCTTCTACCCCCACACACCAGCCTGACTACCACACAAATTTTCCATTTATAGATTAACAGGAGCGCTGAATTGAAACTACCAATAGCTATGTAGATGTCCATGTAGATATATCATATATGGCTGTAGCTAAGTAGTTGTCTCTGTAGCTACGTAATTGTATATGTAGCTATGTAATTGTATATGTAGCTATGTAATTGTATATGTAGCTATGTAATTGTATATGTAGCTATGCAGTTGAATCTGTTGCTACACAGTTGTCTCCATCAGCTGGAGCACTGACATGCATGCATCCATGGCTCCATACCATCCTTTTCCTTCCCCTCCTGTGCCCCCCCTTCCACCCTCTCACCCCCCTTCCCCCGCCTTCCCTCCCCCCCACCCCCTCCCCCCCCCCAGCCCCTTAACCCTCCTTCCGCTTCCCCTCCATTCCTCCCCCCCCTCCTACTACTACCCTTCCTATAACCCTTCCTCCTCCTCTCTTCTCCCATTCTACTCCTACTTCCTTTCCCCCCCTATACCCCATTCCTCCCCCCCCCCTCCTGCTACCCTCCCCGGTACCTTCCCCCCTCCTGCTCCCCCCCCCCCCCCACCCACACACACACACAACCTCCCAGCCCCTTCTCCCCTCCCCCCTTGCATCCCCTCCCTTCCCCCTCCCTCCCCTCCCGTCCCTCCTCCCCCTCCCTCCCCCTCTAGCTACTCTATTCCCCCCAGACTCCCCTCCCCCCCCCCCCCCCCCCCCCCCCCTCTCCCTCCCCTCCCGTCCCCCCTCCCTCTCCCCTCCTCCCTTCTCCCCAACTTTTTGGTTCCAAACACCCATCTACACATACTGTCGTGCGTACAATTTTATTTTTTGCCCCTCTCCCTTAAGCCTATTTGGCTACCCCCTGGACTATAACAACAAACAAACATACATACATATGAATAGGCCAAACAAAACACGGTGAGCAGTGCAACGTGAGCCTAACAATCACGAGTGAATCCTCCAGTGCTCCTGTTGATCAGACCTGGCCTAGTCGTCTGCTGCTCATGGTGTACCGGCTCTCGAACAAACATACATACATACGGATACATACGTACATAAATACATGCATACATACATTTGGTGGTTGCCCCCAGTGAAAGCAAACAGGCTGGCCCCCTCAACCTCACGCCTCGTAATAAGGCGAACTATGTATTTATTTACACACATACATACCGTCATGCGTGGGGTCATCTGTGCCAATCTTTCCTCACCGAAATTTTTACGGTACCTGGGGGGCAGATTATTTCACAGATCCCGGTTGTTTTGTATTTATGTATGTATGTATGTATGTATGTATGTAGTATGTGCAATGTCATGTCTGTATTATGTATGCATGTAATTTATGTATGTACTGTATGTCTGTTATTATGTCTGTATTATGTTTTGTGTTGTATGTCGTATGTAATGTTGTATCATATGTATGGTATGTATTATGTATGTTGATTTAGAGTATGTATGTAGTATGTATGTCTGTTAGTATGTATGTATGTATGTCTATGTATGTATGTATGTTCTGCCTGTATATAATGTATGTCTGTCTTTCCTTTCTGTCTGTCTGTCGATCCTGTCTGTCTGTCTGTCTGTCTGTCTGTCTGTCTGGTTGCGATGGCCCTCGCTCCTCCTCCTCCACCCCTACCTTCTGCGCACCGTCAACACCTGCACTCGCCTACTTCTCCCCCTCGGCCCTCCCCTCCTCTCTTCCCTTCCCCCTCCCTCCCTCTCCGTTGACCCCTTCCCTCTCCCCCCCCCCCCCCCCCCCCCCCCCCCCCCCCCCCCCCCCCCCCCCCCCCCCCCCCCCTGGACCAACAACCCACCTTCTCTCCTCTCCTACCTCTCCTCACTGCTTCCGTGCTACTTAACGTTCGTCGTTTCGGGTAACTCGTGAAAGACAAAACAATTTAGGAGAAGTCAACTGTGGATTCAACCCATCGGAATCAATCCACCAACAACTTGCAAACCTGCTAGCACTGACACAGATACCGACCTTGCAGAGAAAACAGCACCTGTGCTTTCGCAAAGCTACATACATGAAGCTTGTTCTCCGCGCGCCACCTTGTCTTTCCAAACCACCAACTCTTCCATCCTTACAGTTCAAGCTTTCTGATGCCCTGCTTGGGTGTATCCATATCAATCTCTCTCTCTCTCTCTCTCTCTTCCCTTCCATCAAATCTCCTCTCTCTCTCTCGCTCGCTCTCCTCTTCTCCCTCCTCTCTCTCTCTCCTCTCTTCTCCCCGTCTCTCTCTCTCTCCTCTCCCACGCCTCTCATCTCGCGCTCGCTCTCTCGCGAATATATTATATATAGAGAAAAGCAATTATGAATATAATATATTATTTTATATGTATCCTTACAGTTCAAGCTTGCTGATGCCCTCCTTGGGAGCATCTCTGTCCAGCTGGTATGGCTTCCAGCGAACTTGGAAGTTGACGGAAGGGTACTTGGCCATTGCTGCATCCAACCGCCTCTTACCCACAAAGCACCAGGGGCACACTGTGTCGCTCACAACATCATCTGACATACATCGCATGCTACAACTTGTGCTGTCTCTTGTGTTTCGGGGGAAGGTTTGGGGTGGGGTTAGGGTTTAGGAAGGGGCAGCTTGGTCTGGGGTTGAGGTCAGTTTGGTTTGGTTTGGTCTGTGGCGTGCAACAAGCACCAGGGGCACACTGTGTCGCTCAAAACATAAATCTTTACATGCTGCATGCTACAACTGTGGTGTTCTCTCTGTGTGATTAGGAGAGGGATGGGATGAGTTGTGTTGTGTTATGCTGTGTGTGTGTTCGATGTTTTAATGTTGTAGTTGTGTTTGTTGTGGTTTTGTGTTGTCTATTTTGATCCTCTGTGGGGTCGGGGGTAGGTGTGGGGTGGGGTTTGGGTTTAGGAAGGGGCAGCTTGGTCTGGGGGTGAGGTCATTTTGGTTTGGTTTGGTTTGGTTTGTGGCGTGGAGTGTTCAGGTAGTGTGGACATCCACGAAGCACCAGCGACACATAGTGTTTCTCACAATGTCAATCTTTACACGCTTGCCTTGGGTACCCACAAGGCACCAAGGGCATATATTGTCGCTCACAGCATCAATCTTTATACGCTGCATGGGATTTATGTTCTGTATAACTGTGTTGTTGTCTGGTGGTGTGGACATGGTGGCGTGGGCATCTGCAAAGCACCAGGGGCATACACTGTCGCTTACAACATAAATCTTTACACGATGCATGCTACAACTGTGTTGCTGTCTCTGTGGGGTCGGGGGTCGGGTTGGGTTGGGTTTGGGTCAGTTCGGTTTGCAGGTGGGGTCAGCTTGTTTTTGTTTGGTATGTGGTGTGGTATGGTTGCGTGGGCATCTGCAAAGCACCAAGGGCATGTATTGTCGCTCACAGCATCAATCTTTACATGATGCGTGGTTACTCTGTTCTGGAACGTGGGGTGTGGTGGGTTTGTATTTGGGTAGAGTCACTTTGGTTTAGTTTGGTTTGTTTTGTTTTGTTTTGGTTTGGTGGTGGTGGTGGTGGCAGTTTTTTTTTTATCTGGGGTGTTGTGTGGTTTGGTATGTGGTGTGGTCAGGTGGTGTGGACATCCGCAAAGCACCAAGGGAATACGGTGTCGCTCACAACGTCAATCTTTACATGATGCATGGTAGGTGTGTTCTGGACCTGGTAGTACTGTGCTGTTGTCTCAGTGTGATTGGGAGAGTGGTGGGGTGGGGTTTGGGTAGGGGCAGCTTGGTTGGGGGTGAGATCAGTTATGTTTGGTCTGTAGTGTGGTGTAGTCAGGTGGGGTGGAAACCCACGAAGCAACAGGGTAATACGAGTCAATCTTTAAGCGGTGCATGGTAAGTCTGTTATGGCCCTGGTAGTACTGTGCTGTTGTCTCAGTGTGACTGGGAGAGGGGTGGGGTGGGGTGAGGTTGGGTTTGGCTTTGGGATTGGGTAAGATCAGTTTGGTGTTGTGTTGTGTTGTGTTGTGTGGGGGGGGTTGGGGTGGGTGGGGGTGGATAGGGTGGGTTGCCGTGGGTTGGGGTGGGTGGGGTGGGATGGGGGTGGGGTGGGGTACGTGCATGGGAGGGACGGGTTTACCTCGGAAACGACGATGACTCGATGGTTTCTGATCTGACAACCGTTTCTGATCTATTTAGTAGGTACAGAAGGAAGCAGACAGATGAATGGGTGGAGGAGGGATAGAAGTCGTCTGTAGGCTTGTGCTATCTTAAGGAGCGGAAGTAGCGGATTGGATGGGAGGAGTAAAGGAACTCGCAGCGGTGTGGCTCTAGGAGCGATACGTGAAAGTACCGCAATAAGGCCCACAGCTGACTCGACGACTGGCAATACTGGTACGAGTCGTAGGAGCGGTGGGAGAGGCTGGGGTGAGTGGACTGGTGAGTCTGGAACGGGTTGCGAGGCGCGACTCTCTGGTGTTGTGAGGAGAAACTGAGAAACTGGGGTGACGTTACGAATATCGTAGGCAGGTTGATAGTTCGTTGAACTAGGGCTCAACGGACTGAACGACGTATCTGCGAGTGGCGTGGCTTCCTTCGCTTCCGGTACAGTTTCTACGGGGCGACGCCAGCGTGGCACTGTGCCGCCGTGGCCACACCACAAAGGTTCGGAAGTCATTCCTTCTTGAGACCGCTGCCCACTGCTCCTTGCGCACTCGGACCTCGTTCAATTGAAGACCTCGCATGAAGTCTGGGGGAAAAGTTGCGAATAAAGTAGTTTCTGCGTCTAAAGTGCATGCTACTCCTGACGGCTGCGAAATGTCTGCCGATTCTTCGCGCGATGCGGAGCTGCAGGCCATGATCGATGATGGGCTGGTTGACCCAGAGGAGCTACTGCCGAAGAAGAAAAAAGTGAAGAAGAAGGCGCCAACTGCCGACTACTGGGACAAGCTAGGAGACTGGAAGAGCGTGTCCGCGAATGACGACTTCTTGCTGGGTGCTGAGGAAGGAGGCTTCGGGGGTCTGGAAATTTTGGAGGGTTGCACCATCATCGACTCGGACATAGCGATCGCCAGCAAGGAGAACAGAGGGGAAGAGAAAGGTGAGGGGCGAGGGCATGGCAGGGTTGCGGGGGCGTCTTCTTGCTGATAACAAGTTGTGTTGGTTACAAGTTTTTTGCTGGTTCCATTTTTTGCTGGTTACAAGGTTTCTGCTGGTGGCTTTTTAGGTTGTGTTCAAAATGTAAGAGGGGGTTTCAAGTTACATGCTGGCATTGCCTGGCAATTTGGGGCTTAACGTTTTTTTTGTTATGCTCTGTTACACTTGATTTTTATACTCGATTTGTATCGCTTGAATCATTTACTTGGGTCCCTAAAGCTTCCGTGCAGTCACACATTACATATGTTTTGAAGTACCCTTCTCTGTGTTATTGACAAATGGTTCAATGGTTGAGCTTGTTGAACCAATGAAGGTGCTGGGTTTGAATCCCTACGGGTGCGCCTTAGTGTCTGTGATTGCTGTCAACCGCCATGGTAGCTTTGTCCAGGTAAAATAGCAGCCCGTTCTCTACCACCTTAAGACAGGGCTCCCTTAATACCACACCCCACCAGGCGTTATCATTACTTCCTCAGCGATGTGCCTTCCGCTTTTGTTATTTTTATCAATTTTTCATCTGCTCGACAAGCTCATAATTCTTTAATCAAGCTCAGCGAGCCTGCCACTGGGCCAGGCCCCAAGATTTCATATGCATTCAGAAGCTGATTCTGTCAGCTTCCAGACAAGGGATTATTTTTCCGCTATAATGCGATAGCTATATGAGACCCCGTTTTGGCAAGAATTATCGTTGCATGAGACCTGATTGGATATCCCAGCACTCAGACCCAAATCGCAACCCAGAACCTGAATCAACACTATCTGCTACCTACAACACACGACGTTGCTTTTGATTTGGCTTGGTAGTAAACCAGGGGAACTGCCTAGAATCTGCTGTTGGTAGCCAAAAATAAAAACACTTTGTCTGAATTTTCCAAAGAAGCCTTTTTTTTCTTCCTTTCCTTTTTTTATTTCCTCCCGGCACTTATTTTACAAGGATGGTCAGTTATATCTCTTCAATTCATTCAATTCACATAAGTTGATACAACCCTACAGGATAAAAGCATGGATAAGTAATTTTTCCTTTTCTTCAAACAAAAAAATCAAATTTAAATCCAGAAAGTGATGTAGTATAGCATGATAAGTAAATATCTTCAAATTTAAAATTCATAAATTAATGTTACCTGTTGTGAAGGTTTTTTTAAATTGTGGTGCTTTTGGTTTGTGTGTGTGCTTTTAATTATTTATACATGTATGTTGCTGTGTGGCTATACAATTATGATGCATTATACCCATGTGGACTTGGTGTGTGTGTGCATGGTGTGTGCTTCTTTAATTATTTATACATGTATGTTGCTATGTGAGGGTGGCTACACAATTATGATACATTATACCCATTTGGAATTGGTGTGTCTGTGTGTGCATGGTGTGTGCTTTAATTATTTATACATGTATTTAATTATGTGAGGGTGACTACAATTATTATATATTATACCCATGTGGTTAGGGTTGTGTGTGTGCATGGTGTGTGCTTTCAATAATGTTTACATTTCTGTTGTTATGTGAGGGTGGCTATACAATTATTATATATTATAACCCATGTGGTTAGGGTTGTGTGTGTGCATGGTGTGTGCTTTCAATAATGTTTACATTTCTGTTGTTATGTGAGGGTGGCTATACAATTATTATATATTATACCCATGTGGTTAGGGTTGTGTGTGTGCATGGTGTGTGCTTTCAATAATGTTTACATTTCTGTTGTTATGTGAGGGTGGCTATACAATTATTATATATTATACCCATGTGGTTAGGGTTGTGTGTGTGCATGGTGTGTGCTTTCAATAATGTTTACATTTCTGTTGTTATGTGAGGGTGGCTATACAATTATTATATATTATACCCATGTGGTTAGGGTTGTGTGTGTGCATGGTGTGTGCTTTCAATAATGTTTACATTTCTGTTGTTATGTGAGGGTGGCTATACAATTATTATATATTATACCCATGTGGTTAGGGTTGTGTGTGTGCATGGTGTGTGCTTTCAATAATGTTTACATTTCTGTTGTTATGTGAGGGTGGCTATACAATTATTATATATTATACCCATGTGGTTAGGGTTGTGTGTGTGCATGGTGTGTGCTTTCAATAATGTTTACATTTCTGTTGTTATGTGAGGGTGGCTATACAATTATTATATATTATACCCATGTGGTTAGGGTTGTGTGTGTGCATGGTGTGTGCTTTCAATAATGTTTACATTTCTGTTGTTATGTGAGGGTGGCTATACAATTATTATATATTATACCCATGTGGTTAGGGTTGTGTGTGTGCATGGTGTGTGCTTTCAATAATGTTTACATTTCTGTTGTTATGTGAGGGTGGCTATACAATTATTATATATTATACCCATGTGGTTAGGGTTGTGTGTGTGCATGGTGTGTGCTTTCAATAATGTTTACATTTCTGTTGTTATGTGAGGGTGGCTATACAATTATTATATATTATACCCATGTGGTTAGGGTTGTGTGTGTGCATGGTGTGTGCTTTCAATAATGTTTACATTTCTGTTGTTATGTGAGGGTGGCTATACAATTATTATATATTATACCCATGTGGTTAGGGTTGTGTGTGTGCATGGTGTGTGCTTTCAATAATGTTTACATTTCTGTTGTTATGTGAGGGTGGCTATACAATTATTATATATTATACCCATGTGGTTAGGGTTGTGTGTGTGCATGGTGTGTGCTTTCAATCATGTTTACATTTCTGTTGTTATGTGAGGGTGGCTATACAATTATTATATATTATACCCATGTGGTTAGGGTTGTGTGTGTGCATGGTGTGTGCTTTCAATAATGTTTACATTTCTGTTGTTATGTGAGGGTGGCTATACAAATTATTATTATTATACCCATGTGGTTAGGGTTGTGTGCCTGTGCATGGTGGTGATTTCAATAAAATTGTCTCTACATGGGGTTTGGTGGGTGGTGGTGGTGGGTGTGGATGGGTGGGAGGGGGGTGGGTCGATGTGGTTGGGGGTTGGGCGTTGGTTGGGGGGTTGGGGGGGGGGGTAGGTTGGGGGGATGGGTTGATTTGGGGGTTGGTAGGGGGATCGGTGTGTGGTTTGGGTGGATGTGGTTGAGGATGTGGGGAGTGTGGTTGGAGGGTGTGGTTGGGGGTTTGGGGGTTGGTTTGGGTTTTGGGGGTAAGTGGTTGGGTGGATGTGGTTGGGAGGGTGGTGGGGAGTGTTGGGGTGGAGTGTGTGGTTGGAGGGTGTGGGGGGTTGGGGGGGGGGGTGAGGGTGTGGCTGGGTGTGGCTGGGTGTGGATGGGGGTTGGTGTGGTGTTAGGTGTGGCTGGGTGTGGCTGGGTTAGATGGTGTGTGTGGTTGGGTTGTGGCTGGGTGTGCTGGGTGTAGATTGGGTGTGTGTGGTTGGGTGTGGCTGGGTGGGCTGGGTGTAGATGGGTGGGTGTTGGTTTGGGTGTGGCTGGGTGTGGCTGGGTGTAAGGGTGTGTGTGGTTGGGTGTGGCTGGGTGTGCTGGGTGTAGATGGGTGTGTGTGGTTGGTGTGGCTGGGTGTGGCTGGGTGTGGGGTGTGTGGGTTTTGGGTGTGGCTGGGTGTGGCTGGGTGTAGATGGGTGTGTGTGTTGGGTGTGGCTGGGTGTGGCTGGGTTAGATGGGTGTGTGGGTTGGGTGTGGCTTGGGTGTGGCTGGGTGTGGCCTGGTGTAGATGGGTGTGTGTGGTTGGGTGTGGCTGGGTGTGGCTGGGTGTAGATGGGTGTGTGTGGTTGGGTGGGGCTGGGTGTGGCTGGGTGTAGATGGGTGTGGTGTGGTTGGGTGTGGCTGGGTGTGGCTGGGTGTAGATGGGTGTGTGGGGTGGGTGTGCTGGTGTGGCTGGGTGTAGATGGGTGTTGGTGGTTGGGTGTGTGTGCGGGGTGCAGATGATGTGTGTTGGTTGGGGTGTGTGTGGCTGGGTGTAGATGGGTGTGTGTGGTTGGGTGTGGCTGGGTGTGGCTGGGTGTAGATGGGTGTGTGTGGTTGGGTGTGGCTGGGTGTGGCTGGGTGTAGATGGGTGTGTGTGGTTGGGTGTGGCTGGGTGTGGCTGGGTGTAGATGGGTGTGTGTGGTTGGGTGTGGCTGGGTGTGGCTGGGTGTATATGGGTGTGTGTGGTTGGGTGTGGCTGGGTGTAGATGTGTGTGTGTGGTTGGGTGTGGCTGGGTGTGGCTGGGTGTGGTGGGTGTGGCTTGGGTGTGCTGGGTGTGTGGTGGTTTGGGTGTGGCTGGGTGTGGCTGGGTGTAGATGGGTGTGTGTGGTTGGGTGGGCTGGGTGTGGCTGGTGTAGCATGGGTGTGTGGTTGGGTGTGGCTGGGTGGTTCTTGGTGTAGTGGGTTGTTGTGGTGGTTGGGGGTGGCTGGGTGTGGCTGGGTGTGATGGTGTGTGGGTGGCTGGGTGTAGAATGGGTGTGTGTGGTGTGGGGTTGTGGCTGGGTGTGGCTGGGTTGTAGATGGGTGGTGTGTGGTGTGGTCGGGCTGGGGGTGTGGCGTGGGTGTAGATTGGGTGTTGTGGGGGTGGGTGTGGCTGGGTGTGGCTGGGTGTAGATGGGTGTGTTGGTGGGTGGGTGTGGCTGGGTGTGGCTGGGTGTGATGGGTGTTGTGTGGTGGGTGTGGGGGTGTGGCGGGGTGTGGCTGGGTGTAGATGGTGTGTGTGGTTGGGTGTGGCTGGGTGTGCGGGGTGTAGATGGGTGTGTGGGTTGGGTTGTGGCTGGTGTGGCTGGGGTAGATGGGTGTTGTGGGTGGGTGTGGCTGGTGTGGCTGGGTGTAGATTGGGTGTGTGTGGTTGGGTGTGGCGGGTGGGGCTGGGTGTAGATTGGGTTGTGATGGTGTGGTGGTGTGGTTGGTGTGGCGGTGTGGCTTGGGTGTAGATTGGTGTGTGGTGGTTGGGTGGTGGCTGGGTGTGGCTGGGTGTAGATGGGTGTGTGTGTTGGGTTGGTGGCTGGGGTGTGGCGGGTGTGTGGGTGTGTGGTGAGTTGGGTGTGGCTGGGTGTGGCTGGGTGTCAGATGGTGTGTGTGGTTGGGTGGTATGGCTTGAGTGTGGCGGGGGTGTATTGGGTTGTGTGTGGTGGGTGTGGTGTGCTGGGTTGTGCTGGGTGTGTGGGTGGGGTGTGGTTGGGGTGTGGGGCTGGTGTGGGCTGGGTGTGCATGTGTGTAGTGTTGTTGGGTGTGGCTGGTGTGGGCTGGGTGTCTATGGGTTGGTGTGTTGGGTGTGGGCTGGGGTGTGGCTGGGTGTTTGTGGGTGTGTTGGTGGTTGGGTGTGGTGGCTGGGTGGTGGCTGGGTGTCGTGGGTGTGTGTGGTTGGGTGTGGCTGGGTGTGGCTGGGTTAGTGCGGGGTGTGTGTGTGTTGGGTGTGGACTGGGTGTGGCTGGGTGTCGCTGGGGTGTGTGGTTGGGTGTGGTGCGTGGGTGTGTGGCTGGGTGTAGAGGGGTGGTGTTGGTTGGGTGGTGGCTGGGTGTGGCGGGTGTAGAGGGTGTGTGTGGTGGGTGGGGTGTGGCTGGGTGTGATGGTGTGTGTGTGGTTGGGTGTGGCGGGGTGTGGCTGGGTGTGGTGTGGTTGGGTGTGGCTGGTGTGGCTGGGTGTGTAGATGGGGGGGTGTGGTTGGGTGTGGCTGGGTGTGGCTGGTGTGTATGGTGTGTGTGTGGTTGGTGTGGCTGGGGTGTGGCTGGGTGTGAGGGGTGTGTGTGGTTGGGTGTGGCTGGGAGTGGCTGGGTGTAGATGGTGTGTGTGGTGTGGGTGTGTGTGCTGGGTGCGGGGGATGTGTGTGGGTTGGGTGTGGCTGTGGCTGGGGTGTAGATGGGGTGTGGGGTGGTTGGGTGTGGCGGGGGTGTGGCTGTGGGTGTGATGGGTGTGTGTGGTTGGTGTGGCTGGTTGTGGCTGGGTGTAGATGGGTGGGTGGTGGGTTGGGTGTGGGGGTGTGGCTGGGTGTAGATGGTGTGTGTGGGTTGGGTGTGGGCTGGTGTGTGGGCTGGGGTGTAAGTGGTGTGGTGTGGCGGTGTGTGTGGCTGGGTGTAGTGTGTGTGTGTGGTGGTGTGGTGGGGCTGGGTGTGGCTGGGTGTGGCTGGTGTGGATGGGTGTGTGTGGTTGGGTGGGCCTGGGTGTGGCTGGGGGTAGAGGGGTGTGTGGTTGTGGGTGTGGCTGGTGTGGCGGGGTGTAGATTGGTGTGTGGTGGTTGTGTGGTGGCTGGGGTGTGGCTGGTGTAGATGGGTGTGGTGTGGTGGGTGTGGCTGGTGGTGTGGCTGGTGTAGAGGGGTGTGTGTGGTTGGGTGTGGCTGGGTGTGGCTGGGTGTGATGGGTTGGTGTGGTTGGGTGTGGCTGGGTGCTGGGTGTAATGGGTGTGGTGTGGGGTGGTTGGCTGGGTTGGCTGGTGTAGATGGGTGTGTGTGGTTGGGTTTGGCTGGGTGTGGCTGGGTGTAGATGGGTGTGTGTGGTTGGGTGTGGCTGGGTGTGGCTGGGTGTAGATGGGTGGGTGTGTGGTTGTGTGGCTGGGTGGGGCTGGGTGTGGCTGGGTGTAGATGGGTGTGTGTGTTGGTTGTGGCTTGGGTGTGTGGCTGGGTGTAGATGGGTGTGTGTGGTTGGGTGTGGGCTGGGTGTGGCTGGGGTGGAGATGGGTGTGTGTGGGTTGGGTGTGGCTGGGTGGTGGCTGGGTGTAGATGGGTGTGTGTGGTTTGGGTGTGGCTGGGGTGTGGCTGGGTGTGGGGGTGTAGATGGTTGTTGTGTGGTTGGGTGTGGCTGGTGTTGGCTGGTGTAGATGGTGGTGTGTGGTTGGGTGTGGCTGGGGGTGTGGCTTGGGTGTCGTGGGTGTGTGTGGTTGTGGTTTGGCGGGGTGTGGCTGGGTGCTGGGTGTGATGGGTGTGTGTGGTGGGGTGTGGCTGGGTGTTGGGTGTGTGGTTGTTGGGTTGGGTGTGGTGGGTGGTGGCTGGGTGTAGATGGGTGGGGTGTGGTTGGTTGTGGGCTTGGTGGGCTGGGTGTAGATGGGTGTGTGGTGGTGTGGTTGGGGTGTGGCTGGGTGTAGCTAGTGTAGATGGGTGTGGTTGGTGGGTGTGGCTGGGTGTGGGCTGGGTGTAGATGGGTGGGTGTGTTGGGGGTGTGCTGGGTGTGGCGGGTGTAGTGGGGTTGTGTGGTTGGGTGTGGCTGGGTGTGGCTGGGTGTAGATGGGTGTGCTGGGTGTGGCTGGGTGGGTGGTGTGGGTGTGGCTGGGTTGAGGTGGTGTGCTGGGGGTTGTGGGTTGGGTGTTGGGCTGGGTGTGGCTGGGTGTAGATGGGTGTAGATGGGTGTGTGTGGTTGGGTGTGGCTGGGTGTGGCTAGGTGTAGATGGGTGTGTGTGGTTGGTGTGGCTGGTGTGGCTGGGTGTATGGGTGTGTTGGTTTGGTGGTGGCTGGGTGGGCTGGGTGTAAGATGGGTGTGTGTGGTTTGGTTGTGGCTGGGTGTGGCTGGGTGTAGATGGGTGTGTGTGTGGGTGTGGGGTGTGGCTGGGTGTGGTGGGTGTATATGGGTGTGTGGTGGTTTGGGTGTGGCTGTGGGGTGTGTGTGGGTGTGGCTGGGTGTCGATGGGGTGTGTGTGGTTGGGGTGGGGCTGGTTGTGGCTGGGTGTAGATGGGGTGGTGTGGGTGGGTGTGCTGGGTGTGTGGGCTGGTGTAGAGGGGTGTGTGTGGTTGGGTGTGGCTGGTGTGGGCTGGGTGTCGCTGGGTGTGTTGGTTGGGTGTGGCTGGGTGTGGGCTGGGTGTAGATGGGGTGGGTTGTGTGGTTGGGTGTGGCTGGGTTGGGCTGGTGTAGCGGGTGTGTGTGGTTGGGTTTGGTGGGTGTGGCTGGGTGTGCTGGGTGTGTGGGTGTGGGTGTGGTGGTGTGGCTGGGTGTGCTGGGTGTAGTGGGTGTGTGTGGTTGGGGGTGGCGGGGTGTGGCTGGGTGTGGTGTGTGTGGTTGGGTGTGGCTGGGTGATGGCTAGGGTGTCGCTGGGGTGTGTGTGTTGGGTGTGGCTAGGGTGTGGCTGGGTTGTGCTGTGGGTTGGTTGGTCTGGGTGTGTGTTGGGGTGTGGTGGTGTGGTCGGTGTGGCTGGGTGTGGGTGGTGTGGTGTGTGGCT
The DNA here is from genome assembly GCA_013435795.1 of Chlamydomonas sp. ICE-L. Lineage (NCBI taxonomy): Eukaryota > Viridiplantae > Chlorophyta > Chlorophyceae > Chlamydomonadales > Chlamydomonadaceae > Chlamydomonas > Chlamydomonas sp. ICE-L. The sequence continues at coordinate 30,545,493 of JACBWV010000626.1, forward strand.
GGGTGTTGGCTTGGGTGTCGCTGGTGTGTGGTTGGGTGTGGCTGTGGTGTGGCGTGGGTGCGCGGGGTGTGTGGTTGGGTGTGGCTGGGTGTAGGCTGGGTGTCTACTGGGTGTGTGTGGGTTTCAGTGGATGGCTGGGTGTGGCTGGGTGTTGGGTGTGGTGTGGTTGGGTGTGGCTGTGGCAGTGTGGGTGTGTGGGTTGGTGTTGTGTTGGGCTGGTGTGTGGCTGGGTGAGATGGTGGGGGTGTGGGTGTGGTGTGGCTGGGTGTCGTGGGTGTGTGTGTGGTTGGGTGTGGCTGGGTGTGGGCGGGTGTAGATGGGTGTGTGTGGTTGGGTGTGGCTGGGTTGGCTGGGGTTCGTGGGGTGTGTGGGTTGGGTGTGGCTGGGTGTTGCTGGGTGAGATGGGTTGGGTGGTTGGGTGTGGCTGGGTGTGGCTGGGTGTATGATTGGTGTGGTGTGGCTGGGTGTGGCTGGGTGTACGATGTGTGTGTGTGGTTGGGTGTGGTAGGTGTGGCTGGGTGTGGCTGTGTGTAATGGGTGTGTGTGGTTGGGTGTGGTCTGGGGGGGGGTTGTCTGGTGTAATGGTGTGTGTGGTGGTGTGTGGCTGGTGTGTGGCTGGGTGTGCTGGGTGGGTGTGTTGGGTGTGCGGGGTTGGCTGGGTGGTGGCTGGGTGTGATGGGGTGTGTGGTTGGGTGTGGGCTGGGTGTGGCTGGGTGTAGTGGGTGTGTGTGGTTGGGGTGGGGCTGGGTGGTGGCTGGGTGTCGTGGGTGTGTGGTGGGTTGTGGGTTGTGTGGCGGGTGTGGTGTGGTCGGCTGGGTGTGTGGTGGGTGTGGGTTGTGGTGGGTTGGTGGCTGGGTGATGACTGGGTGTGTGTGGGAGTGGGTTTGGTGGCGTGTTGGCGTGGGTGTAAAGATGGTGTGTGTGGTTGGGGTTTTTTGTGGCTGGGGTGGGGTGGCTGGGTGTGATGGTGTGTGTGGGTTGGTGTGGCGGGGTGGTGGCTGGTGTGGTGGTGATGTGTGGTGTGTGTTGGGTGTGGCTGGGGTGGCTTGGGTGTGGCTGGGTGTCAGTGGGTGTGTGTGGTTGGGTGTGGCTGGTGTGGCTGGTGTCGTGGGTGTGTGTGGTTGGGTGTGGCTGGGTGTGGGGGTGGTCGCTGGGTGGTGTGGTATTGGTGTGTGCTGGTGTTGCGGGTGGCTGGGTGTATTGGGTGTGTGTGGCTGGGTGTGGCTTGGGTGTAGGCTGGTGTAGTGGGTGTGGGTGTGGTGGTGTAGGTGGTGTGGGCTGGATGTGCTGGGTATGTGTGGTTTGGTGGTGGGTGTGGCTGGGGTGTGCTGGGTGGTAGATGGGTGTGTGTGGTTGGGTGTGGCTGGGTGTGGGCTGGTGTAGATGGGTGTGTGTGTTGGGTGTGGTGGCTGGGTGTGGCTGGTGTGTGGGTGTTGTGTGGTGGGTGTGGGGCTGGGGGTGTGCTGGGTGTACGATTTGGGTGTGATGGTGTGTGGGTAGGCTTGGGTGTGGTGGCATGGGTGTGTACGGTGTCGATTGGGTGTGTGTGGTTGTGTGTTGGCTGGGTGGGGCTGGGTGTCCGATGGGTTGTGTGGTTGGGTGTGGCTGGGTGTGGCTGTGTTATGGTGTGTGTGGGTTGGGTGTGGCTGGGTGGGGCGATGGGATGTGCTGGGGGTGTGGGGTGTGGTGTGGTTGGGTGTGGCTGTGGTGTGGCGGGCCGTGGGTGTGAATGGGTGTGTGTGGTTGGGTGTGGCTGGTGGGCTGGGTTGTAGTTGGTGAGATGGGTGTGTTGTGGTTGGGTGTTGGCTGGGTGTGGCTGTGTGTAGTGGGTGTGTGATGGTTAGGGTGTGGCTAGGGTGTGGCTGGGTGTAGATGGGTGTGGTGTGGTTTGGGTGGGCTGGGTGTGGCTGGGTGTAGATGGGTGTTGTGTGGTTGGGGTGGTGGCTGGGTGTGGCTGGGTGGAGATGGGTGTGTGTTGGGTGTGGCTGGGTGTGGCTGGTGGTAGAGTGGGTGGTAGATGGGTGTGTGTGGTTGGTGTGGGGTGTGGCTGGGGGTGGGTGTGTGGCTGGGTGTGGCTGGGTGTGGAGATGGGTGTGTGTGGTTGTGGGTGTGGCTGGGTGTAGATGTTGGGTGGTTTGGTTTGGCTGGGTGTGGTAGAGGGGTGTGTGTGGTTGGGTGTGCTGGGTGTGGCTGGGGTGGGGAGATGGGTGTGTGTGGTTGGGTGTGGGCTGGGTGGGGCTGGGTGTAGATGGGGTGGTGTAGTGGGTGTGGTTTGGCTGTGTGGCGGGGTGTAGATGGTGTAGATGGGGGTGTGGTTGGGTGTGGCTGGGTGTGGCTGGTGTAGATGGGTGTGTGTGGGGTTGGGTGTGGCTGGGTGTGCTGGGTGTAGATGGGTGGTGTGTGGTTGGGTGTTGCCTGGGTGGTGGCTGGGTGTAAGTGGGTGTAGATGGGTTGTGTGTGGTTGGGTGTGGCTGGGTGTAGCGAGGTTGAGATGGGGTGGGTGGGTTGGGTGGGGCTGGGAGTGTGTGGTGGGGTGGTAGGGTGTGTGTGTTGGGTGTGGCCTGGGTTGTGGCTTGGGTGTGAGATGGGTGTAGATGGGTGTGTGTGGTTGGGTGTGCGCTGGGTGTGGCTGGTGTAGTATGGTGGTGTGTGGTTTGGGTGTGCGGGGTGGGGCTGGGGGTAGATGGGTGTGTGTGTTGGGTGGTGGCTGGGTGTGGCTGGGTGTAGATGGGTGTGTGTGGTTGGGTGTGGCTGGTGTGGCTGGTGTACAATGGGTGTGTGTGGTTGGTGTGGCTTGGGTGTGGCTTGGTGTAGATTGGGGTGTGTGTTGGTGTGGCTGGGGTTGGGTGTGGTTAGATGGGTGGTGTGGTTGGGTGGGTGGCTGAGGCTTGGTAGATGGTGTGTGGGGTTGGTGGTGTGTGGCTGGGTGTAGAAGTGGGTGTGTGTGTTTGGGTGGCTGGGTGTGGCTGGGGTGTAGTATGGGTGTTGTGGTTGGTGTGGCTGGGTGTGGCTGGGTGTGGATGGGTGTGTGTGGTTGGGTGTGGCTGGGTGTGGCTGGGTGTAGATGGGTGTGTGTGGTTGGGTGTGGCTGGGTTGGCTGGGTGTGAGATGGGTGTGTGTGTTGGGGGGTGTTGGCTGGTGTAGATTGTGTGTGGGTTGGGTTGGCTGGGTGTGGGTGGGTGGGCTGGGGTGTGGCTGGGTTAGATGGGTGTGTGTGGTTGGGGTTGTGCCTGGGTGTGGCTGGGTGTAGAGTGGGTGTGTGTTGGTTGGGGGTGTGCGGATGTGGCTTGGGTGGTGTGGGGGGTTGTGTTGGTTGGGTGTGGCTGGGTGTGGCTGGGGTGTAGAGGGGTGGTGTGTGTGTGGGTGTGGCTGGGTGTGCTGGGGTGTAGATGGGTGGTGTGGTTGGTGTGGCTGGGTGTGGCTGGGTGAGATGGGTGTGTTGGTGGGTTGGCTGGGTGTGGCTGGGTGTAGATGGTGTGTGTGGCTGGGTTGTGGCTGGGGGGCATGGGTGCGGGTTGGTGTGGTGGGTGTGTTGGGTGTGGCTGGGTGTGGGCTGGTGTAGATGGGTGTGTGCTGGTTGGGTTGTGGCTGGGTGTGGCTGGTGTAAGGGTGTGTGTGTGGGTGGGTGGTGGGTGTGTGCTGGGTGTAAGATGGGTTGGGTGTGTGGGTGGGCGTGTGGCGGGGTGTGGCTGGGTGTAGATGGGTGTGTGGGTTGGGTGTGGCTGGTGTGGTGTGGTTTTTACTGGGTGTGGTGGGTGTGGGTGTGTGGGTTGGGTGTGGCTGGGTGTGGCTGGGTGTAGTGGGCTGGTGTGTGGCTGGGTGTGGCTGGGTGTGGCCTGGGTGAGACGGTGTGTGTGTTGGTGTGGCTGGTGTGTGTGCTTGGGTGTAGATGGGTGTGTGTGGTGGTGTGGTGGGGGTGGTGTGATGGGCTGGTGTGGGGTGGGCTGCGGCTGTCGATGGGTGTAGTGGTGTGTGTGGTTGGGTCGTGGCTGGGTGTGGGCTGGGTGTAGATGGGTGTGTGTGGTTGGGTGGCCTGGGTGGTGGCTGGGTGATTAGATGGGTGTGTGTGTGTGTGGTGGGTGTGGCTGGGTGTTGTAGACTGGGTGTTTAGCTGGGTGTGCTGTGGTGGTACGGGTGTGTGGGTATGGGTGTGGCTGGGTTGTATTGGTTAGAGTGGTGGTGGTGGTGTGTGTGGATGTAGTGGTGGTGTGGCTTGGGTGTGGGCGTGGGTGGGTTAGATGGGTGTGTGTGGTTGGGGTGCTGGGTGTGGCTGCGTGTAGTGCCGGGTGTGTGTGGTTGGTTGTGGCTGGGTGTGGCTGGGTGTAGGGATGGTGTGTGTGGTGGTGTGTGGCTGGGTGTCGGCTGTGGTGTTGACTGGGTGTTGTGGTTGGGTGTTGGCTGGTGTGGCTGGTGTAGTGTGTAGCTGGGTTGGGTGTGCTGGGTTGTGGGCGAGTGTAGTGTGTGGTGGTGTGGCTGGTGTGGCTGCTGGTGTGTGTGTGGTTGGGTGTGGCTGGGTGTGGCAGCATGTAATGGTGTGGTTTGGTGTGTGGGGTGTGGCGTGGTTGTAGATGGGTGGTGTGCTTGGGTGTAGCTGTGTGCTGGGTGTAATGGGTGCTGGTGTTGGGTGGGCTGGGGTAGTGCGTGGGTGTGTGGTTGGGTGTGCTGGAGGTGGCTGGTGTGGCTGTGGTGTAAGCGGTGTGTGTGTTGGGTGTGGCTGGGGGTGTGGGCTGGTGTTAGCTGGTGTGGTTGGTGGTTTGTGGTGGGTGAGGGGTGTGTAGTTTGGGTTGGGGTGCGTGGGTGTTGTATGGTGTGTGGTTGGCTGGGTGTGGCTGGGTGTAGCATGGGTGTTGTGGTTGGTGTGGCGGTGTGCGGTGTTGCGGTGTCGCTGGGTGTGTGTGGTTGGTTTGATGGGTGGCGGTGTAGGTGGTGTGGTGTGTGTCGTGATGGGTGTGCTGGTGTGGGGGTGTGGCTGGGTTGTGGCTGGGTGGTACTGGGTGTGTTGGTTGGGTGTGACTGGGTGTCGTGTGGTGGTGGTGTGCTGGTAATGGGCTGTGTGTGGTGGGTGTGGTGTGGTGGAATGGCTGGGGTTGTGAGGAGTTTGGTTGTTGTGGTGGCTGGGTGGTAGATGGGTGTTGTGTGGGTCGGGTGTGGCTGGGTGTGGCGGGTGTAGATGGGTGTGTGTGGTTGGGTTTGGCTGGTTTGGCTGGGTGTAGATGGGTGTGTGTTGGTTGGTGTGGTGGGTGGTGGCTGGGTGTAGAGGGTGTGTGTGGTTGGGGTGTGGCTGGTGTGGCTGGTTGTAGATGGGTGTGTGTGGTTGGGTTGTGGCTGGGTGTGGGTGGGTGTAGATGGGTGTGTGTGGTTGGGTGTGGCTGGGTGTGGCTGGGTGTTATGGGTGTGTGTGGTTGGGTGTGTGTGGCTGGGTGCAGATGGATGTGTGTGGTTGGCTGGGTGTGGCTGGGTGTAGATGGGTGTGTGTGGTTGGGTGTGGCTGGGTGTGGCTGGGTGTAGATGGGTGTGTGTGGTTGGGTGTGGCTGGGTGTGGCTGGGTGTAGATGGGTGTGTGTGGTTGGGTGTGGCTGGGTGTGGCTGGGTGTAGATGGGTGTGTGTGGTTGGGTGTGGCTGGGTGTGGCTGGGTGAAATACAAGTATGAAAAATAAAACTATCCCGTACCTGCGGACGTGAAGAAAGGACACGGGTCTGCTTCACGTGGGCTAGGCCCCCCACAATGGCGGCTGCCTTGATGCCACACACCTTGCCAACAGCCTGCAGATGGTTGCACACCTGCAGCGCGAGCTCACGTGTGGGACACATGACCAGAGCACGGAGCTTGCCTGTGTGAGGGTGTGAGGGTGTGAGGGTGGGTAGGTGGGGGTGGGTGGGTGGGTGGTGCACTGCTATAGGGCGAGCTCCCGTGTGGGACATATGACCAGAGCACGGAGCTTGCCTGTGTGAGGGTGTGAGGGTGTGAGGGTGGGTGGGTGGTGGTGGTGCACTGCTCTAGGGCAAGCTCCGTGTGGACACCATGACCAGAGCACACAGAGCTTGCCTGCGTGAGGGTGGGAGGTGTGGGTGGGTGGGTGGTATGGTGCAATGCTATAGGGCGAGATCACGCGTGGGACACATGACCAGAGCACAGAGCTTGCCTGTGTGAGGGTGTGAGGGTGGGAAGGTGGGTGTGAGGGTGGGTCGTGCACTGATTTAGGACAAGCTCACGTGTGGGAAACATGACCAGAGCACGGAGCTTGCCTGCGTGGGGATAGGTGTGTGGGGGAGGGTAGGTGGTTGAGAGGGGTGTTGTGAGGGTAGGTGGGTGGGTGGGGGGCAGGGGTAGAGGGAGTGTGTAATATGGGGTGGGGTTGTGTGGGGGGTTGGGCGGGATGGGTTGGGAGGGGGCAGGGGGGGCACACCTGCAGCGCCAGCTCACGTGTGTGGGACACATAACCAGAGCACGGACTTGCCTGCGTTTGGATGGGTGGGAGGGAGGGAGGGAGGGGTGGGGGGGGTGGGGTGGGGTGGGGGGCAGGGGTTGGGAGTGTGTAATATGGGTGGGGTCGGGTTTGAGGGGGGAGGGGTAGTGGGAGGATTTTAGATGGGGTGGGGTAGAGTGGGGGGAATGGGGAGGATGTAATATGGGGTGGGGTAGGCGTAGGTCTGAAGACTTGCCTGAGTACGGTCGCCACCACACCCTAACACATGGTATAATATATAATAATTGTATAGCCACCCTCACATAACAACAGAAATGTAAACATATTGAAAGCACACACCATGCACACACACCACCCAACCACATGGGTATAATATATAATAATTGTATGACCACCCTCACATAACAACGAAATGAAACATTATTGAAAGCACACACCATGCACACACACAACCCTAACCACATGGGTATAATATATATAAATTGTATAGCCACCCTCACATAACAACAGAAATGTAAACATTATTGAAAGCACACACCATGCACACACACAACCCAACCACCTGGGTATATATATAATAATTGTATAGCCACCCTCACATAACAACAGAAATGTAACATTATTGAAAGCACACACATGCACACACAACCCTAACCACATGGGTATAATATATAATAATTGTATAGCCACCCTCACATAACAACAGAAATGTAAACATATTGAAAGCACACACCATGCACCACACAAACCTAACCACATGGGTATAATATATATAATTGTTAGCCACCCTCAATAACAACAAATGTAAAACTATTGAAAGCACACACCATGCAAACAAACAACCTAACCACATGGGTATAATATATAATAATTGTATAGCCACCCTCACATAACAAAAGAAATGTAAACATATTGAAAGCACACACCATGCACCCAACACCCCTAACCACATGGGTATATATAATATTGTATAGCCACCCTCACATAACAACAAATGTAAACATATTGAAAGCACACACCATGCACACACACAACCCTAACCACATGGGATATAATAATAATTGTATAGCCACCCCACATAACAACAAAATGTAAACATATTGAAAGCACACACCATGCACACACACAAACCTAACCACATGGGTATAATATATAATAATTGTATAGCCACCCTCATACAAACAGAAATGTAAACATTATTGAAAGCACACACCATGCACACACACAACCCTAACCACATGGTATAATATATAATAATTGTATAGCCACCCTCACATAACAACAGAAATGTAAACATTATTGAAAGCACACACCATGCACACACACAACCCTAACCACATGGGTATAATATATAATAATTGTATAGCCACCCTCACATAACAACAGAAATGTAAACATTATTGAAAGCACACACCATGCACACACAACCCTAACCACATAGGTATAAATATAATAATTGTATAGCCACCCTCACAAACAACAAAATGTAAACATTATTGAAAGCACACACCATGCACACACACAACCCTAACCACATGGGTATAATATATAATAATTGTTAGCCACCCTCAATAAACACAAAATGAAACATATTGAAAGCACACACCATGCACCACACACAACCCTAACCACATGGGTATAATATATAATAATTGTATAGCCACCCTCACATAACAACAGAAATGTAAACATTATTGAAAGCACACACCATGCACCAACACAACCCTAACCACATGGTATAATATATAATATTGTATAGCCACCCTCACATAACAACAGAAATGTAAACATTATTGAAAGCACACACCATGACACACACACAACCCTAACCACATGGGTATAATATATAATAATTGTATAGCCACCCTCACATAACAACAGAAATGTAAACATTATTGAAGCACACACCATGCACACACACAACCCAACCACATGGGTATAATATATAATAATTGTATAGCCACCCTCAATAACAACAGAAATGTAAACATTATTGAAAGCACACACCATGCACCCACACAACCCTAACCACATGGGTATAATATATAATAATTGTATAGCCACCCTCACATAACAACAGAATGTAAACATTATTGAAAGCCACACCCTGCACCACAACAACCCTAACCACATGGGTATAATATATAATATTGTATAGCCACCCTCACATAACAACAGAAATGTAAACATTATTGAAAGCACACACCATGCACACACAACCCAACCACATGGGTATAATATATAATAATTGTTAGCCACCCTCATAAACAACAAAAATGTAAACATATTGAAAGCACACACCATGCACACACACAACCCTAACCACATGGGTATAATATATATAAATTGTATAGCCACCCTCACATAACAACAGAAATGTAAACATTATTGAAAGCACACACCATGCACACACACAACCCTAACCACTAGGTATAATATATATAAATTGTAGCCACCCTCACATAACAACAGAAATGTAAACTATTGAAAGCACACACCATGCACACACACAACCCTAACCACATGGGTAAATATATTAAATGTATAGCCACCCTCAATAACAACCGAAATGTAAACATATTGAAAGCACACCATGCACACACACAACCCTAACCACATGGGTATAATATATAATAATTGTATAGCCACCCTCACATAACAACAGAAATGTAAACATTATTGAAAGCACACACCATGCACACACACAACCCTAACCACATGGGTATAATATATAATAATTGTTAAGCCACTCACATACAACAGAATGTAAACATTATTGAAAGCACACACCATGCACAACAACAACCCTAACCACATGGGTATAATATATAATAATTGTATAGCCACCCTCACATAACAACAGAAATGTAAACATTATTGAAAGCACACACCATGCCACACACAACCCTAACCACATGGGTATAATATATAATAATTGTATAGCCACCCTCCCATAACACAGAAATGTAAACATTATTGAAAGCACACACCATGCACACACACAACCCTAACCACATGGGTATATATAATAATAATTGTATAGCCACCCTCACATACAAACAGAAATGTAAACATTATTGAAAGCACACACCATGCACACACACAACCCTAACACACTGGGTATAATATATAATAATTGTTAGCCACCCTCAATAACAAACAAATGTAAACATATTGAAAGCACACACCATGCACACACACAACCTAACCCCATGGGTATAATATATAATAATTGTATAGCCACCCTCACATAACAACAGAAATGTAAACATTATTGAAAGCACACACCATGCACACACACAACCCTAACCACATGGTATAAATATAATAATTGTATAGCCACCTCACATAACAACAGAAATGTAAACATTATGAAAGCACACACCATGCACACACACAACCCTAACCACATGGGTATAATATATAATAATGTATAGCCACCCTCACATAACAACAGAAATGTAAACATTATTGAAAGCACACACACCATGCACACAACACACCCTAAACACATGGGTATAATATATAATAATTGTATAGCCACCCCACATAACAACAGAAAGTAACATTATTGAAAGCACACACCATGCACACACACAACCCTAACCACATGGGTATAATATATAATAATTGTATAGCCACCCTCACATAACAACAGAAATGAAACATTATTGAAAGCACACACCATGCACACACACAACCCTAACCACATGGGTATAATATATAATAATTGTTAGCCACCCTCACATAACAAACGAAATGTAAACATTATTGAAAGCACACACCAGCACACACAACCCTAACCACATGGGTATAATATATAATAATTGTTAGCCACCCTCAATAACAACAAAATGTAAACATATTGAAAGCACACACCATGCACCACACACAACCCTAACCACATGGGTATAATATATAATAATTGTATAGCCACCCTCCACTAACAACAGAAATGTAACATATTGAAAAAACACACACCATGCACACACACAAACCCTAACCACATGGTTAATAAATAATAATGTGTAGCCACCCCCACATAACAACAGAAATGTAAACATATTGAAAGCACACACCATGCACACACAACCCTAACCACATGGGTATAATATATAATAAATGTATAGCCACCCTACATAACAACAGAAATGTAAACATATTGAAAGCACACACCATGCACACACAAAACCCTAACCACATGGGTATAAATATAATAATTGTATAGCCACCCTCACATAACAACAGAAATGTAAACATATTGAAAGCACACACCATGCACACACACAACCCTAACCACATGGGTATATTATAATAATTGTAAGCCACCTACACTAACAACAGAAATGTAAACATTATTGAAAGCACACACCATGCACACACACAACCCTAACCACATGGGTATAATATATAATAAATGTGATAGCCACCCTCACATAACAACAGAAATGTAAACCTATTGAAAGCACACACCATGCACACACACAACCCTAACCACATGGGTATAATATATAATAATTGTATAGCCACCCTCACATACAACAGAAATGTAAACTTATTGAAAGCACACACCATGCACACACACAACCCAACCACATGGGTAATATATATAATAATTGTATAGCCACCCTCACAAAACAGAAATGTAAACATTATGAAAGCACACACCATGCACACACCACAACCTAACCACATGGGATATAATAAATAATTGTATAGCCACCCTCAAATAACAACAGAAATGTAAACATTATTGAAAGCACACACCAGCACACACACAACCCTAACCACATGGGTATAATATATAATAATGTGTAGCCACCCTCACTAACAACAGAAATGTAAACATATTGAAAGCACACACCATGCACACACACAACCCTAACCACATGGGTATAATATATAATAATTGTATAGGCACCCTCACATAACAACAGAAATGTAAACATATTGAAAGCACACACCATGCACACACACCACCCTAACCACATGGGTATAATATATAATAATTGTATAGCCACCCTCACATAACAACAAAATGTAAACATATTGAAAGCACACACCATGCACACACACACCCTAACCACATGGGTATAATATATAATAATTGTTAGCCACCCTCAATAACAACAGAAATGTAAACATATTGAAAGCACACACCATGCACACACACAACCCTAACCACATGGGTAATATATATAATTGTATAGCCACCCCCCACATACAAACAGAAATGTAAACATTATTGAAAGCACACACCATGCACACACACAACCCTAACCACATGGTATAATATATAATAATTGTATAGCCACCCTCACATAACAACAGAAATGTAAAAATTATTGAAAGCACACACCATGCACACACACAACCCTAACCACATGGGTATAATATATAATAATGTATAGCCACCCTCACATAACAACAGAAATGTAAACTTATTGAACACACACCATGCCACACACAAACCCTAACCCCATGGGTATAATATATAATAATTGTTAGCCACCCTCATAACAACAAAATGTAAACATATTGAAGCACACACCATGCACACACACAACCCTAACCACATGGTATAATATATAATAATTGTATAGCCACCCTCACATAACAACGAAATGTAACATTATTGAAAGCACACACCATGCACACACACAACCCTACCACATGGTATAATATATAATAATTGTATGCCACCCTCACATAACAACAGAAATGTAAACATATTGAAGCACACCACATGCAACACACAAACCCTAACCACATGGGTATAATATATAATAATTGTATAGCCACCCTCACATAACAACAGAAATGTAAACATTATTGAAAGCACACACCATGCACACACACCAACAACCACATGGATAAATATATAATAATTGTATAGCCACCCTCACATAACAACAGAAATGAAACATTATTGAAAGCACACACCATGCACACACACACCCTAACCACATGGGTATAATATATAATAATTGTATAGCCACCCTCACATAACAACAGAAATGTAAACATTTTGAAAGCACACACCATGCACACACACAACCCTAACCACATGGGTATAATATATAATAATTGATAGCCACCCTCACATACAAACAGAAATGTAAACATTATTGAAAGCACACACCATGCACACACACAACCCTAACCACATGGGTATAATATATATAATTGTATAGCCACCCTACATAACAACCGAAAGTAAAACAATTGAAAGACACACCATGCACACACACAACCCTAACCACATGGGTATAATAATAATAATTGTATAGCCACCCTCACATAACAACAGAAATGTAAAAATTTTGAAAGCACACACCATGCACACACACAACCCTAACCACAGGGGATAATATATAATAATTGTATAGCCACCCTCACAATAACACAGAAATGTAAACATATTGAAAGCACACACCATGCACACACACAACCCTAACCACATGGGTATAATATATATAATTGTATAGCCACCCTCACATAACAACAGAAAGTAAACATTATTGAAAGCACACACACATGCACACCACAAACCCTAACCACATGGGTATAATATATAAAATTGTATAGGCCCATCACAAAACAACAGAAATGTAAACATTATTGAAAGCACCCACCATGACACACACAACCCTAACCACATGGGTATAATATATAATTATGTATAGCCACCTACATACAACGAAATGTAAACATTAATGAAAGCACACACCCTGCACACACACAACCCTAACCACATGGGTATAATATATAATAATTGTTAGCCACCCTCAATAAAAACAAAATGTAAACATATTGAAAGCACACCATGCACACACACAACCAACCACATGGGTATAATATATAATAATTGTATAGCCACCCTCACATAACAAAAAGAATGTAAACATTATGAAAGCACACACCATGCACACACACAACCCTAACCACATGGTATAATATATATAATTGTATAGCCACCCTCACATAACAACAGAAATGTAAACATTATTGAAAGCACACACCATGCACACACACAAACCCTAACCACATGGGATAATATATAATAATTGTATAGCCACCCTCACATAACAACAGAAATGTAAACATTATTGAAAGCACACACCATGCACACACAAACAACCTAACCACATGGGTAATATATATAATTGTATAGCCACCTCACATAACAACAGAAATGTAAACATTATTGAAAGCACACACCATGCACACACACAACCCTAAACACATGGGTATAATATATAATAATTGTATAGCCACCCTACATAACAACAGAAATGTAAACATTATTGAAAGCACACACCATGCACACACACAACCCTAACCACATGGGGATAATATATAAATTGTATAGCCACCCTCATAACAACAGAAATGTAAACATTATTGAAAGCACACACCATGCACACACACAACCCTAACCACATGGGTATAATATATAATAATTGTATAGCACACTACATAACAACAGAAATGTAAACATTATTGAAAGCACACACCATGCACACACAACACACCCTAACCACATGGGTATAATATATAATAATTGTATAGCCACCCTCACATAACAACAAATGTAAACATTATTGAAAGCACACACCATGCACACACACAACCCTAACCACATGGGTATAATATATAATAATTGTATAGCCACCCAATAACAACAGAAATGTAAACATTATTGAAAGCACACACCATGCACCACCAACACACACCTAACCACATGGGTATAATATATAATAATTGTATAGCCACCCTCACATAACAACAGAAATGTAAACATTATTGAAAGCACACACCATGCACACACACAACCCTAACCACATGGGTATAATATAATAATTGTATAGCCACCTACATACAAACAGAAATGTAAACATTATGAAAGCACACACCATGCACACACACAACCCTAACCACATGGGTATAAATATAAATTGTATAGCCACCCTCACAAAACAACAGAAATGTAAACATTATTGAAAGCACACACCATGCACACACACAACCCTAACCACATGGGTATAATATATAATAATTGTATAGCCACCCTCACAATAACAACAGAAATGTAAATATGAAAGCACACCACCATGCACACACACAACCCTAACCACATGGGTAATATATAATAATTGTTAGCCACCCTCAATAACACAAAATGTAAACATATTGAAAGCACCACACATGCACACAAACAACCCTAACCACATGGGTATAATATATAATAATTGTATAGCCACCCTCACATAACAACAGAAATGTAAACATATTGAAAGCACACACCATGCACACACACAACCCTAACCACATGGGTATAAATATAATAATTGTATAGCCACCCTCACATAACAACAAATGTAAACATATTGAAAGCACACACCATGCAACACACACAACCCTAACACATGGGTATAATATATAATAATTGTATAGCCACCCTCACATAACAACAAAATGTAAACATTATTGAAAGCACACACCATGCACACACAAAAACCTAACCACATGGGTATAATATATAATAATTGTATAGCCACCCTCACATAACAACAGAAATGTAAACATTATTGAAAGCACACACCATGCACACACACAACCCTAACCACATGGGTATAATATATAATAATTGTATAGCCACCCTCACATAACAACAGAAATGTAAACATTATTGAAAGCACACACCATGCACACACACAACCCTAAACACATGGGTATAATATATAAATTGTATGCCACCCTCACATAACAACAGAAATGAAACATTATTGAAAGCACACACCATGCACACACACAACCCTAACCACAATGGGTATAATATATAATAATTGTATAGCCACCCTCACATAAAAACAGAAATGTAAACATTATTGAAAGCACCACACATGCACACACACAACCCTAACCACATGGGTATAAATATAATATTGTATAGCCACCCTCACATAACAACAGAAATGTAAACATTATTGAAAGCACACCACCATGCACACACACAACCCTAACCACAATGGGTATAATATAAATAATTGTATAGCCACCCTCACATAACAACAGAACCCATCACCAACCAACCATCAACCAACTAACCACCAACCAACCCGTACCACAACCCCCCAATTAACCCCCCCAACCATACAACCTCACACACTCAACTCCCAACCAACCCCCCCCCAACCACGCAACCTTGTGCCAAATCCAATTACCCCACCCACTCCCCGCCCCCCCCCCCCCCATCCCCCCCCCCCAAACCCCCACCCCGAAGGTCTCTCGGCCACTCCAGGTCTCCTTTGTGGCTGATGGCATGACCTACAACCGCATTTCCCTTTCTCATCTTTCCCACTGTCCATGTTGTTTTTTTTACTTTCCCCTTAACACCCACCCACCCACCCTTCTGCTTTCTGAACTAACTTCTCCCCCTCCCTCCCTCCCCCGCACCCACCCCAGTCATGTGTTGCCACTCCATGTTCAGCCTTTGGGAACTTATGCACCACATCGACGCACACCTGCTTATCCCACCTGTCCGACTTGTTTTTTTAACTTACCCCCACCCTCACCCACCCTTTGGCTTTCTTAACTTACTCACCCCTATCTTAACCCCCCCCCCCCCCCCCCCCCCCCCCCCCCCCCCCCCCCCCCCCCCAGGTCATTGTGGCCACGCCAGGTCGCCTTTGGGAGCTGATGCACGACAACGACGCTCACCTGTCCGACCTGTCCCACCTGTCCTTCCTGGTGCTTGATGAGGCCGACCGCATGGTGCAGCTGGGCCATTACCCAGAGCTGACCAACATCTTGGAACTTATTCCTCAGCCTGGTGACCTGAAAAAGGACACCTATGACAACGATTTTGAGGAGGCATTCAAGTAAGCTCCTTTTTTCTTTTATTTGTTACGGAATTATTATCTGAAATAATAATGTTTTCATATTAAGGACACCGATGACAACGACTTTGAGGAGGCATTCAAGTAAGCTCCTTTTTTCTTTTATTTGTTACGGAATTATTATCTGAAATAATAATGTTTTCATATTAAGGACACCGATGACAACGACTTTGAGGAGGCATTCAAGTAAGCTCCTTTTTTCTTTTATTTGTTACGGAATTATTATCTGAAATAATAATGTTTTCATATTAAGGACACCGATGACAACGACTTTGAGGAGGCATTCAAGTAAGCTACTTGTTTCCTTCATTTATTGCAAAATTAGTATCTAAAACAGTATATAAAATAATAACAATAATATATTGATATGAAGGATAACTATGACAACGATTTTGAGGGGTATTCAAGTACGCTACCCAGCTAATAATATAATAATATAACAATAATATATTGATATAAAGGATAACTATGATAACGATTTTGAGGGGGTATCCAAGTACGCTACTCAGGTACCTAGCAGCTAGCCACTCAGCTACCTAGCAGCTGCCTACTCAGCAGTCTGTTTATTTTTGTGTGTATGTATGTATGCACATGGGGTTGGTGGCTTCACCCAGAGCTGACCCACATCTTGAACTAATTCCTCAGCCTGGTGACCTGGACAAGGACACCTACGACAACGATGTTGAGGAGGCATTCAAGTACGCTACTCAGCTACCGAGCAGCTACCTACTCAGCTACCGAGCAGCTACCCACTCAGCTACCTAGCAGCCACCTACTCAGCTACCTATCATCTTACTATTCATCTACCTAACAGCTACCCACTCAGCTGCCTAGCAGTCTGTTTCTATTGATGTGTGCGCTGTGTTTGTATGTATGTGCGTGTATGAGTGTATGTGCGTGTATGTTTGTGTGCATGCATGTATATGTATGTATTTATGTGTGCATGAATGTATGTCACAATTTATGTATGTATATATGTATGTAAATCAAGATTGCATGTAAGTATGTGTATGTATTTATGTATGTATGTATGTACGTATGTATGTATGTATGTATGTATGTACTAGTAGGGTAGCCTGTGTGTGGACCAACCCGCACGCTCTCGTCCAGGGCGCAGCCGCAGCTCTAACTCAGCTCTCGACACACTGGCTCACGACAGCGCCACCAACACCTGCACACCCGCTTTTTCCCCCATCCACCCACCCACCCACCCAACCCTATCCACTCACACCACGCGCAGTAACGATACTGAGCGCGAGCGCCACCAACCCGCACGCCCTCGCCCAAGGCGCGGCCGCAACTCAGCTCTAACTCAACTCACAACAGCCCCACCAACACCTGCACACCCGCTTATTCCCCTAACCAAACACCCAACCCTATCCACACACACCACGCGCAGGAAGGATACTGATCGCAACCGCAACCAGCCCGCACGCCCACGCCAAGCGCGCTGTCGCAGCTCTAACTCAGGTCTCGACGCACTGGCTCACAACAGCCCCACCAACACCTGCACACCCGCTTATTCCCCTAACCATCCACCCAACCAACCACCCAACCCTATCCACACACACCACGCGCAGGAAAGATACTGAGCGCGAACGTAACCAGCCCGCACGCCCCCTCCAAGGGCGCGGCCGAAACGGAGCTCTTGACACACAGGCTCACGACAGCGACGCCGTCAACTGCACACCCGATTTTTCCCCTACACATCCACCCACCCAACCAACCAACCAACCCTATCCACACACACCACGCGCAGGAAGGATACTGAGCGCGAACGCAACCAGCCCGCACGCCCCCGCCAAGGGCGGGGCCGCAACGGATCACTTGACACACAGGCGGCCCACGACAGCGACGCCGACGATGAGCGGGACACCTCTGGGAAGGAGGAGGAGGTTCCAGAGAGGGAGGAGGAGGAGATGGAGGAGGGAGAGGGGATGGATAGTGAGAATGATGGCGCCATGCTTGAGGACGGAGATGAGGAGGATGCTGGTGAGGGCAGTGGGGACGGCATTGGTGGGTTCATCAGTATTTTTTTCGTTTTAGCCCCTCTTGTCATCATGGTTGGGAGGAGGAGGTCCCTGGGAGGAAGAGGGAGAGGAGGGGATGGATAGTGAGGATGATGGGGCCATGCTTGAGGACAGAGAAGAAGAGGATGCTAGTGAGGGCACTGGGGACAACATTGGTGGGTTCATCAGTATTTTTCATTTTAGCTCCTCTCGACGTTATGGTTGGGAGGATAAGGTCCCTGGGAGCAAGGAGAAGGAAGAGGAGGGGGGGGGGGGAAGAGGTGGAGGAGGCAATGGGCAGTGAAGATGATGGCGCCATGCTCGAGGACGGAGACGACGAGGATGCTAACGAGGGCAGTTGGGATGACCTTCGTGGGTTCATCGTCAGTTTTTTCGTTTTAGCTCCTCCTGATATCATGGTTGGGAGGAGGAGGTCCCTGGGAGAGAGGAGGGGGGGGCAGGGGGGAGGTCCCTGGGAGAGAGGAGGGGGGGCAGGGGGGAGGTCCCTGGGAGGAGGGGGGTGCAGGGGGGACGTCCCTGGGATGAGGAGGGGGGGGCAGGGGGGGGTCCCTGGTAAAGGAGGGGGGGGCAGGGGGGGGATAGGCCAGGGGGGACGACATATGGTGGTCAGGGGACCAAGGGATGAGGGCATTTGGAAGAGGAAGAGGAGGAGGGGGGGGGGACAGTGGGGATGATGAGAACGAGGGGGTGAAAGCGCCATGATGGATCAGATGGGGATGAGGATGCTAGAGAGGCCAGGAGTAGCGGGGATGATTTTGGTAAGCACCCAAACAATGAACAAGTCAGCTACCCACCCTCCCAACCACCCACTTAATCCCCCACCCTCCCAAGATGGGGATGAGGTGGTAGTGAGGACATGGGTAGCGGGGAGATATTGGTGAGCATCCAAACAATCAACAAGTCAGCAACCCACCCACCCACCACCTGAATCCCCCACCCACCCACTTCATCTCCCACAAACACACACACTTAATCCCCCCCACACACACACACTTAATCCCCCACACACACACCCAAGATGGGGCTGAGGTGGAAGTGAGGGCAGGAGTAGCGGGAATGATATTGGTGAGATCATCAGTGCCCCCCCCCCCCCCCCCCCCCCCCTCACACACACACAGACACACACACCACTACCGACCACCACCACACCGCCACCGCCATCCACCCTCCCCCACTACCGCCCTTGCTACCCCCCACCCCCACTACCACCCCCAACCACCACCAGACTGATCCCAATCTCATGTTCCCATGTGATGTGACAGACACCCTGGCAGCGTCGTCAGACTCTATGGAGGTGGATGATGGGGAGGAGGAGGAGTGGAAAAGCCAGCAGGTCCTCCTCGGAAAACATAGTCTTGGCAGCCACCACCCCCCACTATCCCCCACCCCCACTGCCACCCACCACCCCCTCCATACTAAACCCCAATCTCATGTTCCCATGTGATGTGACAGACACCCTGGCAGCGTTGTCAGACGCTATGGAGGTGGATGATGGGGGGGAGGAGGAGGAGGAGGGAAGAGCCAGCACCACCCCTAGGAGAAAGATAGTATTGGCAGCTCCCACCACCACTACCACCACCCACCACCACAATTCACCACCACCAGACTTATCCCAATCTCATGTTCCCATGTGATGTGACAGACACCCTGGGCAGCGTCGTCAGACTCTATGGAGGTGGATGATGGGGAGGAGGAGGAGGGGAAAAGCCAGCAGTCCTCGGAAAACATAGTCTTGGCAGCCACCACCCCCACTATCCCCATCCCCACTGCCACCCCACCCACCCCCTCCATACTAACCCCAATCTCATGTTCCCATGTGATGTGACAGACACCCTGGCAGCGTCGTCAGACTCTATGGAGGTGGATGATGGGGGGGAGGAGGAGGAGGAGGGGAAGAGCCAGCACCACCCCTAGGAGAAAGATAGTATTGGCAGCTCCCACCACCACTACCACCCACCACCACCATTCACCACCCACCAGACTTATCCCAATCTCATGTTCCCCATGTGATGTGACAGACAACCCTGGCAGCGTCGTCAGACTCTATGGAGGTGGATGATGGGGAGGAGGAGGAGGGGAAAAGCCAGCAGTCCTCGAAAAACATAGTCTTGGCAGCCACCACCCCCACTATCCCCACCCCACTGCCACCACCACCCCCCCTCCATACTAAACCCCAATCTCATGGTCCCATGTGATGTGACAGACACCCTGGCAGCGTCGTTAGACTCTATGGAGGTGGATGATGGGGGGGAGGAGGAGGAGGAGGGGAAGAGCCAGCACCACCCCTAGGAGAAAGATAGTATTGGCAGCTCCCACCACCACTACCACCCACCACCACCATTCACCACCACCAGACTTATCCCAATCTCATGTTCCCATGTGATGTGACAGACACCCTGGCAGCGTCGTCAGACTCTATGGAGGTGGATGATGGGGAGGAGGAGGAGTGGAAAAGCCAGCAGTCCTCGGAAAAATAGTCTTGGCAGCCACCACCCCCCACTATCCCCACCCCCACTGCCACCCACCACCCCCCTCCATACTAACCCAATCTCATGTTCCCATGTGATGTGACAGACACCCTGGCAGCGTCGTCAGACTCTATGGAGGTGGATGATGGGGGGGAGGAGGAGGAGGAGGGGAAGAGCCAGCACCACCCCTAGGAGAAAGATAGTATTGGCAGCTCCCACCACCACTACCACCCACCACCACCATTCACCACCACCAGACTTATCCCAATCTCATGTTCCCATGTGATGTGACAGACACCCTGGCAGCGTCGTCAGACTCTATGGAGGTGGATGATGGGGAGGAGGAGGAGGGGAAAAGCCAGCAGTCCTCGGAAAACATAGTCTTGGCAGCCACCACCCCCACTATCCCCACCCCCACTGCCACCCACCACCCCCTCCATACTAACCCCAATCTCATGTTCCCATGTGATGTGACAGACACCCTGGCAGCGTCGTCAGACTCTATGGAGGTGGATGATGGGGGGGAGGAGGAGGAGGAGGGGAAGAGCCAGCACCACCCCTAGGAGAAGATAGTATTGGCAGCTCCCACCACCACTACCACCCACCACCACCATTCACCACCACCAGACTTATCCCAATCTCATGTTCCCATGTGATGTGACAGACACCCTGGCAGCGTCGTCAGACTCTATGGAGGTGGATGATGGGGAGGAGGAGGAGTGGAAAAGCCAGCAGTCCTCGGAAAAAATAGTCTTGGCAGCCACCACCCCCACTATCCCCCCCCCCCCTGCCACCCACCACCCCCCTCCATACTAACCCAATCTCATGTTCCCATGTGATGTGACAGACACCCTGGCAGCGTCGTCAGACTCTATGGAGGTGGATGATGGGGGGGAGGAGGAGGAGGAGGGGAAGAGCCAGCACCACCCCTAGGAGAAAGATAGTATTGGCAGCTCCCACCACCACTACCACCCACCACCACCATTCACCACCACCAGACTTATCCCAATCTCATGTTCCCATGTGATTGTGACAGACACCCTGGCAGCGTCGTCAGACTCTATGGAGGTGGATGATGGGGAGGAGGAGGAGTGGGAAAAGCCAGCAGTCCTCGGAAAAAATAGTCTTGGCAGCCACCACCCCCACTATCCCCACCCCCACTGCCACCCACCACCCCCTCCATACTAACCCCAATCTCATGTTCCCATGTGATGTGACAGACACCCTGGCAGCGTCGTCAGACTCTATGGAGGTGGATGATGGGGGGGAGGAGGAGGAGGAGGGGAAGAGCCAGCACCACCCCTAGGAGAAAGATAGTATTGGCAGCTCCCACCACCACTACCACCCACCACCACCATTCACCACCACCAGACTTATCCCAATCTCATGTTCCCATGTGATGTGACAGACACCCTGGCTGCGTCGTCAGACTCTACGGAGGTGGATGATGGGGAGGAGGAGGAGTGGAAAAGCCAGCAGTCCTCGGAAAAAATAGTCTTGGCAGCCACCACCCCCACTATCCCCACCCCCACTGCCACCCACCACCACCCCCTCCATACTAACCCCAATCTCATGTTCCCATGTGATGTGACAGACACCCTGGCAGCGTCGTCAGACTCTATGGAGGTGGATGATGGGGGGGAGGAGGAGGAGGAGGGGAAGAGCCAGCACCACCCCTAGGAGAAAGATAGTATTGGCAGCTCCCACCACCACTACCACCCACCACCACCATTCACCACCACCAGACTTATCCCAATCTCATGTTCCCATGTGATGTGACAGACACCCTGGCAGCGTCGTCAGACTCTATGGAGGTGGATGATGGGGAGGAGGAGGAGTGGAAAAGCCAGCAGTCCTCGGAAAACATAGTCTTGGCAGCCACCACCCCCACTATCCCCACCCCCACTGCCACCCACCACCCCCCTCCATACTAACCCCAATCTCATGTTCCCATGTGATGTGACAGACACCCTGGCAGCGTCGTCAGACTCTATGGAGGTGGATGATGGGGGGGAGGAGGAGGAGGAGGGGAAAGAGCCAGCACCACCCCTAGGAGAAAGATAGTATTGGCAGCTCCCACCACCACTACCACCCACCACCACCATTCACCACCACCAGACTTATCCCAATCTCAATGTTCCCATGTGATAGCGACAGACACCCTGGCAGCGTCGTCAGACTCTATGGAGGTGGATGATGGGGGGAGGAGAGGAGGAGGGGGAAGAGCCAGCACCAGTCCCTAGGTGAAAAGATAGTATTGGCACGCCCACCACCACCACTATCCACACCCCCACTGCACCTTCACCACCCACCATACTTAATCCCCAATCTCATGTTCCCATGTGATGTGACAGACACCCTGGCAGCGTCGTCAGACTCTATGGAGGTGGATGATGGGGGAGGAGGAGGAGGGGGAAGAGCCAGCACAGGCCTCAGGAGGAAAGAATAGTCATGGCAGCCACCCACCCCCACTATCCCACCCCACTACCACCATTCACCACCACCACCAGACTTATCCCAATCTCATGTTCCCATGTGATGTGACAGACACCCTGGCAGCGTCGTCAGACTCTACTGGAGGTGGTTGATGGGGAGGAGGAGGAGGAGTGGAAAAGCCAGCAGTCCTCGGAAAACATAGTCTTGGCAGCCACCACCCCCACTATCCCACCCCCACTGCCACCCACCACCCCCTCCATACTAACCCCAATCTCATGTTCCCATGTGATGTGACAGACACCCTGGCAGCGTCGTCAGACTCTATGGAGGTGGATGATGGGGGGGAGGAGGAGGAGGAGGGGAAGAGCCAGCACCACCCCTAGGAGAAAGATAGTATTGGCAGCTCCCACCACCACTACCACCCACCACCACCATTCACCACCACCAGACTTATCCCAATCTCATGTTCCCATGTGATGTGACAGACACCCCTGGCAGCGTCGTCAGACTCTATGGAGGTGGATGATGGGGAGGAGGAGGAGGGGAAAAGCCAGCAGTCCTCGGAAAAACATAGTCTTGGCAGCCACCACCCCCACTATCCCCACCCCACTGCCACCCACCACCCCCTCCATACTAACCCCAATCTCATGTTCCCATGTGATGTGACAGACACCCTGGCAGCGTCGTCAGACTCTATGGAGGTGGATGATGGGGGGGAGGAGGAGGAGGAGGGGAAGAGCCAGCACCACCCCTAGGAGAAAGATAGTATTGGCAGCTCCCACCACCACTACCACCCACCACCACCATTCACCACCACCAGACTTATCCCAATCTCATGTTCCCATGTGATGTGACAGACACCCTGGCAGCGTCGTCAGACTCTATGGAGGTGGATGATGGGGAGGAGGAGGAGGGGAAAAGCCAGCAGTCCTCGGAAAACATAGTCTTGGCAGCCACCACCCCCACTATCCCCACCCCCACTGCCACCCACCACCCCCTCCATACTAACCCCAATCTCATGTTCCCATGTGATGTGACAGACACCCTGGCAGCGTCGTCAGACTCTATGGAGGTGGATGATGGGGGGGAGGAGGAGGAGGAGGGGAA
This sequence comes from Chlamydomonas sp. ICE-L, assembly GCA_013435795.1. Lineage (NCBI taxonomy): Eukaryota > Viridiplantae > Chlorophyta > Chlorophyceae > Chlamydomonadales > Chlamydomonadaceae > Chlamydomonas > Chlamydomonas sp. ICE-L. The sequence continues at coordinate 30,569,865 of JACBWV010000626.1, forward strand.
GAGCCAGCACCACCCCTAGGAGAAAGATAGTATTGGCAGCTCCCACCACCACTACCACCCACCACCACCATTCACCACCACCATACTTATCCCAATCTCATGTTCCCATGTGATACGACAGACACCCTGGCAGCGTCGTCAGACTCTATGGAGGTGGATGATGGGGGGGAGGAGGAGGAGGAGGGGGGGAAGAGCCAGCACCACCCCTAGGTGAAAGATAGTATTGGCAACTCCCACCACCACTACCACCCACCACCACCATTCACCACCACCAGACTTATCCCAATCTCATGTTCCCATGTGATGTGACAGACACCCTGGCAGCGTCGTCAGACTCTATGGAGGTGGATGATGGGGAGGAGGAGGAGTGGTAAAGCCAGCAGTCCTCGGAAAAAATAGTCATGGCAGCCACCACCCCCACTATCCCCACCCCCCACCACCACCATCACCACCACCAAGACTAATCCCAAACTTATGATCCCATGTGATGTGTCAGACACCCTGGCAGTGTCGTCAGACTCTACGGAGGTGGTTGATGGGGAGGAGGAGGAGGAGGAGTGGAAAAGCCAGCAGTCCTCGGAAAACATAGTCTTGTCAGCCACCACCCCCACTATCCCCACCCCCACTGCCACCCACCACCCCCTCCATACTAACCCCAATCTCATGTTCCCATGTGATGTGACAGACACCCTGGCAGCGTCGTCAGACTCTATGGAGGTGGATGATGGGGGGGAGGAGGAGGAGGAGGGGAAGAGCCAGCACCACCCCTAGGAGAAAGATAGTATTGGCAGCTCCCACCACCACTACCACCCACCACCACCATTCACCACCACCAGACTTATCCCAATCTCATGTTCCCATGTGATGTGACAGACACCCTGGCAGCGTCGTCAGACTCTATGGAGGTGGATGATGGGGAGGAGGAGGAGTGGAAAAGCCAGCAGTCCTCGGAAAAACATAGTCTTGGCAGCCACCACCCCCACTATCCCCACCCCACTGCCACCCACCACCCCCTCCATACTAACCCCAATCTCATGTTCCCATGTGATGTGACAGACACCCTGGCAGCGTCGTCAGACTCTATGGAGGTGGATGATGGGGGGGAGGAGGAGGAGGAGGGGAAGAGCCAGCACCACCCCTAGGAGAAAGATAGTATTGGCAGCTCCCACCACCACTACCACCCACCACCACCATTCACCACCACCAGACTTATCCCAATCTCATGTTCCCATGTGATGTGACAGACACCCTGGCAGCGTCGTCAGACTCTATGGAGGTGGATGATGGGGAGGAGGAGGAGTGGAAAAGCCAGCAGTCCTCGGAAAAACATAGTCTTGGCAGCCACCACCCCCACTATCCCCACCCCCACTGCCACCCACCACCCCCTCCATACTAACCCCAATCTCATGTTCCCATGTGATGTGACAGACACCCTGGCAGCGTCGTCAGACTCTATGGAGGTGGATGATGGGGGGGAGGAGGAGGAGGAGGGGAAGAGCCAGCACCACCCCTAGGAGAAAGATAGTATTGGCAGCTCCCACCACCACTACCACCCACCACCACCATTCACCACCACCAGACTTATCCCAATCTCATGTTCCCATGTGATGTGACAGACACCCTGGCAGCGTCGTCAGACTCTATGGAGGTGGATGATGGGGGGGAGGAGGAGTGGAAAAGCCAGCAGTCCTCGGAAAAACATAGTCTTGGCAGCCACCACCCCCACTATCCCCACCCCCACTGCCACCCACCACCCCCTCCATACTAACCCCAATCTCATGTTCCCATGTGATGTGACAGACACCCTGGCAGCGTCGTCAGACTCTATGGAGGTGGATGATGGGGGGGAGGAGGAGGAGGAGGGCAAGAGCCAGCACCACCCCTAGGAGAAAGATAGTATTGGCAGCTCCCACCACCACTACCACCCACCACCACCATTCACCACCACCAGACTTATCCCAATCTCATGTTCCCATGTGATGTGACAGACACCCTGGCAGCGTCGTCAGACTCTATGGAGGTGGATGATTGGGAGGAGGAGGAGTGGAAAAGCCAGCAGTCCTCGAAAAACATAGTCTTGGCAGCCACCACCCCCACTATCCCCACCCCCACTGCCACCCACCACCCCCTCCATACTAACCCCAATCTCATGTTCCCATGTGATGTGACAGACACCCTGGCAGCGTCGTCAGACTCTATGGAGGTGGATGATGGGGGGGAGGAGGAGGAGGAGGGGAAGAGCCAGCACCACCCCTAGGAGAAAGATAGTATTGGCAGCTCCCACCACCACTACCACCCACCACCACCATTCACCACCACCAGACTTATCCCAATCTCATGTTCCCATGTGATGTGACAGACACCCTGGCAGCGTCGTCAGACTCTATGGAGGTGGATGATGGGGAGGAGGAGGAGTGGAAAAGCCAGCAGTCCTCGGAAAACATAGTCTTGGCAGCCACCACCCCCACTATCCCCATCCCCACTGCCACCCACCACCCCCTCCATACTAACCCCAATCTCATGTTCCCATGTGATGTGACAGACACCCTGGCAGCGTCGTCAGACTCTATGGAGGTGGATGATGGGGGGGAGGAGGAGGAGGAGGGGAAGAGCCAGCACCACCCCTAGGAGAAAGATAGTATTGGCAGCTCCCACCACCACTACCACCCACCACCACCATTCACCACCACCAGACTTATCCCAATCTCATGTTCCCATGTGATGTGACAGACACCCTGGCAGCGTCGTCAGACTCTATGGAGGTGGATGATGGGGAGGAGGAGGAGGGGAAAAGCCAGCAGTCCTCGGAAAACATAGTCTTGGCAGCCACCACCCCCACTATCCCCACCCCCACTGCCACCCACCACCCCCTCCATACTAACCCCAATCTCATGTTCCCATGTGATGTGACAGACACCCTGGCAGCGTCGTCAGACTCTATGGAGGTGGATGATGGGGGGGAGGAGGAGGAGGAGGGGAAGAGCCAGCACCACCCCTAGGAGAAAGATAGTATTGGCAGCTCCCACCACCACTACCACCCACCACCACCATTCACCACCACCAGACTTATCCCAATCTCATGTTCCCATGTGATGTGACAGACACCCTGGCAGCGTCGTCAGACTCTATGGAGGTGGATGATGGGGAGGAGGAGGAGGGGAAAAGCCAGCAGTCCTCGGAAAAACATAGTCTTGGCAGCCACCACCCCCACTATCCCCACCCCCACTGCCACCCACCACCCCCTCCATACTAACCCCAATCTCATGTTCCCATGTGATGTGACAGACACCCTGGCAGCGTCGTCAGACTCTATGGAGGTGGATGATGGGGGGGAGGAGGAGGAGGAGGGGAAGAGCCAGCACCACCCCTAGGAGAAAGATAGTATTGGCAGCTCCCACCACCACTACCACCCACCACCACCATTCACCACCACCAGACTTATCCCAATCTGATGTTCCCATGTGATGTGACAGACACCCTGGCAGCGTCGTCAGACTCTATGGAGGTGGATGATGGGGAGGAGGAGGAGGGGAAAAGCCAGCAGTCCTCGGAAAAACATAGTCTTGGCAGCCACCACCCCCACTATCCCCACCCCCACTGCCACCCACCACCCCCTCCATACTAACCCCAATCTCATGTTCCCATGTGATGTGACAGACACCCTGGCAGCGTCGTCAGACTCTATGGAGGTGGATGATGGGGGGGAGGAGGAGGAGGAGGGGAAGAGCCAGCACCACCCCTAGGAGAAAGATAGTATTGGCAGCTCCCACCACCACTACCACCCACCACCACCATTCACCACCACCAGACTTATCCCAATCTCATGTTCCCATGTGATGTGACAGACACCCTGGCAGCGTCGTCAGACTCTATGGAGGTGGATGATGGGGAGGAGGAGGAGTGGAAAAGCCAGCAGTCCTCGGAAAAACATAGTCTTGGCAGCCACCACCCCCACTATCCCCACCCCCACTGCCACCCACCACCCCCTCCATACTAACCCCAATCTCATGTTCCCATGTGATGTGACAGACACCCTGGCAGCGTCGTCAGACTCTATGGAGGTGGATGATGGGGGGGAGGAGGAGGAGGAGGGGAAGAGCCAGCACCACCCCTAGGAGAAAGATAGTATTGGCAGCTCCCACCACCACTACCACCCACCACCACCATTCACCACCACCAGACTTATCCCAATCTCATGTTCCCATGTGATGTGACAGACACCCTGGCAGCGTCGTCAGACTCTATGGAGGTGGATGATGGGGAGGAGGAGGAGTGGAAAAGCCAGCAGTCCTCGAAAAACATAGTCTTGGCAGCCACCACCCCCACTATCCCCACCCCCACTGCCACCCACCACCCCCTCCATACTAACCCCAATCTCATGTTCCCATGTGATGTGACAGACACCCTGGCAGCGTCGTCAGACTCTATGGAGGTGGATGATGGGGGGGAGGAGGAGGAGGAGGGGAAGAGCCAGCACCACCCCTAGGAGAAAGATAGTATTGGCAGCTCCCACCACCACTACCACCCACCACCACCATTCACCACCACCAGACTTATCCCAATCTCATGTTCCCATGTGATGTGACAGACACCCTGGCAGCGTCGTCAGACTCTATGGAGGTGGATGATGGGGAGGAGGAGGAGTGGAAAAGCCAGCAGTCCTCGGAAAAAATAGTCTTGGCAGCCACCACCCCCACTATCCCCACCCCCACTGCCACCCACCACCCCCTCCATACTAACCCCAATCTCATGTTCCCATGTGATGTGACAGACACCCTGGCAGCGTCGTCAGACTCTATGGAGGTGGATGATGGGGGGGAGGAGGAGGAGGAGGGGAAGAGCCAGCACCACCCCTAGGAGAAAGATAGTATTGGCAGCTCCCACCACCACTACCACCCACCACCACCATTCACCACCACCATACTTATCCCAATCTCATGTTCCCATGTGATGTGACAGACACCCTGGCAGCGTCGTCAGACTCAATGGAGGTGGATGATGGGGAGGAGGAGGAGTGGAAAAGCCAGCAGTCCTCGGAAAACATAGTCTTGTCAGCCACCACCCCCACTATCCCCACCCCCACTGCCACCCACCACCCCCTCCATATTAACCCCAATCTCATGTTCCCATGTGATGTGACAGACACCCTGGCAGCGTCGTCAGACTCTATGGAGGTGGATGATGGGGGGGAGGAGGAGGAGGAGGGGAAGAGCCAGCACCACCCCTAGGAGAAAGATAGTATTGGCAGCTCCCACCACCACTACCACCCACCACCACCATTCACCACCACCATACTTATCCCAATCTCATGTTCCCATGTGATGTGACAGACACCCTGGCAGCGTCGTCAGACTCTATGGAGGTGGATGATGGGGAGGAGGAGGAGTGGAAAAGCCAGCAGTCCTCGGAAAACATAGTCTTGGCAGCCACCACCCCCACTATCCCCACCCCCACTGCCACCCACCACCCCCTCCATACTAACCCCAATCTCATGTTCCCATGTGATGTGACAGACACCCTGGCAGCGTCGTCAGACTCTATGGAGGTGGATGATGGGGGGGAGGAGGAGGAGGAGGGGAAGAGCCAGCACCACCCCTAGGAGAAAGATAGTATTGGCAGCTCCCACCACCACTACCACCCACCACCACCATTCACCACCACCAGACTTATCCCAATCTCATGTTCCCATGTGATGTGACAGACACCCTGGCAGCGTCGTCAGACTCTATGGAGGTGGATAATGGGGAGGAGGAGGAGTGGAAAAGCCAGCAGTCCTCGGAAAACATAGTCTTGGCAGCCACCACCCCCACTATCCCCACCCCCACTGCCACCCACCACCCCCTCCATACTAACCCCAATCTCATGTTCCCATGTGATGTGACAGACACCCTGGCAGCGTCGTCAGACTCTATGGAGGTGGATGATGGGGGGGAGGAGGAGGAGGAGGGGAAGAGCCAGCACCACCCCTAGGAGAAAGATAGTATTGGCAGCTCCCACCACCACTACCACCCACCACCACCATTCACCACCACCATACTTATCCCAATCTCATGTTCCCATGTGATGTGACAGACACCCTGGCAGCGTCGTCAGACTCTATGGAGGTGGATGATGGGGAGGAGGAGGAGGAGGAGGGGAAGAGCCAGCACCACCCCTAGGAGAGAGATAGTATTGGCAGCTCCCACCACCACTACCACCCACCACCACCATTCACCACCACCAGACTTATCCCAATCTCATGTTCCCATGTGATACGACAGACACCCTGGCAGCGTCGTCAGACTCTATGGAGGTGGATGATGGGGGGGAGGAGGAGGAGGAGGGGGGGAAGAGCCAGCACCACCCCTAGGAGAAAGATAGTATTGGCAGCTCCCACCACCACTACCACCCACCACCACCATTCACCACCACCAGACTTATCCCAATCTCATGTTCCCATGTGATGTGACAGACACCCTGGCAGCGTCGTCAGACTCTATGGAGGTGGATGATGGAGAGGAGGAGGAGTGGTAAAGCCAGCAGTCCTCGGAAAAAATAGTCATGGCAGCCACCACCCCCACTATCCCCACCCCCACTACCACCACCCACCACCACCATACTAACCCCAAACTTATGATCCCATGTGATGTGTCAGACACCCTGGCAGTGTCGTCAGACTCTATGGAGGTGGATGATGGGGAGGAGGAGGAGGAGGAGTGGAAAAGCCAGCAGTCCTCGGAAAAAATAGTCTTGGCAGCCACCACCCCCACTATCCCCACCCCCACTACCACCACCCAACACCCCCACTATCCCCCCCCACTACCACCACCCACCACCCCCACTATCCCCACCCCCACTACCACCACCCACCACCACCATACTAACCCCAAACTTATGATCCCATGTGATGTGTCAGACACCCTGGCAGCGACGTCAGACTCCATGGAAGTGGATGCCGAGGAGGAGGAGGAGGAGGGCCAGCAGTCTGGCAGCCAGCAGGGTGGTGAAGAGGCAGAGGGCGGTGTGTCCTCCGCCGGTGGGGGGGCTGAGGGCGCGGCGGGGGGCAGTGGGAAGTGGCCCCCCCGACGGCGGCAGCAGCAGCAGCAGAAGCACAAGGGAGGTCACATGGTGCAGACCTTTGTGTTCTCGGCCACGCTCACGCTTCCCACTGACCTGAGGCGGAGGCTGAGGAAGGGAGGCGGGGGGGCGCAGGGCAGCGGGACGATGGAGAGTCTGATAGACAAGTGAGTCAGAGTGGGGAAAGAGGGTTAGGGTTTTGTTCTCCGCAACTTTTACCCTCCCCACTGACCTGAGGCAGTGTGTGAGGCAGGGAGGGGGGAGATGGGGGGGGGGGGGGGGGGGGCGATGGAGAGTCTGATAGACAAGTGAGTCAGAGTGGAAAAGAGGGTTGGGGTTTTGTCCTCTGCCGAGCTCACCCTCCCCACTGATCTCAGGCGGAGGCTGAGGAAGAGGGGCGGGGGGGCGCAGGGCAGAGGGACGATGGAGAGTCTGATAGACAAGTGGGTCAGTTGGGAAAGAGTTTATTTTTATTGTTTATATCTGCCATGTTACCCACCCCACTGATCTGAAGCGGAGGCTGAGGGAGAGGGGCGGGGTAGTGGGACGATGGAGGGTCTGATAGATAAGTGGGTCAGAGTTGGGGAAGAGTTTTTTTGTTTAAATATGCCACGCTCACCCTCCCCACTGATCTGAAGCGGAGGCTGAGGGAGAGGGGCGGGGGGGGTGGGGGGGGGGGGGGGGGGGCAGGGTAGTGGGACGATGGAGGGTCTGATAGACAAGTGAGTCTGAGTTGGGGAAAGGGGGTCTGTGTTCTATGATATCACATTGCCATTCCCTACTCATTACATATGCATTCCACATCCCATCGGTAATCCACCTGATCACTCCATACATATCTCGATTATTCGAGTCCATTTAGACCAAGTTAGCTACCCCCTGGACTGTAACATACATACAGTGCACGCCCATACCTCAACCCTCATCTCCTGCCCTCCATGCATAGGGTCAAGTTCCAAGGTGATCCCCATGTTGTTGATCTGACCCCTCCATGCATATCTTGATTATCCAAGTCCATTAGCCTAAGTTGGCTACTCCCTGGACTGTAACATACATACAATGCACGCCCATACCTCAACCCTCATCTCCTGCCCTCCATGCATAGGGTCAAATTCCAAGGTGATCCCCATGTTGTTGATCTGACCACTCCATAAATATCTTGATTTTTAAAGTCCATTTAGGAAAAGTTAGCTATCCCCTGGACTGTAACATACATACAGTGCACGCCCATTCCTCAACCCTCATCTCCTGCCCTCCATGCATAGGGTCAAGTTCCAAGTTGAAGCCCACATTGTTGATCTGACCACTCCATGCATATCTTGATTATCCAAGTCCATTAGCCTAAGTTGGCTACTCCCTGGACTGTAACATACATACAATGCACGCCCATTCCTCAACCCTCATCTCCTGCCCTCCATGCATAGGGTCAAGTTCCAAGGTGATCCCCACATTGTTGGTCTGACCACTCCATACATTTCTTGATTACTCAAGTCCATTAGCCTAAGTTGGCTATGGCTACCCCCTGGACTGTAACATACATACAATGCATGCCCGTACCCCAACCCTCATCTCCTACCATCCATGCATAGGGTCAAGTTCCAAGGTGATCCCCACATTGTTGGTCTAACCACTCCAAACATATCCATATCACAAACATGAACAAATAATGTAGCACCCCTTAAGCACTCATTACTAGGGACTGGCATACTTGACCCTAAACACTCCCCCCCTGCCCTCCATGCATAGGGTCAAGTACCGAGGTGAAGCCTGCATCGTTGATCTGACCACTCCATACACATCCATATCGCAACCATGAATAAATAATGTAGCACCCCCTAAGCACTCATTACTAGGGACTGGCATACTTGATCCGAAACACTCCTCTCATTCCTTCCATGTGTAGGGTCAAGTTCCGAGGTGAACCCCACATTGTTGATCTGACCACCCCATATACATCTTGATAACTCAAGTCTATTAGCTTAAGTTTGCTATGGCTACCCCCTGGACTGACATACATACAATGCATGCCCTACCCCCTAAACACTCCTCTCATTCCTTCCATGTGTAGGGTCAAGTTTCGAGGTGAACCCCACATCGTTGATCTGACCACGGCACGGAGGCTGGCCACGCGTGTTGAGGAGGCGAAGGTGGACTGCACTGACAAGGAAAGGGATGAGTTCCTCTACTATCTCCTAGCAATGTAAGCAAGCTGTGGGAATATGCTGTCTGCCTAGCCATGTGTGTATGTTTGCTATAGTCAAGAGTATGTGTGTGTGTGTGGGGGGGGGGGGGGTAAAGAGGCGAAGGTGGATTGCACTGACAAGGAAAGGGATGAGTTCCTATACTATCTCCTTTCCATGTTAGGAGGCTCCTTCTTGACTGGTGTGCGGGTGTGTGTGGTGTGTGTGTGGTGGTGCGTGTGTGGTGGTGGCAGTGTGGGTAGGTGGTGGTGGTTGGAGGAGGGGGGGGGGGGGGGGGGGGGGACTGTACTGACAAGGAAAGGGATGAGTTCCTCTACTATCTCCTAGCAATGAAAGTTACCTCCATCTTGACTGGTGTGCGGGTGTGGGTGCGTGGTGGGGTGGGGTGGGGGTGGGGGTGGGGGTGGGGGGGCAAAAGTGAAAGTGGAGAGAAAGAAGACATGCCCATATCCCCCATCCCATCCCACCAGCCCCATCCCATCCCATCCTATCCACCTTTCCCCCACCACCACCCCCTAAAACACACACCCAACCCCAACATACACCACCACCACACGCACACAATCAGCCCCACACACATCTACACACACACACCATCACACATCTACACACACACACACACACACACACCGCAGGCACCCTGGGTGCACACTTGCATTTATGAATGCTGTGTCTGCCTTCCGCCACGTGGCCGCCTTGCTAAAGATCCTAGGCCCCCCAACACATCTACACACACACACATACACAATGAGCCCCACCCAAACATCTACACACGCACCCACCACCACCACACACACACACCGTAGGCACCCTGGGCGCACGCTTGTCTTCGTGAATGCTGTGTCTGCCCTCCGCCAACAACAGACACACACCACCACCAACAGACACACAATCAGCCCCCCCACACATCTACACACACACACCCACCACAACCACACACACACACACTGTAGGCACCCTGGGCGCACGCTTGTCTTCGTGAATGCTGTGTCTGCCCTCCGCCAACAACAGACACACAATCAGCCCCCCCCCCACATCTACACACCCACACACACCACCACCACACACACACACACACAGTCAGCCCCCCCCCCCACCCCCCCACCCACACACACACACACACTCACCACCACACACACCACCAACACACACACACCTCCACCACACACACCACCAACAACTCAAACACACCGTAGGCACCCTGGGCGTACGCTTGTATTCGTGAATGCTGTGTCTGCCCTCCGCCGCGTGGCTGCCTTGCTCAAGATCCTAGGCCTCCCCACCATGGCGCTGCATGCACAGCAGCAGCAGCGTCAACGTCTGAAGGCCCTAGACAGATTCAAGACCGAAGCCCACGGTGTGCTTGTCGCCACGGATGTCGCTGCAAGGGGTCTTGACGTCAAAGGAGTCAGGTGTGTTTGCAAAGGGTCTGGACGGTAAAGGAGTCAGGTATGTGTGTGTTCATGTATGCAAGGGGTCTGGACGTCAAAAGAGTCAGGTGTGTATGTATGTATGTATGTATGTATGTATGCAAGGGGTGTGGATGTGAGATGAGACAGGGGTGTATGTATGTATGTATGTATGTATGTAGGGGGTATGGACGTCAAAGGAGTGAAGTGTGTATGTATGCAAGGGGTTTGGGTGTGAAATGAGACAGGCAGGTGTGTATGTAGGAAAAGGGTATGGACGCGAAAGAGTCAGGTGTGTATGTATGTATGTAAGGGGCCTGACAACTCCAACCCACCCACCCCCTATTGGTGTTTGACCCCGGTGCATTCAAACAGGCTGCCCCCCTAAACCTCACGCCTCGTAATAAGGCGCACTATTTATTATACAAGGGGTACTATTTATTTATGCAGGGGTCTGGACGTGAAAAGAGTGAGGTGTGCGTATGCTGCCTTTTGTGTGCAGACAACACAACCAGGCATTTTTGATACGAGAACCTTGGGCAAATACCTGCTTTGTTCATTCGGCTGCTGCTGTGCCTCATCTTGCTTGCAACCTAAATATATGCTACAGTCCAGGGGTAGCCAAATAGGCTGAAGGGGGGGGATCGTCACATTTCCCATCACATTTGTATCTCATTTTTTGGCGGAGCCCCCTCTTCAAGGGGGCGGGAGCCCCCAGGGTTACCCTTTTGTCCGTTTGACCGAAAAACTTGAAGCCTGACACGTCAGCCAACGGTCGCGAAAATAACTCGCTTCCCTTGCCACCTGTTGCTCCGTCGCGATCACTCTCCGCCATTTTTTAGTGTCGCAGGCGACGCTGCATCGAACTTGTCTCATTTGTCATCACATTTCTCATTTGTCATCACATTTCTCATTTGTCATCACATTTCTCATCACGGTTTTCATTACTCAGGTGTGTCATCCACTACCAGCTGCCAGCATCGACCGACACGTACATCCATCGTTGTGGGCGTACTGCCCGAGGAGAGTCAGACGGTCTGTCCATTAGCATTGTGACCCCCAAGGAGGCCGGTAGATTCTCGGCGCTGTGCCGTGCCATGGGGCGGGATGCACCACCCCCTTCATTCCCAGTTGACTTGCAGCTTATACCCCAAGTAAGTTGGCTTGGCATGGTTTAGTTTGGCTTGGCTTGGCTTGGCTTGGCTTGGCTTGTAACCTCCAAGGAGGAGGCTAGATTCTCAGCGCTGTGTCGTTCCATGGGGCGGGATGCACCACCCCCTTCATTCCCTGTTGACTTGCAGCTTATACCCCAGGTAAGTTGGCATGGCTTAGTTTGATTTGGCTTGGCTTGGCTTGTAATCTTCAAGGAGGAGGCTAGATTCTCGGCGCTGTGTCGTGCCATGTGGCGGGATGCACCACCCCCTTCATTCCCTGTTGACTTGCAGCTCATACCCCAGGTAGGTTAGTTTGGCTTGGCTTAGTTTGGATTGGATTGGCTTGTAACCCCCAAGGAGGCTGCTAGATTTTTGGGGCTGTGTTGTTCCATGAGATGGGATGCACCACCTCTACATTCCCTGTTGGCTTGCAGCTTATACCCCAGGTAGGTTGGCTGGGCTCAGCTTGGCTTGGCTTGGCTTGGCTTGGCTTGGCACACAACACCGCCACCACCACACACACATTCTCATACACACATGCACACACAGTCATGCATGCACTGCTTAAGTGCACCTCCCACCACCAGTCACACTACCTCTCTTACACAGACACTCACCCCACCCCACCCCCTACCATCCCCGCGCACACTCACACATGCATGCACTGCTTGTGTGTACCTCCCACTTCCATTCACACTACCTTCCTCACACGCACACGAACACGTATGCACAAAAACACATGCGCATCCACTCTACCATGCACACACACACACTTGCATTGTTTATATGCAGCTTCAACCCAACACCACCCACACTACCCCCATATCCACAAGCGCCTATAGCTAGCTGGCAGGGCCCACACCATCACAGCACACACACACACACACACCATACCGACACACACACACACACCTACAACCACACAGCACACACACCACACAACAGACACACACCATACTACACACACAGCACAGACACACCACACACACACACACACACACAGTCACACACACCCACCACATCACAATACATACACACACACACACACACACAATACACACACTACACGCACAACACACACCCACACACACCCACACCTCACACCAGCCCACACACTACCACACCACACACACACCACATACACACATACACACACACCCCTAACTACACACACACTACACACCAACACACACACACACACACATACTCACATACACAAACACACACACACATATACACACACACACAACACGCACACACACACACACATCACCATACACACCCACACCACCCACCTCTACACGAACAGCAGCACACCTACACATACACACACGACCACAACACACACACACACACATACACACACACACACACACACTCACACAAACCTCACACTACACACACACTACACTACAAGCCACCACACCACAACACACACACAACACACACACACACGTCACACATACCACACACAACCAGCGCACCGCACACACACAGACACACCAATACACACACACACACACACACACACACACTTGTATTGTATTGTATACATGCACAGCTCCAACCCAACATCCCCCACACTACCCCTAGGTCCACAGCCGCATGCAGCTAGCTGTGAGGGTGGATGAGCTAGAGCGAAAGGAGAGGCGTAGCAAAGCAGACAAAGCTTGGATGGAGACAAATTCGAAGCTTCTGGATTTGGAATACAGCAGCAGTGGTGGCAGTGACGATGAATTTGTAGAGCGGAGTAGAGGGGTGAGTTGAAGGGGTGGGGTGGGGTGGTAGAAGGGGTTACACACGAGGGGAAATGCAGTGGTGGCAGTGACGATGAGTTGGTAGATCGGACTAGAGGGGTGAATTCAAGGAGGGTAGGGTGGGGTGGTTGAAGGGGTTACACAGGATGGGGAAAGGGGTACGAAAGAGGGGTGAGTTGAAGGGGGTGGGGTGGTGGAAGGGGGTACACATGAGGGGAAAAGGGGGTGGGGTGGTGGAAGGGGGTACACATGAGGGGAAAAGGAGTTGCACTGGAGGGGGAGGGTGGGTGGAAGGGGGTACACACGAGCGGAGAAGGGGTGAAGTAAAAAGGGGGGGGGGGGGGGGGGGGGGGGTAGAAGGGGGTACACATGAGGGGAAAAGGGGTGTGAAAGAGGGGTGAGTAGAAGGGGGCACACACGGGGGGGGACATGCAGGGTGGACCTAAGCTGTCCTCTATATGTGCGCAGCTAGCTGACCTCTTGCCCCCCCCCCCCCCCCCCCATGCAGGGTGGACCCAAGCTATCCTCTCTACGTGGGCAGCTAGCTGACCTCTTGGCCACCCCCCTGCAACACAAAATGAGCACCAAGTTCTTCACTGGAGGAGCAGCAGCTTCTCTGCATCACTCTGGTGTCAAGGCCGCTGGGGGAGGAGGCTCCAAGGTCGTGGACACGGTGGCTGGAGAGACACCAGCTCAGATTGTCAGCGTTGTGCCTAAGGTGAATCTGCGTTTGAGTAGGCTCGGTGTAATCCAGTGTATGGGTAGACTATTGATATGTATACACGCATATACACTCAGATTGTCAGCGTTGTCTCTTAGGTGAAGTAGTACAAGAGTAGTGTCTGGTGTCAAGGCTGCTGGGGGGGGAGGCTACATATGTATTATATGCATACATGCATATAATATACCAGCTCAGATTGTCAGCGTTAAACCTAAGGTGAATCAGTGTATGAGTAGACCATTGATCTGTATTGGCGCATACACACCAGCTCAGATTGTCAGCGTTAAACCTACGGTGAATCAGTGTATGAGAAGACCATTGATCTTTATTGGCGCATACACACCAGCTCAGATTGTCAGCGTTAAACCTACGGTGAATCAGTGTATGAGTAGACCATTGATCTGTATTGGCGCATACACACCAGCTCAGATTGTCAGCGTTAAACCTACGGTGAACCAGTGTATAAGTAGACCATTGATCTGTATTGGCGCATACACACCAGCTCAGATTGTCAGCGTTAAACCTACTGTGAATCAGTGTATGAGTAGACCATTGATCTGTATTGGCGCATACACACCTGCTCAGATTGTCAGCGTTGTACCTAAGGTGAATCAGTGTACGAGTATGCTTGTCTAGTAAAATGTTGTATGTATATGTATTGTATACTTGTCTAGTATAATTGTATGCTTGTATAGTATGTATTGTATGCTTGTCTAGTATAATATTGTATGTATATGTATGTGTATAGACTCACCGTCGTGCACAAGGAATTGGCACAAATACATATTTGCAAGATATTTGTTTAATAAAACTGGCGCTCAAAACTGCATGGGACAAAGTATTTGGCAAAGGGGGACCACTGTTAGACCTACTTCAGCTGAGACCTCAAGACCATTTGTCAAAACATAAATTGGCTTGTGTTCCATTTCCTTGTTGCAAGTCCACAGAGTGTGTTATTTGAGTCCACAAAGTGTGTTACTTGAGTCCACAGAGTGTGTTATTTGAGTCCACAGAGTGTGTTACTTTGAGTCCACAGAGTGTGTTACTTGAGTCCACAGAGTGTGTTATTTGAGTCCACAGAGTGTGTTACTTGAGTCCACAGAGTGTGTTATTTGAGTCCACAGAGTGTGTTACTTGAGTCCACAGAGTGTGTTATTTGATCGCCACTAGTGTGTTACTTGAGCCAAAGAGTGGTGTTCTTGAGTCCCCAGATGTGGTTACTTGAGTCCACAGAGTGTGTTACTTGAGTCCACAGAGTGTGTTACTTGAGTCCACAGAGTGTGTTACTTGAGTCCACAGAGTGTGTTACTTGAGTCCACAGAGTGTGTTACTTGAGTCCACAGAGTGTGTTACTTGAGTCCACAGAGTGTGTTACCTGAGTCCACAGAGTGTGTTCCTTGATCTCCACAAGTGTGTTACTTGATCCACAGAGTGTTTTACTATGAGTCCAAAGTGTGTTGCTTATGGTCCACAGAGGCGTTACTTGAGTCCACAGTGTGTTAACTTGATTCCACAGAGTGTGTTTACCTGATTCCACAGGTGTGTTACTTGATCCACCGAGTGTGTTACCTGAGGCTACAGAGTGGTGGTTTACTGAGTCCACAGAGTGTGTTACTTGAATCCAATAGTCTGCCCAGGCTTGTTGTACAACCATTTAAACATCTGGTTCCTTACCATATTGAAACCACGTAACAACTCAATTCAGGACCAGAGGTGGCTGGACAACCAGCCAGGGCTAGCAGTAAAACCATGTAAAGTCACCCCTCCTCGTCTACCCTCCTGCCCACCCCTCTTCACCCTACCCTCCTGCCCACCCACTCACCTGCCCACCCCTCTTCACCCTACCCTCCTGCCCACCCACCCACTCACCTGCACACCCACTCACCTGCACACCCACCCACCTGCCCACCCCTCTTCACCTTACCCTCCTTCCCACCCACCCACTCACCTGCCCACCCACTCACCCGCCCCACCTGCCCCCACTCCCTGCAGTCTGTGGCCCTAGCAACCCCTATTCACCTGCCCACCTGTCCCCACCCCCTGCCGGCTGTGGCCCTAGCAAACACCCACTCACCCACCCCCACTCACCCACCCCCACCCACTCACCCGCCCACCTGTCCCGACCCCCTGCAGGCTGTGGCCCTAGCCACCCGCATGCAAGAGAGCAAGGATGCAGTGCAGTCTCAGCAGCAGGCCCAGAAAACCAAGGCGCAAGCCCATGCCGCAAAAAAGAAGGAGCTGAAGGCAAGCCAAGCCAAACTGGGCCACACGCTCCCCAAACCCCAGGCCAAGGTTGGCAAGAAGGAGAGGGGCAAGGCGGCCAGGCCAGGCTCGGCAGGTAGCCAAGTCCAAGCAGCCAGCAAGGGGGGTAGGAGGGGCATTGTAGTGATCCCTCCCATTGCATTGGGGCGCAACAAAGATGCTCCCGAGGCCCTGGATGCCCTTCGCAAGCGCCTGGCACTGCTGAACTCTTGAGCTGGATCACTTGTAGCTTATAGCTAGAAACCAGAGTCAGACATCCAGCAAGGGGGGTAGGAGGGGCATTGTTGTAATCCCTCCCATTGCCTTGGGGCGCAACAAGGACGCTCCCGTGGCCCTGGATGATTGCCTAGCTATGCTGAACGCTTGAGCTGAATCATTTGTGGCTAGTAGCTTGTAGCTAATAGCTAGAAGCCAGGGCCAGGCATCCAGCAAGGGGCGTATGAGGGGCATTGTTCTGATCCCTCCCATGGCATTGGAGCGCAATAATGACTCTCCCGAGGCCCCGGATGCCCTTCGCAAGCGCCTGGCACTGCTGACCGCTTGAGCTGAATCACTTGTAGCTAGTAGCTTGTAGCTAGAAGCCAGAGTCAGACATCCAGCAAAGGGCGTGTGGGGGGCATTGTTGTGATCACTCCCATTGCATAGGGGCGCAACAAGGACGCTCCCGAGGCCTTGGATGACCTTCGAAAGCGCCTGGCACTGCTGAACGCTTGAGCTGAATCACTTGTAGCTTGTAGCTAGAAGCCAGAGTTAGACATCCAGCAAAGGGCGTATGAGGGGCATTGTTGTGATCACTCCCATTGCATAGGGGCGCTCCTGAGGCCCTGGATGCCTAAAGATTTGACTGCGTCCCAGGACGCAACCTACCGAATTAGGGTGCGTCCCAGGACGCAACCCCTGGGGTCCGTTTGAAGTACCCTGGCCTGGCTATGCTGGCTGAAAGCTGCCATGCATAGCCCCAAAAGAAACACTGGTGGACGTTGATGTGAATACGAACATGATGGTTATGACGACATATTACAAGTTAGGGGAGCTGACTGTAAGCTGCTGCTTGTAGCGGGAAATAAAAACTACGCAATATTCGGATGGTTTTCTACGTGGGAATCGAGCAGGGGGACTTGGAATTGATTTGAAGACAGTGAGTAGCCCAGAGTTGGTTGAAAACATGTAATATGTGAATCCTATCTACTGAATAACGAGAACGCCTGGTTGGTCGTGGTATTAATAAAGCCCCGAGGGAACGGGCTGCTACTTTACCTGGACCATGGCGGTTGACAGCCACCGTGAACACTCAAGCACACCCGTGGGGATAGCATGCTTATGTCTTCAGATATCAACAATCGAATCCCATCTACTGAAGAGGGCAGCAGGATTACAAAACATTTCATGTGAGTCTACTAGGGCCCCCGTCGGTTAAACGATTGTTTGGGGCTCAGTTCACCAGTGCTTGTTCTTTTTAAGCCCTTCCTATACGGTTGGGCAAGTCCCTTTAGCCTATTTGGCATACCCCTGGAATGTAACATACATACATACTACTTGACACCACGAGGGTGTATGAGAGTGCTGAAACAAAAAGAAAAAGCACCTACAAAGCAAAAAAAACGTTACATCAGGGGGATGTCGAGGACAAACAAACGAAAGTCCCAACCACCGTTTTGGTGGCCTAGGTATTAAACCCCCTAGAGCTGAAAACTGGCATATGGTGCAATGCAAGCTTTGGGTTAGACCTAGTGGCTGGCTATTGGAGCTACTGGGAAGCTGATATGAGTAGCCCCATACAGAAAGAGATCAGTCCACCCTAGGAGGTGGGACCCCTTACACTAACCAGCGCCACCAAGGATTCAGACTGACAGGCAGCAGATAACTTCCTACTGAAGTAAGTAGGAATGTTGAGATAAGATGTTTTCGGAACTTCTAGATAATAAAGAATTTACAGATAATTAGGAATGTACAATTTTTTGTTCAACGTCGTGAACAACCCTGGCGAGGGGCCACATTTGAACTTGTTTAGAGACAGACTTGGCTGCTCGCCGTCTTTGGCAGTAACAAAACGCGATCAAATCATTCGTTTTGTTTCATTTTCCCCTCCTCTTCCCGAGGGGCCACAAAGGCCATTATACCCAGACTTGAACTTGATCTTGGTTACCGGTAAATAGCTTCAGCCAGCAATTTGGCTGATCGCTGTCTTCGGCAGTACTGATAAAACCATTATTATTACCAGGAAAATGTCAACCATCATACCCAAACGGCGAGCTTACCAAAATAACCAATACATAATACAATTTATAAAAAATGCGATAATAATCGCACAATTAAATTATCATTCCAGCTGAGCTGATGATTTAATCATATTGAAGCATCGCTATAGCACGAACTCAGGGCCCCCGTCAGCTAAACGATTGTTTGGGTTTAAGTCCATCAGTGCTTTTTATTTTTAAGCCCTTCCTGTACGGCTAGGCAAGTCCCTGAAGAATGTTTGGCCCGCCCCTGGACTGTAACATACATACAAACAACCAAGCGTGGAAGGGACGTAACTACGTAAGCAGATCCTTCGGCGAATAGGAAAGAGTATCCGTCTGCGCGATTCCCAGGTCTGGCTTTTGAGGAGATGAAAAAAAAAAAATCGGTCTGCGCGATTTTGCTTACAGTCTGGGTCGACCAATAACGGGATAGTAGGGATAAGCTTGAATCCCAATCTATCCTCTCGTCTCAGGTATCGCAATGCAGATGCAGCATTGTTTGTGCGATCCCGAAGGGTTGCAGCAATAGACGCATGAACTAAGTTGCAAATGTGATCCATTGCAAGAAAGTTGCTGAACACAGTGATCATGTGGTCGAGAGAGTCTGATGGATAATGCATGCCATTTATTGGCTCCCTAGGATGGATGGTGTCTATGTCCCCATCGAGGACGGAACTCCTGCAGATGTTGTCCAGCATAGGACTGGTCAGTTCCTTGTACCAGGTTGCGAAGGATTCAAGGTTTCCCTTACCAAAAAGACTCAGAATCGCAGCCCCTCATCTGGCGATAGGTTTCTTGAAAGAATCGATATTGAGTTAGTTAGCTGGCTTGTACAAAGTCGGTAACTATGGGTTCTGAACCCCCTGACCTGGGAGTTTTTGCCCGAAATTTGTATTAAAATCGGTGAAGGATTTCTACCTACGGAGTTTCTACAGAGCTCCTAATCCCATAGGAACAAACCTCAAGGCCATCAGGCCGCCCTTGCCAAAAGTATGGCTGTTTGAAATGAGTGGCTGTTTATACACTTGTGGGCATATTTTGACCTACATGAGGTGGATACAGGTCTTCTTTTGGCGGAGCCACCCCTTCTGAGGCTCAGCAGTGGGGTTTAGCAAGGGGCTCAGCAGTGGGGGGCTCATATGCAGGAGGCTGCACGGCAGGGAGCTCCTCTGTTGGTGGCTCAGCAGTGGGGGGCTCATATGCAGGAGGCTGCACGGCAGGGAGCTCCTCTGTTGGTGGCTCAGCAGTGGGGGGCTCATATGCAGGAGGCTGCACGGCAGGGAGCTCCTCTGTTGGTGGCTCAGCAGTGGGGGGCTCATATGCAGGAGGCTGCACAGCAGGGGGCTCCTCTGTGGGTGGCTCAGCAGTGGGGTGCTCATGTGCAGGAGGCTGCACGGCAAGGGGCTCCTCTGTGGGTGGCTCAGCAGTGGGGGGCTCATATGCATAAAGAACCTGAGGATCTCATTAGAATGGCTCTTGAGGAATCTTTTGACTCCAACACTGGCTGGGTTCATGACTTGCGTTGTGCTCTCCACAAGCTAGGATCCAGTAAAAACATCAACATTTTGGAGGCTGTCGATGTCGAAGGTATTATGTCTGAAGTTTTTGAGTCATGGAGGTTTAAGTACCCAAGTGACACCAATGCAGTTAGAGACATCCCTGATGAGAGAAGGGTTGGCTTTAAACGCCTCCGATACCAAAAATGGTTCGCAGCCAACAGCAATGATGAGAATGGCTTGATTCCCTTTACATCCGCCTTACATAAGCAGGATCAGATTCGTTCTATAGCACAGTTTAGAATGGGTTCCCATTGGCTGAACACAGAAAGAATGAGGGTGGTGGATAGAGCACACATCCCTCGCTCAATGAGACACTGTCAAATGTGTGGGTTCCAAAAACCTGAGGATGAAATGAATATGTTTGAGTGCCCTTTTTATAATGATATTCGCCTCCGCTACCAGAAGCTGTTTACAGATATTTATAGGCATGTCCATGAGGATACCAACTTAACCGTATGGAATGTGGAATTCTGCGATTCCACATTCAGAACCTTTATGAATGGAAATGGCACTAAGTCTTTTTGGAGCAACCTAGCCGACTATCTTTCTACTTGTAGAAGAGCAAGACAGGAAGCCCTGGACTGCTTAGTGGCACCGTAATTTATCATCCCTTTTTTTCTTCTTCTTGTGACTTCTCATTTGTTAGCTTCTTACCTCCGCCACTGTAAGTGGTTGAGATCTGGGTCCGGCTCTAAGGGGTTTAATACCTACGCCACCAAAACGGTGGTTGGGAGTTTGGTTTGTTTGTCCTCGACACCCCCCTGATGTAATGGGGTTTTTTGCTTTGTGGGTGCTTTTTCTTTTTGTTTAAAGCACAGAGTCTCATACACCCTCGCGGTGTCAAGTAGACTTTAACATGTAATGTAATGTAATGTAATGTAATGTAATGTAATATGCAGGAGGCTGCACGGAAGCAGGGGGCTTCTCTGTTGGTGGCTCAGCAGTGGGGGCTCATATGCAGGAGGTTGCACATCAGGGGGCTCCTCTGTGGGTGGCTCAGCAGCGGGGGGCTCATATGCAGGAGGTTACACAGCAGGGGGCTCCTCTGTGGGTGGCTCAGCAGCGGGGGGCTCATATGCAGGAGGCTGCACGGCAAGGGGCTCCTTTGTTGGTGGCTCAGCAGTTGGGGGCTCAGGACTAGGTGGCTCATCAATGGGGGGATCGGGACTGAATGGCTCATCAGTGGGGGGCTTAGTAGTGGGGGGTCTAGGACTGGGTTGCTCAGCGGGGCGGCGGGGGCTTAGGACTGGATGGCTTAACAGTGGGGGGCTTAGGACTGGGTGGCTTATCAGTGGGGGGCTCGGGACTGGGGGGCTCGGCAGTGGGGGGGCTTAGGACTGGGTGGCTCAGCAGGGGGGGGCTCAGGACTTGGTTGTTTGGCAGTGAGGGGCTCAGGACTGGGTTGCTAATCAGTGTATTCTAGGCTGGTGGGTTTGAAGCAAGCGACAAGGGCACCAGACTCATTCTTTGCGGTGGTAGCAGAGAAAGCAGAAGCCCACCCTACCCTATCCACCGCATCCCAGCAAGAACCCCACCTCACCCTACCCTATCCACCGCATGCACCCTAGCCAGAACCCCACCCCACCCTACCAACCACCTTTACAAACCACTCCCATTATATGCAGAAAACCACCCCACCCTACCCACCAACTTTACCAACCGCTCCCATTTTATTCTGAACCCCACCCCACCCTACCCACCAACCGCCCTACCCACCAACCACCCTACCCACCGCCCTACCCCCCAACCACCCTACCCACCAACCCACCAACCGCAATTTACCAACCGCTCCCATTTTATGCAGAAACCCACCCCACCCTACCCACTAACTTTACCAACCGCTCCCATTTTATGCAGAACCCCACCCCACCCTACCCACCAACTTTACCAACCGCTCCCAGTATCTGCAGAACCCCACCCCACCCTGTCAACCAACTCTCACACACCTTCATATTAGGCAGGGCAGGCAGATGAATGAGGTTGGTGCGGTGATGCTACCATAGGCCTCGCCCCAACTGCTGCAAACCCACCCTCATCTACTCTCATCGTATGATTCTGATGACGTATGAATGTGCAGTATGTGCAAGCTTGCCCGGTCAGGGTCCAGGGAGGTACAGCTCAGTTACGCATGCTGATGCTGGTGCTGGTGCTGATGCTGATGCTGGTGCTGGTGCTGATGCTGGTGCTGATGCTGATGCTGATGCTGATGCTGATGCTGATGCTGACGCTGACGCTGACGCTGACGCTGACGCTGATGCTGATGCTGATGCTGATGC
Organism: Chlamydomonas sp. ICE-L; assembly: GCA_013435795.1. Classification (NCBI taxonomy): domain Eukaryota; kingdom Viridiplantae; phylum Chlorophyta; class Chlorophyceae; order Chlamydomonadales; family Chlamydomonadaceae; genus Chlamydomonas; species Chlamydomonas sp. ICE-L. Next base: position 30,592,500 of record JACBWV010000626.1, read on the forward strand.
TGATGCTGATGCTGACGCTGATGCTGATGCTGATGCTGATGCTGATGCTGATGCTGATGCTGATGCTGATGCTGATGCTGATGCTGACGCTGATGCTAATGCTGATGCTGATGCTGATGCTGATGCTGATGCTGATGCTGATGCTGTTGCTGTTGCTGATGCTGATGCTGATGCTGATGCTGATGCTGATGCTGATGCTGATGCTGATGCTGATGCTGATGCTGATGCGGATGCTGATGCTGATGCTGATGCTGATGCTGATGCTGATGCTGATGCTGATGCTGATGCTGATGCTGATGCTGATGCTGATGCTGATGCTGATGCTGATGCTGATGCTGATGCTGATGCTGATGCTGATGCTGATGCTGATGCTGATGCTGATGCTGATGCTGATGCTTGTATTGATGGTGGTGGTGGTGGTGGTGGTCAAATGGGACTTGTGAACAATTCGTTGATGTGCCAATGGATATATATGCACTATGTCCAAACTTGCCTGGTCAGGGTCCAGGCAGGGACAGCTCAGTTAAGCAATGTTGTCAGTTATAGAACTGACGCAAATTACCCGTTTGTGTGTATCATCATAGCTGTCCCTGGATAAAAATATATGCATGTACGTGTGTTATAGTCCAATGGTAGCCAAAAAGGCTGAAGGAAGAAACAATTGATGTATTAAATTTTGATGGAAGTACTTATGGCTGCGAGCAGCCTTCAATTATGATGACGATGATGCCACAGCCACAGTTGGCCTGCAATAGCAGACGCAGAGGCTTGTGACCCCCTTCAACCCCCTCCCCTCTCCTCCCCAATACCCCCCCCCCCCTCCTCCCCAATTACCCCCCCCCCCCCCCCCCCTCCTCCCCAATACCCCCCCCCCCCTCCTCCCCAATTACCTCCCCCCCCCCCCTCCTCCCCAATACCCCCCCCCCCCCTCCTCCCCAATTACCCCCCCCCCCCCCCCCCCCCCTCCCTCTCACCTGCAATAGCTTTAGCCTCCACAATCATGCATCAACACCAGCACCACCAAAAGCATCACTACCAGAGGCATCACCACAATCACCACCAGAAGCATCACCGTCCGAGGCATCAACACCATCACTACCAAAAGCATCACCAACATCACCACCAAAATTATCACCACCAGAGGCATCACCACCATTAACACCATAAGCATCACCACCAGAGGCTTACGGAGGGAGCTGAGTGCCTAGGGCAGTTGGGTGGTATGAAGGCCCACTTGGGGGGGGGGGGGGGGGGGGGGTCTGGTCGGGGGATGGGAGTGGCCCCCATGTCCCTCATGGTTTGGGCCCATGTGGTGGGTGGGTTGTGGAGGTACTTGGCATGGCCAGCTAGATGTGAGATGGCAATGAGTTCGTAGGTTCCCCTATGTCTCTTGGCAGAGGTGAGTTTGCCCTCCCTCTAGATTAAGGAGGGGGTGAAGGGCTTGGCCTTGGGGGGAAGAGTGGCTAGCTCCATAACCCATGAGTGACTGAGGAGCTTGCTATGGGAATAGGTGGATTTGTGTGGGCCCAAGAGGATGGTGCACGTGGGGATATCAAGGTTGTGAGCATGTATGGCACTGCCTAATGCCTATCTAACAGCCTTGTGGGCCTCTTCAAGGTTCTGGCTGGTGAGTGTGTGTTTCCCCCGTACCGGAAGGTTGGGTGTAGCATTGGGGTCCTAGGCCAAACAGCTGGCCAATGGGGATAGGGGTGTTTCCCATGGGGAGGTGGGGACTCATTAGGATGGGTGATGTGTCTAGGTCAGCTGTTATTACCAAGGTGGACATAGCTTGATGCATGGCAAGGGAGGGATTCGAGATGGTAGTGTCTTTGTGCTGTGATAGGAAAGCGGCTACGTCTCCAAAAAAGATTCTTGAGTGTGCTGTGGAGGGCCCATAGGTGGGGAGAGTGTGGTGGTATGGTAGTTGTGGTGAAGGTGGAGTTGAGGGAGGGATATATGACCGACACAATGGCTTGTTGGTGAGTAAACGTAGGCGGTGTCCCCGTTGTTGAGCTGAGGGGGGAGGTGGTGGTATGTGGCATTCAGGTAGGGTACCGGCCTAGATGTGGTATTTGCTGGGGGGGGGGGGGGGGGGGGGGGGGGGGGGGGATATTCAAGTCTGGGTGGTGGTCTGCTGTTTTAATGATGAGGTGTTGCCTCAGTTGCAACTATTGGCTGTACCATTTGGCATTGAGATCTCCTCCCTCCGCCCACTGTCATTTTCGTTGGAAGTTAGTGAGGTGGAGGTCTTGTCTGGGAGGGGGGAGGGGAGCAGGGGGGGAGATGTGGGGGCAGTTTTGGTGTTGTAGGCCTTGAGGAGTTCCTGGAATCTGGTAGGACCAACCAGTATGGTGATTTGTTCTACTGTGAGATGGATGGGGGACCAGGTGGCCACAATGGATGTGGTAGAGGAGTAGGTGTGGGAGTGCACGGGAAGGCCAGCAGATGTGTGGCAAAGAAAATGTTGGCAGAGAATGGTGCATGGGACCCTCCAGTGTCTGTGATGGGGGTTTCTCGAGGTTCGGTGGCCTTCCTCTTTTGGGCTCTGAAGCCAAGGAGGTGGGTCAGGCTATGTTGGTTGCCATATAGGAGGTGGAGGAGCTTGGCTGGGGTGGGGGGAGCAAGAGGGTCTGGGGTAGAGACAGCATGCGCTAGGGCGTCAGGGGAGCTGTTCTTACGGATGGTGTGGTGTTATTAGTAGGAAGCGTCAGTGCATTTGTGAGTGTAATTTCTGATGAATTGCATTCTGGCTGTCCAGGTAATCTTGGGGTCAGTGTTCCAGGCTTGAGAATACTTGGGTGGGTGAAGATAGGACTCTCTGGCCCACCACATGTGGGCATTGGATGTAGGGACATCCTCGATATTATGCATGGGGGGCTGTGTTGTGGGTGGGGTAGAGATGCCTGCGATGGGGGTCAAGGGTCAATGCAGTAGAGGGGGGCGGTGTCCTAGTTGTAAAGGTGGTGGCTCATGGTATATGTGGAGAACTTGGTAATGTGCCGGCGGGGGATGCGTAGGTGGATGGGGAGGGTCCTGGATGCCAAGGGCAGGGGGCTGGGACAGGACATGTGCACATGGGTGGAGATTTTGCTGCCGTACAGCTCAGGACTTCGAAAGTAAAAATGACGAAGCTTATCGTAATGTGACAGGCCGTGTTGGATATCAGCTAAGTCAACATGTACCAATTCCACCATGCCACTTGGCAGCCTATGTTTGATTATTATTGCGGCTGATATTCAGGGACACAGATTCCTTGCTGTATGACGTGCGGGGGGTCCGCGTCGCTTTGTGGAAGTACATACATATATAACTTCGGTACTTTTGTGATGTTTTTTGTCCCTTCTTTTTTAGGCAGATAGATTGGTGGAAAGCGAGCGTGCATGCCTCTATGTAGGGATGAAATTAGGGATCCGGTTTAAGGGTTTTGATAGCCCTAGTTAGGATGTTGGCTATAGCTGGCGTCTCACACGACATACAAAAAAACGCGCAGCACGACAGCACCAGCAGTGCGGACAAACCAGATGCGCCGGTCGAAACCAGACGCGCATCTTGTCACGACCAGACGTGCGACATCGGTTGAGTACATGCGTGACTGACCACAACCAGACATACGACTGATAAAGGCCATGCATGCATCACACAAAACCAGACGCGCGATCGGCGTTCGTCACGACCTGTATTTTCGTCTGGAAATTCACCAGTAATTCACTAAAATTTAAAACAAAATAAAAAAAAGAAAAACTTGCAGCATCTAGGAAGCTTCCCGAAAGGCAGGAGTTGCAGTGAACTCCGCCATTTAACACAGGCACACACACACGCACACACATCACGGATCCCGATGATTTATTTTACAAGGCAGATAACTAAATAAATAGTTATTCGGAGGCGTGAGGTTGAGGGGGCCAGCCCGTTTGCTTACACTGGGTTATGTATGCATTATCATGGATCAAATACATGTTATGTATGCATCATCATGTATCTAACGAATTTTATGCATGTATCATCATGTGTCCAAGGGATGTTATGCACGTATCATCATGTGTTCATGGTATGTTATGTATGTATCATCATGTGTCCAAGGTATGTCATGTACATATAATCATACATCTAATGAATATTATGCACGTATCATCATGTGTCCAAGGAATGTTATATATGTATCATAATGTGTCCAAGGTATGTCATGTACGTATCATCATGCATATAATGAATGTCATTCACGTATCATCATGTGTCCAAGGGATGTTATGTATGTTTCATCATGTGTCCAAGGGATGTTATGCAAGCTTGTCTTGGGTCAAAAATGGCAAGCCAAAGAGCATATACTGTAATGTTATAATGTAAAACAACCCACAACGCACCTGTAGTCACTGTCCTGTCTGCGCCACTCCGAACAAATCGGCCATAATGCCCTCCCCAAAGCCTTGGCATCGGTAGAGTACCCCTGTAGCATCAGTTGTGCGGTTTTGAGTACAGATGCGGATACGGTATGGATACGGTATGGATATGGTATGGATACGGTACAGATACCGTACGAATACGGTTCGGTACAGAGACGGTACAGATACGGTACGGATACGGTACAGATACGGTACGGATACGGTACGGATACGGTACGGATACGGTACGGATACGGTACGGATACGGTACGGATACGGTACGGATACGGTACGGATACGGTACGGATACGGTACGGATACGGTACGGATATGGTACGGATACAATACGGATACGGTACGGATACGGTACGGATACGGTACGGATACGGTACGGATACGGTACGGATACGGTACGGATACGGTACGGATAAGGTACAGATACGGTACGATACATTTTACAGTAGCTGCCCACCTCCTGGGGTTCAATTTCTTTCATAAAAGAAAAAAGGGCCAAATAACAAATGGTACAACCCCCAATTCTCACGATACATTGATTACATGTGCATATGGTGTGGATGTAATCCAGGCATAGACGCAGAGGCGCTCTACTGCTCAAAATGTTGGAGCACGACTAGGCGTGTGTGTACTGCTAGGGGGAGGACCCGTGTACTGCCCACGTAGCAGACCCTTCGTCTTTTTTTAGTCAGCCACTCTGTGGCTACTGACCTCACTGAATGCCAAACCATGTAACGATGAAGTGGAATACTTTGTCCCTTGTCGTCTAGATAGCAGCCCCTCTATTGCGCCAACACTAAAGCCTTCAGAATTGCTCGCTCAAGCTAGAATGTATTCCTGTATGTATAGGTATGTATGCTACAGACCATGGGATAGGCCAAATCGGCTTGAGGGACTTTCCCAACTGGGCAGGAAGGGCTAACAATACAAAACTTTGATTAATTGAACCCCCAAACAATCGTTGATAATTGAAATATAAATCATAATTAAATCCTCATCCCACATGGGACAATAATTTAATAGGGCGATTCTGATCGCATTTGTAAATGAATTGTATAGTGTATTTCCATCCTTAAAGGAATCAGGGTTCAGGACCAGCTTCCTGCTTGAGTCTTCACCAACCAATCCAGGTTCGATTAAAAAATGTAAAGCGATCCCTCGTGTACGGTATGTGCCAGTCTGTGCATTAGAGCAGATGGCACTTTTTTGCACTTAATGTATGTTATTAATGACGTCTGGAGGCACGTCCCAAATGAAATATTATAATTAATAATTAATAATGCAATAAATTTGATTTGATTTGATTTAATTTGAGTTTATTATTGCAGTGTATGTATGTTCCAGTCCACACCCAATAACATTGGGCTAAAAGGAATTTACCAACCACAAATAGTCAAGACATTAACAATCTTATATAATATATCATGAGATGCTATTACCGGTAACAAGAACTGGAAGATCTGCCCCCCCCCCACCCACCCACCCACCCACCCACCCACCCAAAAAAATCAAAGGGGCACAGACCTGGTATCAAATCGGCAGTGCAATAAAAAGTGCATAATAGAGGAATCGCCAGATTCATTTATCTAAGCTACTACCGGTATGTTTATTCTGTTACAGTCCAGGAAAAGCTAAATAGGCTAAAGTGACTTTCCCAACCATGAAATCAAGAGGGGCCAACAATAAAAATAACTGATGAACTGAACCCCGAACAAGCGTCTTACCGACGGAGGCTCCGAGTTCGTTATGCAGTGAAAGATTAATTTTGCGATTCTCATCGCACTAGCTACTATATATCTACCCTACCCTATCATCATAGCAGCGCATATTGTTTCGTTTGGAAATTGCTATGCAGTTATTTTACTAAGGATTTGGGATGATTTGGACGCACATATATAATCCAGTGCAAGCAAACTGGCTGGCCCCCTCAACCTCACGACTCGTACTAATATAAGGCGTACTATTGGTTCGTTTATAAGCGGACTGCACGATGCCCGTGTGTAACATTTGGGAAGGTAAACACACCAAACGTTGCAATAATGCTACAGTATCCTGCACTCGATTTCCCCCATGTCACCACCGTACTTACTTGCTCCATAGTGGGACGATTCCTAGTCCGATGGAGGCGCATTCTTGCCGCAAGCATCCCCAGGGACTGAGGAACTCAACAAAAAAGCAAGCAGAGTCAGGAGTATCGAAGACTTTATCATTTTATTTCGACGAGCAAGTAAGAGGCAGGGGAAGGTGCCGTGCTACTAGTAGTGTAGGCAGAAAGTCAGAAGACGAGAACTAGGCTTATCATTCGCAGTCAATATCAGCTCGCAGGTAGCAGTGGTCTGAGGATATCGCGCCAGAAATGATGTAAACGAACGGATATATTATGATCATACAGGTAAATCATACATTTACTCGTTGAAAGTGTAGCTAGATAACAATGTAGATAACAATGTAGATAACAGGTTGATATCGTGAGTCTGTCACTTATTAACTGGTTGATATCGGAGATCTGCAACTGGCTACCGGTAGAAAGGACAGGCAGACACATGCAAAGGCTTCCTTTCAAGTTCCCCTCCCGAATAAAGCCCAAAGCCATACTGGATGCACTTAGTTCAGATTCCTTTGTTATACAAACTTTGATTCAAATCTTTGGATGGAAAAGTTTGGAAAATACTCTTTAAGTCAGATACTACAGATCCAGATTAACCGATTCCTGTCGGTCTACCCACGCTTTTCTCTCAGAAATGGTATGTGCATCCGTCCCGCAAGTTAGTCGACGGGAAGTTGTGGACTTGTGGGCAGACAGACGCCAATGGTGGGTTTTTTGGCGTTTGTTTTTTGTCCTGATATGTCCTGATAAGTAAAAAATCATTTACCGCCCTCAACTAAGCAGATACACCACGGTTACACCGGTCACACTGGAGGAGGAGGAGGAGGAGGAGGAGGAGGAGGAGGAGGAGGAGGAGGAGGAGGAGGAGGAGGAGGAGGAGGAGGAGGAGGAGGAGGAGCAATTTAACCTAAGGGTTCGGCGCCCGTGAGCGCCCTCTGGCGACGCCAGCCGGCGTTGCGCATGACCTGCGGATGCCGCATGGAAGCTTCGAGACGCAGAAGACCGAGACCGAGACCCAGACCGAGACCCAGACCGAGACCCAGACCCAGATCGAGACCGAGACCGAGACCCAGATCGAGACCGAGACCGAGACCCAGACCGAGACCCAGACCCGCCCAGACCCAGACCGATACACAGACCCAGACCGAGACCCCAGACCGATACACAGACCGATACCCAGACCGAGGCACAGACCGATACACAGACCCAGACCGAGACCCAGTCCCAGACCGAGACCCAGGCCGAGGCACAGACCCAGACCGAGACACAGACCCACGAAACCTCGACCGTGCGAGAGGTGACCGCCCGGCAGGGCGGTCACCTCTAGTTTGGCAGGTGAGTGCTGGACTAGGGGGGGCAAAATGTGACATTCATTACTAGGAAACTTTGAACGGACGCCAGCTGTCATTCGGGCAGTACAAAACGTAGCAGCGACTGACACCGCACCTACCATCCAATCATCCATTGCATCTTACACTCCAGCCAGGTATATTCGTAGTTTCGCTTCAGATAATTTAACTAGGGGGAGACAGGAGATCAGCCGCAGGATGCTGGGAAGGGGAGCGGAGATGCATTTGAATTGTGACGAGAAGGCGCCACGGAGTGAATAAAAGGTGGGTGGCAGATAAGTGATGCTTTAATGGCCAAGTAGAAGTTAGTTTGATCGTCATTTGCTATCGAATTATTGCTTGCAATTCTCAACCTAATTGGACGCCATCGCTCCAATGCCCCACCTGATGAGTAACCTGCATTGATTTAATTGAAGCTTGTACCTCTCTCTTGAAAGTCTGAAAGCTTACAAGCTGGGAAGCTTCCCAGATCAGATATCTGATTAAACGGATCCATCTCATACCACAATATCACCAACTCTGACAGAAGTTCAAGAGGATAAATCAGCGACCCGAATGGAATGCCATGGGTTACCGTAATCTAAGTCTCAAAATAAATCTCAGCATTCCCCGATGGTAAGCTTGCTCAGGTGACATAGCTCAAACAAGCATAATGTATGGTAGTTTGGCAGAGTTTGATTACATTATTCCAGGGGAACCACAAAGCTGTATCGGTTTGAAAGCATAGGTCCAGCCAGATAAGCTGATTCAACTAAAATATGAAACATTGAAGGGTGGGCTATCCAGATACTCCATCCATACATCAGCAAATAGCCAACCTTGTCATACTTACATACTTAAGTGCGAGCAATGACTGCTTGCACTAACGTGTGACCAGGTTTGATCTTCTAAGAAATAAACGGGTATTGAGTAATCTCAGCCTGGACTCTATCACTGCTTTCACTTCTTAAATCACTGCTATCACTTCTGAAATCACTGCTATCACTTCTGAAATCACTACTAGCACTTCTGAAATCACTGCTATCACTTATGAAATCACTACTATCACTTCTGAAATCACTGCTATCACTTCTGAAATCACTTCTGTCACTTCTGAAATCACTGCTATCACTTCTGAAATCACTGCTATCACTTCTGAAATCACTACTATCACTTCTGAAATCACTGCTATCACTTATGAAATCACTGCTATCACTTCTGAAGTCACTTCTGTCACTTCTGAAATCACTATTATCACTTCTGAAATCTTTGCTATCACTTCTGAAATCACTGCTATCACTTCTGAAATCACTATTATCATCACTTCTGAAATCTCCGCTTCCACTTCTGATATCAATGCTATCACTTCTGAAATCACTACTTACACTTCTGAAACCAGTACTTACATTTCTGAAATCACTGCTATCACTTCTAAAATCACTGCCATCACTTCTGAAATCACTACTAACACTTCTGAAACCACTACTAACATTTCTTAAATCACTGCTAACACTTCTGAAATCACTACTATCACTTCTGAAATCAATACTGTCACTTCTGTAATCAATACTATTCCAATCTGTGTGCATTGAATTATATGCCCACATTGAATGCCTTGTATGTTAGTTGTTGTAGTCCAGGGTTAGACTCAAAAGACTGAAGGGACTTTCTCAACCGTGGCAGGATGGGCTTCAACAAAAAGCACTGATATAACTGAATCCCAAACAACCGTTCCCTTGTTGGAATCTTTGACCAATCAGAGATTCAAGTGTGGGCATCTAATTGAATGAACGTGTGCAGTAGTAGTGTACATGTTCATTAAACTAGATGTCCACATTGGACTAATCTTTAACTCTGTTACCACATCCATGATATGGCAGTCTGTACTCACGAGTTGGGTGTTGTGGAGTGTGTTCTACCCATGTGGTGATTACTAGCCGAACGAACCTGGAGCTGGTGAAGGCTGATATACAATGAAATCGAAAACAAAAAATGATACCGCATATATTGCCTACAGCACATGTATGTATGCAGATTACAGCCCAGGGATAGGCAAAATGGGCTAAATGGACTTGCCCAACCGTGATAGGAAGCCTATGCTCATATGTCCTACGTCCTATGCTCACATTTCCTATGCTCACATGTCTGCACCATATCCCATGCAGGAATACTGGCCAAAGATCTTCGCAACACTGATTCGGCACCCCTCCAGCACCATAGCCCATTGTGCTCAACTTTCATCACTGCCTACCAGGAGTTGCAAAGGTGAGCTAATCATTTGTCACATGATGTAATGTAATATAATATAATGTAATGTAATGTAATGTAATGTAATGTAATGTAATGTAATGTGTTGTAATATGATGTAAAACAAAGGTAATGATAACACCTGGTGGGGTGTGGTGTTAAGGGAGCCCGTCGTACGCGGGTGGGGAGCCTCCTACCTCAACTGGACAAGCTACCATCGCGGTTGACAACGACCTGCAACGCCAAGAGCGACCGAAGGGGGAATCGAACCCCCGACTTTACGTTCTCAAAGTGATTTAGTCTACCACTAGACCAATGTATATCACTGAAAGAGGCTATATAATGTAATGTAATCTCTTTTTTTAAGTCATGTACTCATGTCCCCTACTTCAGATTTTGGCTACTACAAAAGGCTCTTAAAATCTTCACCTGCACCTTCAAATTCAAAGGCTCTCAAAAGCTATGCATCTTCCAATTCAAAGCCTCTCAAATAAAATCTATGCACCATCCAATTCAAAGTCTCTAAAAGCTATGCACCTTCCAATTCAAAGTCTCTCAAAAGCTATGCACCTTTGTCACATCTCTACTTCAGTCATGTTCCGTAGTTTCACTTTTGGCTGCCACAAGATGGTCAATGTGTCTGGGATACTGAACTACAGCCTGATCAATGAGCTGAGCTGCAGAATCTGGCTAAGCTTTTTGACAGTTTGCCCCATGTGTTCAAGATTCAAAGCCCGCAGGAGCTGAAACCACACATAAAATTTCTGGAAAGCTCCTGATTCAAATTCCCTGAAAAAGTATTTAGCTTCAAGTGGAGCTCTGAATCCTGGTCATCTTGGTGTGTGTGTGTGTTCAAGTGGTGGGGACAATAAGTGATTGGAAGGAGCATAGCTTTTGAGCGCTTTTGAATTGGGGAAGAGTAAGGTGGCCATGTTGTTCAGCTAAACAGCTTGGTATCCAGCCTGTTTTTGGGAGAGATTGTTGCTCAGCTAGTCAGATTTCTGAAATGGAGCCAGAAGAGGGTCTGTATCTCAATGGATGAGCTTCTAGAAAATGGGGTATGCGTCAAATGATAACCCCATATTTTTTATATTTTATGGGCTTGGAATGCTCCCATCTCCTTGTCACTTAGAGTCTTAGACCCTAGGGTTTGATCTTCCAAGTCTGGATGGGGGAAAACTACATATAGCTTGGATGGGTGGGTTCTGGCATGAATGTGAGTGGGCTTTAACCAAGGGGTAGTATTAGTTTTAAGGGTTTACAAGTTTTAAATCTGCTGGGGTAAATATATACAGGATCTTTCAGGATCTGAGATGCCTACTTATATGATCAGAAACCTACCTCACAAAGTAGTTCGTAATATACTAATATGCCTAGATTCAGAACTTTCTCCCACTACCTGAAGATAGAAAATGATAGATGGAAGCTAAACCCATTGTCCCTTTCGAATGATCGATTTGTCAACTATGTGTGTCTGGAATTGTTTAAGAGGAACATCATGTTTATTTTGAAGTACTGATTAAGAGTTACTGAATATGAGAAGAAAGTATTAGAACATGAATTCCCAAGCTGAGAGCAACACGAGTCCTCTACATTATCTGATGTGCAATCCAGAAGTGGAAGGTTGTGCGAAGTTAACTCTGTCTATCCATGAATTTATGAAGAGATATAATCAAGCATATTTTGACATATTGGATCAAGCCCTGCCCTGCCCTGCCTTGCCCTCTCACCTCTCACCTCGCTCTCACCCTTCACCTCTCACCTGCCACCTGCCACGTTCCACTTGCCACTTGCCACCTGCCACATACCTTCAAGTTGACAAAATCTGCTTTCCAGAACTGCTGAAATAGTAATGTGTAGCCAAGTGGTCGGCTCAGACTATGGAGTTTCATAGGAGCTGCTATTAAAAGCAAAAAATAATACCCCACTATTCTACCTTCCCCCCCCTTGTCCTACACCACTTACCATCCCCCTTATGCTGTGTCCTCTACCCCTACACCCCTTGGCAGTAACTTACCCCCTACCCCCACTCCTCCCTTCTCCCTCCTCCTTTAGACCCCTCCCCCCCCCCCCCCCCCCCCCAGGCCCCCCCCTCTCCCCTTCACCATCCATCCATGCCCCCCCTCTTTGCGTCCTTCTCTAGGTCTGGTCCTACCGCCACAGTCGCGTGGGCACTGTCAAACTTGTGCCCCCCCCCCCCCCCCCCCCCCCCCCCCCCCATATTCTCCCCATTGACTTCACTATCCCACACATCCCCTCTTTGTTTCCCTCTACAGGTCTGGTTCTTCCGCCACAGTCGCGTGAGCACTGTCGAACTTATGAACAAGCCCCCCCTCTCCTTCACCATCCCATGCAGCCCATCTGTGCTGCGTCCCTCTCCAGGCCTGGTTCTACCACCACAGTCGCGTGGGCACTGTCAAACTTGTACCCCCCCCCCCCCCCCCCCCCCCCCCCCCCCCCCCCCTCCGGTATCTTCCCTCCCTCCCGTCACCATCCATTGCACCCCCTGTTTGCGTCCCTCTCCAAGACTGGTCCTACCACCACAGTCGCGTGAGCACAGGCGAGCTTGTGAACAAGTCCCCCCCCCCACCCCACCCCACCCATCCACCCCCCCACACACACATTCCCACCACAAATCCCACCACCGCACCCCACACCACCGCACGACACACCACCGCAACACACACCACCAACCCCCACCCCACCGCAACCAATATCACACCACCCTCACCCAGATCCCCACCCAATCGCAACCCAACACCCCGTAAGCCGACACCACTGCACCAAAGCCCATTCTGCTGCTGAGCACCTGCCACAATCACCTCCTCTGACACGGACGTGGTCTGGGATGTAGAGCAAGGCTTGGCGTGGCGTGGCCAGGCCTACGCCCCTCCCATTATCCTCTCACCAAACCTTGTCCCATCCATTGTACCAGCAAGAGCGCCCCACATGGAAGCTGCTGAGCACCTGACACAATCACCTCCTCTGACATGGACGTGGGCTTGAACATGGGCTGGGCAGGGCTTGGCATGGCGTGGCCAGGCCTACGCCTCTCCAATTATCCACTCACCAAATCCTGTCCCACCTACTGTAGCAGCAGGAGCGTTTCCCAAGGAAGCTGCTGAGCACCTGCCGCAACTACCTCCCCTGACATGGAAGTGGTCTGGGACGTGAGTGATGCAAGCAAGGCTTGGCGTGACGTGGCCAGACCTACGCCTCTCCCATTATCCACTCAACAAACCTTGTCCCATCCACTGTAGCATCAGGAGCGCTCCCAGGGAAGCTGCTGAGCACCTGCCACAATCACTTCATCTGACACGGACGTGGTCTGGGATGGGACGTGATGCAAGCAAGGCTTGGCGTGGCCAGGCATACGCCTCTCCCAGCATTCACTCACCTAATAAACCTTGTCCCGCCCACTGTAGCAGCAGGAGCGCTCCCCAGGGAAGATGCTAAGCACCTGCCACAACCGTCTCCTCTGACACGGACGTGGTATATCTGGGACGTGGAGCAGGGCTTAGAGTGGCCAGGCATACGCCTCTCCCAGCATCCACTACTCACCAAACATTGTCCCACCCATCGTAGCAGCAGGAGCGCTCCCCACAGAAGCTGCAGAGCACCTGCCACAACCACCTCCTCAGACACGGACGTGGTCTGTCTGAGACGTGGAGCAAGGCTTGGGGTGGCGTGGCCAGGCCTACGCCTCTCCCGTTACTAACCCAAGCACCAAACCTTGTCCCATCCATTGTAGCAGCAAGAGCGCTCCCAAGGGAAGCTGCTGAGCACCTGCCACAACCACCACCTCTGATACGGACATGGTCTGGGACGTGATGCAAGCAAGGCTCGGCGTGGCAGGGCCCGGCCTACGCCTCTCCCATTATCCACCCACCAAACCTTTTCCCATCCACTGTAGCAGCAAGAGCGCTCCCCAGGGAAGCTGCTGATCACCTGCCACAACCACTTCCTTTGACACGGATGTGGTCTGGGACAAGGAGCAAGGCATAGCGTGGCTTGGCCAGGCCTACGCCTCATCCATTATCCACTAACAAAACCTTATGCATTCATCAGACTGAGTCCCACCCATTGTAGCAGCAAGAGCTCTCCCCATAGAAGCTGCTGAGCACCTGCCACAACCACCTCCTCTGACACGGACGTGGTCTACCTGGGACATGGAGCAGGGCTTGGCGTGGGGTGGCCATGCATACGCCTTCACCATTATCCACTCACCAAACCTGATGCACTCACCAAACCTTGTCCCACCCATTGTAGCAGCAGAAGCGCTCCCCAGGGAAGCTGCTGAGCACCTGCCACAACCACCTCCTCTGACACTGACGCGGTCTGGGACGTGGAGCAAGGCTTGGCGTGGCGTGGCCAGCCCTACTCCTCTCCCATTATCCACTACTAACCAAACCATTATCCACTACTCACCCGCCACAATCACCTCCTCTGACACAGACGTGGTCTGGGATGTGGAACAAGGCTTGGGGTGGCGTGGCCAGGCTTCCGCCTCTCCTAGCATCCACTCACCACCCTTATCCACTCATCAAACCTTGTCCCACCCATTGTAGCAGCAGGAGTGCTCCCTAGGGAAGCTGCTGAGCACCTTCCGCTACCGCCTCTTCTGACACGGACATGGTCTGGGACGTGGGGCAGGGCTTGGTGTGGCCAGGTATATGCTATCCCATTATCCACTCACCACCCTTATCCACTCGCCAAACCTTGTCCCACCCACTATAGCAGCAGGAGCGCTTCTCAGGGAAACTTCTGAGCACCTGCCACAACCAATTCCCATTGTCTGACACAGATGTGGACTGGGACGTGGGGCAGGGCTTGGCGTGGCCAGGTCTACGCCTCTTCCAGCATCCACTCACCAAAGCTGAAGCACTCACCAGACTGAGTCCCACCCATTGTAGCAGAAGGGGCGCTCTCCAAGGAAGCTACTGAGCACCTGCCGCAACCACCTCCTCTAACACAGACGTGGTATATCTGGGACGTGGAGCAGGGCTTGGCATGCATGGCAATGCATACACCTCTCCCAGCATCCACTCATCACCCTTATCCACTCACCAAACCTTAATCCATCCCACCCACTGTAGCAGCAGGAGCGCTCCCCAGGGAAGCTGCTGAGCACCTGCCACAACCACCTCCTCTGACACTGACGCGGTCTGGGACGTGGAGCAAGGCTTGGCGTGGCGTGGCCAGCCCTACTCCTCTCCCATTATCCACTACTAACCAAACCATTATCCACTACTCACCCGCCACAATCACCTCCTCTGACACAGACGTGGTCTGGGATGTGGAACAAGGCTTGGGGTGGCGTGGCCAGGCTTCCGCCTCTCCTAGCATCCACTCACCACCCTTATCCACTCATCAAACCTTGTCCCACCCATTGTAGCAGCAGGAGTGCTCCCTAGGGAAGCTGCTGAGCACCTTCCGCTACCGCCTCTTCTGACACGGACATGGTCTGGGACGTGGGGCAGGGCTTGGTGTGGCCAGGTATATGCTATCCCATTATCCACTCACCACCCTTATCCACTCGCCAAACCTTGTCCCACCCACTATAGCAGCAGGAGCGCTTCTCAGGGAAACTTCTGAGCACCTGCCACAACCAATTCCCATTGTCTGACACAGATGTGGACTGGGACGTGGGGCAGGGCTTGGCGTGGCCAGGTCTACGCCTCTTCCAGCATCCACTCACCAAAGCTGAAGCACTCACCAAACCTTGTCCCACCCATTGTAGCAGCAGGCGCACTCTCCAAGGAAGCTGCTGAGCACCTGCCGCAACCACCTCCTCTAACACAGACGTGGTATATCTGGGACGTGGAGCAGGGCTTGGCATGCATGGCAATGCATACACCTCTCCCAGCATCCACTCATCACCCTTATCCACTCACCAAACCTTAATCCATCCCACCCACTGTAGCAGCAGGAGCGCTCCCCATGGAAGCTGCTGAGCACCTGCCGCAACCGTCTCCTCTGACTCAGACGTGGTCTATGTGGGACGTGGAGCAGGGCTTGCGCGTGGCGCGGCCGGGTATTGGCGTGGCCGGGCGTACGCCTCTCCTAGCATCCAATCACCAAACCTGATGCACTCACCAAACCTTGTCACACCCATTTTAGCAGCAGGAGCACTCCCCAGGGAAGCTGCTGAGCACCTCCCACCACCACCTCCTCTGACACGGACGTTGTCTGGGACGTGGGGCAGGGCTTGGTGTGGTCAGGTATATGCTATTTCATTATCCACTCACCACCCTTATCCACTTGCCAAACCTTGTCCCACCCACTATAGCAGCAGGAGCGCTCCCCACAGAAGCTGCTGAGCATCTGCCGCAACCGCCTCCTCTGACACGGAGGTGCACTGGGATGTGGGGCAGGGCTTGGAGTGGACAGTCCAACGCTTCTCCCATTATCCACTCACCAAAGCTGAAGCACTCACAAAACCTTGTCCCACCCATTGTAGCAGCAGGCGCACTCCCCAAGGAAGCTGCTGAGCATCTGCCACAACCACCTCCGCTGAAACAGACGTGGTCTGGGACATGATTAAGCAAGGCTTTGCGTGGCGGGGCCAGGCCTTCACCTCTCCCATTATCCACTCACCAAAACTTGGCCCACCCATTGTAGCAGCAGGAGCGCTCCCCAGGGAAGCTGCTAAGCACCTGCCACAAACACCTCCATCCTCTGAGATGGACGTGTGCAGGGCTTGGCATGGCGTGGCCAGGCCTACACCTCTCCCATAATCCACTCACCAAACCTGATGCAGTCACCAGACCTTTTAACACCCATTGTAGTATGTAGCAGGAGCGCTTGACAGGAAAGCTGCTGAGCACCTGTTGCAACTGCCTCCTCTGACACAGACATGGTCTGGGACTTGGAGCAAGGCTTGGCGTAACGTGGCCAGGCCTACGCCTCTCACATTATCCACTCACCAATCCTGATGCACACATCAGCCACTCACCAAACCTTGTCCCACCCACTGTAGCAGCAGGAGCGCTCCTCGGGAAGCTGCTGAGCACCTGCCGCAACCAATTCCTCTGAAACAGACGTGGTCTAGAACGTGGAGCAGGTAGGGCTTGGTGTGGCGTGGCCAGGCCTAAGCCTCTCCCATTATCCACTCACCGAACCTGATGCACTCACCAAACATTTACCCACCCATAGTTTTGGTAGGAGCGCTCCCCAGGGAAGCTGCTGTGCACCTGCCGCAACCTCTTCCTCTGACACAGACGTGGTCTGTCTGGATGTGGAGCAGGGCTTGGTGTGGCCAGGTCTACGCCTCTCCCATTCTCCTGTCACCAAACCTGGAGCACTCACCAAACATTGTCCCACCCATTGTAGCAGCATGCGCTCTCTCCAAGGAAGCTGCTGAGCACCTGCCGCAACCACCTCCTCTGACACGGATGTGGTCTATATGGGACTTGGAGCAAACCCCTCGACCCCACCCCTCGAAAAGCGATACAACTTGCTATGATACCTTTTGATGCGTCTCGGATCTATCTACTTATCCTCATGTACCTATACTCCCCCTCTGTAGTCTACTTCAAGATCACTTCCCAAGAAAGCTGCTGCTACGGACCTGCCACTACCCCCATCCACCCTTGACACCCCGCCGGCGGGTTGATATTCTGTGCAAGTAGTTGTGGCGCAATTTGTTATGGTTCAGGTAAACTAACTTGCAGACAGAAATATGTATTGTATTATGCTTGGGGTTATGTGACATGCCTTGCAATATTTGTGGTACATGGATTAGGGGTCCGACTGAGTTTGTTTGGTTTAAACCCGGTAAAGACCTGGGTTTGCTCCCCATCTGCTACGGGCTTGATGGTCATGTGCATGATGTAGAATGTGGTGGGGGAACAGCCAAGTGGGGAAGCGCTGCAGAGATAGGGGCAGTGCGTGTGTGGTGGGGGTGGGGGTGGGGGTGGGGGGTGGGGTGGGGTAATGACCAGGGTTGACTACTTGTCTGCTGCGGGCTTGATGTTCATGTACCGTACGTAGAGTGCAATGTGGTGGGGGAACAGCCAAGTATAGTGCACACCACATCCTAGAGTACATGACCAAGCTCGCAACAACCAGCCCACCATGCAATGGTCATTAGTTAATCCCCCCCCCCCCCCCCCCCCCCCCTTCTCCACCACACATACAAACACACACATGCACACATACAAACACACACGCACATACACACGCACATACACACACACACACACACACACACACAAACAGCTAAAAAAATAAACAGTGACCACCAGAGTTTCTTTTTCGGGCTACGCATGGCTTGGCTGTTTCCAGCCAGCTCCATGATCCAGCAGCAACTGGTTCAAGAGCGAAGCTTTCAGCTGCGTTGGAATGCCTGTCATTATAGTATAGTTATAGTACATATACCAGCTGTTGGGTACACACTCAATGTACCGGTAAAGATTGGGCGAGGTCCCCCTTTTGGTTCCGATATATCCCCCAAGAAGCTGCCAAGAATCATGTCAGAAAAGCTGGAAAGAAGAGCCCTGGTCGGTCCTCTGGTGTCTATATAGACATTCATGTGAAATTATGTGACGTGTTTTTATATAGATAGTTATAGTCGACCGTGTGTACATAATAACAAAACATTGTATGTAGGTAGGTATTTATGTAGGTAAGTAGGTAGGTAGGTAGGCACCCGACGCCATACAACACAACCAGGCATCATTCAAACGAGCACCATAGGCGCATGTCTGCCTTGCGCTTTCGGTTTAACGTCCTGATCTTGTTTGCAACGTAAACTCATGTATGTATGTATGTCAGGTTGCTTCTTCGAGCAGGGTGTGTAACTGGATACTACAAAGCGATTTTGCGCACGCTTTTAAAGCCCAACTGTCCGTTTCGCGCAGTTTTTCAACCCTCTATGGGCGCAGCGCGCGCGCAGTTTTTGTGCGTTTTGCACAGCAAAGCGCTGGCCAATTTGACGTTTTTGCGCTTTAAGCGCTGACCAATTTGACACAAATTAGTACCCTGGTATGTAACTCAGCGCCCTATGAGCGAACTGGGGCGATGAGATCAACGCGAACCCTAGCTCCCTAAAGCGATCGATAACTTGAACGCGGAACTGCTAACTAATGCGCGACCGATACCCGTTGGGAGCGTTGGGCGAACCCTAGCTCGACAACCCGTATAATTTATGTCGCGCAATACCAGTTGCGCGTTCACCTCATCACTTCTGTCGAAGTATGGGTCCTGGTTCAATGTTCAGCCAACGGGTCAGGGTTCGCCACTGGACCAGGGTTCCCCACAGCCGATATGTGAATGCAAACGAACATGGAAGCGGACGGACGCACTTGCGCCGCCCACGACCAACACACGCACGGACATCGGACACACGCACGCATCCACCGGCACGCATCGACTTACCTCACACCACTGACGCCACGCCAGACCATGACTTTGGATGTTTTTTGGCAGAGCCCCCTCTTCAAGCGGGAGCCCCCAGGTTACCCATTTGTCCGACCGACCGGCGACCGACCGACCAGATGCATCCGACCAGATGATGCCTGACACGTCAGCCAACGGTCTCGTAATTAACTCGCTTCCGTTGCCACCTGCACCTGCTGCTCCGTCGCGGTCACTCTCCGCCATTTGTTAGCGTCGCATGCGACGCTGCATATAAATTGTTGCCTTTCAACTCGTTGCCTCTCGCTTATGTGGAAGTGTCGCGCGATACTTCCCACACGCTTTAGACTCGGAGTCGGTAAATGTGATAGGGGCGACATTGAACATTTGAGGTACAGTCAATGGGGGCCCCGCCTAAAGGGCACATTGGCGGGCCAGGGAGCTGCTAAATGCGCCACATTGAACTCCGCTAGCATAACAGCTCTCAAGTTAACTCGCTTTCCCAATCCCCAATCTTCTATCCACGCACTTTCTGCACGCATCTGCTCTCTCAACCTCTCGCTCACCATGACCCAAGTGACCTCTACGCAACTCGCCCACAGTGCGTCAAACGCTACAAGTATGTGAGTTGTCATTCCTTGCTGCTTTAGCCTGCTCAAGCTATCCTTCCTGCCCGCTGCTTATCTGACTGATTAATTGAATTCTTACGCAATTTTCGCAGGAATGCTGGAGCTAAACTTGATGCTGGTTCCAAGCTTCCATCCGGAACATGGACATCCGCCATGCCTACGATTGGGCTCCTGCTCGGGTAAGCTTGTGCTGCGATTTGACAAACCCGTTCCAAGCGTCCTTCCGAAACATGTCCTTTCGCAATGCCTTCTTCCATGCCTACTCGTTGACTCCTGCTAGGAAGAGGTCGTGCTGAAATTGAACAACCCGCCTTAACTCAAACGACAGGAGCTTTGCCATTGCGAACGTCCCTCGTTCGCTTCTTCCCTCGTCCCTCTTCCCACCTGAGGCCTTCTGCCGTTTGCGTATATGTGGTACCGACATTCCGTTACTTGTAATGTATGATACACCTAGTGGGGGTAACAACGGAGGGTAGTTGCCACCATATTAGGTGACTTGTCGACACCATGTGAGGTGCCTAGTCAGGCGCACTCAGGGAAGGAAAGTCACTGGGGACGGAATTGGGGGGGGGAGGGGGGGGGGGGTCCGAGATACCTACCTGCTAAGGTCCTGTTCGCGAAACTCGCCAGTTGGGATTGGGGGGTCGGGAACCTACCTGTCAGCGATTTTTCATCTACGTGGATTCCTGATGAATCGTTGGGGTAGACAGCTGGGCATTCCCCGGCCATTCTGACGCCACGCTCGGTCACGCTGCCAGAGGTTTCTGGGGGGTCACGTGGGAGGCTTGGCAAAAGTCTAGAAATCGTGGCATTTGCGCCCGCCCCTGGGAGTTACTCATCCCGCCCCTGGGCGCGCTCGATCGTTAGTTATTTCGAATGGCGACAGGCCTAAAAGCTAGTTGTGTGGGTGTACATGTACGATATCACCTACTAGGCTATTCGAGGTTAGCCACCTATCCTTGTTTCGACAATCGCCTAACATAAAAACTTACTAGTTATACCCGTTATAGCTTCAAAAAAAGATGAAATTTTTATGAAGGAAGGGGGGGGGGGGGGGGGGGGGGGGGGGGGGGGGGGGGGGATGAAATTGACTTTGAGTTAGCTCATCTGACATAAATTGACCTCTTCTTTCATATTTCACCCCCAAAAAACCCAGAGTATTGTGGGAAACCAGAGAAAACATCAGCTCAAAACTGCATGACTGCATGAGCTTCATGAATACCATCAAGAGGCCTACACATAACTTGAACTGTGTTACATGGCTCCAGCCTTTAAGGCTGCTCACCGTCTTTGGCAGTAACCTTACTTGATTTCCTTCTGTGCACTTGCAGGATGCTCATGCTGGCATTCTTCAGCATCTTCAACATTTCCACCGTGCTCACCGTCATGATCAATCTGTGTGGCTTCGTCAGCTTGGTATGCTCGTTGATCAGCCCCGACCCTTCTGATGAAAGCGGCAGCTGCTGTGGCAGCAAGGGCAATGATCTTACTAAGTCAGAGGACCTCGGAAAATGTTTGACGACCTTAAAGACTCAGAACTCAGATAGAGTTATTAGCAGCAGCAGCAGCAGCAGCAGCAGCAGCAACAGCAGCAACAATAGCAGCAATAGCAACAGCAATAGCAACAGCAACAGCAGCAGTTTGACTAGTAGCAGGAGCACATCCCTCAGCAGCGGACGCACTTCTGCTGACGCCCTCCCCACCCTAGCTACCTCCCATGGCAGCACCACTACTAGCAGGCGCACCTCCTCCACCTCCCACAGAGGCGGACGCACAACCCTAGACACACGGCCAGCATGGAAGCTAGCCTACAACGCAGAGACGGCTAGCAGCAGGTGCACATCCCACAGCGACGGACGCACTGCTGCTGGCGCCCCTCCCGCTCTAGCTACCTCCCATGGTAGCACCAATATTAACAGGCGCACCTCATCCACCTCCCACAGTGGCGGGTGCACAAGCCTGAACACGTGGGCCTCCTGGAAGCTATCATGCGATGCAGAGACGACAAGCAGGAGGACCTCCCGCTGCGGTGGGCGCACTGCTGCGGGTGCACCTCCCCCTGCTGCGGCTTCCTCTAACAGCGGGAGCAGCACCAAGCCCCCAAGCCTGATCAAGGAACCCGTATGGAAGAACTAAGGACGCTGCTTATGGATTAGATTGACTGACAGTGGCTGTAATCTGCCATGCGTAGCCCGGAAAAGAAACACTGGTAGTAATGCGTATTTTGTTAGCTAAGCTTGGTAGCTTCTAAGCAGCTCCCTTTCTCTGTCCTCGTGCCACACCTTCAGCCAGCTAGAGCTTCTGAAAGCCGTCATGACAGGCATTACAACGCAGCTAAAAGCTTCAGTCATGAACGAGCTACTGCTGGCTCATGGAGCTGGCTGGAATCTGCCATGCGCAGCCCGAAAAAGAACACTGGTGGTCACTGTTTCTTTTTTTAGCTACGCGTAGCAGTTTCTAAGCAGCTCCCTTTTCTCTGTCCTTGCTCGGTCCACTCCTTAAGCTAACTAGTGTGTCTGTTCTGGGAAAGATGGAACAGCAAGCAAAAATAAAAAAGTAATGATAACGCCTGGTGGGGCGTGGCATTAAGGGAACCTGGTCTTACCGCGTTAGGGAACAGGCTGCTGCTTTGCCTGGACAAAGCTACCATGGCGGTTAACAGCGACCGATGCATAAATAAATAATGCGCAAACTGATTGATTATTATTTTTAAAAAAGGAGCTAGGAGGGAATTATTGAAGGTACTTCTTACAGCATTTGCGCTTGGTTTTGGGGTGTTTTGGGAGTGCTACACATACACAGCCCATTCGGACAGCATTCACTACCACTGTCATTATTCAGTGATCTACCTTGTGGTATTCATAGTGATCTATCAGCCTGTGGTATTCAAAGTGATCTAAATATCAGCCTGTGGTATTCACAGTGATCTAAGTATCAGCCTGTGGTATTCACAGTGATCTATCAGCCTGCGGTATTCACAGTGATCTAAGTATCAGCCTGTGGTATTCACAGTGATCTATCAGCCTGTGGTATTCACAGTGACCTATCAGCCTGTGGTATTCACAGTAATAGATAGATAAGATGGAAGATACCATAAAAAGGACGAAAGATACCACATATATTAAAGATACCATGTATGTATGACGGTTGACACAGTATATCATTTTATGTAGTCCTCTTGTCCAATACCCTCTTGTATGTTCAGGGGGTATATATAGTTTTAGCAAGGTCAGTCGCCAGCGCCCAGCGGTATACGGGTGTGTGGTTTTTGTAATTGAATAACGACTGGTAATGTGGCCTCGTGCTAGATATTCTATGCAATCTGATCACCTGGTCATCTGAGTCACTGAGTCACTCGGTGTGGTAGTACGGTAGTGCTTCATTTGTTAGAGTCTCAGGCTATAGCGAGCATTTTTTATATTCAGCTGGCTACAACAAGCTAAGTGTGTAAGTAACCAGCCCCTCTTCAGTTCTCTCGCTCTCCCTCTCTCCCTCTCTCCCTCCAACTCTAACTCCCCCACTACCTCCCCCACTACCTCTCCTTCTATCTATATATCTTTTATCTTTCTGTATCTCTCGTTTCTTAGCGTTGTGCCCCACCTTGAGTGTGTCATTATCCATCGATTACTGATTCGTGCCAGCCGGCCTCCCGGTTAACCGGTCGCTGACTTGCCGCTCCATTCCCCTTGCGTTTGCTCTGGGAGCCTTTCAGCAATCTACCGACCTGCTCGCCCCCTAACTTGGAGTCAGAAAACGGCGTAGATACCTGTTCGTTAGTTGTTGTTGCTGCTGCGCCTGAAATAGAACGCCAAATTACTTCTGGGGAAGGGGATAAGATTGGCGGATTCGGATCATGGCTGATGGCCATGCTAATTCGGAGCGAGGCAAAAACAATTGCGACTGACTCATTGATGTCCCTGTTTAAGCATTGCCAGCATCATCCAGGAATCCAGGATCGCTGGAAGGCCGCGTAAAGTTAGGGAAAATAGGGGAGGCTGGTCTCATTGATCGAATGATCGGCTTACTTCTGTGATCTGCTGTGCTGAACAAAAAGCTGTTCGGTTTCGAATACTTCGTGGTCCACGCGTGCGCGACTCGACTGATGGATGCGACACGCTGTCAAGATCACACGGATTTTGATGTTACTGCCTGCTGCGGAAGTTCGGCGTACTGTTCAGTGGGGGTGACATCGACGGGTGGTCGTTGAGTGGTTCAGTTCGTTGATGGTGATGCTAACTGAAATCTTTAGACTATGCCCTAGACCCCCGCTGTCTGAAATCTGAAATTTGACCGTAGTACATGCAGCACTACAAGTGAGGTTGCTTAATTCGGCTCTTGGCAGCTCGGTCGGCTCTTGGCAGTGCGGTTGTAAGAAGGAGCTTCACTATGTCAGACACTTAGACGGCTGGTCAGTTAACAGACTTGGTTCGTTGATCTTGACATGTACACCGTAGACATACCGTTGAACCATACATGTACAGCTATTGTTCACTTCAACAAAACTGTCAGAGCTGGCTGCCACAGTTGGCTGGAGCCAAATAAGTACAGAAGCCCTAATAAGTGATTCCGTACTTATTAACTTTCGCATACCATAACCAACTTCATGGTTACTGGGGGGATTAGGAGATGGTGAGTACTAAGCAGCTCAGCAGCGCAGTGTTGGCTTAAAAAACATGTAACAAACCAGTTAATTTGTCACTGTAGCGCGAACTCAGGGCCTCCGTTGGTAAATGAATTGTTTGGGGAATTGGGGGGGTCAGTAACTGGACCGGGGTTGTTCACTTGTTTGCTGCGTCTTGTTGCAGGGTCCGTTGCGTCTCATAGGTTCTGGAGGGTCTGGGTGGCAGACGCAGAATTTGAAACTGGTTGCGTCTCATGAATCAAATTTTGAAACAGGCAGAGTCTCGAAAAGCAGATTTTGAGGTCCCCCCCAACAACCCTGGTTCAGTTCACTAGTGCTCTTTCTTTTAGGTTGTCTAATTCTCGCACTTCCGGAGGTCAACACTGCTGCAGGTCAGCTGCAGAGCCCTACGCAACTTATTTGTTTGCGTGTTATTCCTTTGACTGACTCCATCGCTGTCCCTAACCCATAGCCGACTGAGTGTCTCCATCGTAGCTGAGCTATCGCGAATTCGCGACAACCGCCTGGTTGAGATTTCTGCGGTCAATTTGCCATGGACGTCCCCCTGTCAGCATTCAGCACCTGGCAGCCTGAGGTGCTTGGATGAGCACATACTGATGGTGGGTGGTGAACAAGGGGTAGAAAGGGTGGAGGGCTGACAGGCAAAACAATGGGGGGCATTGGAGGCAGGGGGCACACGGATAGGGCCATTCTGGTGAAGTACAAACTTCTCGGTAGGTGCACATGAATTGGGATTTTAAAACCTGCGATTTTTGCTCATTCTGGATTCTGGGCAATTGGCTTCGGAACCAATATTGCGATGAAAGGGGAGAGGCAAATTTTCCTTTAAAAAAAACCTGCTTTTAGCCCCTCCTGATATCCTGGCTGGGAAAATCCCTTTTGGCTACCCCTGGACTGTTACAACAAAACAACTAGAGCGCCTTGTGGGGCGTGATATTAAGGGAGCCTTGTCTTTCGGCGGTAGAGAACAGGCTGCTTCTTTACCTGCCTGCATCCTGAGTCGCAACCAATTTCGTAGCCTGCATCCTGAGACGCAATCGACCAGCAAGTCGGCAACAGACGCATATCAGACCCGTCCATAGCCTGTGTCCTGCGACGCAACCAACCCACTGAAGCTGTATCTGCGATGCAACAGACCCTTTGACGGTGTGTGTGCAATGCAGGACTCAGCGTTATGCACAACTCTGAAGCTACTTGACCTGACCTGACCAAGATTGTTCAAAGCAAAAAAAATCCCTAGAAGAGTTTGCTTGAAACAAGCACAGGGCCCAAGGTAGAGCCTGGACAAGTAATTTAACTTCTTAATCTGCCTAGTGTGATCCCTGTTGTCCAAGAGTATCGCGCGGGGGGACTTGGAATTGACAGACGGTGAGCGGCCCAGAGTTGGCTGAGGAACCATTTAACAATTCAAATTCAAGGGAGAGGCATAAGCCAGTGGGGTTATAAGTGTTACAAATTGACAACCGAATCGTCAGTATCACATACAAACAGTCCGGGAACAGGTTGCATTATTGAACAGTGTTGATAGATATATACCACTGCTTTAAACATAAATAAAGGGACAGATTCTAGTCCCATTTACAGTATAACTCCAAGCTGTAATTCACAATACATTGCATTAAATCGTCATAGACAGGCCATAGTTGACCTATGACAAGCCCGCGTCACACATCCGGGGGTATACTGATGAGTACCTTGAACTCATTGCTAAGTTATAGTGCACTGTAGTTGTAGCCAAGCAAGAAATAAAGAAGCGTAGGTCAGAAACTTCAGACCATCCACATATCCAAGTAAGCTATCACTTCCACGCTGCGCCAAAGTTGGTTGATGCCAGGCGGCGTGGCTTGACAGGTCAGGGTGAACTAAAACCTAAACATTGTTAATTTAAAGAGGACATATGGCATGTGGACCTACTATATATATTCACTTACTACCAACACTGTTTATTGATGGGGCTACAGGTAGTAGCTTCCAGGCAGCTCCCAGTTTCCCAATGCTTTGGTCAAAAAGTTAGCTAGTGAGTGTGAAAGCTAACGTGACAGGCATTCAAATTAAGTTGGACTTCGTGAGCGTGACAAATTGGTTGGCTAATGGAGCTGGTTGGAAGCTGCTATGCGTAGCCCCCAAAAGAGACACTGGATGCCCAAGTGCAGCTACACAGACGTCCATTGGTTGGCCGATGGAGCTGGATGGAAGCTGTTATGCGTAGCCCCCAAAAGAAACACTGGTTGCCAAAGTGCAGCTGCACAGCTGTCCATTGGTTGGCTGATGGATCTGGATGGAAGCTGCTTTGCGCAGCCCCCAAAAGGGACACTGGCTGCCCAAGTGCAGCTGCACAGCTCTAGCTTGGATTCCTGAACTGGGTGAGATAGTGAGAAATGGGGGAGTAAGAAATGGAGGAGTGAGAAATGGGGATGTGAGAAATGGGGGAGTGAGAAATGGGGAAGTGAGAAATGGGTAGCTCCCTGACCCAGCTACTGTGCTACACCCCAAATATGCAGCAGGTCTGGACAGCTGATTGGGGGAGCTTGAAGAGGCACTAGGTTTCATTATCCAGGGTTCCTTGGGGGGTTTTAATGTTCACATTTTGGCCCCCCCAAAGTTGTCATTATATAGGGTACATCTAAGCCAGCTAAAGCGCCCAAAAGTGCCCAGAACCGGAAAAAAATCGGCCTGGACCCTCTTGCAGGCTTCAAGCGGAAAAGAAAAGCTATGGCTGGTGCGCAAATGTGGTGTGGGTTTGTCTTGGATCTGCGCTGCTTATGGCAATGCTATCGCTAACCAGAATCATCTAGTGGTTATTGTCATTGGCTACCTTGTAGGTGCCTAGAGCATCAACCCCTACACCAGAGTTTTTTTTCACTACCAGAAGCGATCGCTTCCTGGGTCGCAGTTGTGGCAAAACCTTTTGCTACCATGAGACTCGAATCTCAGCCCTGCCCCCCATACCCCCAAAGCCGGCTTTTAGGGCCGCCTACCCAAACCACTACTAGGAGCCCACGTTTGAAAGAAACCAAATCCCTGATCGCTACTAGAAGACCCACTTTCTGAAACGAAAGAAAACTCTGCCCTTCACACCGCCTCCCACCTGTGCGCCTGGCTCAGCCTCACACCCACTGGGCCTACACCTACACCTTTTACCTTCAATTTCACTTTTCAATTTATCCTTCACCTACAGTCGTGGTCCAGGTCTGTAGAAGCTTACACCTACACCTACACCTACACCGCCACCTACACAGTTGCTGTCCAGGTCTGTAGAAGCTTACACCTTCACCCACACAGTTCGCCTTCACCATCACCGACACGCACTAGGCACACACCTACACCTTCACCTACACAGTGCACCTACACCCAAACCTTCACCAAAACGCAACAGGCATACACCTACACAGTCCACCTACACCTACACAGTTCACATCAACCTAAACCTTCACCAACACGCAACAGGCATACACCTACACAGTCCACCTACACCTACACAGTTCACCTCAACCTAACCCTTCACCAACACGCAACAGGCATACACCTACACAGTCCACCTACACCTACACAGTTCACCTCAACCTGAACCTTCACCAACACGCAACAGGCATCCACCTACACAGTCCACCTACACCTACACAGTTCACCTCAACCTAACCCTTCACCAACACGCATCAGGCATACACCTACACAGTCCACCTACACCTACACCTACACAGTTCACCTCAACCTAAACCTCCACCAACACGCACCAGGCCTACACCTACACCTACACAGTTCACCTACACCTAAAGAGTCCACCTAAACCTTCACCGACACGTAACAGGCATACACCTACACCTTCACCAACACCTATACGCACCAGGCCTACAACTACACAGTTCACCTACACCTACACCTTCACCTACACGCACCAAGCCTACACCTTCACCTACACGCACCAGGCCTACACCTACACAGTACGACTATACGCACCAGGCCTATACCTATACCTTCACCTACACGCACCAGGCCTACACCTACACAGTAACGACTATACGCACCAGGCCTATACCTATACCTTCACCTACACGCACCAGGCCTACACCTATACCTTCACCTACACGCACCAGGCCTACACCTACACAGTACGACTATACGCACCAGGCCTACACCTATACCTTCACCTACACGCACCAGGCCTACACCTACACAGTACGACTATACGCACCAGGCCTATACCTATACCTTCACCTACACGCACCAGGCCTACACCTATACCTTCACCTACACGCACCAGGCCTACACCTACACAGTACGATTATAGGCACCAGGCCTACACCTATACCTTCACCTACACGCACCAGGCCTACACCTACACAGTACGACTATACGTACCAGGCCTACACCTATACCTTCACCTACACGCACCAGGCCTATACCTAAACCTACACAGTCGTGGTCCAGGTCTTTAGAAGCTTACACCTACATCTACATATACACCTCCACAGTTCACATACACGTGCACCTACATCTACAGGGTCTACCTACACCTTCACAGTCAACATACACCTTCACCTACCGCACCAGGCCTACAACTACAAGGCTACAGCCGGTACACGTTCACTATACTACAGAGTCACCTGCACATACACAGTCAAATGCACCTTCCATAAGCCTACACCAACACAGTCCACCTTCACCTTCACCTACTCAGTTGTGGTCCAGGTCGGTAGAAGTCACGCTCTGGCCTAGCTCTGAATCGAGACACGCCATGCCCCACATATGTGATTGCATTCTGTACTCTTGAGTGTGGTGTTCTAGCGTTTATACAACCTACATTGTACCCGCAGATGGTGAGCAGACTGAAGGCTGATCGACGATGCAATGCAATGCAATAAACTCAGTGTGTGTGTTAATGCTACCTATGTTTCCTCTACCCGCAGACAGTGAGCAGACTGAAGACTTAAAGACAACAAGCGTTTAGGCTTCAGAAGTCGTCATCCACCATCCCGTCCTCCCTGCAGATCTGACAAACACAACACAAATACAAACACAACGCAACACAAACCGCAACACAAACACAGAGCAAACCAGGGTTTTTCTTTTCGGCTATTCATAGCAGCTTCTAGGCAGCCCCCTGAGCCGACCACTTTGCTACGCATAACTATTTCAGCACTTCTGGAAAGCTGATTATTGTTAGCTTCAAGGTGCTCAAGGTTGGGCCAAGTTTGGCTGAATAGCCACTCAGGGAAGCTGCCTAGAAGCTGCTGATCATAGCTGAACAACACTGAGACCAAAGGTAGACCTACATCAATGTAAATCATGTAAGTGGCTCCCCCCCCCCCCCCCCCATCCCCCTAGGTCTCCCCTCCTTCCCTCCCTCCCTCCCCTCCCTCCCTCCCTACCCCACCCCAAAAGAAACAAACTGACACAAACAACCCAGGTGCACATGCTCTGGACCCAGAGACAACATGCCTCACACAAATAGTCATGGTGCAGCCTCTAGACGTCGCCATCTTCCTACCCTTCTTCCCTGGAGCCTGGCTCTGACTAAGACGAGACAAAAACCAAGCCAGATCCACACACTCTGGCCTCCATCGAACCCATGCACACCATGCCTCATGTACACAGTCACAACGCAAGCATCTAGAAGTCGTTCTGCTCTCCCTTCTTCACTGGAGCCTGGCTCTGACTTAGACGAGGCACAAACCAAGCCAGATCCACACACTCTGGCCTACTTTTAACCCATGCACACCATGACTCACCTAAACAGTCATGACAGATGCTTCTAGAAGTCGTTCTGCTCCCCCTACTCCTTAAATCCCATGCACACCATGCCCCACCTAAGCAGCCATGGTGCATGCCTCGAGAAATTGCGATCTTCCCACCCTTCTTCCCTGGAGCCTGGCTCTAACAAAGACGAGACACAAACCAAGCCAGATCCACAAACTCTGGCATCCTTTGAACCCATGCATACCATGCCTCACCTAAAAAGTCACGACGCATGCATCTAGAAGTCGTTCTGCTCTCCCTGCTCCTTGAAGGCTGCTTGATCCTTGTAGGGGTTCAAGAAAGGGCTCTTGGCACCGGGGAGCTTTCGTGTCAAGGGGTACCATTTTGTCTCGAAAAAGTTACACCAGCGATCATGCCCCGCTTTAAATTCTGCGCTCCGCTGCTGTGTATCGTTGATGCCGGCAAAGGGCTTGTCGTACAGTTCCAGCGCTGCTATGTCTTTTTGTTTTTTGTTGGGGACCACAATTGCCCAGCCTCCAACAATGCTGGCTCCCAGTCCAATGCAAATCTAAGGGGGGAGAGAGGGGGGGGGGGGGGGGGGGGATCATTAGGGAGGACAGGTTGCTGGTGATACTCACAGCCTTGGAAGGTCTGAAGTTTTTCTCACATAAATTTGTCTGGTCTGCTGTGCCAGGTGCTAGAAATGGTTGGGGGTGGGAGTGCTAGCAGCATGGTAGGTGCGAGTGTAGGGGGGAGTGACAGTAGCGGTGGTGTGTGTGGTCGGTATGAGCCGTGTAAAAGTAAGATGGCGAGCAGGCCAGATTTGGCTGAAAATCAAGTGACAATTCAATTCGATACTAGCAGCTGCACGCATGGCATCTTGGCTTGGCATCTTCATAGGATAAGCTTTTGTTAGAATGTTATACGGTTAGAATGTGCTGCTTTCTTTGGGGCTAAACATAGCAGCTTCTGGGCAGCTCCCCTACCTGGCTACTCGATCAATGCTAGCGCAAGCTGGCGCATCTGCCAACTGACATGGTCAGCTGGCCAGAGCTCCTGACATATAAGGGGTTAACCCTGCGTCTGGTTCAGGGAGCTGCCTAGAAGCTGCTACAAGTAGCTAGGGATCGGCATATCATATGATATCATACTAATTGCATAATATGATATTTTATATAAACGGTAACTTAAGCCTAGTCAGCCTGCAAGCATCATATGATATCATATTATATCACACGATGACAGGATATCAGGTTGCCGTTCCCAAGAAGTAACCCAAAAGGAAAACACTGGCTCTTGGTATAATCATTTTGGAGAGTGTTAGGGATATGACGACGAGGATCATGATAACATTATCCTGCTGCAATAATGGACTCCAAAAGGTAGAAAAGGTAGATATTATCTAGATATCATAGCTTTCTTTTCTGCTACAAGTAGTAGCTTCTCCGCAGCTTCGTGAGCCTGCTACTGGTGTCAGCTCCAATATTTCATTAGGAGTTAACCGATGATCCTGTCAGCTTCCAAGTGCACTACGTTGCTTAAGAGTTGACTGGGTAGCAAGCCAGGAGAGCTGCCTAGAAGCTGCTGCTCATAGCCGGAAAAAAAGCTACAGTGTATATGGTGGAATGGTAGATATGGTGGATATGGTGGGATGGTAGCTAGAGTGAATAGGGTTTAATGGAAGATATGGTGGAATGGTAGCTATGGTGGATTTGGCAGACTGGTAGCTATGGTGGATAGGGTAGAACGGTAGGTTGTGATAGAGACGTATAATCTGTAGATATGTACTCCATGGATGTGTTGAAGTCATGAGGATAAGTATCCTTCCTCTCCTGCTCTAGCTACCACCAGATTGTGCAGCATCAGCACCCCATGCATGAAGGTTTCGACACTGGGCAAAGATACTGTGGTGGTTGTGGTATTTGTGGCTTCGCAGAAAGTTAGTGGCTAACTAGCTTAGTGGCTTAGTAGGACTTTCATTGGATGGGTGCGCAAGGTAATATGGTGAGAAGCTCTAGCAGTGTTTGTTGACTGTCCTGAGGAAGTTCGAAGCCGATGGGGGAGGGAATCGCGGGAAAGTGGAGATAAGCTCTACATTAGTTCCCTGGATCGACAGTTCCCCTCTCCCACACACAAATATAGCTCGCACTAGCTATTTCCGGTCAGACCCTCGGACTCGGGCCTTGGGGTCATGGAAACTACGCTCAAACCCGACATTTATCTGGTGCTAGAGAACACTGCATCGCAGCATTCAATCGCAAAATGGAATCGCACAGGTTCATTGCAGCATGAGGCGCAACGGAGGGGGATTTCTGCCTGGATGATGATAGTTACCTTGGCGCCGATGTCAATCTTGCCGTTTTGGTCCATTTTGGCTTACTAACGTAGAATGGACTGGAGATGGTAATCGCGTTTGATCGGTGAGCGCTGGCGACAAAGATAGGGATCCAACCCCACTATCGCCGGCGGAGAACAAGTGTAGCTAAAACTCGAAGGAGTAGCTACGCGTGTAGCTGAAGATCGCAGGAACCTACTTGATTTGCTTGGGACTAAAATTCAGCCACTTCAAGCTCCACGTTGGATCATATAAGTGGTGAGAGTTGCGAGCTACCAATAAGCTCAGTGCTTCCTGCGAGCGTGCACTTCATCGAAATTAAATTGATGTAGTTCCATGCACCTTTTTGAAGCATTTTGCAGGGTCAACGGCACAGGTCCAAGAATTTCCTTGCGATAAAAATAGCTTCTAACTTCCGACTACTTCTTTCCACCCCAACCCCCTGCAAACCCTATGCTATTTTCTTTGAACGAGGCGAGATCAGCTCTACTGTTGGAAGGTTTACCTCATGCTGGACGTGGCACAAAATCGGGATGGCTGAAACCGACCTGGCTGAAACTATCGAAAGCTGTCGTCCTCTTTGCTGACTCCCCCCGACTCCACCTCGTGATCATGTGTCATCTTCCGAGACCGAGACCGAGACTGACTTTGTGAGTGAGCACTACACACGCAGTGCAATCTGGAGCTCGCCGCAACCCTTAGACGAGGATAGCACCCTAGCAAACGCATTCCGAATCATGGCATACGCAGGATATCAAAACAATTATAATGCCTACGGTAACGGCTATCCGCCTGGAGGCTATGGTGGGGGCAACCAGCACTCCGCATACTCATTTCCTCCTAGATACCAGAGCCCACAGAAGAACGCGGCTTCGGAGTATGGCCAACGTGAGTGTGGACCTGCCTTGGGGGACGCCAGCAATTGAAGCGCGCATATGCCTCACACACCAATGGCCCTGAATATGCATGCAAAATGCATTCCCTCATATGTGCACTCAGTATTTCGACTCAGTATTTCGCGCACCAAGCCACTTTCGAGCCGCTCAAAATTATTCCTACACGAAGAGCAGTGCTCTTATCGTTTACGACACAGCTTTCGCACTCGCCCTCCGATCTGTGCCCAGCCAACTCACGCAACAAAACTGGAGATGTTTCCGAGCCACTGCGAATTATTCGCGAGCTTGTTAACATTGGATTTACTTCCAGCGTTGCCCCCCATCTATATCGAATAGACCACGCATGGCAAAAGCATGCTCCAACCTGCGGCTCTCAGCACCGGTTTGCCTCGATACTTTCTCTCGCCCGGGCACAATCCACTCGAGCACCCCTGTGTTGCTGAATGCATTCGTCCGCGGCGCCATTGCTTTCAGACTTCTCTTCGTCCGCTGCCCACCTCTATCTTTCGTTCCCCGGCAGCCGGTCAACGAGAAGTGTTCGAGTACCTGTGCCTCATACCCCCGATTCGTTTGTTCTTCGTTCGGTTGGTCCTTCTGAGTTATCATTTATCCAATTTACATAAAATCCTGACTACGTGTATTAAGAATTACTTATTTGCATAAGAGCTCAAGACCCCAAAATCATTTTTGAGTGTGTGGGGGTGGGGGGTGGGTGAGGGGATTTAAGCTGTCATTAGCTGACTTGGATGCTGATACTGGTGGTAACAACCTAAGGCAGGTGCTAATTCTGATGGTTCTTGATTCTTGACGCAAGACCAGTCAACCCAACCCAACCCAAAGTCCAACCATGGGCCAACACACATTAGTGCCAAGGTATTACATTTTGCCATTTCGGGTTACGTGAAAAACATAGATGGGGGCCTTCGGGATGAATGTGCATGGATCAATGTGCATGGGTCACACAAATGTGAGTGAGCTTGAGACCCAATCAACAACAACTGCTGTCCCCTGTTGCTCTGCCCCACATCCCAGCTCCCATTTCATTTCCCAACCCCACAACTGCGCAAACCCAACACCTCAATCACACAACCACAATGACACAAACACACAAACACAACCCAACAACCACAACCCCCATGTGCAGCTGGGTACAGTTTTGCAGGTGGTCGCAGGGCAATGCAACCACCGGGTGGGAATACCTCCATCAATATTTACGGGGGCTATCCCCAGAACAAGGCGCAGTATGGATACGACCGAGCGGGGGTGGCAATCGACCCAGAAGAGCTTGGCAGGAATGGCAGGAACATTCATAGGAAAGGGGTAAGTCAGGAATGTATGTATGTTTATACAGTATGGATACAAACGAGGGGAGGGGGGGGGGGAGGGGGGGGGGGGGGGGGGGAGGGGGGCAATCGACCCAGAAGATCTTGTGAGGGTCGGCATGAACATTCATAGGAAAGGGGTATGTCAGGGATGGATGGATGTTTGTATGTATGTGTCGTAGGGCAATGCAACTCCCAGGTGGAGACACCTCCATCAATATTAAATGGGGCTATCCATCAATATTTCAGGGGCTATCCCCAGAACAAGCCCCAGTATGGATACGACCAAGGGGGGGTGGCAATCGACCCAGAAGATCGTGGGAGGAATGGCAGGAATATTTGTAGGAAAGGGGTAAGTCCAGAATGTATGTACGTGTAACACAGTCCATACCACTAAGTGTAGAATGTAGTTATCATAGGGACCAGCATATCAAATGATGTTGACCAGAGGCGAGGATGATATCGTATGATATCATTCAAATTACATTATTTGATGTTGTATATAAATGGTAACTTTAGCCTAGTCAGACTGCCAACATCATACGATATCATATTACCGTTCCCTAAGTATACATCTTTGTAGGCAGTAACTAGCTTCCATGGATGTGAGCATGTTGCCAAGTGTGAGATGAGCTTGAGTTGAAGATTCTGTGAGCAAGAATGGTGTACAGCATATTAGCATACATATAATACAATATAAACATATTAGCATTAATGTAATGTAAGATAAATAAAACCTGCAATTTGGGCCAAAACGGGGTCAAAAGTAGCGATCGCTATGTTTAGCGGGGGGGAAATCCCTGCTGCCATACCATACCATATAATATGTTAGCCACTATTTATTCTTGGGGCTCCACCTAGCAGCTTCAAGGCAGCTCCTTTCCCGCACCCTTGGGCCAAACCTGAAGTTAGCTAGTGTGTGTTAAAGCTGACATGATGGGCATTACAATGCAGCTGACAGCTCTGCTATTGACATAGTGAATGTCCAGGGTTTAGGGTTCTCTATTATTGACCCAGTGAATGGAAAATGGAGCTGGGTGGAAGCTACCATGTGTATCCCAAAAAATGAACAGTGATGTTAAGACATGCCCTCCTTCTTTCTGCAGAACATGTATGTAGTCCCCCTACAGGAACTATTACATCAGCTAATCAGCTAAACATCTCCTCCACAGCTGGAAAGCCACCGATAGATGGACGAACATACTGCCTGACCACACAACATATCAACGCCTGCCCTCCTTATTTCTCCTGCAGAACATGTACGGGCAGTCCGCCTATGGGAACCAGGACCTGTCATACCAGCTAAACATACCCTCTCCGGCTGGGCGACAACCATTAGACGGACGAAGAGCCGCCTCTCAACCGAATCAACCGGCCTATGGCTACTCCCCCCAGGCTGGTTATGGCTCTCCGGGCGCTTATGGTCAACAAAGTCAACAACAACAACAACAGCAAGGATATGCATCTAGCTCCAGCCCTTACTCAGCTTACTCGTCACCATACCAGCACCAGCACCAGCAGAGTCCAGGGGGTTATGGAGGTGGTGGTGGTGGAGGATACGGTGGGGGTGGGGGAGGGGGGCAGCAAGCGTCAGCCTATGCACAGCAAGCATCTGCCTATGCACAGCAAGCATCAGCCAATCCCAGGTTCAATGGAAACATGCATGCTGGTAGTCCGATGCTGGCGCCGTCTGTACCTGCGCCGTTCTACCCTGGACAAAAAGGTGAGGCCTAGGACAGTGTTTTATTTTCAGCTACAAGCAGCAGCTTCTAGGCAGCTTCCCTGTCTGGCTATTCAGCATAACTTGGCGCATCCTTGAGCACCTTGAGGCTGATATAATAAGCTTTCCATAACTGCTGAAATACTTCGGTGTAGCCAAGTGGTCGGCTCAGGGAGCTGCCTAGAAGCTGTTATGAAAAGCCGAAATAAAAAAACCTGGTCTGGGAAAATAGTTTTATGAACTTCAGCTACGAGCGGTAGCTTCCAGGCAGCTCCTAGAGCCAGCCTCTGAGCTAAACCCAAACATGTCAGCAATTCTGTACAGCTGATTGTGTCAGCTTCAAGCTGCGCTAGGCCGCATTTGGTTTGGCTGAATAGCAAGTCAGAGGAGCTGCCTAAAAAATAAAAATAAAAAGTAGCGCATGGAGAGGCGTGGTGTTAAGGGGACCCTCCCATGTGCTGCAGCGTGGGAGAGTCTTCATAGAGCTGCCTAAATTTACCAGGAGAAAGGGATCCTACTGAATGAACCTGCTCGCTGACTTGTGAAGTAACACAAACAATACAAAACTGCATAGGATGTGCTCATATCCAGAGATTTCCCCCCCCCCCTCCCCCCAAGTATAGGTTTCGCTACTTTTGACCCCATTTGTTCCCAAATTTCCGCTATAAAGAACCCAAATATATGGCCCTAAATGGCCCTTAAAAGATATAAAAGCTATCCCTGGAGGAGGCCTACACCCATAAAGCTGTAAAAAAAACTTTCTGAACTGGAAACAAATCCCTGCTTAGTTGTGCTCGTATAATTTTGTCATCGTGAGGCATTTCACTTCCCAATCAAATACCGTAGTGGGGAAGTTAGCCCCCAGTTAAGTTAGCATGTACATACATCAACCTATATGCCTGAACCCTAAACCCTAAACCACCTCAACTTAACTGGGGGCAAGAGGCAAGTATGCTTTGCTACCCAATCGCATTAAAAATTGAATTTTATTCAAAGTGATTGTGAAGATTGATTGTGAAATTGATTTGCTGCTCATTCGAATGTCAATTAAATTTGAATGTGAAAATGCTTTGCTGCCCAATCAAATATCAATCAAATTGATTGTTACAGTAACAAGGTAAAGAACCACGAATTCAATCAAACCCATAGAATAAAGCTGTTAATTTTTTGTTTTTAATTCCGGTTAATTTAAGAGCAGAGCATACACCTAAATATGCATACAGGCCAATGAGGACCCCAGGACAACCATACCATCATCTGGCACCATAGGTTCTTGCTTTGCCAACTTTTACTCAATGGCTCTTCTTTTTGAGGTGAAACCAAACATGGCTCAGCTTCTTTTATGTATACCAACTCTACCCTACCTTACAGTGCTGTTCGTTGTACTGCTGAAGCTAGCAAGCAGCCTGAACCCCTGGAACTCTGAACCCAGTTTCAAAAGTATTGTGTCTGAATGTTGTTGCAGTCCAGGGGTAGCCAATTAGGCTGAAAGGACCTGCCCCACCTCGAATAATGAAGACAACTCTAGACTACCATTGTATGTATCATGTACGTATAATTCACTTGCCTAGTAGCTTACCCCAGTGCAAGCAAACAGTCTGGCCCCCTCAATCACATGCCTCATAACAAGGAGTATTATTAATTTGTTTATCTAGTAACTCACCCTCGGTTACCCTCATTAATTAAGTTCATGCTTTTCTGATGTGCGCAGGTCAATTCGGAGGCAAGATTATTTTGCAGCCACCAGGAGGCAGACAAAGCATCAACTTGTTTGGATAGAGGGGGGGGGAGGGGGGGGGGGGGGGGGGGGGGGGGTAACAGCATCCACCTTTGGATAGGGGTGGTGGTGGGTGGGTGGGAGGGTGGTGGGGATCTTGGGTGTGCTTATGGTGCTGGTGGTGGTGGTGGTGGGGTGGGGGGGGGGGGGTCTTGGGTGTGCTTATGGTGGTGGTGGTGGTGGGGGTGGGGTGGTGGTGGGGGGGGGGGGGTAAGACAGCATCCACCTGGTTGCATTGGGTAGGATGAGAGCATAACAGCCGGTCGACGTTGAAGCCTTGGGTATAATCGGCACCCACCTCCGCTGGTAGTGCGGAGGAAGTACTGAGGTTGAACATAGCTTTTATTTTCAGCTACGAGCACAAGCTTCTAGGCAGCTATCTGAGCCAGCCACTGGTCCAAGCCCCAAGATGTCAACATAACAGGAAATCTGGTTGTGTCAGCTTCAAGGTGCACTAAGTTGCATCAGGTCTGTCGGTCTAGCCAGTCAGGGTATCTGCCTAGAAGCTGCTGCTTGTAGCTGGAAAGAAAAGCTATGAAGTTAAGGTACCTAGTTGATTAGGGTAGAATTGGGGCATATACCCCCCCCCCCCCCCCCCCCCCCCCTGCGCGGGCGCCATTGGTGGTTGGCCCCAATGAAAGCAAACGGGCTGGCCCCCTCAAACTCACGCCTCGTAACAAAGCATACTCTTTATTTCTTTTATTGGGGCATTGCGCCATAACAGCCAAATTGCTGGCTGGAGCCATGCAACCAAGTTCAAGTTGGATGTGAGGGGGATAAATAAATATATATTATCCCTCGTGACGAGGCGTGGAGCTGAGGGGGGCAGCCCGTATGCTT
The DNA here is from genome assembly GCA_013435795.1 of Chlamydomonas sp. ICE-L. NCBI lineage: Eukaryota > Viridiplantae > Chlorophyta > Chlorophyceae > Chlamydomonadales > Chlamydomonadaceae > Chlamydomonas > Chlamydomonas sp. ICE-L. The sequence goes on from JACBWV010000626.1 coordinate 30,631,791, forward strand.
GCGATGGGGCCATGCAACTGACATTCTGACTGCTGGCACAATGCAGCCACCACCTTGAATTTTGGCGGAGCCTCCCATCTGGGTGATACCCCCCAGAGTCACCCCTTTGTCCGTTTGTGTTGTTGTTCACACGCAAACCTGGCCCTAACTGGCCCCTGGCCCTGTCGTAAACCCTGGCTCCGGTCCGCTGCACTTGATTCTGGTGCTACCTGTTGCTCCTTTTTTTTACATAGCCAACTCTCGCCGCCAATTTTCCGCGTAGCTTGCGTTGCGTCTATGACTTGTTTTTCTTATTCATCCATTCTTCATTTTGAATATTTCTTGGCACATCACGTGGCAGGAACATATCATTTGAGTGTAAACCATTGGTCACTTACTACGTGCTACGTGCTGGCCTGTGGGGATCGTTTTTTCAATGAAAGGATCTTCACCCGGACTTGAAGTTGAAGTTGGACTTGTTTTAGAAAGGTCATGATACCACCTGGTAGGGAGCGGTCTCCTACCTCAACTGGACGAGCTACCATCGCGTTTGACATCGACATGCAACGCTAAGAGCGACCGAAGGGGGAGTCGAACCCCCGACTATACATCCTCAAGCGATCTGGTCTACCACTAGACCATTGTATACCGTATCACAAACTTGTTTACGTAGCCCCAGCCAAGAGTGAACAAAGCTGCTAACGGGTTGCCTCAAAAACTGAGGAGGGCTGGAACTGCCCTTGTCTACACAAACTCAATAGTGTCCTCAGAATTTCAATGGGAGACCTGATTAATAAGTAAGCAAAAAACCTTAAAAAGGCTGCTGAAAGCTCGTGCGAAGGATATTGGCGCTGCAATGCTGATAACTGTAGTCGTGCGCACTCCAAATATGCGCAAATTGATTGTGTGGGGAGGTGGCCGGAATCGGTAAAAAAAGGCGACAGACTGACTGAAACGCAAACTGGCAGGCAGACAGGGTGGAACTGCAGGCTTCAGCGCCGGGGCCCTCCCCCAGTGGGGAGGTCATAGGGCGGCTAAAGCAAAATCCAACTAAAAAACGCTTGCAGTCACCCGCCACCCGGTATAGTTTTCCAAACCGGTGCAGGGGCAGGGGATACCAGCGCCCAAGGGATACCTGCGCCCAGGTGAGGGCGGGTGAGGGGATACTTGCGCCCTGCCTGCGCCTGCGTCCGCATGCGCTACGGGCTGCGGGCTACGGGCTGCGCTGGCTACGTACCAGCCAGGGCAGCTGCCAGGGTGCAGTCATCATCATCAACGGGTTCCAACGACTTTATCCACTTGTTTTAGGATGGGGTCCCGAGTTGCAACTATGGCTTCGACATCTTTCACACACCTTGCGTCGAGACATCCAGCGCGCGCTGCCTTAACAGCTTTCTTGAAGACCTTAGTTCAGCTGTGCTGATAGCTCGCCCTAAGCCATGTTTTGCCATCAGCGGCATGCTACGGGATCCTTGCTTCAGCACAATTCGAGTCGGAGTTTGGGGCTTTCTCCTAGACGCCATGTCACGCACTATCCGCAGCCAAAACCTGTTACGAAATGTTCCTCAAATTCTCGACCAGCCCCCTCGTTAGACACCGATGATGACTTTTTCTCGCTCGATGACATCATCCTAGGTACCTTCGAGCCCGAGCCCGTTCAAAAACCTAATGAAAGCTCGGCTGGCGTGGACGACCTCAATGCCGCCCAACCTCTGCATGGATCCCCAGCCTCAAGCCAGCCGGATTCGAATTCCACAAGAGAGCCAATGTCGCCGGATGAAACGATATCTGGGTCAGGGGGGTTGTCTGCCACCTCGGCAGGGCCTCGTGACAGCTACAGCAAACAGGGAGTGGACCCAGCACCCCCGCCTTCTGAGGGCAAGGGACCCAAATCTAGATCACCCAGGTCCAAGCCTAGCTCCTCTCAAGTCAGCCAATCACTAGCTGATGACAGCAGCAGACAGTCTAGAGGCAGGTCAAGCCAAGCCAGGGCAAAACGCATGGGCACCTCAAGGCAACTGCCACAAGACAGTAAGCCTCAACAGCCGGATATAGATGATGTAGGAACCTCAGCATCGATTCCCTCTGTATCTGCAGATCTCCCAGGATCTGAGGAGCGGGGACAACGCATGCAAGAAGCAAGCCCTAGCTCTCATACATGGTCCGAGGCTGACCCTCAGAGTTCGCTCACTCTCTCCTCCAGGAAGAACCCCCCAAAATCACCACTGAGCTCATTACCCAGCTTGCTTAGCGGAATGTGCAGTCAAGGGGATCAGGAGTTGGAGGGAAGTAGCTTTCATGCCAGTAGCAGTAGCCAAGCAGCTGATGCTCCCTCTGACGTGTTTGTGCCGTCCAAGAGGGGGAGCAGAAGAAAGCAGACAGCTGTGCACAGCATTGATCAGGAACTTGACTTGGTGGATGCTGATGAAAACGATGAAAGGGACCCCCAAATTTTAGCTGACAGGCGCATGTTTGGTGGGGACGAGAGCCGCAGGACTCACGCCAAGTTTCTGCAGCAAAGACAGAAGGAGAAATCTATTGCAACTGTGAAGCAGCAATATCAGCAGCAGCAGGAGCAGTGGAAGCAGCAACCAAAACAGGTAATTTTGTATTTATTGAAGGGAATTTTCCATTGCGACATTGAAGCAGCAATATCAGCATCAGCAGGAGCAGTGGAAGCAACAACAAAAACTGGTAATTTTGTATTTATTGAATTAATTTTCATACTGCAGCAGGGAAGAACAATATCAGCATCAGCAGATGCAGTTGAAGCAACAACCAAAACAGGTAATTTTTTATTTATTGACAGATTTTGATATCGCAGCTGGGAAACAGCAACAGCAGACTGAGCAGGAGCAGAGGAAGCAACAACCAAAACAGGAAATTCTTTTAATTTATTGAACGGATGTTCATATTGCAAAAGTGAAGGAGCAATATCAGCATCAGCAGGAGCAGTGGAAGCAACAACCAAAACAGGTAATTTCGTATTTATTGAAAGGATTTACATACTGCAGCAGGGAAGAACAATATCAGCATCAGCAGGAGCAGTAGAAGCAACAACCAAAACAGGTATTATTTAATTAATTGAAAGGATTTTGATATTGCAGTTGGGAAACAGCAATAACAGCATCAGCGGGGACAGTGAAAGCAGCAACCAAAACTGGCACTTTTTAATTTATTGAAATTATTTAAGTTCGGAACGGGATGACTCTATCGTAGAGCGATCCTGGATCGGACGAAGCAGGTGCGGGGTCCTATCAGGTTGCTGGTCGAACCCCATCGAGGTCACCTGGGCCAACCCGGAGGTGGTGATGGTAACTGGACTCTAGGTGTGATGTAAGCCCGTCCATTGCAAACTTACGAGCCGGTTCCCTTAACACCACGTCCTTCAAATTGTTATTGTGACATATCTTGGAAGTTGAGATTTATTTATTTATTCAGCATCAGCAGGAGCAGTGGAAGCCACAACCAAAACATATTTTTTTGTATTTCTTGAAATATTTTTCATATTGCAGCATGGAAGCAGCAATATCATCATCAGCAGGAGCATTGGAAGCAGCAACCAAAACAGGTAATTTTTAATGTATTGAACGGATTTTCATATTGCAGCAGGGAAGCAGCAATATCAGCATCAGCAGGAGCAGTGGCAGCAGCAACAAAACAGGCAATTTTTTAATGTATTGAACGAATTTTTCATATTGCTGTAGTGAGGGAGCAATATCAGCATTAGCAGGCGCAGTGGCAGCAGCAACCAAAACAGGCAATGTTTTAATGTATTGAAAGGATTTTCATATTGTAGCAGGGAAGCAGCAATATAAGCATCAGCAGGAACAGTGGCAGGAACATCCGAAACAGGTAATTTTGTATTTATTGAATGGATGTTTATATTGCAGCAGGGAAACTTTTAAGTCGGCATGGTGGGGCAGGCATATTGTACTGGTCCCCATAATTATTGTACGATATATTGTATGATATTTTAGGATATCAAGGTTGTTAAGTACGATAAACGGTATCGCCTGCTTTTGACAGCGTACGACCTAAGGTGTGAGTTCAAGGCAGGGTACTTCCATTGACCAAATTGGCCAGCGCTTTAGCGCAATTGAAGAAACAAAACTGCGCTATGAAGTGCAAAAAGCGCAAAAAATGCTTGCTGGGCCCACAGGGGGTTGCAAAAAACTGCGCAAAACGCGCAGTGGGGCTCAAAAAGGCAGCGCGCCAGCGCGCAAAAGCGCACGCTTGAAAGTACCCTGGTTCAAGGTGAGGCTTTTTATTTCCGCTTTATATAGCTTTTATTTCCGCTTTATATAGCGATCGCTAGTTTTTACCCCGTTTTGGCAAAATGTACAAAAAAAGTTTTGTTTTTCCGCAATTACAATGTCCTTTTTTACTGCCCAAGACGGCGAGCAGCCACATTGCTGGCTGAAGCTATGTAACCAAGTTCAAGTTCAAGAAGCGCACCACAGGCAGTCTGAATATCAGCCGTGTCAAATTATAAGTCATGCCTGAATGTTTGTTGGGTCTTGCTAGATTAGTAAGGGAGAAGTACACTTAGAAGAGCCAGAGTGAAGTACATCACAATGAAGCGCACCACACTGAAAAACATTGAAAACATAAAATGTGATTTGTTTGCGTTTACATTTTCCTTTTTTTACTGCCGAAAACGGCGAGAACCAAATTGCTGGCTGGAGCTATGTAACCAAGTTCAAGTTCAAGAAGCGCACCACACACGGTCTGAATATCAGCCGTGTCAAATTATTAGTCATGCCTGAATGTTAGTTGGGTCTTGCTAGATTAGTAAGCGAGAAGTAGACGTAGAGGAGCCAGAGTGAAGGACATCACATTGAAGCGCACCACAATGAAAAACATTGAAAAATAAAATGTGTTGACATTTTCCTTTTTTTTAACGAAAATGGCGAGCAGCCAAATTGCTGGCTGGAGCTATGTGACCAATTTCAAGTTCAAGAAGCGCACCACACACGGTCTGAATATCAGCATGTATTTGTTGCCTATTGACATTACCCTAAAGCGCGCTCCATAGCTCTGAATCCCGGGTGTTACGGAATACCCACCATCAATTCATCATCAATTCATCAAACCACCATTAGTGAAACCCACCGTCACCTAATCTCTGAACCACAATCATTGCTACCCACCATCAATTCATCAAACCACCATCAGTGCTTTCCACCATCACCTAAACCCTTAACCACAATCAGTGCGAAGGAACCCCATGGAGCTGTTGTTTTGCGTTATTAAAAATGTGTTACTACTCAGGAGGAGAACAGGCCTCCTCCAAATTTTCAGTAAGGCTGAGCTGGGCTGATTTTACTTCTTCTTATAATGGGGCTATAATGGCATAATTCGTGGCTATTTTTAAAGCTAATTTTCTGGTCATTCTTTGCATCTCATTTTGTGTGGTTGTAGTGGTGTGTGTGTGTGTGTGTGTGTGTGTGTGTGTGTGTGGGGGGGGGGGGGGGGGGGGGGCGGGATTTTTTCCCCTCAGATTTTGTTGGTGTGTGTGGGGAGAGCTTTTTCCTTTCTCCTCCTGTACTGCTGGGCGTTTTTTGTATGGTTCAGTGATTGATGTCCTAAAGCATCTATCAATTTTCAGTGATGTCATTATGTCGTTTTAATTGATGCAATTCCACTCAAATCAAACCTCGCTCCTGCGCACCCTTGCCCCAGCCCCCCGGCATATGACGCAATGACAGTGGTGTGATCATCATGCCAGAGTTCAAAGTTGCGGCTCAGTCTTCACAACCAGTTATTATAATTCTAAAATTCCAATCAAATTCCATTGATGTCATTATGCTGGTTTAATTGATACAATTCCAATAAAATCAAACCTCGCTCCTGCACACCCTTTTGCTCCAGGCCCTCAGCAGTGGACGCAATGACAGTGGTTTGATCATCATGCCAGAGTTCAAAGCGACGGCTGTCTTCACTACCTGTTCTTATAATTGTAAAATTCTAATCAAATTCCATTGATGTCATACCTATTCAATCGATACGAATCTACTCAAATCAAACCTCGCTCCTGCACACCCTTGCCCCAGGCGCTTAGCAGTGGACGCAATGGCAGAGGTGTTATCATCATGCCAAAGTTAAAAACGGCGGCTCAGTCTTGACAACCTGTTCTTATAATTTTTAACATCCAATCAAACCTCGCTCCTGCACACCCCTGCCCCAGGCCCTCAGCAGTGGACGCAATGACAGTGGTGTGATCATCATGCCGGAATTCAATTCAAAGCAGCGTCTCGGTCTTCACAACCTGTTCCTATAATTATAAACATCGAATTAAACCTCGCTCTTGCACACCCTTGCCCCAGGCCCTCAGCAGTGGATGCAATAACAATGGTGTGATCATCATGCCGGGGTTCAAAGTGGCGTCTCGGTCTTCACAACCTGTTCTCATAATTAAAAATTCCAATCAAATTCCATTGATGTCATTATGCCGATTTAATTTATATAATTCCACTCAAATAAAAACTCGCTCCTGCACACCCTTGCCCCAGGCCCTAAGCAGTGGACGCAATGACAGTGGCGTGATCATTATGCCTGAGTTCAAAGCAGCGCCTAGGTCTACACCTGTTCTCAGAATTGAAGACCTGCCCGCTGAAATAAATGCCTCTTGTTGGCGGGAGCATGCATCGGCTCGCTTACCAGAGGTGGGGTAATTAGCCTAGCCTAGCCTAGCGTAGCGTAGCGTAGCGTAGCTTGGATTTGCTAAGTTAGCTTATATTTTAGTTGATTTGCTGAGGTTTCTTTTTAGTTTAGTATAGTTTGGATGAGGTTGTTGGCGCGAGCATGCATCAGTACGCTTACCATAGGTGGGGTAGGTAGCGTAGCATAGTCTAGCCTAGCGTACCCTAGCGTAGCCTAGCGTAGCCTTACACGGCCTAGCTTAGCCTAGCTTAGCGTAGCTTGGCGTAGCTTGGCGTAGCTTGGCGTAGCTTGGCTAAGTTAGCTTATATTTTGGTTGATTTGCTGAGATTATTTTTGCTTTAGTTAAGGCTTGATAAGGTTGTTGGCGCGAGCATGCATCGGCACACTTGCCGAAGGTAGGGTAGTTAGGTTAGTGTAGCCTAGCCTAGCATAACATAGCGTAGCGTAGCTTGGCTAAGTTAGCTTATATTTAAGTTGATTTGCTGAGATTTATTTTTAGTTTAGTTTAGGCCTGATAACGTTGTTGGCGCGAGTATGCATCGGCATGCTTACCAAAGGTGGGGAAGTTAGCGTATGATGCAAGTTAGCACGATAGCTTGTGTGAGTTTTTCTTCAACCTCTGGCCTGCCATTTAGTCTGTCTTAAATACTCTCTACCAACGTGAAACCCTAAACCCTAAACCCTAAACCCTAAACCCTGTTCAGGTATATGATGCGAGTTGGCACGATAGCTTGTATGAGTTTTTCTTTGACCTCTGGCCTGCCGTTGGGGGGGCCCCAGTGCCAGCCAGCCAGCGCAGCCAGACATCAGGAGGGGCTGGTGGCACGGGTGACAACAACTCACGCCATGCCAAACTGGCGCCGTTGATCCAGCGGGCATATGAATTTGTCACATTGTGTTACAACTCGTCGGATACCAGGTGTGACAGATGTGCTGTCCTTAGTGCTGAAATGGTGGTAGTGGTAGTGGTAGTGGTCCCATGTGGCGGTGGTGGTGGTGGTAGTGGCACGGAGGACAAAGCTTCACGCCATACCAAGCAGGCGCCGTTGATCCAGAAGGCATATGAATTTGTCACATTGTGCTATAACTCGTCGGATACCAGGTGCAACAGATATGCAGCCCTTAGTGCGGTTATGATGGTGGTGGTGGTAGTGGTGGTGGTAGTGGTAGTGGTACCATGTGGTGTTGGTGTTGGTGGGCTATGTGGTAGTGGCACGGATGACAACAACTCACGCCAAGCCAAGCTGGCGCCGTTGATCCAGCAGGCATATGAATTTGTCACATTGTGCTATAACTCGTCGGATACCAGGTGCGACAGATATGCTGCCCTTAGTGCGGTGACGATGGTGGTGGTGGTAGTGGTAGTGGTTCCATGTGGCGGTGGTGGTGGTGGTGGTAGCAGTGGCACGGATGACAACAACTCACGCCAATCCAAGCTGGCGCCGTTGATCCAGCAGGCATATGAATCCGTCACATTGTGCTACATCTCCACGGGTGCCAGGAGTGATAGATGTGCTGTCCTTAGTGCGATTGTGGTGGTGAAGGGTGTGCTGCCATGTGGTGGTGATGGTGTCGGTGGTGATGGTAGTGGTCCCATGTGGTGGTGATGGTGTCAGTGGTGGTGGTAGTGGTGCGATGTGGTGGTGGTCGTGGTGGTGGTGATGGGAGTAGTCCCATGTGGTGGTGGTTATGGTGTCGGTGGTGGTTGTAGTGGTGCCATGTGGTGGTGGTCGTGGTGGTGGTGGTGGTAGCGGCACGGATGACAAAAACTCGCGCCATGCCTGATGCCATTGATCCAGAAGGCATATGAATTTGTCACATTGTGTTACAACTCCTCGGATACCAGGTGCGAGAAATATGCTCTCCTTAGTGCGGTGATAGTAGTGGTGGTAGTAGTAGTGCTACCATGTGGTGGTGGTGGTGCCATGTGGTGGTGGTGGTGGGCTATGTGGTATGGGTATGGCTGACAAAAACGCATGCCATGCCAAGCTGGCGTTGTTGATCCAGCAAGCATATGAATTCGTCACATTGTGTTACAAGTTGCTGGATACCAGGTGTGATATATGCTCTCGTTAGTGCGGTTGTGGTGGTGGTGGTGGTGGTGGCGTGGGTGACAACCTTACGCCATAGCAAGCAGGCGCCGTTGATCAATCGGGCATATGAATTTGTCTCATTGTGTTGCAACTCGTCGGATACCAGGTGCAACAGATGTGCTGTCCTTAGTGTGGTGGTGGTGGTGGTGGTGGAAATGGTACCATGTGGTGGTGGTGGTGGTGGTGGTGGCGCGGGTGACAGAAACGAACGCCATGTCAAGCTGGCGCCGTTGATACAGCAAGCATATTAATTCGTCACATTGTGTTACAACTCCTCAGATACCAGGTGCGATAGATATGCTGTCCTTAGTGCGGTGGTGGTGGTGGTGGTGGTGGTGGTGGTGGTGGTGGTGGTGGAAATGGTACCATGTGGTGGTGGTGGTGGTGGCGCGGGTGACAGAAACGAACGCCATGTCAAGCTGGCGCCGTTGATACAGCAAGCAAATTAATTCGTCACATTGTGTTACAACTCCTCAGATACCAGGTGCGATAGATATGCTGTCCTTAGTGCGGTGGTGGTGGTGGTGGTGGTGGTGGTGGAAATGGTACCATGTGGTGGTGGTGGTGGTGGCGCAGGTGACAGAAACGAACGCCATGTCAAGCTGGCGCCGTTGATACAGCAAGCAAATTAATTCGTCACATTGTGTTACAACTCCTCAGATACCAGGTGCGATAGATATGCTGTCCTTAGTGCGGTGGTGGTGGTGGTGGTGGTGGAAATGGTACCATGTGGTGGTGGTGGTGGTGGCGCGGGTGACAGAAACGAACGCCATGTCAAGCTGGCGCCGTTGATTCAGCAAGCATATTAATTCGTCACATTGTGTTACAACTCCTCAGATACCAGGTGCGATAGATATGCTGTCCTTAGTGCGGTGGTGGTGGTGGTGGTGGTGGTGGTGGAAATGGTACCATGTGGTGGTGGTGGTGGTGGCGCAGGTGACAGAAACGAGCGCCATGTCAAGCTGGCGCCGTTGATACAGCAAGCATATTAATTCGTCACATTGTGTTACAACTCCTCAGATACCAGGTGCGATAGATATGCTGTCCTTAGTGCGGTGGTGGTGGTGGTGGTGGTGGTGGAAATGGTACCATGTGGTGGTGGTGGTGGTGGCGCGGGTGACAGAAACGAACGCCATGTCAAGCTGGCGCCGTTGATACAGCAAGCATATTAATTCGTCACATTGTGTTACAACTCCTCAGATACCAGGTGCGATAGATATGCTGTCCTTAGTGCGGTGGTGGTGGTGGTGGTGGTGGTGGTGGAAATGGTACCATGTGGTGGTGGTGGTGGTGGCGCCGGTGACAGAAACGAACGCCATGTCAAGCTGGCGCCGTTGATACAGCAAGCATATTAATTCGTCACATTGTGTTACAACTCCTCAGATACCAGGTGCAATAGATATGCTGTCCTTAGTGCGGTGGTGGTGGTGGTGAAAGTGGTGCCATGTAGTGGTGGTGGTAGAAGCGGTGCCATGTGGTGGTGGTGGTAGTGGTGGTTGTGCCATGTGGTGGTGACGGTGGCGGCACGGGTGATAAAAACTCACGCCATGCCAAGCTGGCGCCGCTAATCCAGCAAGCATATGAATTTGTCACATTGTGCTACAACTCCTCGGATATCAGATGCGATAGATGTGCTGTCCTTAGTGCGGTTGTGGTGGTGAAGGGTGTGGTGGTGGTAGTGGTGGGCTATGTGGTAGTGGCATGGGTGACGAAACTCATGTCATACCAAGCAGCCGCCGTTGAGTTTGCGCGCCAGGGGGCATCTGAATTCGTCACATTGTGTCACAACTCCTCGGGTACCAGGTGTGACAGATGTGCTGTCCTTAGTGCGGTGGTGGTGGTGGTGGTGGGTGTGGTAGTAGTGCCATGTGGTAGTGGTGGTGGGCTATGTGGTAGTAGTGCCATGTGGTAGTGGTGGTGGGTGTGGTAGTAGTGCCATGTGGTGGTGGTGGGTGTGGTAGTAGCGCCATGTGGTAGTGGTGGTGGGCTATGTGGTTGTGGCACGGATGACAAAGACTTATGCCATGCCAAGCTGGCGCCGTTGATCCAGCGAGCATATGAATTTGTCACATTGTGCTACAACTCCTCGGATATCAGATGCGACAGATGTGCTCCAAAACCAAATGTATCGAAACACCATCTTGATGCATTCGTCACCTTGCGTTATATCTCCTCATCTCGGTGCTCCGAACCAAATTGGTGCTCCGAAACCAAATGAATTCGTCACCTTGCGTTATATCTCCTCATCTCGGTGCTCCGAACCAAGTTGGTGCTCCGAAACCAAATGAATTCGTCACCTTGCGCTGTATCTCCTTATATTGGTGCTCCGAAACCACATTGGTGCTCCGAAACCAAATGAATTTGTCACCTTGCGCGATTTGTCACGTTATATTTCCTCAGATCACTGTTTTATTATAGTGCGACGCGTCGCAAATTTAGCGGTGCGACCCCAGTGCGATGCGCTGCCCCCTGAACCCCGCAGAGGGCGGAGCCCAGGAGGTCGGGGGGGCATTTCTGACTAGTTTAGCCAGAACCATGCGTCGCCTTGCAGCGACGGAATGGCAAGGTATCGTCGAATGAAGATAAGTCCTAAACAGCGACGAGGAAAATTGGCAAATATTGTTGGCTATCAGAACGGCAGGTGGCAGCGGAATGGAGCAGACAGAAGTCAGTTAGTTACAGAACAGTTGGCAAAAAAAAGCCCCGGCGACTAGGAGCAACAGATGTGCTATCCTCACTGCAACATGAGCCCCTTTCAGTGATATACATTGGTCTAGTGGTAGACCGAATCACTTTGAGGACGAAGAGTCGGGGGTTCGATTCCCCCTACGGTCGCTCTTAGCGTTGTAGGTCGTTGTCAACCGCGATGGTAGCTTGTCCAGTTGAGGTAGAAGACCGCTCCCTACCTGCGTACGACGGGCTCCCTTAACACCACGGCCCACCAGGCGTTATCATTACTGCAACATATTTGCTGTCGTTTGTGCGTTAGAGTTTGTGTCTTCTTCTTCATATTCCCCCTACCAGACCACATTTGTTCTATTCAAAAACACATTTGTCCAATTCAAAATCCCTATTTGATGACGCAGGGTAGGCAATTGTGCAGTTATGTCTTTAGTCAGCTGCCTGGATGACCACGACCTGCTTCCCAGCCGTAACGTGGCCTACCTGCCCAAGGTGAGTGGTGGTGGTGATGACGGTGATGGTGGTGGTGGTGGTGGGCTCTGAGGTGGTGGTGGTGGTGGTGGTGCCGGTAAGGGTGTAGGGGTGGTAGTGGTGCCAGTGGTGGTGGCCATGACCTGCTTCCCAGCCGTAACGTGGCCAACCTGCCCAAGGTGAGTGGTGGTGGTGGTGGTGGTGATGACGGTGGTGGTGGTGGTGGTGGTGACAGTGGCGGTGGTGGTGGTGCCGGTAGGGGTGTGGGTGTGGGGATGGGGGTGGCCTTAGTTGTGGTGGTGGCGGTGGTAGTGTTGCCAGTGGGGGTGACCTTGACCTGCTTCCCAGCTGTAACGTGGCCTGCCTGCACAAGGCAGGTGCCCTGTAGGAGCAAGTGGGCCAAGGGGTGGTGGGATCTGTGGTGGTTGTGATGACGGTGGTGGTGGTGATGGCGGTGCTGGTGGTGCTGGTGGTGGTCGTGGTGGTGGTAGTGATGACGGTGACAGTGGTGGTGCTGGTGTGGTGTGTGTGTGTGTGGGGGGGGGGGGGGGGGGCACTGGGGGGGGCTATGTGGTGGTGGTGGTAGAGGTGGTAGTGATGCAGGTGTCGGTGGTGGTGCCGGTGGGGGTTGGGGTGGCAGTGGTGCCATGTCCTGCTACCCAGCTGTAACATGGCCTACATGCCCAAATTGAGTGCCCAGTTTTAGCAAGGGGGCCAGGTGGTGGTGGTGGTGGGACTGCACCAAACAAGCAAACAAACAAGATGCTGTGTTCCGATTCAAGATAAGATGACCGGTGCAGTGCTTCTCTTCGTTGCCTTTTTCCAAATATATTTGGTAGTAAACAAAAATCATAAGCTTCCCTTGCCATACCAAATGAGCAAACAAACTAGATATTGTATGTACCAAACGAACAAACAAACAAACAAACAAATAAAATGCTGTGCCCCAATGCAAGATATTATGATCGGTGCAGTGCTTTCCCTCGCTGCCTTGTTCCAAATGTACGTGGTGGTGTCCATAAGCCTGTCTTGCTGTACCAAACAAACAAACAAACAAAATGCTGTGCCCCGATGCAAGAAATGATTATTGGTGCAGTGCTGTCCCTCGCTGCCTTGTTCCAAATGTATGTGGTGGTGTCCATACGCCTGTCTTGCTGTACCAAGCAAATAATATGCTTTCCCCCGATGCAGGAAATGGTAATTTGTGCAGTGCTTTCCCTCGTTGGCTTTTTCCAAATATATGTGGTAGTGTTTAAAAAAGCATAAGCCTTTCTTGCCGTGCCTAATGAGCAAAGAAACAAACAAATATGATTCTGTGCCGCGATGCAAGATATGACGATCGGTGCAGCTCTTCCCCTGGCTGCCTTGTTCAAAATATATGTGGTAATGTTCAAAAAAGCATAAGCCTTTCTTGCCGTGCCTAATGAGCAAACAAACATGATGCTGTGCCGCGATGCAAGATATGATGATCGGTGCAGTGCTTTCCCTTGCTGCCTTAATCCAAATAGATGTGGTGGTGTCCAGAAGCCTTTCTTGTTATAGCAAACAAACAAGATGCTGTGCCCCGATGCAGGAGCTGATTATCAGTGCAGCGCTTCCCCTCGCTGCCTTGTTCCAAGTAGATGTGGTAGTGTTAAAAAATCATAAGCCTCCCTTGTCGAACCAACCAAGCAACCACACAACCAAACGAGCAAATAAACAAGATGCTGAGGCCCGATGCAGGAAATGATGATCAGTGCAGCGCTTCCCCTGGCTGCCTTGTTCCAAACAGATGTGTTAGCGTTTAAAAACTCACAAGCCTCCCTTGCCGTACCAAACAAACAGACAAACAAACAAATAAGTTGCTGTGCCTCGATGCAGGAAATGATCATTGGTGCAGTGCTTCCCCTGGCTGCCTTGTTCCAAACAGATGTGCGAGATGAGCTGCTTGACGAAGGTGTGTTGGGTTTTGGGTTTGGGTTGTCCCCAGTGCAAGCAAATGGGCTGGCCCCCTCAACCTCACGCCTCGTAATAAGGCGCATCTTGTACCATTTTATTTGCATTTTTGTATTTTATTCGTATTTTTGTATTTTATTTTTATTTTTGTATTACTGTTCCAAACAGATGTGAGATATGAGAAGCTTGGCGAAGGTGTGTTGCATTTATGGTTTGGTTTTTTCATTTATTTTTAGAGATGAGCTGCTTGAAGAAGGTGTGTTGGGGTTATGATTTGCGTTGTCCACAGTGCAAGCAAATGGGCTGGCCCCCTCTACCTCACGCCTCGTAATAAGGCGCATCTCGTACCATTGGGGAGGTGTTTGGGACTCAGATACCTTTACATTTTTGCTTTTTCATATTTCCATGTAAATTACCCTTAGAGGGTTAAGGAAGTAAGCAATGCAGGCTTCATCATTGTCAGTAACTTGTATTTGCAAAGTTAAGGGGCCTGCTGGTGCTGGACATTTAGTCAGTGCACAAGAGGTCCAGCAATCTTCAGATGGGCATTACAACGCCAGCTGACACCTTTAAATAAAGGTGTCAGCTGGCGTTGTAATGCCTGGTCTTGGATGTGTTTCGTGCCCCCCCTTAATTAGGTGGTGGATAGCATCTTTTTGACTGCATTATAAGCCATGGCTTAAAACCTTAAAAGAATAATATTGCACCATCTAGCCTTAAGTTTCAGACCCTTACAGGTCTGTCTTTGTGCTACTACCATTTGCAAGAGTCACTGCACAGCTGAGCTACACACTTGTAATGCATGGTGTGTCTCAAGTCCCTTGGACCTGTGCCACTCAGCTAGTGCTGGGGCACTTGTTCCTTGGGCCCCGGTGGGAGCGCCTGCTGCTCACTGAACATGTACACCTCAGCCATGCACTTGGTGTACCGCTTCAGAGCACTTGCATAAGTGTCATGAGAGCTGACAGCCAGGGTGGAGCCCTCCATCAGCACCAGTCTCCTGGCACCTTCTCTGCCCTGTGAGCTGGTGCTGTGGAGGTTGCCCTCCTGAAGTGTGCAGGCTGGGCACAAGGATGTACCACAGGACATAGCATTTCTGTCCATGCCAAAGCATTGGGTGTGGGTGTTCTTTGAGCGCGTGGTGCACTGCAGTAGCCTTCCCTTGTTGCTTTGGCAGATGGTACAAATTGTGTATAGATGGGGGGGGAAGGGTTTGTTATAGCGAGCAGTACTGATCACAAGCATGGGAAAAGGTATGGGGCCTGAGGTTTTTCCTGTCTTGGAGACAGAGAAAATCCTCCTATACCAAGGTGCATCTGGCCACTGAGGGACCAGTGCTGTGCAAATGTGTCAGAGGGTGAGGCTACCCAAGCTGCGTGAAGGAGATCCAAAGTTTATCCTAAAGCAGAAAATAGGATGTTAGCCCAGGGCACCTGCCCAATGAGTTGCTTCCAGTGCACTTCCATGGGATGTTGGATGGAGAACCATTGTGTGTATCCCTTGTGGTTGTTGTACCCATCTGCTGCAGTAAAGCAGTCGATGGTAGTTGGTGGGTTGTTGGACGTGTCAAAAAGCTTATACAAGTAATGGTTGTAAGAGCTGCTAGCTTCCCCTCTGCTGGGTGCATCTGCAGGTTTCAGTTCACCTTTTACATGCTTGGCTTTGACAGTGAACCCAAACTCAGGGCATGTGAGTGCAATCTGGACTAATGCATCCCTGATGCCTGGTATTTGAAACCCCCTTTGTTCACTGTGAGACAGCTTGTACGCTGTCCATGTAACACAGAACTGACGTCCCTGCCAATTCCTGTGCCCAGTGCTGCAAGCAAATTAGCATGCTTTCAGTTTCAGAAATACGTATGTGCACGTGATGCATGTTTTTCTGGCCAGGAGTGGGAGTAGGTGTCATGTCCCAGAGTAACACCTGCACCGAATACCTTACTGGCATCTGCGTACATGTGTACTGTGAAGGCCTTACTGTCCACATGAACATCCTTTCTGGCTAGCATGCTCTCATGCATCCCTACCGACTCATGCCAGTCCATAGCCAACGCCTTGTCAGTGGGTGGCATGTGGTTTTGGGGTGGCATGGTTGGTTGTGACTGGGTTAAGGGCATCAGACAGGTGTACGATATGCAAGTACTCCTAAGGAGTGATTTGGATGCCCAGATAAGCTTTCCTGCTAGGCATTCAAGTTCTCCTCTGGTGATGGTGCCGCCCCCTTCCCTTGACTGTATTGCCATTAGAGCTTCTGATCCGTACACCTTCTTCTTGTGGGCCGGAAGGTCCATTTGCAAGAATGGTGCATCAATCAGAAGTCCTAGGGCTTCCAGCCTGGTAGTGGGGGTGGTGGCACCTTCAACCTTGGAAGGATTGAACTCTATACATAGCAAGGCTGCCTCCAAGTCCATAATCTAAAAGGCCTTCTGCATGTCTATGTGGGACTCTGCGCTTATAGGGTAGTCATCCACATAGACATCACAGGAAGCTTTTACTCCTTCCTCATTAAATCTGTGATTAAAGATCAGCTTAGAGAAGTTGGTCAGTTCACAGAAGAATTGGGGGCTTTGGCCTGTGCCCTGGGGTAGAGCAATCCATCTACCTACTTAAATAGTCACGGGATGTCTGAAACCCATGTACCTCATAGCTGAGGGTGCAGGGAGACAGGTAGGACCTATTCTTGAAATCCCTCTTGCCTAACAGGTCTGTAGAGGTGAGTGATTTCAAGGAGGTTTCAAGGGTGGTGAGAAAGCAGGGCAGTGTGCCCTGCAGCCATTGACCCCAGAGAAAGAGGGATCTACCCAAAAAATAAAACAAGGCACTGTGTGGTTGCAGACCTCTATGGAGGCTGGTGGGGTGGTTCTCCAAACCCAGATAAACAGGTCCTAATGCATCTAGGGGGCAGAGTACTTAGCTGGGCGCTTAGTTCCTCCAGGTAGGCGAGGGATGGAGGCCTTCGTCTTGGTGCGTTGTCTCAGAAGGAGGGTGAGGAAGGAAGAAAGGGGCGGGATTTGTGAGAGGGTGTGGTTAGGTGATCTAACTCTACGGGAGCTTCGGTCACCGCCCAGGTGGGCGGGAGCGGAAGCGAGGGCTCAAACAACAGGACGGAGAAATTCCGTTCAAACACTAGGCCAAGGAGCTGGGGAAGATCCGGTGGGGATCTGGGAAAGATCTAGAGAGGATCTAGAGAGGATCTAGAGATAGAACAGTCCTAACACAAGCTTCGGAAGCGCTAAGGGGGGGGACGCTCAGAGAAAATCAAGGCACAGCTCTGAGGCGTTAAGGCGTGAAAGCAGATGCGACAAGGCAGGTGAAAAGCTAAAGGGGGTAACTGAGAAGCCAGGGGCAGAGAAACAAACGAGCAAGCGGCAAGGCAGGCGCGATGCCTCACCAGCCGGTTCGTCACACTGGGCGCGGCCTTGGGCGCGGGCTTCTTGTTCTGGGGTGGTGACTTCTTGCCAACGGTAACATGCGGGCGGTCTCTTTGGTGCGCGCCATGATGAGGAGGAGCAAAGGGACGA
Source organism: Chlamydomonas sp. ICE-L (assembly GCA_013435795.1). NCBI lineage: Eukaryota > Viridiplantae > Chlorophyta > Chlorophyceae > Chlamydomonadales > Chlamydomonadaceae > Chlamydomonas > Chlamydomonas sp. ICE-L. Next base: position 30,649,137 of record JACBWV010000626.1, read on the forward strand.
AGAAAGAACCAGAAAAATGACAGAACTGAATTGCTGTGACAGCAATTTGATCAAAGTAGTATTGGTCTGTTACTGTGCACAGCCTAAATACTTGCGGTGATCTGGGTACTGATTTGAATTAGCGGCATGCGAACGACCTCGTTTCGCCTTCCGCAGGTTTTGAACATTCGAAATATGAGAGCGAATGTCGGTATCTGGTCTAGCCTTTCCTCATACTTTATTTCTCACACTACGGTGTGGGAAATACGGCATTTGGTTTGTATTTTTGCATTTATTCGTGTTTTTGCATTTTATTTGTATTCCTGTATTTTATTTGTATTTTTGTATTACTGTTCCGAACAGATGTGAGAGATGAGCTGCTTGGCAAAGGTGTGTTGGGTTTAGGGTTTTATTTATTTTAGGGATTAGCTGCTTGACAGGGGCATGTTGGGTTTAGGGTTTATGTTTTTATTTGCTTTAGGGATTAGCTGATTGAAGACGCTGTGTTGGGTTTCGGGTTTAGTTTTTTATTTATTTTAGGGATGAGGTGCTTGGCGAAGGTATGTTGGGTTTTGGGTTTTTAGAAGCTACCGCTTGTAGTTGAAAAGAACAGATCTGGGCTCTACAAGTGGTCAAGTGGGATCAGCGCATTTCTTTTCGGCTACAAGCAGTAGCTTCTAGGCAGCTCCTTAATCCACCCACTGAGCTATCCCCAAATATGTCAGCAGTTCTGGACAACCACCAACCACCACCCTCTGACCAACCTACCCACCCTCAACAACCAACCAACCACCAACCACCAACCACCACCCTCTGACCAATATGTCAGCAGTTCTGGACAGCTGATTTTGTCTGCTTCTAGGCAGCCACTGAGCTATCCCCAAATATGTCAGCAGTTCTGGACAACCACCAACCACCACCCTCTGACCAACCTACCCACCCTCAACAACCAACCAACCACCATCCACCAACCACCACCCTCTGACCAATATGTCAGCAGTTCTGTACAGCTGATTTTGTCTGCTTCTAGGCAGCCACTGAGCTATCCCCAAATATGTCAGCAGTTCTGGACAACCACCAACCACCACCCTCTGACCAACCTACCCACCCTCAACTACCAACCACCACCCTCTGACCAATATGTCAGCAGTTCTGGACAGCTGATTTTGTCTGCTTCTAGGCAGCCACTGAGCTATCCCCAAATATGTCAGCAGTTCTGGACAACCACCAACCACCACCCTCTGACCAACCTACCCACCCTCAACAACCAACCAACCACCAACCACCAACCACCACCCTCTGACCAATATGTCAGCAGTTCTGGACAGCTGATTTTGTCTGCTTCTAGGCAGCCACTGAGCTATCCCCAAATATGTCAGCAGTTCTGGACAACCACCAACCACCACCCTCTGACCAACCTACCCACCCTCAACAACCAACCAACCACCAACCACCAACCACCACCCTCTGACCAATATGTCAACAGTTCTGGACAGCTGATTTTGTCTGCTTCTAGGCAGCCACTGAGCTATCCCCAAATATGTCAGCAGTTCTGGACAACCACCAACCACCACCCTCTGACCAACCTACCCACCCTCAACAACCAACCAACCACCAACCACCAACCACCACCCTCTGACCAATATGTCAGCAGTTCTGGACAGCTGATTTTGTCTGCTTCTAGGCAGCCACTGAGCTATCCCCAAATATGTCAGCAGTTCTGGACAACCACCAACCACCACCCTCTGACCAACCTACCCACCCTCAACAACCAACCAACCACCACCCTCTGACCAATATGTCAGCAGTTCTGGACAGCTGATTTTGTCTGCTTCTAGGCAGCCACTGAGCTATCCCCAAATATGTCAGCAGTTCTGGACAACCACCAACCACCACCCTCTGACCAACCTACCCACCCTCAACAACCAACCAACCACCAACCACCAACCACCACCCTCTGACCAATATGTCAGCAGTTCTGGACAGCTGATTTTGTCTGCTTCTAGGCAGCCACTGAGCTATCCCCAAATATGTCAGCAGTTCTGGACAACCACCAACCACCACCCTCTGACCAACCTACCCACCCTCAACAACCAACCAACCACCAACCACCAACCACCACCCTCTGACCAATATGTCAACAGTTCTGGACAGCTGATTTTGTCTGCTTCTAGGCAGCCACTGAGCTATCCCCAAATATGTCAGCAGTTCTGGACAACCACCAACCACCACCCTCTGACCAACCTACCCACCCTCAACAACCAACCAACCACCAACCACCAACCACCACCCTCTGACCAATATGTCAGCAGTTCTGGACAGCTGATTTTGTCTGCTTCTAGGCAGCCACTGAGCTATCCCCAAATATGTCAGCAGTTCTGGACAACCACCAACCACCACCCTCTGACCCACCTACCCACCCTCAACAACCAACCAACCACCAACCACCAACCACCACCCTCTGACCAATATGTCAGCAGTTCTGTACAGCTGATTTTGTCTGCTTCTAGGCAGCCACTGAGCTATCCCCAAATATGTCAGCAGTTCTGGACAACCACCAACCACCACCCTCTGACCAACCTACCCACCCTCAACAACCAACCAACCACCAACCACCAACCACCACCCTCTGACCAATATGTCAACAGTTCTGGACAGCTGATTTTGTCTGCTTCTAGGCAGCCACTGAGCTATCCCCAAATATGTCAGCAGTTCTGGACAACCACCAACCACCACCCTCTGACCAACCTACCCACCCTCAACAACCAACCAACCACCAACCACCAACCACCACCCTCTGACCAATATGTCAGCAGTTCTGGACAGCTGATTTTGTCTGCTTCTAGGCAGCCACTGAGCTATCCCCAAATATGTCAGCAGTTCTGGACAACCACCAACCACCACCCTCTGACCAACCTACCCACCCTCAACAACCAACCAACCACCAACCACCAACCACCACCCTCTGACCAATATGTCAGCAGTTCTGGACAGCTGATTTTGTCTGCTTCTATGCAGCCACTGAGCTATCCCCAAATATGTCAGCAGTTCTGGACAGCAGATTGTGACAGAATGTGAACTCCCAAGAGGCTTCGAATTATGCATGAGATATTTTGACAAAGCAACTGAATCACACACACACACACACACACACACACTCAAACACTCACACACTCACACACTGTTATACACACACTCCACACAACCTTGCATGCAGTGAGGAGAAAGCTGAAGAAGCCTACAGACCCACCAACCCTACACCACTTTCAATGACCCCCCCCTCCACACACACACACACACACACACACACACACACAAACACTCCACACAACCTTGCATGCAGTGAGGAGAAAGCTGAAGAACGAGGCGTTTCGCATGGGGCGCATGGAACCAAGGTTGGTTATTTTACACTGTTTCATTTTTTGGTTCTGCGAAGCAGCTTCCAGGCAGCTCTCTTTCCCTGTCCTTGGGCCGAACGTGAAGCTAGGTAGTGTGCCTGAAAGCTGACATGATGGGCATTCCATTGCAGTATTTCTTCATTCGACTACACGTCGCCATTCCGTCGAATGCGACAACCCCTGGACCCCCCGATATCAGGGCGCGCTGCCTCCCGACCCCCCCAGGCTCCTTGCTTCGCGCTCCGCCATGCTATGGCTACGAAACTTTCCTGAAATCAGGGTTGAGTAGCCTAAGTAGCTACTCAACCTGGACTACAGAAATCTGAAATAAAAAACACTGATTCCACTGTAGCTGAATTGATCCTACAATGGAATTCCATTGTAGCTGAAAGCTTTGGGATTGCCCCACTTACAAGCTAATGGAGCTGGCTTGAAGCTGCCATGCGTAGCCCAAAATATAACAGTATTTTTTACACTCATGTGTGCCTGCTCTGTTGTTGTATGCCATGTGCTTTTTACTTCTGGTGCTGTACATTTTACTTCTGGTACTGTACTTTGTACAGTCATGCATGCCTGTACTGTTCTTGTATTCTGCACTGGCCTGGGATGCTGAAGTGTCCACCCACACATACGCACACACCACCACCTCCCCCCCCCCCCCCCCCCCCCACACACACACACACACACACACACACACACACACCAACCTAGCCATAGCATATATGTATACATATATTAAATATAAGACATATCGGTATTTGGTTTACCCCTGGACTGGAACAACATACATACCAGGGAGGGGGGGGGGGGGGGGGGGGGGGGGGGGGGGGGGGGGGGATACTGTATATATTTAATCAACATAATGTATATATTTAATATATTTAACTCATAAAGGGAGCAAAACTCAAAATTGTGAATTTAGAGGTGGTTTATGCACATGTCTGATTATTAGAGAACGGCAACGTGATATCATGTCATCATATAATATCATATGATGCCAGCAGTCTGACTAAGCTAAAGTTACCAGTTATATACAATATCATATGATGCACTTTGTATGATATCAAATGATATCATACTCGCCTTTGGTCAACATTATATGATATGCCGGTCCCTACTTATTATGCGTTTGATTAAGCATTTGATTACGTTCGGTTTGGTTTGCTTGCATGATCTTTTAGCTTTCACGCTGCTCACTGTCTGTGGGCGGAGTAAACATGGTTGGTTGGTTGGTTCAGTTGGGTTGGGTTGGTAACATAATCTTTCAGCTTTCACGCTGCTCAGTGTCTGTGGGCGGAGTAAACATGGTTGGTTGGTTGGTTGGTTCAGTTGGGTTGAGTTGGTAACATGATCTTTCAGCTTTCACGCTGCTCAGTGTCTGTGGGCGGAGTAAACATGGTTGGTTGGTTGGTTCAGTTAGGTTAGGTTGGTAACATGATCTTTCAGCTTTCACGCTGCTCAGTGTCTGTGGGCGGAGTAAACATGGTTGGTTGGTTGGTTCAGTTGGGTTGGGTTGGTAACATGATCTTTCAGCTTTCACGCTGCTCACTGTCTGTGGGCGGAGTAAACATGGTTGGTTGGTTGGTTGGTTCAGTTGGGTTGAGTTGGTAACATGATCTTTCAGCTTTCACGCTGCTCAGTGCCTGTGGGCGGAGTAAACATTGTTGGTTGGTTGGTTCAGTTAGGTTGGGTTGGTAACATGATCTTTCAGCTTTCACGCTGCTCAGTGCCTGTGGGCGGAGTAAACATGGTTGGTTGGTTGGTTCAATTGGGTTGGTTTGGTAACATGATCTTTCAGCTTTCACGCTGCTCAGTGTCTGTGGGCGGAGTAAACATTGTTGGTTGGTTGGTTCAGTTGGGTTGGTTTGCTTGTATGATCTTTCAGCCTTCATGCTGCTCAGTGTCTTTGGGCGGAGTTAAAATGGGTAGCATAAACATGGGTAGCATAAACACTGCTTCTACTGCACCATACTCTTAAGAGCATAATACAATCGCATGGGTTTCTACATATAAAGAGAATACGGTAATGCTTGAATAGCACAAGGAATCATTCGTCGATTGGATGCTGATATGTTTTCGCCTCAAATTTTTGAGAACAATGTGTACTACATGCAATGCAGGTGGCGACGACTAGTGGGACGCATGGCTTCCCGTATCCCGCAATACCGTACCCCAACCACCCCCCACCCACCCACCCACCCACCCACAATCACCACACACCACACACCATGTACCCACCCCCACCCAACTATACACACATAAACACTCATAACATACCCCCGCCCCACCCCAGGTGGCGACGACTAGTGGGGCGCATGGCTCAATTACGCCGGGCCCTGCCATTTGTAGAAGCCACCACGTTGATCTACTTGGACGAAGGTTGCAATGTTGAATGATGCTAGTTGAGAACAGTATTATCTACACGGCAGACGAATAAATAAATAGATAGTACGCCTTATTACGAGGCTTGAGGTTGAGGGGGCCAGCCCGTTTGCTTGCCCTGAAGAATGGCTGACGTGCGTGAGGTTGAGGGGCCAGCCCGTTTGCTTGCACTGGAAAACGGCGGGCATGAGGTTGAGGTAGCCAGCCCGTTTGCTTGCCCTGGAGAATGGCTGACGTGTGTGAGGTTGAGGGGGCAGCCCGTTTGCTTGCACTGAAAAACGGCGGACGGCTTGCACGGCTTGCACTGGCTCACTGACAGCCATGATTCCCAGGGTTAGTTTTTTAGTTAGGGTCTAGCCGGTTAAGGCGTAGCCAAATAGGCTAAATAGACTTTCCCAACCTAAATACGGTATTGGGAAGGGCTGTATACAAAACAAACACTGGTGAACTGAACCCCAACAAATCGTAAACGACGGGGGGGGGGGGGGGGGGGGGGGGGGGGGGTCGTGATATGCAGATCATTTAACTTAGGGTATGGTTTCTTACCATTTATTTTCTTATGTCCTGAGTTAGACCATCTGTCATCGGATCAAAACTTAGCCGTCAGGTATTGTTTGATTTGATTACATGGTCAATCAGCTGTGATGCTGCTCAGTGCTCACCGACTGCTGGTTGAGTAAGCGTGGGTAGGATAAACATTACTACACAACACCAGGATTGCTCAGGCCGCTGCGCCCTGCGTCGCAGAAGCAACGCCGAAGGGTCCGTAGCGTCCTGAGCGTCCTGGGACACGGCGTGGGGAGGGTCAGTTGTGTGCGTCACAGATGCAGCTTCAGTGCTTTGGTTGCATCTCAGGACGCAGGCTATGCTGGTTCGGTTGCTTCTCAGGACGCAGGCTGTAACATGTATTGCTTCTCAGGACACAGAGCTGGGGGTCCTCCTGAACAACCCTGATGGGTAGCATAAACATTGCTACACCACAGTGACCAGACTCCCGAGTACAGAATGTAATCACAGGAGGACAGATATTGCCTAGGCCCTTGACTCAAAGGCCGGACTGTTGTCACTCGCGATTGTGTTTGATATTCAGTGGTCACCAGTAATCCAGTATACCGTACCCATGTTTGTACCATGCAACTTGAACTTGAACTTGGTCTCGTAGCTTCAGCCAGCAATTTGGCTGCTTGCCGTCTTCGGCACCATCCAACGTGACACTGTCAACCTCATAGCTCTTCTTTTCAGCTATGAGCAACAGCATCTAGGCAGCTCCCCTGACTGGCTATTTAGCCAAATCTATCGCAACCTCGTTCCCGGAACCCAAAGCACCTTGATGCTGACACAATGAGCTGACCAGAACTGCTGAAATCGGGGGGCTTGGCCCAGTGGCTGGCTCTGGGAACTGCCTACAAGCTGCCGCTCGTAGCTGGAAAGGGAAGCCTTGGTCGAACTGATTTAACACTATTAACGCACACGGACACACGCAGTCCCATGTCGGTTTGTGATTCTCGAATTTGAACTTGGGTTTGAGGTGTTGGATGGGTTTACGGTATGTGTTTTCCTCATTTCATGATGTTCATACTTCATAAGTCTCCCATGACTCCGCCGAGACGCGGGCACATTTGGAGTCCAGAATAGCACCAGGAAAATGTCATCAGCAGCAGCAGCAGCAGAATTTGTACGCTAGCTATCAGCAGGGAAGGATGGGAATGCAGTTGAAACAGGTGGCATTGATGAAGCCCACCATGACAGCATCACACTTCACCTTACCAGTTACCCGAGTACTTGTCAAATGTAAATCAAAGGGATGTTGAGCTTAGATTTTTGAGCCAAAATTGCTGACAGTTTCCATTTCACAATGATGTCCTTCGCTTTCTCCATGGCCTTGATGTCCTCCTCGAAGAACCTCCCCTAATACACTGATCCTGCTTTAAACCACTTGCAAGCTTCCGTGCTTCACCCGTGCGTTGACCTTCCATGTACTCTCCCTTGTCTCCCTTGGCTACCTACGTGTGGTGGGAAGGGGCATGGGTTGTGAGAGGGGTGGTGGAGGTGGTGGTGATGGTAATGGTGATACACTGATCCTGATTTGAACCACTTGCAATCGCAGGCTTCACCCGCGCGTTGGCCTTCCGTGTACTTTCTCTCAGCCACCTACTTGAGGTGGTTAGGGGCATAGTTTGGGAGAGGCGATGGTGATAGTGATTTGACCTCCAATTTGTTGTGACCTTCTCAACTTCTATACGGTAGTCTACACCAAATGCACCTAGGTAGAATACGCTAGGAGGGAGCAAACTAGTGACTTGAAAAGAGGATTACGTTTCTAACTCGTCTGAGACACCTGACACCTGAGATTTGTGCACACTTGGGGCTGTTTGGGGGGGAAATATGCAATATCTGCCTTTTCTAGTCTGTGAACAGCTGAAAACCCAATACGAGCACTTCAAATGTATCATCAGCATTGGACATTGGTGTGTTTCGAAGTCGGGATCAAAACCATTGCTAAAAAGTGAGAGGCTAGCTGGAAAGTAGTAACTGTTTTGCCCGAATTTCAGGTAGGGCCTCGGGTAAGGCCATTCAAACTGAATCCCCGGTGTTGCTGTTTATTTTATGTCGTGAGGCTTACCTCCAGGGGTGAAAATCCTTTCATACTTTAACAAAAGTCCGTCCAGGGCCTCAACCTCCGCCGCGCTACGCAAGGGAACAATGGGAAGTAAATATATGGCCGGAATCCCACGTGAAAGTTGGTTAAGTTGCGATATCATAGATCTGGTGCTACCGTATGCTATAAGCATCCGGACACCATCTTCGGCCACTGGCGAATTTCATGAACCCTGCTCTGGTCCTGTCTGCGTAGTATCTTGAATTCCCCTGAGTCTCCATGCTGCCTTTCCCATAGCCCAAGCTCTAATGGCCCGGGAATCATAAGACTCAGAAGAGCTCCATGATCTGCAATTCTGCGTAGGGGCTCTGGGCCGGCAAATATGGGATGGAAAATATGTGGGTGGTGACCCTCCAAAAGTTGTTCCATTGGGTGGGGGGTGGGGGGTGGAGGGGGTGGGTGGGTGGGGGGTGGAGGCTCGCCGTCGGTACGACGGGCTAAATGCCCTAGCTAGAATAACAACAAGCCCGTTAATTTCACGGGCGCGGTTGCGGTTCACGTCCTATAAATCAATCTCGAATGTGTATGATCGCCATCTTCAGTCACACGCTTGTCGCTTTTTTTCATCTGAGCCTTTGGCTGGACGTCTGGTACGATACCCTGGTTGCCACTGGTGTGGAGGAATCGCCTGCGGTGAGGTGAGGTGAGAAGCTCCGTCTACGGTCTCGAAAAACAGTGGCCGTTGATATTCTCTAACCGACGCTTGCATCCCCGGTGTGTGAGGACGGAGTGCAGCACGTAAGCCATTCGTTCGAAGCTCGCTCTTGATCTTATTCTTTCGCCTGTCGTCACAAGTCGGAATCGACAGTGCAGGTGTGATCTCCCGCCGACGACCCGAAGGGTGCCTACATCCTTCCATACGAAGAAGTGGCTCACATCGACCAAATCGCTGAGTCTAGGACTAGAGAGCGAAGACCCACCCTTTGAGGCGAAACCCATTTCATTCCAAAATAAATAGTGGTCGGTGCAAATCCGGGTGGGGTGGGGTGGGGTGGGGTGAATTAGAGGTTCGGAATAATTCGGCACGTTAGAATAATTCGGCAGGGTCCGCGTAGGTCGAGCATGATGGTAGAGGGCGGGAATGGACTCTCGAGGCGACGGTCTGGGTCGCCAACTAGGCTGTTCAAAACGGGGCGCTTCACGTCTCTAACGCAGATTTCGGAGAGTCCACTACGTTGCTAAGTTTATATATATATATACCCGTATTCATTTCACATACACACATGATTCCCATGCAAGCTTCACCTTTCCGACCCTTTCCCTGAAGTACATGATGTGCAGTCTTTGAGTCTACTGCCCCTTGCATGACCATTAGTGACGTACAACTCCAATCGTTTGAAGATAGTGAATGGGTGTGCAGTCATATTAGACTGTTGCGCGGGATACTTATGGTTGATTTTGCCTTCATCTTTAGTGATAACTACCTCTCAGGTAGTTCAAACAGGAATATTGAGTGGTTTGGATTCACCGAATTATGGCAAGAATGAACACCACATTTTGGTAAAACTGTCCAAGAGTGGTGCCTACGAGGTCTGAATAACAATTTACCCTCTCATAGTCCTGGTTGTCATTTGTTGAGGTTACTGGAGTTGGATATATTTGGACTACGTGTAGGTGTGGAGTAGGTAGATGTGGAGGCAGATGTGAAGTGAGGGGCCATTTTGAACTGCACCGAACTGCGCTGTGCTGCACTGAACTGCCTTTTCCCCCTACCTCCATACATGAACATGTACATAGGATAAATCAAACATTGATCTTGGAAGTATCGGTGTGGCCCCTGAGGCTGTCATCCCATTTTTCTTGCTTTTCTCATTAATACTTATTTTAAGTATGAAAACTATACGTGTAAATAGACAACGTGTACACAGTTCTTGGCAATTGCAATTTGCAAAAGCATCTCACTGCACTTCGTTCACCTTGGAACTCCTTTGGCATGGATACCTTTTACATATATTTCAACGTTCAAAACAAATGTAAACATTTTAGACAACTGAACTACAATCGAAGAAGCCATCGTTTTCCGTACACCACCCCGGGGCCGACCTCCAGGGGACCCGCCAGGGCCCCCTACTATTTTCAGTTCAAAAACCGCAACCCAAAATGACAACATGTAGTACCCTGATCGGAACCCGCAATGAGCTGTGAGCGAGGATGTGAAAGTTGCGAAAGCATATATATCGTGCTATGCTTTAAGCACCCGGACACCATCTTAGGCCACTGGTGAATTTCATGAGCACTGCTGTAATACTGTATTGCCCTGCTGCTGATCCCATGAGTTCAAAAGCGCAACCCAAAACGACAAAATGTAGTACCCTGATCGGAAACCGCAATTAGCATATATCTGGTGCTATGCTATAAGCACCCGGACACCATCTTAGGCCACTGGTGAATTTTTGAGCACTGATCACTTGCTCAGGTCCTGTCTGCCTAGTATCTTGAATTCCCCTGAATCTCCATGCTGCCTGTTCCATAGACCGAACTCAAATGGCCCAGGAGTCAAGGCTCAGAAGAGCTCCATTATCTGCATTTCTGCGCAGGGGCTCTGGGCCGCCAATCAAGTTGGGCGCCTCCATGCAGGCTGATGGGGAGACGAAACGTGTTCTGCTGATCCCATGAGCACTGCTGTAGTACTGTATTGCCCTGCTGCTGATCCCATGAGCACTGCTGTAGTACTGTATTGCCCTGCTGCTGATCCCATGAGCACTGCTGTAGTACTGTATTGCCCTGCTGCTGATCCCATGAGCACTGCTGTAGTACTGTATTGCCCTGCTGCTGATCCCATGAGCACTGCTGTAGTACTGTATTGCCCTGCTGCTGATCCCATGAGCACTGCTGTAGTACTGTATTGCCCTGCTGCTGATCCCATGAGCACTACTGTAGTACTGTATTGCCCTGCTGCTGATCCCATGAGCACTGCTGTAGTACTGTATTGCCCTGCTGCTGATCCCGTGAGCACTGCTGTAGTAATGTATTGCCCTGCTGCTGATCCCATGAGCACTGCTGTAGTACTGTATTGCCCTGCTGCTGATCCCATGAGCACTGCTGTAGTACTGTATTGCCCTGCTACTGATCCCATGAGTTCTCGACACCCGTTAGCGTTCTCTTGATACATTACATTACGTTACCAACAGGCCATAGTTGACCCAAGACAAGCCCGCTCCACAACATCCGGTAGGGGTCTTCCAACTGATCCTAAAAAACAAATAGGCAATATTGCATGAAGCAAGCATTGTAGGCTACTGGTGTTGCTTTCATTGAGTCTATTGGAGAGCCACTTTCTTCTTTTTAAGGACATGTTTGTCTAGGTTTGAACAGGGGCGTGTCGGTTCAGTTTCGATGTACTAGAATAACTGATTCCTGAAAAATAAAGTGCACTCCTTGTTAGCATAATATCGCGAGCACTCTCCGTCAATGTTTAGCGTTGCTTGCGACGCTGCATAGAACTTGTATTGCCTAAACTTTCCTGCCCTTTTTCTGACTATTTTGTTTTCTTCTTGCCCATTTTTTGTTTTCTTGTTCTTTCCTGCTCAATTTGTCCTGCCTTTTTCCTGCCTAATTCGTCCTTTCCTTTTCTGTTTCTTCATCCAACATTGCTTGCTAGCGCTCTTTGTACAAAACTGTTTCCATTCCTCACCTCACTTTTTCCTCTCTCCTGAATTATGCGCACAGTTCCTCTTGATACGGTCTACTGGGCCAGAAGGTGGACAGAAAGGTGAAGAGGATATGCACTCCTTCTTCCGTCTTGCCCTTCTTCACTTCGAGCTTTGGCTGCTCATGCGGCAAGCCGCCCTGGTGAACACAACATCTGCCACCCCCAAGATGCTGGATGTATGCATGGTGATGATGGCTTCCATCTCCAAGAAGGCTGCGGAGTTATCAGATGATGGCCACAATGTATCCACAGTAGAAGGGTGTATGGAGGTGGTGAGGTCGCACTTACTTACTGAGCAAGGCAACCGCGCAAGAACTGCAGGTCAACGCTTCCAGATATCTAAGTGGCCAGGCACCAGTGACGTCCTACTTCAGGACAATGATAAGGGCTCATTGCGTCTCCCAGGTGGGGCTCTACTGTCTTCTCCCACGGGGGATTCTTTTCGGCTCCCAGCAACAGCTTCTAGGCAGCTCCCCTGACTTGCTATTCAGCCAAACCTTACGCAACCTTACCCACTACCACCACTACCACCCACCCTACACCCAAACAACACCCAGCACCCAACACCACCCACCCAACACTACCGACCATCCACCCACACACCCACCACCCACCACCCAACACCCACCACCCAACACTCACCACCCATAACCCACCACCCACAACCCACCACCCACCACCCACCCACCACCTACCGCACACCACACACCACCACACACCCACCCACCCACCACCCGCCCACCAAACACCAGGTGGGACTCTACCTTCTTCTCCCATGGTAGACCTTGTCCCAGAGGATGGATTCAGGGCAGCCAGGCTTTGCTCCCTTAAAAACCTAGGCTCCCTATCTCTGCTCCCAGAAGGTGCAACGATCGGAGAGATGCTTGCATGGGTGCAGCTCCCTCAGTGGACAGAGAGCAAAAGGGGGGATGCGGTAGCAGGGCAGCTTGTCTTACGGGGTGTTGAAAGGCAGATGTTCAGAGGGGCAGCGAGAGGATTTCAGGGTCCTGGAGATGTACTGCCTGCAGCTGCCACCCTGGCAGACGTTTTAGAGGAGTACCGTGGTCATGTGAGCTGGTTCATGGATTCACCCGCCTGCCAGGCTACCATGCTTGTGGAGCTCCGCAGCCGAGAGATTCTGGTCATATGGGTGGCTACCTGTCTCATCCACAAGGCTTGCTGCCTGCAGCACCCCATCGCTTCTCAGTATGGGATAGGCCTGGATTGGCGAGCCCTGGAGCACTTAGTGCTATCCAACAGAGAGGCTGTTGATGCCGCGTTGAGTGTCAGCAACTATGTCAAGGCGCACACTCAGCTGGACAGGTCTTTGTTCTCTCTTGGGGATGGAGGTGAAGCTACTTTCAGAATGACCGAAGAGTTTGCCCGAGGTAACGCAGAGCTTAGAAAGCTTCAAGATGAGGAGTACTCTGCAGCAACAGCGAGGGTGCAGGCTCACTGGGAAGAAGTCGTGCGCAAGCAGCTGTTAGCCGCTGATCTGAGGAAACAGATCAGCGCAGAAGAAGACAGGTTGGCAGCGTTACAAGTCCGTCATGACCAGGCACACTGGTATTTATTGTCAATCGTTCTCTGGGGTGCTACTGCTGCTGCTGCTGCTGTAGTCAAAGCCCTTTTTGGTGAGATCACATCCTGCAATGACAGCATAGGTGACTTGAAACGTAAGCTGGAAGAAGCATCAAAGGCTCCACCTCCGGTCATCCAACCGCTGCCACAGGACCTCGGTCAGACCCGCAGATGGCTCTTCTTCCTCTACATGCCACCAAGCTTCCGTCGGCTTTCACAGGCTACATTCCTAGCCCAGCAGGCACTGCTTCCTTACCCTCGATCAAGTGTCAGAGGAGAAACTGCCGTGGAAGCATACAGGTCTCATGTGGTTAACCACTACCAAAAGTATTAGGAAGGCATCTACCACACACCCACCTCAACTCGCAAAGGAGGAGTAGGGTGGGTGGAATTATGGACCAGAACAGAAGTGCCTAAGGCTGTTGGACCAAGATATGTTGACTCCATGCGAAAGGAAGATGGGGTATAGTATCCTGACTCGGCTGTTAAAATGTGCTGGACAGGTAGCGGTTCTCAGCATGACAGGATTATGGGTCTGTATTCTCCCTTCAACCCCTTTGCCTGCATCGATCCTAAAAAGAAGATAGAGTCGCTCACAGAACGTCTTCAAGGCACTGCTCAGACTCTGCAATGGTGCCTGCCAACCTACGGAACAGTCGTCAACACAGACCCAAAACGCGGCAATCGGGCGGTTGCCTCTCAAAATGAGAGAGGCAGCCTGTCCAAGCCAAGCTATCTTGCTCTAGGCACTCTGCGCTCCTACTCCTTTGGTCAGTTCAGGAGGCTGTGTGCTGCTTTGTGCCAAAGGAGCTTCATTCTAGATCACCCGGCAGTACGCACCACTGTCATGCAAGCACTGTACCATCTGGGAACCCTGTATGCCACCGACAACGGGCAGGTGGGCCTCAAGTGGCGTGCCCATTGGGATGAGCCAGATGATGTGCTGTCGAACCTGAGGATTGAGCTTGACAATCTGGCAGACGAGCTGGAGGAGACGCCCTGGGAGCATGATTCTGTGCTGCTCCTTGGAACCATTGCAGCTTACCTCTCAGGTGTGAGGTAGTTGGACTCCACTTAAGTAAACCCTAAACCCACCTAGACCCTAAAACCTAAACCTTTGAACCAAAATCTTAACCACTAAACCCTAATCCCTAATCCCTAATCCCTAATCCATACCCCCCCTTAACCCCCTAACCTTAAGTGGAGGCTACTTCCACCCACCTACCTCTCAGCCTGGCACAGGCCATGCATTCTCACTGCTCGCCGTTTTGTGTGGATGGTGTATAACGCTGCCGGCCATTTGGATGTCAGCATCAAAGAGGCTGAGCTGTCTTGTGAGGATCGGATCCAGCAAGGGCTTCGTGAGAGACAGAATCACCTCCGTAAGGTATCGCTTCTGTGCTATGCTTCTGGGCCGTTTGATAATGAAGGCAAGGTCACTGATGCGGCACACATGATTGAGCTTATGGTCCTGATCAACCACGGCTCCATCTTCATGGAGGGTGTCAGTCAGTCAGAGGAGTCCAAGCGGGAGTCCGCCCATCTGGAGGTGCGCTGTCAGAACATCATGGCTCTGGCAGTAGATGTATTGATGGTAGCAGTGAAGTCCAACCCAGGCTGCCTTTCTGATGCTGTGAGGCTAGTGCTACCACCTCCACCAGAGACGCTGAAGTGGAGACAGCTAGGGCCGCACGCTAGTTTTGAGGCAGAGGGAGCTGATAGCCACCTGTACTCCATCAACATTTTGGATGGCACTGTCTTGCTGGATGGCTCACCTCCTTCTCGACTCCCCAAGGAGATTGTGGATCACCCCATGTACAGGTGAGCCTCTGGTCAGGTCCCTATGCCCCCCCCCACACACACACACCACCACACACACACACCCTCCTCCACTCCCCCACCCCTCCTCCACCCCTTTGCCCTCCACACCAACCCACCAAACTAACACCCCCCCCACACCCCCCCACCCCCCCATCCCCATCCCCCCCTCCCCCCCCTCCCCCACCCCCCCCACACACACACCACACTCACATGTACAGGCGAGCCTTTGGAGACATCAAGTTCGAGGTGGCCAAGACCCGCACAGGTGTTATGCAGACACTGAAACCTGTCCAGGGCCATGTGTACAACTTCAGCATGGTCCGAGGCACGCTTCTGGTCACAGAAGAAGCGGACGGCCAAGATCACCAAACTTCCCTGGAGCTGTTGAATGTGGGGAATTCAGAAACAGCAACTTGCGAGCCTTGGGGAGTAGAGCTACCAGTGCGTATCAGACAGCTCCACAGTCACTGGCTTTGCAGGTTGGTGGATGGCTGTTGATTGGTTAATAGGAGTTGCATGGATAAGGGTGGTAGGTGGAGATTCGTTGGTGGGATGTTGATGATGATAATGCTTACATTTTTCCTGGTGCCCTACTGGACTCCAAATGTGCCTGTGGCTTGCCGAAGTCAAGGGATGTGGATTGTGGTTGTGCTAGTGCTTTTGTTTGTGCCGTGTGTTTGTGCTTGCGTTTGATGTGCTTGAGCTTGTGCTGTGTGTTGGATGTTGTGCTTGTGCTTGTGCTTGACTTTATGTTGTGTGTGCTTCAGCTTGATGTGCTTGATTCGATGTTGCTTGAGCTTGTGCTAGTGTGTGTGTCTATTGTTGTTTTGTATTTTTCTATTGCCACTTGTACCAGCATTCTTGCCAAACGTCGCATGAAAAAGTT
The DNA here is from genome assembly GCA_013435795.1 of Chlamydomonas sp. ICE-L. Taxonomy (NCBI): domain Eukaryota; kingdom Viridiplantae; phylum Chlorophyta; class Chlorophyceae; order Chlamydomonadales; family Chlamydomonadaceae; genus Chlamydomonas; species Chlamydomonas sp. ICE-L. Next base: position 30,665,495 of record JACBWV010000626.1, read on the forward strand.
CCTACCGTCTGGAGGGTGACACTTACTATGTCTGCCGTAGTGACTATGGGAGGGTCCCCTTAACACCACGCCCCTCCAGGCGTTATCTTTTTTTTGGGGGGGGGGGGGGGGGGGGGGGGGGGGGGGGGGGGGGGGGGGGGATTCAGTTGATGATTCAGCTCTTGGTGATATTTCTGAATGGATAAATTGTCGGGGGGGGGGGGGGGGGGGGGGGGGGGGGGGGGGGGGGGTGAATTGTGAGCTGACGGATTCATTATGAAGCTTGGAATACTAATATTGATCCTTTTGAAATTGAATTGCGCCCCATAAGAAGTAACAGACGTTGTCTTTGTATCATACGTACATCTTTATGACGAATACTTTTCTCATCTTCACCATCTGTTCTTCTGTAGCATACGTACATCTTTATGACAAATACTGTTATCATCTTCATCCTCTGATCTTTTGTAGCATAAGACCGACTGTATGACCACTGCTGTCCTCATCTTCACTATCTTCCCCTTGAGTCCTCTCCTTGCCATCCCCACCCTCCTTGTCATCCTCACCCTCCTTGTCATCCTATGAATTGTATTCAGAGGTGATTCAGTCCTTTCTATACACACACATAGTACACACACATATTCACCTGACCTACACACATATAGCATCACCATGACAATGCAAGATGCCTATGCATCCATCCAGTCCAGCATAGGGCCAGGCTACTTTCTTATTGTTTTGTGTGGAAGTACTGAGTTGCAATTTTATATGGTAAGCCGCAGGTAAGCCGCAGACAGTTTTGAACTTCTTTTCTTTCCCACGGTTGATTATTATAATTAGGGACCGGCATATCATATGATCTTAACCAAAGACGAGTATGATATTTTATGATATCATGCAAATTGCATCATATAATATTGTATATAAATGGTAACTTTGACCTAGTCAGACTGCCGGCATCATATTATATCATATGATGACATTACATCATATTGCCGTTCCCTAATTAGAATGCCACCAAAAACTGGATAACATTATATGAAAGTAGTAATGAGTTACACGGGGAGCCACACGCGGCAGCTAAGTAGCGTATATTAGATCGTAGGTGAGGATCCATGGCCGGTGGTGGGAAACCCTGGCACGTCAGGTACATGATATGGGCTGGGCCACACCTGCTAGTCAGTACATGATATGGAGGTGGGCAACCCTGCTAGTCACGTAAAAGATTATGGGGCCGTGGGAAACCCTGGTGTCAGTACATTTGATAGGGTGGGGGCACGCCCTGCTAGTCAGTACATGATATGGGGTGGGAACCCTGCTAGTCAGTACATGATATGGGGTGGGCACCCTGCTAGTCAGTACATGATATGGGGTGGGAACCCTGCTAGTCAGTACATGATATGGGGTGGGCACCCTGCTAGTCAGCTACATTGATATTGGTGGGTGGCACCCGAACCGATTATTTAGTCAGACATGATATGGGGTGGGAATCCTGCTAGTCAGTACATGATATGGCCTGTGTAGGCACGCGGCTACGCGTCAGTACGACTGATGACAGGGGTGGGACCCTGATAGTCAGTTACATGATATGGCAGGGGGGAATATGGTGTGGCACCCTGCTAGTCAGTACATGATATGGGGTGGGCACCCTGCTAGTCAGTACATGATATGGGGTGGGAACCCTGCTAGTCAGTACATGATATGACGGACGATTCATGGCATGACACATTCTTCCAACCCTCCAACACATTCAGGGCTCAGAACATAATTGTGGTGCGGCCTGTTTCGTTCCTGGGTCGTGACATCTCCTTTATAATATGCTGAAATCCAAGATCTCTGAACTCCAAGGAGAGCCACCATGGTGGCGTTGAGAGGCTTCACTACAGCTGCTTGCGTATCCCTGTCCACCTGATGCAGAGGCCCTGGCCATCCCTGCTGAATGAGCATAGGGCGGAGCTGACGGATGAGCTTGTCTTGGCACATCAATCTTCCCTTGGTTTGAACATCTTGGCCAAGCTGGAGGCATCGAAGTTCATTCACACTTATTCAACGAGCAACCGACCCATCATGGGCAATTCTAGTTCCCCCATGGGTGCTTCTGGAGGCTCCAGTGCTAGGCCTGGAAGATCTGAGGACCCTACTTGCAAATCAGAGGACTCCGATAGGTCTGAAAGATCTGAGGACTTTACTTGCGAATCAGAGGACCCCACTAGGCCTGGACGCTCTGAGGGCCCATCTAGCAAGGTGGAGACTGGGTTACCATACCACAAGTCCATGCCTCTTGTGTGGGAGCTGCCGCGATACGGCCTAGAGTTTGAGTACAGAGATGGGATCTTCCTGTCAAGAGACTACACTGGCTTCAAGCTTGCGGATAAGCAACAATTGGCCTTCAGCACCGGTGTGTGGAAGTGACAGTGTATGTCGTTACAGTCCAGGGTGGTAGCAAAATAGGCTAAAGGGACTTGGCCAATCTTATATCTTATATCAAGAGGGGCTAAAACGGGGGGGGGGGGGGGGGAACTGATGAACTGAAACCCAAACAATCGTTTTACTTACGGGGGCCCCGAATTTGTGCTTAAGTGGTAATTAATTATAGGACTATGCTGTGGAGGGCAGTGCTTATTGAAGATAGCATGTATAACAGTTTGAGGGTAGACAGATAGGCTACACGGGACTGAATTAATCTCATGTCATAATGAGTGAAGACTAATCACTTGGACTGCCTAATCAGGTGGTGCTCAGCATACTGCCCCCCAATGTGTTAAGGACTAGTTCATCGAGTGTTAGTTATCATCACATCTTGATTATATCATATTATATGATATCATACTGCTAGCAATATACGTAGTGGCGATGGTCATCAGACATCAGAAAGGGCCACACCGATTGCAAACGCTTTGGGTTGCCATTTGGGGACTGGGTCCCCATTTGGATACCCTGACTGGAACTACCAATATAATCATAACTAACAATAAAATAAAATCTAACAATATAATCAGAACTAATAATATAATCATTTCTAACAATAGAATAATAACTAACAATATAATCATAACCAACAATATAATCAGAACTAATAATATAATCATAACTAACAATATAATCATAACTAACAACACAATCAATATAAGACTTGTCCAAGTTTGGGCAGTTTCCTGCAGCCTCATTGGCTCTCTCTGGACATCATCCCGCACACACTGTGCTGAACTATGCTGGACTGCACCATACAAACACTAAATACTGACCCTCGAATTAAATGGTCACAGACAAATGTGACCATTATGTGGAGAACTGCACTGGACTGCACCATACAAACACTGTATACCGACCCTCCAATTCAATAGTCGCAGACAAATGTGACCATTCTGTAGAGAACTGTACTGGACTGCACCATACAAACACTGTATACTGACCCTCCAATTCAATAGTCGCAGACAAATGTGACCATTCTGTAGAGAACTGTACTGGACTGCACCATACAAACACTGTATACTGACCCTCCAATTCAATAGTCGCAGACAAATGTGACCATTCTGTAGAGAACTGTACTGGACTGCACCATACAAACACTGTATACTGACCCTCCAATTGAATGGTCGCAGACAAAGGCGACCCTGCTGTGGAGAGCAGCGTTGACTTCACACTGCCCAACTTCCAGCAGTACCTTGTGCTTGACCGCATTCATCAGGAGGGTCATACATTCCAGGCCCAGCAGTCCAATAGGATGATCATCCTGCCTGATGGATTCGTGGTCCTGGCAAAACGCGAAACAGATGGTGGGGTGCAGCCCAATGCTGAGGACCTGGTTGGAGTGTCTGTAGCAGTAAGCGGAGCAACTGATGCTTCAATCAAGGTGTGGTATTGATTGACTTGGTGGTGTTGAATGCATAAGTTCAGCCGGTCATGCTTTGTAGTCCATCTATCTATATATACATACCTTTATGAAGATGTTTGTATATATATAAATAAATCGTACGCCTTATTACGAGGCATGAGGTTGAGGGGGCCAGCCTGTTTGCTTGCAATGGAGTCAACCACCAATCCATTAGTTTTTACAAAACAGTTTTTCGCCTCAAAGGGTGGGTTTCCGTGTGCTAGCCCTAGACTCAAGCATTTTGTCAATGTTAATTACGGAGTCATTCCTACATAAAGGAAGGGGATAGGCACCCTTGTATATATCATGTAGGTGTGTATCAAGGACTTCAGTTAATGCATATCTTCACGTGCAATCTCTATCCGTGCTCCACCACCCAGCACCGACTAGACAATACCCAGTGCCCAACGCCCAGCGCCCCACACGCTTTCATCTCCCATCAGATACACCGCTATGAGGTTCATCCAAGGTTTGGACACCTTGCTGCATCCTCCATCTTATCTCGCCTTCAGCTAGCGGCCTTGTACTCAGCCACCAGCTCCCTGCTCCCCGAGCCGCGCTCGCGCATGACTGGCGCACAGCTGGCCATGCGCCTGGTTAGGTGGAGTTCGACAAACCGGCCACTGACTGAGCGGGAACAAAGCCATCTAGAGAGTGTTGCCAAGTTTGGGTTTCATCTAGCACCGGGCTTGCATCTCCTGTGTCTTGAGTTTGAGAGGAGCAGCTCCATCCAGAAGCACTTGCATGAGAACGATAAGGGACAAGAGAGCTCTACAAATGGTGGAAGCCAATCTTCAGGTCTGCTGTTTTTTAATTACTTTCTTATGTGCAGTCTTGGTATACAAACGATGGATACCATCTGTGACCAAGGCATAAGTAGAAGTTCATATGGAGGGCTTAGATCATGTGCTTGTGCTGTCGGTTTGACAAGTGCCAAAGTTGTTGACCCAAATGTGGTTTAGTTATCCAATGTTTGTGTCACTTGCACAACATTCAGGGCTGAAGCCTAGCTTTCTCCAAGACCCCAAGTTTGCCAGTCTGTATCTGCAACACAGCAAGCTAGGAATAGAGGAGGAAAAAAAGAAAAAAAAAAATAAAAAAAATAACAAAAAAAAAAAAAAAAAAAAAAAAACAAATAATAAAATATAAATAATTATACAAAGATAAAAAAAAAAAACAAAAAGCAAAACAAGAAAAAAAAAAAAAACAAAGAAATAACAACTAAAAATAAACCTAAAACACGTCTAAAACGAAACAAAAAAAAAGATAAAAAATAAAAAAAAAATAAAAAAAAAAAAAAAAAAAAAAAAATAACAAAACTAAAAAAAAAACAACAACAAAAAAAAAAAAAAAAAAACAAAATAAAACAAACAAAAAAAAAAAAAAAAAAACAAAAAAAAAAATAAAAACAAAACCAATAAACAAAAAATAAAAAAAAAAAAAAACAAAAAAAAAAAAAAAAACAAAAAAAAAAAAGAAAAAACAAAAAAAAAAAAAATAACAAAAAAAAAAAACTAGGAAAAAAAAAAAAAAATAAAAAAAAAGATTAATAAAAAAAAATAACAATAAAAATATAAACGAAAAAAAAAAAAAAAAAAAAAAAAAAAAAAATAAGAAAAAAAAGAATCAAAAAAAAAAAAAAAAAAAAAAAAAAGAAAATGATAAAAAAACAAAATAAAAAACAAAATAAAAAAAAAAGAAAAAGAAAAAAAAAAAAAAACAAAAAAAAAAATAAAAAAGAAACAAAAAAAAAAAAATAAAAAAAAAAATAAAAAGAAGAAAAAAAAAAAAAAATAAAAAAGGAAAAAACATAAAAAAAAAGAAAAAAAAAAAAAAAAAAAAAAAAAAAAAAACACCAAAAAAAACAAAAAAAACAAAAACAAAATAAAACAACAAAATAAAAAAACAAAAAAAAGAAACAAAAAAAAAAGAAAACCCCCCCCCCTCCCCCCCCCCCCCCCCCCCCCCCCCCCCCCCCCCCCCCCCCCCCCCCCCCCCCCCCCCCCCCCCCCCCCCCCCCTCTCTCACCCAGTTTTTCTCCAAAACCCCAAGTTTGCCAGTCTGTATCTGCAACAGAGCAAGCTAGGCAACTATGGAGGCTGGTGCCAGAACTCAAGGATGTTGCTGCATTCGGCAGAGGAGGAATCTGCCATGGGGATCAGCACCTCAAAACAGGCACCCCCACACTGGATCCGGAAAGGGGAGCACTGCCAGCTTGAGCTATCAGCCTGCAGCATCCCCAATGATGTGGTCGAGAAAGTGGAGAAGGAACTGCTTGCTCTGGCGGTGCCCCAACCAAGGACTAGCGGATACCAGTCTCCTCCATACCCGCTCCTAGGGAGAGGGGAGCAGGATGGAGCAACAAACTTGGAGGTGGATATGCATGCCGAGCTGAAAGAAAGCTGGGAGGCATACCACGCATCCCCAGAGTTCTCATTGAGCCAAGAAATTGAATGTGTGAGGGAGCACATCTCCACTACACAGGTGCGACCTTAGTTGTCATGCGGTACATACATTGACACCTAGTGGCCAGGTAGGCACAACAGAACATGAATACATTGCACCACATCCATGTGCATATAAATTTAAATTTAAATTTAAATTGAACACTGAAATTGAAATGGTTGTGCAGGATTTGTTTGAAAGGATGTGATCAAAAGCTCACCAACTTCAAATAAATGTGTATGTTTAAATAATTAATAAATAGTGAACAAATAGATAGTGATCAAATAATGTTTATATTAAACGCAGACGTATGACCGGTACGTTGTCAAATAATCTTCCACCAGCAGGTCAGCCCGCAATCAGCTTAGTCGTTGATATGGAAGCCTACCTCGTCACCTGACACTATTGAACAATCACCCTCTTCATGTGTCACAGGATTTTGTAACCCAGAGGAGGAAGGAGATTGAGCAGTACCTACTGCAGGGTCTGCAAGGAGTCCCTGAGCACCTGTCAACTCGTGACGGCAATGGCTCGATCCGAAGAAGCTTCCGGATGTTGCGGAGTGCGGATGGGGCTGCTAATGCTGGGCTCTTGGACCTGATGGAGGCTGCCTTGCATTCGCCTGACTACCTCCTCAATTACAACCCCTTCCTGACTGAGCGATCCTGCCAGGTCCTCCACGAATCCATACTCACATGGCTGCAGCTGTGTGTGCTAGAGGATAGACTGAAGCGCTTAGAACTGCTTTGCATGGCCGAAGCAACACAGAAACTTGTGCAGGTATTGAGTAGACATTTGCAGGCATTGGTCCAGTAGGGTGCCAGGAACAATATCATCTGTCATCATCATCAGAGTCATCATCATCATCATTGAAGAAGAAGAAGCAGGGACGCAGAAGCAGCAGAAGACAGCAGAAGAAGAAGCAGAGGCGGAAGAAGAAGCAGCAGGAGCAGAAGGAGCAGCAGGCAGCAGCAGCAGCAGCAGCAGCCAGTAGCAGCAGAAGCAGCAGCAGCAGAAGAGCGCAGCAGCAGCAGAAGCAGCAGCAGCAACAACAACAACAAAATCAAACAACAACGAACAACAACAACAACAACATCAACATCCTCATCATATCAATCATCAAACTCATCATCACAATCGTCACATCATACCAGCAGACAAATATGATTTCTTGATTTGTTAGATGAACGCGGGTAGGTGGGGGGGTAGATCCTTTTCAGCTTATGAGTACAGGAGGAGGCTGACTCATACAGGAGGAGGAGATAAATTATATATTAAGTTAGTACGTGTACAAGAAAGAGTGTCACTGAGAAACAGAAACTCAGGGCCCACTCTCGTCGGTTTTAAATTTAGAAACCGGGGCACAGGAAAGGTTGCCAATGTCCCCTCAAATTAGTTTAAGTGTGTATATATTAGTATACATTTGTAGTATAAGTGTGTATATATCAGTGGTTTCTTGAAGGTGCTATTTGTAGCACAAGTGCTACATTACGTACCTTGGTGTTTTGGGGGTGCTACGTTAGAGCCTTTGGGTGTTGCTTATTTCCCCAATAAAGCTGCTAGTAGCATCCCGAAGGCTACTAGGAGCACCACTGGGAGCACCACTAGAGTAGGAGCACCACGGTGCTACCTAATTTTAGCGGTTGCTTCGCTTCAAAAATAAACCTGTTATATATCCTCCTACTCACCCTTTACTTGTGTACATAACATGTTTTTTGTGTGTCTGTGTCTCAATATATGTGTGTGTATCTGTGTGTTACACATCAGTGTGTTTATACAATTGTGTATATAAAGGCAGCCATCATTGTTACCCCATCATTCTTGAATTTATGTCTCACATATTTGTAGCTGCATAATTGGACATATGGCTATAGTTTTTACTGCAGTTTGTACTGCAACTGTAGTGACACATGGCTATAGTTTGTACTGCAGTTTGGGTGCTGTAGTGATAGACATTTGAATCCCTTGCGGAAGTGCCCCTTTAGCCTACATGGCTACTCCAGGATATGTTGCAAACAAAGTAGCTTACATGACAATGTGGGGGTAGCCAGCACGTGACAGGGTGAACATGGTATAGAATTTGGTTTTACTACACGGCCATATGATCAGATGGCCGTGTGTGTTTTTACAATCTAGCAGGTAAAGGCTTATCCCAACAGGCCGTGTGTGTTTTTACAATCTAGCAGGTAAAAGCTTATCCCAACAGGCCGTGTGTGTTTTTACAGTCTAGCAGGTAAAGGCTTAGCCAAACAGGCTAAATAGTCTTGCCCAATATCAATTATAAAACCACACTATATAACCGGAAGCAACGCTTGGATAAAGCGGAAAACCTAAAAATGTACTTTTAAAATCCATAGGAGTTGCAAGTACGGCGTCAGTGGAGCGTGTCGGAATATCCTGAATGGTTGGTGTTTGAAGTTGAAGGTGGGCTACAGATCCGCCCGCAACAGTATGCCGTGGCCGCACGTCTGATCCATGAACCTGGAGCTATAGCTCAGCTCAACATGGTAGAAGGCAAGACACGGGTCATCCTTCCAATGCTGGTGCTGCACCTTGCCAAGGGCGAACATGTTGTAGGTCTGAAATTATCTGCATAGCATAGCATAGCATATCATAGCATAGCATAGCATAGCATAGCATAGCATAGCACGAACGTTTTGCCTTCGTGTCTCTATTCTGTGTGAGGAAGGCTCTGAACAGGGGAGAAGGCAAGACACAGATCAGGTTCTCAGGGTCCTCCTTCCAATGCTGGTGCTGCACCTAGCCAAGGGCAAACATGTTGTAAGACTGAGTCACTCGTTGTAGCCCAATATTTGCCTGGGACTCATGGGGTTTGTACCACTACAGTTGATGTTTCCACCTGCATCATGTACGCTTGCAGGTACGCCTGAACTTCTTGTCATCACTGCTGAGTGAAGCCGGGATGCACTTGCACAAACACATTTGCGCCAGCGTCCTCAGCCGCAAGGTCTTTGTCCAGCCCTTCAACCATGATGTTCAGCTCACAGTGAGCGATGTGGAGTCCATGACTTCAAGCCTCCTGCACTGCCAGAGGGTGCGAACTGTGATTGACTAGGCTTGCCAGGCACATTGCTGTTGCTGTTTGATGCTGAGGCTGAGGCTGAGGCTGAGGCTGATGTTGATGCTGATGCTGTTTAAAGCTGTTGTTGCTGTTGTTGCTGTTGTTGCTGTTGCTGCTGTTGCTGCTGTTGCTGTTTCCTGTTGCTATTGCTGCCAATACTGCTGCTGTTGCTGTTGCTGTTTGCTGCTGCTTGGATCTGAGCACCCCAGTGAACACCATGCCAATCAAATCTGGTTCAACTGTCCAGGTTGCTAGGGTTAGCAATGAAAGTCATAATTGGCAAGCAGTCTGGCTTGCCCCTCCTTTCCAACGGGTGCCTACTTAGTAGGAATTGAACCGCCTTTCTTTCTGAATCCCTGGTGGGCGCTGTTTTGTGTTCAGGGTCCCACTTCCTGGGGTGAAAATCCTTCCAATAAAAAATAAAAGCTCCTCCCACTCTAGCTCCTTTTTATCAGTCGGGTGGTGTTGATATTGCCGCACGGGATATTACCACAGAATTCTCAGACCTGTTTGCTTATCCTCATCCTCATCCTCATTCCCATACTCCCCCTCCCCCTCCCCAGCCCCAACCCAGCCCCAGCCCTAGCTCCAGGCCATAAATTACAACGAAAAAAAAAAATCTAAAGCAACAAAAAAACGTGAAAACCCAGTAAAAAGACAGGGGAGACAGGGCCGAGCAAAAGGACGAGCGAAAGCCCAGCCGAAGACCAAGGAACGAGGAACCAGAACAAAGAAAGAAGGCAAAGAAGAGTAAAGAAAACAAGAAAAAGAAAAAGAGAAAAGAAAAAGAAAAAGGGAAAAGAAATAAGGGAAAGAGCAAAGGAAAAAGACAAAGAAAAAGAAAAAGACATCAGAAAAGAAAAAGAAAAAAGAAGAAAAAGAAAAAGAACCACACAGAAAAAGAACCCCTTAAGCAAAGAAAAAGACAAGAAACCAGCCACAGCAAAGAACAGAACAAAGCAAAAGACAAAGCAAAAAGCAACGAAAAAGCACACAGCAAAAAGATAAAAGACCCAGCAAGACACAGACAGGACCAAGTCCCCACTGCCATCACAATTCCCCAGACAAAAGCCCCATTCCACATAACATCCCATACCATCAATTACACATAACCATCCCATCCACATTTCATCCCCATTACCCATCCCCATTCCCATTCCCATTTCCATCCCATCCCATCCTTATTCCTCTCCCTCTGCTTCCTTGCCTGCAGACTGGCGGGATTTTGATTGTAGCAAGAGAACACCGTCTATCCCTCCAGCTCAAGGCTATTGAGCTTCGCGCTAAGGGCGACACACAAGTCTGCTCTTCTCTAAACGACCTTGCAAATCTGCCCTACATCGACATCTTGGATGAAAGCGATGAGTTGCTCCACCACAGGTACCTGCCCTATCGATGTGTGGGAATTCGGGTAGGATAGAGAACGCATTAATAGTACAAAAAGTACACACGCATAGCCTCATGGGTAGGGACCGGCATATCATAAGATGTTGACCAAAGGAGAGTATGATATTATATGATTTCATACAAACTGCATCATATGATATTGCATATAAATGGTAACTTTAGCCCAGTCAGACTTCCGGCATCATATGATATCATATGATGACATGATATCATATCATATCATATTGCCGTTCCCTAATTAGAATGCCACCAAAAACTGGATAACATTCTATGAAACTAGTGATGAGTTACATGGGGAGCCAAAGGGGGCAGCTAAGTAGCGTGTATCAGACCGTACTGGAGGGTTCCATGAGACTCATGATGATATGATATCACGTGGTGACATGATATCATATGGTTACATGATATCATATGATGACATGATATCATATGGTGACATGATATCATATGATGACATGATATCATATGATGATATGATATCATATGGTGACATGATATCACATGGTGACATGATATCATATGGTGACACTACTCATGAGTTAACATAGGGCTGCATTGCTCTTGTTTACTGTCCTGCAATGGGTTAAAGTCTTTGGTAGCATCCAAATGCTTTCTGCATGACTGTAAACACTAATTACTGTACCCTATCCTCACATATATCTTTTTTTTAGTTGTGAAAGGATTTTCACCCCAGGAGGTGGGTCTCCCTACACAAACCAGAGACGCCTGTTGCTGTTACCATTCTTTCTGTCCATCATTCTGCATTCCCACCTGTAATGTATGTTGTATTGTCGTTACAGTCCAGGGGAAGCCAAAGAGGCTAAAGAGACTTGCCCAACCATATCAGGAGGGTTTAAAACAAACAAAAACAGCGATAAAATGAACCCCAAACAATAATTCTGTCTCCCCACCTGTAAATAACAAAACCTATGATCCGTTCATGAATGTAGCTTTGACCTTCAGAAGGGCTGTGAAAAAATACTGCACATTTAGGGGCCCTTTTCTGCACCCCTGCAACACCCCTCACACCCATAATGCACCCTTCCAAGCCAAATTCAAGGGTGTGGAACAGGGTAATTCATAGCGCGCGCTTTTGCGCTTTTGAGCGCTGACTTTTTGCAACCCCTTGTGGACGCTGCAAGCAATTTTTGCGCTTTTTGCACTGCAAAGCGCAGTTTTATTTATTTTCAAGTGCGCTAAAGCGCTGGCCAATTTGGCCATTTGAAGTACCCTGGTGTGACAGACCCCCCCCCCCCCCCCCCCCCCCCCCCCCCCCCCCCCCCCCCCAACTTAGCAGTGTAAACACTACCTCAAATATAATGCAGTGTGTACTGTGTAGTGTTTGTTTGAGACCGATTCATGGAGTGATCATATTCAGCACGCATTCATATTGTGGTACATATCTATTTTGTATGTTGGCTAGTTCCCTTCAGCCTATTTGGAAAGCCCTGGACTGCAACGTACATACAATGCATTGCAGGCACTATAACACAATACAACACAGTCTATATGTGTAGAGACAACAAGCTTATATGTGTTGCTTAGCCGACTTCCATTATGGTTCACTCAGCCTAATTCCATCATGAAACGGATGATATCTCTTATACATTGAGAATTAGTGTTGCTTGGCCGAGCACCCCATTATGGTTAGGGATAGGCAATATGATATCATATGATATCATGTCATCATATGATCAGGATACTTCAAATGGCCAAATTGGCCAGTGCTTTAGCGCACTTGAAAACAAAAAAACTGCGCTTTGTAGTGCAGAAAGCGCAAAAGATGCTTGCAGCGCCCACAAGGGGTTGCAAAAAATTGCGCTTAAAGCGCAGAGGGGGTCAAAATGTCAGCGCTCAAAAGCGCAAAAGCGCGCGCTTTGAATTACCCTGCATATGATATCATACGATGCCGGCGGTCTGACTAGGTAAATTTGGCCTACGGCATCATATCTTATGATATTAAATCATATGATATTTGTATGATATCATATGATATCATACTCGTCTTTGGTCAGCATCATATGATTTGCCGGTCCCTAATTATGGTTCACTTAGCCCCACCCCATCATAAAACGGATGATATCTTTTATGCATTGAGAATTAGTGTTGCTTGACCAAGCACCCCATTGTGGTTCACATAGCCTCCCCCCACCCCATTCCAGGTACCAACTCATTTATGCCGTTGGGGCGCGGTCAGCTCTACCAGCCAGGCAGCAGCGAGCTGAGGCCATTCAATGCCTACTCCATGCTGTGTCCCACCAAATGGACTCTTCCATCTCTACAGTACTATCAGAGCTCAATCTGAATGTTTGGGTATCTGAACCCAACAGGCAAGTTTTAGCTGTACAGACAAGTAACAGACAAGTGGCAGTACATTACATATTCTATAACTCTCTGAATTCATTACATAATTTGAATGCCTGCTTCAATTATACTGCTTGTTGCTGTCACGAGATATCCATACAGGATCCTCTCAGCTTAACTGTGTATGTATGTATTTATGCTACAGTCTAACCATGGCATGTCCATAAACATGTAATGTAACGTTATGTAATGTTACGTCATGCAATGTTATGCAATTCAATGCAATGCAATGTAATGTAATGTTACTGTAATGTTGATGTAATGTTAATGTCATGTTGTTGTAATGTTAATGCAATGCAATGTACTGCAATGGAATGGAATGGAATGTTAATGTAATGCAATGCAATGGAATGGAATGGAATGCAATGTAATGTAATGTAATGTTATCCCTCGCAGGCCTCCAGGCTCATTCTGCCGTCTGAGACTTGTCTCTGGTAAGGCACTAGAGGAGGTGGCAGCTGTGTGGCACAGACAGCTGGCTAAGGCACTTTTGGATGAACCTCCAGGCTATCTTTCGTGGATTGGCAGGAAAGATAAGGTGACATGGATTGCTCGCATGACGCTCCCAAATCCTGTCCATGCCATGCATATGATATAAACAAACATAGCGACTGACAAGGTCACATCTATGAAGCATAAATTATTGTTTGGTAAAGAATCATAAGTGCAGCAAGCTGCCACACTTGTAGGCCACACTTAAATTTTCTGGCTTGGCTTGGCTTGACTTGGCTTGGCTTGGCTTGGTGCAGCTTGATGCAGCTTGACTTGGCTTGGTGCAGCTTGCTGCACTTGTAGGCCAAACTTAAATTTGCTGGGTTGACTTGGCTTGGCTTGGCTTGGTTTTGTTTTGTTTTGTTTGGCTTGGCTTGGCTTGACTTGGCTTGGCTTGGCTTGGCTTGGTGCAGCTTTCCTTGGCTCGGTGCAGATTGCTGCACTTGTAGGCCACACTTAAATTTGCTGGGTTGACTTGGCTTGGCTTGGCATTGTTTTGCTTGGCTTGGCTTGGCTTGGCTTGGCTTGGCTTGGCTTGGCTTGGCTTGGCTTGGCTTGGCTTGGCTTGGCTTGGCTTGGCTTGGCTTGGCAGCTTGACTTGGCTTGGTGCAGCTTGGTGCACTCGTAGGCCACAGTTACATTTGCTGGCCTTGCCAGGAATACATGTTCTTGCTCATCCTGTTTTGTCGCACACATACTCCCGGGGTCGTTATTTTCTGTAGCAGTATAACCAACATATAACATGTTTAGCTATGGCTCATCCTGGTCAACATTGTGACGCATTGTAAACCAACACGCAACATATACGCTAGCTGACTTGTTTTTTAGTGGGCAGGCCTCCAGGTCAGGCAATGTAGTCGTGTCTCAACCGGAGGCCAAATCGGGACTCGCCACAATAGGCACAGGATTTTCTTTCAGATGCAACTTGTAGTACAAGTGCTGAACTGCGTACCTTCGTGTATTGAGGATGCTTTCGAAGAGCCTTTTGGGTTTGATTTGTTGGGCCAAACAATCTGCTAGTAGTACTCCAAAGGATGCTGCTAGGAGCCCCATGGTCTTACATCGGTTACTAGGGTACTACGCAATTTTGCGCACGCTTTTTGAGCCCCACTGCACGTTTCGTGCAGTTTTTTAACCCCCTGTGGGCGCAGCGAGCGTTTTTTGCCCTTTTTGCACTACAAAGCGCTGTCCAATTTGACGATTGTGCGCTTTAAGCGCTGAGAAATTTCCCAAAATGCAGTACCCTGGTGCTACAGAAAGACGCTGCTTCATCTGAAACAACTCTGGATAGGCAGCCACACTAATTGATAGAACGTAGCATTATTGCATATCTCTGAATGGTCTATTACTTTGTGGTAGATATCATTATATTGCATTACTTCATAGCTGGTGGCGGTATGGTGCATTGCTTCTCTTCTAGCAGGATGGTTGAAAGACTTACCTCGGGTGTGGTGGTGTGGGCTTGTCTAGGTTCAATCAGTGCCCTACCTGACCATTCACTGCTAATTTGGGGGGTCTTCTGAACACTGCTAATTTGGGGGGTCTTCGAGGCACTGCTAATTTAGGGGGTCATCTGCACACTGCTGATTTGGGGGGTCTTCGGGACACTTGTATTTGGGGGGTCTTCTGCACACTGCTAATTTGGGGGGTCTTCGGGACACTTGTATTTGGGGGGTCTTCTGCACACTGCTAATTTGGGGGGTCTTCGGGACACTTGTATTTGGGGGGTCTTCTGCACACTGCTAATTTGGGGGTCTTCGGGACACTTGTGTTTGGCTTGGAAAGGTGCATTATGGGTAAGAGGGGTTCTGCAGGGATGCAGAAAAGGGTCCCGAAGACCCCCTAAATTTGCAGTGACTATGAGGTCACTATCGCGATGCGACATCTGCCTACATGAATGCATGACACTTTCCGACCTACCGTCCACACGAAGCCAACTGTCTCAACCAACTGTCTCGTAACTGACTCGTAACTGTCTTGTAACTCATTGGCTTCGGTCTGCTGCTCTCAATTCCGCTGCCACCTGTCGCTCCGATAGCCAACACTGTCCATCAATTTTCCGCTCCTGATTTTCCGCGTCGCTTGCGACGCCACCTAGGACTTGGTAGAGAGTCACATTGGTTGTTGGCCCCCTCAACCACAGGCCTCGTCATAAGGCATATTATCTGTTTATTGCACCTAGGATGTTGGCAACATCATGGGACGGGTCGTCTGCCGGTTGAATTTCGTATAACCCCCATTACCTCCGGGTTGCATAGCACAATTACTATAGTTACAACCCCCTACAGGGGGGTGGCACTATAACCAAAGGTGACCTCTTTAGGGCAAGTCAAAATCCCAAAGGGGGTTAAACTTGTGACTAGGCCGCCTTAGGTGCGTGGTCTAGTCTCTTGTGTATTAAAGAGGTTCTGTCCCACTCCCTTTCTCGTGACTAGACTTATTATGGTAGAGTTGTTTGACCAAATTACCACACATATATATAATCAGATGTCCGTGTGGTAAAACTACATTACTATAAGTAGCCTGAGGGCAAGCAGATAAATATATCATATAACAAATCCAACCTAACTATTTAGCCTGTTTGGCTAAGCCTTTACCTGCTAGACTGTAAAAACACATGCGGCCATCTGATCAGATGCCCGTGTGGTAAAAGTACTCTACCATGTAGCCATGTTTCCCCCATCATCTTTGAAAACATTCTACAGTATTCAAAATTCACACTGCAAATGTGCAGGATGCTATACTGGACTGCATTTTGTGTGACGACAGAGATGCATCCGAGTTCCTGGGCACACTTAAACTCCAAGACTCCCAGAAAGACCAGCTCCTGGCGCTCCGTGGCCTATTAGCTCGGAATGTACTGACGCATTGCTTAGAGAAGCGCCACTTAGTGGAATTTGGTGTCAACAGGTAAACAGATATAACAGGTATACGGGTTTAACAGGTAAATGAATCTAACAGGTAAATGAATCAAACAGGCAAATGAATCTAACAGGTGAATGGATCTAAAGGTAAACAGATTTAAGTAAGTAGCAATCTAACTTTCTAGCTGGCTGGCTAACTACATAACCAACAAACCAAGTAACTTGCAAACTTACAAACTAACTAACTAACTAACTAACTAACTAACTAACTAACTAACTAACTAACTAACTAGACACTCAAAGTGTACTGCCATCTATAATGATATCATGTATGTATGGTCGTGTTGTCTACGTGGCATATATATCAATGATATCAATGATATCAGTATGTTTAGGTGGACATGCAAGATACAGCATGAAATGTATTTGAATGGCTGGTGATTTATGCACAACCACCTCCACAACCACCTGCTACCATGCCCCAAGCATGTGGATGGGCAGTTATCGATCTCGCACTTGAGGGTTCCATTCCATGAGGACCCTACTGGGCAGTACATGATATGACTCACAAGGCATAGGAAGTCATATCATAACAGTGGAGACCCTACCGGGCAGTACATGAGGACCCCTACCGGGCAGTACAGGATATGACTCACGAGGCATAGCCAGTCATATCATAATAATTTATGTATTTGTAATCTCATATCTGGTTAGCTGCAACAAATGTGCAATATTTAAATAATTCCACCTCCTCTTACTCCTTTCTGCCGCAGGTCCCCTTCAGCCCGCAAGCAGCTTGGGGTGCCCATCACCCGCAAGCGGCTTGGGGTGCCTTTCACGGCCGCCAACACACCCTCTGAGCGCAGCGAGTACGCCCACCCTGATGTGGCCCTTACCCTCACCATGCTAGCCTACTACTCGGACGGCCTGTCTAGGGAGGAGTTCCATCATGCCCTGAGGCACTTGCTTTCCATGGGGGGGAATTCCCAGAGGGGTTTTTACAAAGCATGGCTGAAACTGTCCCTCAGTAGGATCCCACCAGGTGTGTTTGTGTGCATAGTTTCTTCTTTGAGCTCCCCATAGCAGCTTCTTGGCGGCTCCCTTTCCTTGCCCTAGGGTCAGACCTGGGGTCAGCTAGTGTGTCTGAAAGCTGTTATGGCAGGCATTGCAATGCAGCTGAAAACTTTGGGATTGGCCCTGTGGCTGGCTAATGGAGCTGGTTGGAAGCTAACATGTGTAGCCCAAAAGATAAACAGTGGTTGTGTGACTTGAGTTCTCGTTGTCAAATTCTTAATTCAGTTCGTCAACAAATTCTCCAGTTTGTCAACATGACACAATCCACTTGGGATAATACGGGGCAAATAATGCTGCCTGCATTTACACCTACCACCTGGTTTCTTATGTCAGTTTCACATATCGCTAGGGACCGGCACATCATATGATGTTGGCCAAAGGCTATTAGCTTTGATAACACTCCGGATGAGTGGACTTTGTGTGTGCAGCACGCCAATCTATATATGCAGAGACGAGAGTAAGTTACAAGCACAGGAGACCCATTAAGGGGCACCAGTGGAGGAAGAAAGAAAGGTAGGCTATACCCTGATAAGGGTTAGACACTATACAGTCAATGTCAGAGGAAACCGGGCAGCCGGGAAACTATCAGGGTAAAGGCAAGACCGGTGAAGTAGCTGACAGGAACCTGTCACTGAGTCACTCAATGACTCAGGCTAAGGGAAACTGTCACTACGGGAAGCTGTCAGGGCCGATAGTTCTAAGGGAGTACAGAAGTAGTCACCAAGTCATAAAACGCGTGAGAGCAACGCAATTCATGCTGACACTCCACCTATGACACAGGTGACATACAATACTACTACTCCACCTATGGCACTGGTGACATAGAACTATAAACTGGTAGCAAACAAAAGTTATGAAGGAACGGCGGAAAAATCAGGAAACCAGAAGAAAGCCTTGTCTAAAATAAAAGGATGAGAAAGGATGAACCAAAAACCACTGTAGTACTCCGAAAATGTAGCAGCAAAAAAAACTTGGGTCATACCGAGCAGAGCTGAGACCAAAACGGAAATGTAACCATCCATGGTAAGCGCAAAAATACTATTCATCCAGAATAGGAGGCACCAAACCAGAAATCACAGGGAGGCCAAAACAGAAATCAATCCCAAATACCAAAGGAAGGGGAACAACGGTGACTAAAAGAACCGAGAACGTAACCTAAAGAGAAGACTGAAAAAACGTATATCAAAGTTGGGGAACAACGGTATAGAAAACCCGATCCGGGTATAGGAACCTAACGCCAATCAATGATAACCAAAGAGACGGATTGAAATATCGTGTGAGAGCAGCACACGAGAGAATCAAAACCTAAAGGACGCAGACAAGAGGACACTAAAGACTACGATGGAAAAATAAAGTCGATGGAAAAATCCACTACCTTAAAAACTATTCTTAGCATAGAATTCATGACTAGGTTGGGATGAAAAAACCATGATGAACTGGTTTCTTACTCAAAGATGGAAGTAAGAAGATTTATGAAAGTTAATTATCATAAATCCCCAGTTACGGCACTAACTAAAACATTCTAGGAGGTGGGTATCGCACCGCAAAGAACTCATGCACTCAAGACAAACCAAGCACCTAACCACAAGCAAACTAAACCTGCAGCAACTGAAAATCCAAAGGATGCGGAGATAAATCTCAAGAAACTTGTAACCAACAAAGGAAACACAGTTCAATGAACAATAGGAGTTTAGACGTACAAACACAGTACAGAAAACTTAATGTCCACTTGAAAAATAGTAAACGCAGAAAAAAAAGGACGTCAAAGAATTGACTGCAAAGGATGGACTGAAAGGGCGCTTGAAATACACTCGGAAAACAAGAAAGAGGTGAGCGGCGGTACATCTGCAAGTACAACTGCAAGATTACCCAGCCCACCAATTCACAGTAAAATCCGAAGGGAAACAAATACTACACTCCACAAAAAGTTCCAATCACATGAGGGGCTGGTGATCTAAAAACAGTTTGGAGTAAAAAGAAATAGCTAATCTATGATGAGCTCCACCGAACTAACCATCTGCCTATGGAACTAAGAGTCAGAAACCATCAAGACGCTATAACGGTGGTCTGAATTAATTACCACCTTCCACCAAAACCAAGAAAGACAGCTGAAAGGAAGCTGCCTAAACAAAGCGTCGTAACGCTCCACCAATCTAGACTACCCTATAAGTCAGTCTAGGCGGTGCTGAGGAATAGGCACCCACACATAGGGCCATGTTAACCTACGTATGAGAACCATCAGCACCTAAAACAATGAATCCTGGGTTGACTGTAACACCCCAGCCATACGCAGTATCAAGCTAGTAACCGGTAGTATCAAGCTAGTAACCGGTAGTATAGCCCCCAGCGCAGAACTGCTGCCTGGTTGAACAGGGCCGGCCTTATTTGCCTCTATATCAACGAAGCCTGAGTCGACTGTAACACCCCAGCCGTACGCAGTATCGGAACCCGACCAGTGTTCTAAATCATCACTTGCCCAGTCAGCAACGGCTACATCATCCCCAGGCCGGGACCCGAGTGTTCCACCAGGGACAACGGGAGGCGTCTGAATGAACGACACCTGCGAGTCATTCAAGGTGGTCGGAGGGTGGGGACTATTAGGCAATGGACCTGATCCAGATACCACTATGATTGAAGGCTGTCGTACACCTAAAGCTTCACCGACGAGCGACGTATTGGAGATCCCAGCGACCCCCTGAGATTCGGCTAAGATTTTATCTGAAAGGACCGCAGAATCTTGCTGACCCAATGCCTTCACACGCAATACAGCACCATCAGCCCCTGACCTGGGGCGCAAGGTCATCCCATGGAAGGGCATCCCATGATCAGGGCAGCGGTCGACAATTGGGGTTAGCAAAGGGTCAAGGGAATGAACCGCAGGCACATGCATATGTCCGTTGATTGCGGCAGGGATGCAAGTGTAATACGGAGACCCGTCATAGGGAGATAACCCAGGTATACAGTTATGCTCAAACTGCTCATAGAAGAGTATATCACGACTCTCTACTACCTCGCGCAACTTTGGAACCCAAACAAAATAACCCTTACTCACCAGGGAATACCCAACCAGTCTTCCACATAGCGCCCGCTCGTCCAGCTTGTTGCGCTTCTTCCCATTTACTAGCGTAACGTAGCAAGGGCAACCGAACACACGCAACATCGACACATCAGGCTGAACCCCAAAGAAAAGCTCGTAAGGAGTCTTCTCTCCCTGATTGGGCAAGCGATTAACTAGGTAACAAGCAGCGAGGAAGGCATAGGGCCAGAAAGACTTAGCAAGTTTGGACTCCAAGTGGATGCTCCTAGCTATAGACTGTAAGACCCCATTGTACCTTTCCACAGTTGCATTCTGCTGTGCAGTGTATGCCAAAGATAACTCATGCTCCTCCCCAACCGATATCAGCCAATCCTCAAACCACTTTACTATAAAACCCCTTAGCCCTATCAGAACTCAAACACTCGAACCCAAACGCACGTTGCTAAGGCATACACCTAAGGGGGGAACCAGGGGCACGGGAAGACAAAGAAGTAACCTCTGTCGAACCACAGAACGCACCCAGGGGTCACAAGGAGCCTAAGAGAGAAAAATATCCAAAGATATCATGCCAAAGATCCTCCACGGCCGCTGGACTAGGGCCAGGACGGCGTCCACTTCGGCCTCCACTTCGGCCTGTAGCATGGGCGAAGTCCGGCGCTGCGAGACCCGGATGGGGGGTAGAGGGAGCAGCACCCGAGTGGTGCTGACCATACCCCCCTGCTTCCTACCACCTCCAGAATCTCCAGGTCCAGACGCGTAGGTCGTCCTCCTGTGGCGAACCCTACGGCAGTGCCGGCGATCCGCCAGCTTGATCGAAAAAATTCTCCAGAAGGTAGCACATAGCCACTAGAGTGCAAAGGGGGGGGGGCAAAGACGACGTAGACATCAGCAGGGAGCTTGGTCGGCTTGGCAACCTCCGGTATGCAGGCAGAGCCTCAAACACCGGAGTTAGCGACATCAAGGACGCGAGCAGACGAAGACGGGGTATCTCCACCGATGTCCAGGCTAGTCGCCGACTTGAGTCTGCACGTCAAAGTCGTCTACGACAGACGGTAGCTGAAGGAGCGCAAAGGTAGAGGTATGATTGGGGGGGGTTACTTCCATGATGGCGGAAGGACTCTCATAACCGCCAGCAGAGGTCGCTGGTGCACAGACGTCTAGCCAATCGTCTTGAGAAACCGCGTCCTCCTTGGGAAGGACACGGTCGCAGCCATTACTTATAATAACGCTGCGCATCCCGCGCGACCAGGATTCTCCATTCTTGTCATGGAGTTTCTCAAATGTCGCCGGGGGTCCTCGCGGAAGTTGCATTTCAAAGCAGTGGTAGAAATGAGGGGCCGGACACCTATTAGCTTTGATAACACTCCGGATGAGTAGACTTTGTGTGTGCAGCACGCCAATCTATATATGCAGAGACGAGAGTAAGTTACAAGCACAGGAGACCCATTAAGGGGCACCAGTGGAGGAAGAAAGAAAGGTAGGCTATACCCTGATAAGGGTTAGACACTATACAGTCAATGTCAGAGGAAACCGGGCAGCCGGGAAACTATCAGGGTAAAGGCAAGACCGGTGAAGTAGCTGACAGGAACCTGTCACTGAGTCACTCAATGACTCAGGCTAAGGGAAACTGTCACTACGGGAAGCTGTCAGGGCCGATAGTTCTAAGGGAGTACAGAAGTAGTCACCAAGTCATAAAACGCGTGAGAGCAACGCAATTCATGCTGACAAAGGCGAGGAAGATATCATATGATATCATGCAAATTGTAACATATGATTTTGGATATAAATGGTAACTTCAGCGTAGTCAGACTGCCGGCATTATATGATATCATGACATGATATCATATGATATCATATCTCCCGCAGGGTACTACATTTGTCAAATTGGTCAGCGCTTTTTAGTGCAAAAAACGCAAAAACTGCGCGCTGCGCCCACAGGGGGTTGAAAAACAGCGTGAAATGCGCACTGGGGCTCAAAAAGCGTGCGCAAAATCGCGCTGCCACATATGTAGTACCCTGATTGCCAGTCCCTACATATCGCTTTTCGCCACGAACTATTAGCACAAGCTATCGCATATTAATTTATCTCATTGTCTTTGTGATGGCAACCCAGCGTTACACATTTATTTCTTGCATTCGTTACATACTCTACCCATGCTTTAAATTTGAAGGGGGCAACTATTGTTCCGCCTGTCTGTGGAACCCTGAACTACCAAACATGGTATCCTTATTCCACAACTTCTACAAACTACGAACTACAAACTACGAACGACAAGACCCTAGTCAAAATCATCCCCTGAATGGCTATGAACTCTCAGCATGCACTAATATCCCCACAGGCCGATGATCACCAGAAAATGGCCTGGCAGCTACTTCTGGATACTGCAGTGAAAGAGGGTCACGATGCGCTGATTGACTGTGGGGCTATCTTAGCAGACACCAGCAACCGGTAAGTGATGTATGTTGGTCCTGGCTGGCTTAGCAGACACCAGCAACCAGTGAGCGATAGATGTTGGTCCTAGCTGGCTTAGTACACACCATCAACTGGTGAGTGATGTTTAATTTGTGTAGGCGCCCTGAGGTACATCAGACAGTCCATCCTTTGACTCATCAGACAAGTAGAAGGAGCATATATCAGATATATGTATATGTATATATATATATATATATATATATATATGTGTATATCAGATATATGTATATGTATATATATATACGCATATCTTTCGTGAACACTGATTTTTCTTCCTAGATCTTCTACAGCAGGTCGCCTGGAATCCTGGATTGGTTTTGTTTGCATTTGCACGTGCATTGGCATTTTCATGGTGCTTCGGTAGTTCGGTATCAACCCAAGGACGCGTGCGGCAGTATATTTTAGGCTTTTGTCTGTTGGTGAACCGGTGCTCTACGCCTGCAGATAACACAACCAGGCCTCATTGATACAAGCAGCTTGGGGGCATACCTACTTTGTGCATTCTGCTCGTTGCACTGACTGATCTTGCCTGCAACTTGTCACTTGAATGTATATGTGTGTTGTACATGCTTTGCTTATTCTGCTTGTTGTACTGCCTTATCTTGCTTGCAACCAGACATTCAAATGCATGTATGTTATTATGTTGATAACAATGCCATCTGCTGCGTGAGCCGGTGCATCATTGGCAGCAGACGACTCGGAAGGTCTTGCCAACGCTCAAGGATTTACTCATTTTTGTTAGGCTCGCGTTGCACTGCTCACCGTGTATTGTTCTGCCTATTCAAATGTGTTTTAAGTCACCGGTGACGGGAGCTCCTGAGGTACCACTCATCTTTGTTTGGGTCACGTTGCATTGCTCACTATGTATTGTACTTCCTATGCAATGTATGTTGCAGTCACCCCAAACGTGTAGGGCACTATCTGTAAGGTCGTTGTCTGCTGGTGAGCCGATACCCTACGTCTGCAGACAACATAGCCAGGCCATACTCATACGAGTACTGATACTGGCGCATACCTGCTTTGTTCATTTTGCTCGTTGCGCTGCCTTATCTTGCTTGCATTCTGAAAACTAAATGCAGGCTACAGTCACCTTGGCTTGGATTGGCTTGGCTTGGCTTGGCTTGGCTTTTAGCTGCCTGTTACCTAAGCTTGGCTTGGCTTGGCTTTTAGCTGCCTGTTACCTGGGCTTGGCTTGGCTTGGCTTTTAGCTGCCTGTTACCTGGGCTTGGCTTGGCTTGGCTTTTAGCTGCCTGTTACCTGGGCTTGGCTTGGCTTGGCTTTTAGCTGCCTATTACCTGGGCTTGGCTTGGCTTGGCTATTAGCTGCCTGTTACCTGGGCTTGGCTTGGCTTGGCTTTTGGCTGCCTGTTACCTGGGCTTGGCTTGACTTGGCTTTGCTTGGCATGGCATTGGCCGGTACTGATCTGAACATGGACTCATCTTTACAGTATCTCACCCGCATAGTACGCTCCCTGGTTTCCGTGGGTATCGCACAGAGGGACTTGGAATTCGAAGAAGGTGAGCGACCCTGAGTTGGCTGGAGAACCAAAAGTACAATAAATAAATAGTACGCCTTATTACGAGGCATAAGGTTGAGGGGGCCAGCCCGTTGGATTGCACTAGGGACAACCAACAACAAGAACAAGTCATATGCAGCATCGCAAGCGACGCGGAAAATTGGCGGAGTGTGTTATCAACGGAATGACAGGTGGCAATGGACTGGAGCTGACAAAAGCCAGTTAATTGTGAGACAGTTGGCTGACGTGCCAGGCTTTAATTTTTTGGTCGCACAGACGGACAAATGGGTCACCCTGGGGGCTCCCGCCCCCCAGAAGGGGGGCTCCGCCAAAAAACATGTAACAATCCAATCCAACAGTACTAATCTAGATGCCTCCGTACTACTACAGTAACGCATTTACCCCATCCCAGGATTACACCGCTTTTGGCTACTAGCAAGAATCACCCATGCTGACTAATCAAATGCATGCTGCAGTCCAGGGGTTGTCAAAGAGGCTTAAACCCTAAACCCTAAAAACCCTTAACCCTAAACCCTAAACCCTAAGTTCCTAGCATAACTTCAAACAATCAATATCATCGTTTACTATATAACAGTCCCGTGGCTGGTCAGTGTTATGCAGATCAGCTTGATTGCTCCCCCCGCCTTCCGATCAACGCGTGTCATTGTTTACTATTTTTTACTATTTGACATTGTTTACTGTTTTTTACTATGTGTCATTGTTTACTGTTTTTTACTATGTGTCATTGTTTACTATTGTTTACTATTTGACATTGTTTACTGTTTTTTACTATGTGTCATTGTTTACTGTTTTTTACTATGTGTCATTGTTTACTGTTTTTTACTATTTGACATTGTTTACTATTTTTTACTATTTGACATTGTTTACTGTTATTTACTATTTGTCATTGTTTACTATTTTGTACGGTAAGCGATTCCCTTTCAGCTGTGTCACGTTTTGCTGTTAGTGAGCCCCCTAGGCTCGGTCAAGGCGCGGGCAAATTTGGAGTCCAGTAGGGAACCATGACAAATGCAATCATCATTTATCTTATTATTTGGCTACCCAGGACATTTATCTTATTATTTAAAAATAATTAATAACATAATATTTATCTTATTATTTCCCTTATCATTTCTCTTATTATTTCAATCGTCATTTATCTTATTATTTGGTTACCCCGGACGTTTATCTTATTATTTGGTTATTATTTGGATACCCAGGACATGAGTCATGGTGGTAGTTATACCATACCACCAGACAATGGACATCGGTGCTGATGCCCATAGTCTGGTGGTATGGTATAACTACCACCGCGACGACATGAGTCGAACATAATGCGTAGTAATATGATAACCTCTTGTGCCCAAAACTGACTCACCAACTGCGTGCAAACAATAGGAATGCGGCAGACTACTTGCTTCCCAAATTGGATCCTACTCCCTTCAAAGGTGTGGTCTACTTTCACACGTCTTTTCAGCTGTGGATGGCTCTGGAGAGGAGGGGACGGTGCCAGCCACTACAGAGCTCCCCCCTTGCTGAGCGAGATGCCTTTGTGATATTTGATGATGCAAGGTGAATTTCTGAATTTGAATTTGAATTTGAATTTGATATTTGATGATGCAAGGTGAATTTCTGAATTTGAATTTTAATTTGATATTTGATGATGCAAGGTGAATTTCTGGATTTGAATTTGAATTTGATATTTGATGATGCAAGGTGAATTTGATCTTCGCTGAGCAAGATTCCTTTGTGATATATAATGATGCAAGTTGAAATCAGCGTGTCATGCTCAGCTTTCCTCTCTTTGTTTTATTTTGTCCATTCACTTTGTTTTATTTTGTCCATTCACTTAGTTCCATCCAAATGTTGTGTACATCCAAATGTCGTGTACATCCAAATGTCGTGTACACCCAAATTTATGTATTTGCTATTTGTATTAAATCATTTGGGGCAGCCCCATCTAGCCTCGAGATGAAGCAAGACTTTGCAAAGAGCGAATTTATTTTTAAGCTCCTCCTATCACGGTTGGGCAAGTCCCTTTAGCCTATTTGGCCTACTCCTAGACTGTAACATACAGACATTCAGACTGACAGACAGACAGACAGATAGACAGACAGATAGACAGACAGACAGACAGACAGACAGACAGACAGACAGACAGACAGACAGACAGACAGACAGACAGACAGACAGATAGACAGACAGACAGACAGACAGACAGACAGACAGACAGACAGACAGACAGACAGACAGACAGACAGACAGACAGACAGACAGACAGACAGACAGACAGAACGGCAGTATTATGATATCATTAGTTCAGTGATAAAATCAATTTGAGTAATCGTAATCACGTGGACCCCAGGTGTCGTGGCGCCGACATGATCCTTCGCAGCGACGCTGTGGGGCTCCTCACGATCGGGCCAGGCATGGTCAAGGACAAGATGATACAAGCAGCTGGCCGGCTGAGGCAGTTGGACAAAGGACAGCGCTTGTGCCTTGTGGGCACCGCTGATGTGAGCATGAAGATTGGAGAGTACAACAACAAGGACCCCAGCAGCATCACCTCCCTACAGGTGATCATGTACGAGAGTGTGCGTTGCAGTTTGGAGGTGGACCAGCAATTCTTTACTGCAGAATGTGAGGAACCAGATTCTGTACTGCAATCTGCAGGGAACCAGATCCTGTACAACAGTCTCTGCAGGGAACCAGATTCAATGAAGTGCTCAATAGCAAACTCACAAGTAGGCCTATTTCTTGAGGTGACCTGATACCCCAAGCAATTGTTCGCCGCTGGAAATGTTGATCAGGGTGATGCATGCAAAGCACGGTTGCAGATGTGTATGCTTACACTCATGTGCATGTGAAGTCCAGAGGTGGAAGGTTGTGAGAAGTTGCCGTTGTTTATCAATGATTGTATTAACAGATTGGATGAAGTATATGTTGATAATAATGCTTTGATTTGAATTGATTATGTTACTGCTGAAGACTGCGAGAAGCCTTAAAGGCAGGAGCCATGTATCCAAGTTCAAGTTCAATTTACACTCAAGTGTTTGCTTAAGGCCCGAGGGACTAGTCAGGGACATCCATTTTACCAACCTGAAATAAATAAGTCTCTTGATACTTGCTTGGAAATTGAAAATTGGTGCACCTTGCTATGGGGCATTAGTTTGAAGGAACCTTCCTGTTCGCTTGCACTGGGGAATGGTTACTGTGAGTTTGGATTTCACAGACCGCTACCGTGCCTGACCTTGGACTACTGCGCGGCAGCAGGGAGGAAAGTTCTCCGTCTCTTTTAAGGAAGGTTGGCAATCGTGAACCTAGCAACAGGTTCGGACCCCCAATATGTCAGTCAAAACTAGTACTACTGTGCCAACAAAGCCTGATCTGAGGACATCCATTTTCCATACCTCAATCAAGTAGTCTCTTGATACTTGTTTGTCTATCTCTAGTTGTAATCATTTTTACTTTGCAGGTGGGCAGGTCCATATTTCATACATGTAAACATGAAAGCAGTGCTGACACAAATGCTTGCTTGCTGCAATATTGCCTATCTAATTTTGAGGATTAGTACTAGGAACCCTCCCGGATGTTGTGGAGCGGGCTTGTCTCAGGTCAACAATGTCCTGTTGATG
This sequence comes from Chlamydomonas sp. ICE-L, assembly GCA_013435795.1. Lineage (NCBI taxonomy): Eukaryota > Viridiplantae > Chlorophyta > Chlorophyceae > Chlamydomonadales > Chlamydomonadaceae > Chlamydomonas > Chlamydomonas sp. ICE-L. The sequence continues at coordinate 30,693,737 of JACBWV010000626.1, forward strand.
ACAATGTAATGTAATATTGGCCTATCTGGCTACCCCATTATCTCTAACAATCATAGCAGATTGAAGCCAATGTCAAGAAGACCAGTGTTCCTACATGCAGGTGTTGAGCTGGGTGATGCACAACACAGTTTAGGCCACTATCATCGGGTTGCCCGAGTAGGCATGTCAAGGTCTGCACTTCACTTGCACCATGGGACATCATTCCTACTTGAACATTATTCATAAATGAACTTTATTCCTACATTAACATTGTTCGTTAATGCAGGTGTTGAGCTGGGTGATGCACAACACAGTTCAGGCCACTATCCTTGGGGTGCCCGAGTGGGCCTATCAAGGTCTGCACTTCATACGCACCAAGGGAAGACCAGACCACTTGATCCAGGATGAGGTGCTCGAACTAGACCGGCTGTATGCTGGCAGAAGGGTGGCGCAGGACCTCAGCTCCGTGGTTCAGGTGTGTTTACAAGGTCCCGTGGTGGTGGTGGTGGAGGTGATGGTAATAGTGATGGTAGTGGTGGTGGTGGTCATGCTACTGGTTGTGGTGGTGGTGGAGGTGAAGCTACTGGTCGCTACACACACAAACAAATACACACACGCACCCCTCCCCCAAGCCCCAACCCTCCCACCCAGCTGGTTCAGGTGTGTTTTCAGAGTCAGCCCCCACCCTCCCACCCAGCTGGTTCAGAGTCAGACCCCACCCTCCCACCCAGCTGGTTCAGGTGTGTTTTCAGAGTCGCGTGTCTGATAAGTGACATGCATTCGTCAGTTTGTGTGATGGGGTGGCTCCCGATTGTACTGTTGGTTATCAGGCTAGCAGTACGGTTGTACTGTCAGCCTCCATGAGATGACTCGGGAGTCATCTCATAACAATTTTCTATGCGTTATTTTCATCTGCTACATGCTTCTTCGTCTTCCTTTTCCTCCTCTGTTTTGCTTCTGTTATCATCATGATCATCATCTTCACCTCCATCCCCTTCACTGGGTGTTCACAATCTTTTTTTACAAGAAGGATTCTCCCCTCAAAGGGTGGGTCTCCCTACGCTAGCCCTAGACTCAAAGGGTTAGATGTGCATACTTGCAAGTTAAGATTTGTCCACTTGAGCTGTCAGGTATCTCGACCAGACAGTTCACACATCTTTGTCATCACACGTGATTTAGAGCTTTCTCCCCGGGGAGCTATGGCCTTAAAAATAGTTATAAGCCCCCCCCCACACACACACACACCACCACCACCACCACCCACCCTATTGGGGGTGGGCCCGGGCTAGAGAAAATGAATCATAAATAATACACAAAATCATCAATCACTGGACCTACTCCATATTTCCTCATCAGCCTTCTCGTACATTCAATACCTGGACAAGTCTTTAAAGTGCCTAACCTGCTTAGCATGATCCCTGGTTTGTGTGATAGTATCGCACAGGGGGGACTTGGAATTGGAAAACGGCGAGCAGCCTAGAGTTGGCTGAGAACCATGTAGCAATCCAATCCAATCCAATCCAATCCAATCCAATCCAATCCAATCCAATCCAATCCAATCCAATCCAATACGTACAGGATATGGCTAGACCTGTGCTAGACGACAAAGGAATCGACCAAGGTGCGGCAAAGATGGTGCCTGCACTGTTGGATAGAGCTAGCAAATATGGCCAAGGCCAGGAGGTCCTGTCGGGCCACAGCATCAGTGAAGAGTGTGAGCGGGTGGTGGAGTCCGAGATGGAAAAAGAGGAGGAAGAGGAGGTGGAGAGGGAGGCTGCGAGGGTAGACCCCGCCCCTGAGACAGACTGGGCTTACGAGACGGCACTCTACGCCCAATCCATCTCCACGCTGGGCATCTCAGCTCCACTCATTCCCCTTCAGCAGATGGTTAGTGAGATGCTGCAACCCAAGGAGCTTGCAGCACCTACTATTGCCTGGTCAAGCCTGGTATACTGCACGAAGAACTTTGCATATGCTGTCCAGCTGGGGTCTGGGAAATACAATGAATACCTACGGCCTGTTGAGAGCTTCCTCCAGTTGCCGAATGGCTACGTGGTGCTGCTGTCGGAGCGTGAGGCGGATGCCCTGCTGGTGAGTGTAGTAATAGTTCTTGCTGGCGGGGTGTTGACTTTGTGCATGTGAGTGTACTAGTGGTAGTGCTCTGCAGGTGAATGAAGTAGTAGGGATTACATTAGCAATCCATGTCCCAGGGCCTGTAGTACCCTGTGATGTTTTTACGTCACATGGGTTAGTTCACATGTTGAAAGCTTTCTCTTGTTGCCAGGCGGCTACATGGTGCTGCTGTTGGAGCGTGAGGCGGATGCCTTGCTGGTGAGCGTAGTAGTAGTTCTCGCAAGCGAGGTGTATTATTTGTGTAGGCGAGGTGTAGTACCGTATCAGTGCAGGCGAGTGTCGTACTAGTACCCTGCAGGTGAATGTAGTAGTAGTGCCGTGCAGGTGAATATGTAGTAGTAGGGCTCACATCAACAATATCTGTTCAAGGGCATGTATTAGCTTTTGATTTTTCTTCATCACATGGGTTGCTTAACATGTTGCAAGCTTCCTTCTGGATGTTCTCTCCCTAGGATGGATGCCTAGCTCATCAGTGCTTGTTCTCGTTTTAGCTCCTCCTGACATCGAGGTTGGGTATGTCCCTTTAGCCTATTTAGCTGCCCCTACCCTGGACTGTATAAGACATGCATACATACGATTGTGCAGTGGCGCGACACCACAGTGACCAGCTGATTCAAGAAACCATCACTATCACTTTCATCAGTTGGAGAAGGGTTTCTAGTGTTCGTTCTGGGTGCATATTACGGGTAATGCGCTCATATTACCAGTAAAATACCATGCAAAGATTAACACTGGGGTTGCGTTGACTCACTTACAACCCCTCGCACACAGTGTTCACATTGACGACAGGAGGAGGAGGAGAAGGAGGTATAGGTAGTAGCAGTAGTCTGTCACTGATCCTGGGGTAGCCAAACAGACAAGAGAGGACCCATTGACCTGCACGTGTGTTAGTTGTTACTGTCCGGAGGTAGCCAAATAGGATAAAGGGGCTTGCCCAACCATGACATCAGGAGGGGCTGAAACGAAAAACAACTGATGAACTGAACTCCAAACGATCATTTTACAGACAGGGGCCCTGAGTTCGTGCTACAGTGATAATTTAACTTATACCATGGAAGAATTGTAAGCGTCTTGCGCTGTGCCAACTGAGCTACATGGGCATACCACACACCTTCATACATACATACATACATACATACATACATACATACATACATACATACATACATACATACATACATACATACATACATACATACATACATACATACATACATACATACATACATACATACATACATGCATTCAAACATACAGACAGACAGACAGACAGACAGACAGACAGACAGACAGACAGACAGACAGACAGACAGACAGACAGACAGACAGACAGACATGCATGCATGCATACATGCATGCATACAGACAGACAGACAGACAGACAGACAGACAGACAGACAGACAGACAGACAGACAGACAGACAGACAGACATGCATACCGTAGTAAGGAAGTGGACAAAATCCGAGATAACAGCTAAGAGGAATACATAAATAAATGCCACGCCTCATTATGAGGCGTGAGGTTGAGAGGACCAGCCTGTTTGCTTGCACTGGGGCCAGCCACAAACTACCAAGAGGAAATATCGATAAAGTCCCCTTTCTGTTTGCCCCTGCAGGAACTAGCGTGTGAGATCAAGCTACCTGGGTCAAAAGCTTGGCTTGCACACCACGAAAAGCTTGCTGCTGTTAACTGCAGCTCGATCCCCCAGATGCTGCTGCTATGCTATGCTCAAGAGCACCATGTGTCTGGCGGTGAGAGGCGATCCCCCAGGTTGAGCTTGTCCTTGAGCCACCAATCGGCTTCACTGCCTCCTGTGTCTGCTGATGTGTTGGTAAGCCTGGGACTGCTGAATGGTGACAGCAATTACGGAAAGACCCAGGTGGAGTTGCTACGAAAGTTCATGATTGGAAAGAGGGAGAGTGCTGAGCAACTGGTTGGTATGAGAGGCAAGCAGTCCCTGCTACCAAGGAGTGAGCTGGACAAAGTGGTCAATGACGTGCGCTGATATTGTAGCGCATCGTGTTACATGTATTAAGATATGTGGCAACAAGCGCAAAGTTAAATTATGGCACGAACTCCGGGCCCCCGTATCGACCGATTTGTCAGGGTCTCAGGGTTCAGTTTAACAGTGCTTGATTTTTTAACTGCCTTTCCTGTTTTTCAGTTTTAGGACCCCTGGACTGTAACAACATACCTTGCACAAACAAACAGTATGCTATGCAGTGGACAGGCAGTCGGACTTACCAAACCTAAAGCAACTTAGTGTATCTGGAAGCTGGCAGAATCAGCTGTACATCATTGTTGAATTAATTGGAATAAACCACGGGCTGGTAGCTGCTGATCGTAGCTGGAAAGAAAATCTATGTCTTACTTCCAGTCAAGCCTACTTGATCTTGGTGCTAGTGAACTTGACCTCGGTGTAACATGGCTTCCTCCTTCAGGCAGAATGACGTTTTAGGGACTGACAGCGTTGGGCCATCCTCATGCGTCCTCCTACCACCCACTTGCGAGACGTAATAACTTGAACTTGGTTACATAGCGTCAGCCAGCAATTTGGCTGCACGCCGTCTTCGGCAGTAAAACAAAAATACCAGGGAAATGTAAACGCGAACAAATCATGTTTTCATTTTTATGCGTAATAATGTGAGTCGTATTTATCATACCGGTTACCTAATTTCTCAATCTAAGAACATATGATTCCTTTACATTACTTGATGTGCACCCCACAGGTGGAAGGTCGTGAGAAGTTGCATTTGTTTATTAAGGATTGTCTGAAGAGACTGGATCAAATATATTTGGATACAAATGCTTTGATTACAATTGATTATGTTGCTGGAGCCTTGTACCCAAGTTCAAGTACCACCCACTTATGTTATGTCACCTGTAAATGCTTGTTCGACTGGTCTAGAGGGGGCAGAAGTCTTTTGACGCACGGCCTATATGTTGTGGCTCTGAGGTCGTTGGTTTGTTTCGGGAGACCCACCTCCTGGGTTGAAAGTACTTTCACATTGTTTCAAAAAAGTGGCCTCTTGCCCCCCCCCACCCCCCCACCCCCACCCCCACCCCTATAATCTCTTACAGGATAATCACCATCGGCAGGTGACACTGTGCCAGTGCTGAACGCATCAGGCTTTAGTCAAGTTTGTTTTGTAGGGAAAGGAACCAGTGTCTTCGCGCAGCACCATGCTGCTCCTAATCATCATTGTGGTGATACTAGCACCTTCTTTGCCCCCCCAAAACAACCCCAAAAGACTCTAACGAAACATCTATAAAATATGAAGGCACGTAGTGTAGCAAGTGTGCTACACATAGCACCTCCGAGTCTTCGACACACAAATTGGCTTAAGCCTAATTCGATTCCAATGGATCTGTATCTTGAAAATTATGTTTCCAATCACGAACACCCTAGCTTGGTTTCTCTGCCGTATTTCCGGATTCCATGGATCTTTGAGATTATAATGTTGAATGCGCATATAGCGTGATATGCTTTGGTTTATTTGATTACGAACCAACGATCCTTTGAAGTTACCGATACCTCCGGATACCTGTCGAATAACATTGTGTTTTTATAGTGTGTATCAGGGTACTTCAAATGGCCAAATTGGCCAGCGCTTTAGCGCACTTGAAAACAAAAAAGCTGCGCTCTGTAGTGCAAAAAGCGCAAAAATTGCTTGCAGCGCCCACAAGGGGTTGCAAAAAACTGCGCTTAAAGCGCAGAGGGGGTCAAAAAGTCAGCGCTCAAAAGCGCAGAAGCGCGCGCTTTGAAGTACCCTGGTGTGTATACAATTACATAGAAGATTGGGGGCGGCTGTAAGTAGCCGCGCACCACATCGTACTGCAGGGTTCCAGCGCATGAAAACCCTGCCAGGCAGCGCATAATAGGACGCACGAGTCATAAATATACTCATGTCATAACAGTTTTACTGCTGAACATGGTGAGCGGCCAAATCGCTGGCCGGAGCCATGTAACCAACTTCAAGTTCAAGTAGTAGTGTAGCTGACACATGGATATATACTTACTTTTAGGTAGGTGGTAGTGGGATCAGTACAAACAAAGTCCTTGGTACGGTTGTTTGTATTTCACAGATCCTGGGCAGCAAAAGAAGCTAGTAGGGAGTAAGGGACCCCCGCCCACCAGCACAGTTAACTTGGACTTGGTGACATGGCTCCAGCCAGCAATTTGGCTGCTCGCCGTCTTCGGCAGTAAAAGCAATATTATTCAACAGTTATCGGTATGCTCAAAAGATCATTCATCAAAGAAACCAAAGCATAACATGCTTACCACCAGCATACTAAATCCAGAAAACTCCTGTTCAAGTAAGGGACCCCCGCCCACCAGCACAATTAACTTGGACTTGGTTACATGGCTCCAGCCAGCAATTAGTAGTCAACAGGTATCTACCGTATACCAGTATTTAAAAGACTATTCTTCATTGAATCCGAATTATATCATGCTTACCACCAGCACAGTAAAGGCGAAAAAAACTTGCTCACGTTTATCTCATTGATATGTCCCCATCCATACCACGACAATTTCTCGTACTCTAAGAACCCACATTTGAATCAAGTCCTGGAAGTAGAAATTTGAATCAAGTCCTGGAAGTAGAAAAGGTCAACAATGTTTCTCCATCCCACCCTACTGCCTAATGTGAAACCCCTTTCAAGACCGACCGTCTACGCCCCTCCATCAAGTCCAGACAGGCCTAATATTTACCCCCCCCCCCCCCCCCCCCCCCCCCCCCCTACACACACAAACATACACATACCACTTTCTTCCTCAACACACACAACCTCAAACATGAGATTCGCCCGATCTCCAAGCAGCCTCATCATCCACTACAAAAATCTCTTGGTCAGCATGGGCTTCTTAAAAGCATTTGTGTAGCCCTTATTGACTCGATTAAACACTGTGTGCCCCTCCTTTGCCTTGCCTTTACATCCGCCCTGTCTCCAACCAGCCCCAGCATGCACTACAAGAAGCCCTTGTCAGCACGGGCCTCGTGATACCATTCACCACGAGAATAGCCCCCGATGTATATATACAATACTTTGTTCCCCTCCTTCACCTTGCCCTTACACCCGCCCTGTCTCCAACCAGCCCCCGCGTCCACTACAAGAAGTCCTTCCTCAGTATGGGCCTCGTGACACCATTCACCATGAGAATAGCCCCCGATGAATTTATACAACACTTGTTCCCCTCCTTGCCCTTACATCCGCCCTGTCTCCAACCAGCCCCCGCGTCCACTACAAGAAGTCCTTCCTCAGTATGGGCCTCTTGACACCATTCACCATGAGAATAGCCCCTGATGAATTTATACAACACTTTGTTCCCCTTCTTGCCCTTATATCCGCCCTGTCTCCAACCAGCCCCCGCGTCCACTACAAGAAGCCCTTGGTCAGCATTGGCTTCTTGGCAATAGTCAATCCTAAGTCATGCTAAAATTAAAAATAACAAGAAAAGTACGCTGAATAGAGAACAGACACAGAAGCAGTACATGTGCTTGTCACTGAAGCCCCCCCATATGCCCCTGCCACAAACTAACTATCCGTGTGACAGGCTGTCACGAACTGACTCTCCGTGTGACCAACTGTCACCAACTGACAATCCGTGTGACAGGCTGTCACAAAGTGACTATCTGTGTGACTAACTGTCACAAACTGACTGTCTGTGTGACCAACTGTCGCCAACTGACAATCCGTGTGACCAACCGTCACAAACTAACCATCCGTGTGACCCACTGTCACAAACTGACAATCAGTGTGACCAACTGTCACAAACTGAATATTTGTGTGAGCAACTGCTACAAACTGACTACCGTATCATTGTGACCAACTGTCACAAACTGAATATCCGTGCTCTTGTTTCATGTATGGCAGCCTGTGCAGCTTTTTGTTTTAGTTGTGAAAGGTATTTCACCCCAGGAGGTGGGTCTCCCGACACAAACCAGCGACACCGAGGATTCAGTTTGAATTAGCTTGTCACGGAATGGAATTATATCACACAACATTTTCATCCCCGTTCAACGAATGGCTCAGTGGCAGAGCTCCTTGAACGACCAAGGTGCCGGGTTCGAATCCCCACAGGCTCGCCTTAGTGTTCGCGGTCGCTGTCAAGTGCCATGGTAGCTTTGTCCAGGTAAAGTAGCAGCCCGTTCCCTACCGCCGTAAGACGATGCTCCCTCAATACCACGCCCCACCAGGCGTTATCATTACAACATGTACCAGTGAAGCGCGTATTCCAACATCTCAAGAATTCCTTTGGCAAATGTCCCGATGGTATAGTGGAGATCTTTGAGCCGTTATACAGCTGACCTTGAAGTACCCCAGGCTGCCCTTATTGCATTCATGACTGACGGTACAGCTGACCTTGAAGTACCCCAGGCTGCCCTTTTTGCATTCATGACTGACGGTACAGCTGACCTTGAAGTACCCCAGGCTGCTCTATTTGCATTCATGACTGACGGTACAGCTGTCCTTGAAGTACAGCTGACCTTGAAGCACCCCAGGCTGCTCTTCTTGCAGTCATGACTGCCGGTACAGCTGACCTTGAAGTTGCCTGGGCTGCTCTCACTTCACGTCTTGCTGCCAGTTCAGCATCCTATACGCTATGAAGCTGCATTGGCTGTACTTGTTCCACATGCAGCTGTCAGTGCAGGTGACATTGAAGCTGCCTCGACTGCCATTATTTCAGCTATGGCTGCCTGTGCAGCTGACCTTGAAGTTGTCCAGGCTGCTATCACTTCAAGTCTTGCTGCCAGTCCAGCATCCTATGAAGCACTGTCTCCTGTTAGTGCAGGTGACATCGAAGCTCCCTCGGCTGCTCTTGTTTCTGCTATGGCTGCCTGTGCAGCTGACCTTGAAGTTGTCCAGGCTGCTATCAGCTCAAGTCTTGCTGCCAGTCCAGCATCCTATGAAGCAGTGTCTCCTGTTACTGCAGGTGACATTGGAGCTGCCTCACCTGCTCTTGTTTCAGCTATGGATGCTTGTGCAGCTGACCTTGAAGTTGTCCAGGCTGCTATCACTTCAAGTCTTGCTGCCAGTCCAGCATCCCATGAAGTAGTGTCTCCTATTACTGCAGGTGACATTGGAGCTGCCTCACCTGCTCTTGTTTCAGCTATGGATGCTTGTGCAGCTGACCTTGAAGTTGTCCAGGCTGCTATCACTTCAAGTCTTGCTGCCAGTCCAGCATCCCATGAAGCAGTGTCTCCTGTTACTGCAGGTGACATTGGAGCTGCCTCACCTGCTCTTGTTTCAGCTATGGCTGCCTGTGCAGCCGACCTTGAAGTTGCCAGGGCTGCTCCCACTTCACGTATTGCTGCCAGTCCAGCATCCTATGAGGCAGTGTCTCCTATTACTGCAGGTGACATTCAAGCTCATTCAGCTGCTCTTGTTTCGGCTATGGCTGCCTGTGCAGCTGACCTTGAAGTACCCCAGGCTGCTCTCGTTGCACTCATGAATTCCTTAGCAGCTGCCCTTGGACGTGCCAGGGCTACTTTTGTTGCACTCATGACTGCCTTTGCAGCTGACCTTGAATTTTCCAGCACTGCACTTAGAACCTCCTCACGTCTAGCTGCCCGTGCAGCCGCCCTTGAAGTTGCCTCGTCTTCTCTTTCCCGCGACCTAATTGTACGATTTAGAGTTTTCAATGCCTCTTCCTCGGCTTCTCTCATATGAAGTGCTACTCCCTTATAAAGTGCAACACGTTGACAGTGCTGTTCAGGTGGCGTTGAATCTTCTGAGGTTACTGAGTAGTCTGCATCTCTAGCCCTCGCTACTTTCATGAACCAAAATGTCAAGGCTGCACATAGGGCAAATGCAGCTGCCCGTGCATGGGGCGTTGATGCTGCATCTGCCCGGGCATGTGCTGTCTCCAGTTCAGCTTCCATTGAAGCTCTCAAGGCTGCTCCTTCTGCATGGAAAACTGACAGTTCAACATTCTTCCGAGCTGCCTTGGCTGCTTTGCTTGCTTCCCGCCCAGCCGCCAGCATAGCATTTGAGGCAACCCTTGAAGCTGCCTGGGCTGCACTTGCTGCACTTATGACTTCCTCTGCAGCTGACCTAGGAGCTTCCGCGGCTGCTCTTTCCTCACGAATCCCTGCATTATGTACAACAACCATGGCAGCTTCCTGGGCTGCTCTCATTTCACGTGCAGCAGCTGCCAGTGCCGGTGACATGTCATCCGCCAAGGCTGCCCGCTCTGCACGTCTAGCTTCTGTTGCAGCTGCGTGATAAGCTTCCCAGGCTACTCTTGTTTGACGTGCAGCAGCTGCCTGCGCAGGGGGCATTGTCTCTGCATCTGCAAGGGCTTGTCTTGCTTCCCTTTCAGCTTCTCTTGAAGCTATCAAGGCTGCTCTTTCTTCATCGTAAGCTGCCAATAACGCATTCCTCGCAACTGCCATGGATTTGTATGAAGCAGCCAGCATAGCATGTGCTCTATCCATCAAAGCTGCCAAGACTGCTCTTTCCTCCCTTACGACTGCCTGTTCAGCTGACCTTGAAGTTGCAAGAGCTGCTCTCTCTTCACATCTGGCTACCAACCCAGCATCCAAAGAAGGGTCTTCGGCTGTACTGCTTTCATGTGCAGCTGCCAGCAGTGAAGGTGACACAGCAGTTGCACGGTCAGCTCTTAAAACTTCATCATGCATAGCTTCATCACGCCCAGCATCCCTCGAAGCTGCCTCGGCAGCTCTCTCCTCACGCCTAGTTGCATCATTTACAACAACCATTGCAGCTTCCTCAGCTGCTCTTCTTTCACGAGCAGCAGCTACCATTGCAGGTGTCGTTGAAAACCAGTTTAACAAGGCGGTTTTATCTGCACGTCTGGCTGCTAAAGCAGCTTCAAGATAAGCTACCCAGGCTGCTGTTGTTTCACGTGCAGCGGCTGCCTGCGCAGGGGGCATTGTCGCTGCATCGGCCTGGGCTTGTCTTGCTATACTTTCAGCCTCTCTTGGAGCTATCGAGGCTTCTGTTTCTTCATCATAAGCTGCCAATAACGCAACCCTCGCAACTGCCATGGATCTGTATGCAGCAGCCAGCATAGCATGCACTCTATCCATTGAAGCTGATACGACTGCTCTTTCTTCTCTTACGACTGCCCGTTCAGCTGACCTTGAATTTGCCAGGGCTGCTCTCTCTTCACGTCTGGCTACCAACCCAGCATCCAACAAAGCGTCCTCGGCTGTACTGCTTTCATGTGTGACTGTCAGCAGTGCAGGTGACACTGCGGTTGCACGGCCAGCTCTTAGAACTTCATCACATCTAGCTTGTTCACTTCCAGCATCCCTTGAAGCAGCCTCGGCTGCTCTCTCCTCACGCCTCGTTGCATGATGTACGATAGCCAATGCATCTTCCTCGGCTGCTCTCATTTCGCCTGCAGCAGCTACCAGTGCAGGGGCCGTTGAAAACCAGCTTGCCAAGGCTGCTTTCTCTGCACGTCTAGCCTCGGACGCAGCTTCAATATAAGCTGCCCAGGCTGCTCCGCATGAGAAACAAGCTCGATTTTCACAGCAAGGTCTTGTTTCACAACAAGGTGTTACTTCACGTGCAGCAGCTGCCCGTGGGTGCATTGAAACTGCCACGGCTGCTCCTGTACTGCTCATGGCTGCCGGTACACCTGACCCTGAAGTTGCCAGGGCTGCTCTCTCTCCACGCCTAGCTGCCAATCCAGCACCTGCTGAAGCTGCCTCCGCTGCTCTCATTTCATGTCTAGCAGCTGCCAGTGCACGGGGTATTAAAGCTGCCACGGCTACACTTGTGCCCCTCATGGTTACCGGTACAGCTGACCCTGAAGTTGCCCGGGCTGCTCCCTCTTCACGGCTACCTGGCAATCCAGCACCTGGCGAAGCTGCCCTGGCTGCTCTCGCATCAAGGCTACCTGGCAATCTAGCACCTGGCAAAGCTGCCCCGGCTGCTCTTGCATCACAGCTACCTGGCAATCCAGCACCTGGCGAAGCTGCCCTGGCTGCTCTCGCTTCACGGCTACCTGGCAATCCAGCACCTGGCGAAGCTGCCCTGGCTGCTCTCGCATCAAGGCTACCTGGCAATCTAGCACCTGGCAAAGCTGCCCCGGCTGCTCTTGCATCACGGCTACCTGGCAATCCAGCACCTGGCGAAGCTACCCTGGCTGCTCTTGCATCAAGGCTACCTGGCAATCTAGCACCTGGCGAAGCTGCCCCAGCTGCTCTTGCATCACAGCTACCTGGCAATCCAGCACCTGGCGAAGCTGCCCTGGCTGCTCTTGCATCACAGCTACCTGGCAATCCAGCACCTGGCGAAGCTGCCCTGGCTGCTCTCGCTTCACGGCTACCTGACAATCTAGCTTCCAATGAAGCTGCCTCGACTGCACTTGTTTCACGTGTAGCCGCTACAATCACAGGTGGCATTAATGCTGCTTCTATCTTGGCTTGTCTTGCTTCATTTTCAGCTTCCCTTGAAGCAAAAAAAGGTGCTCTTTCTTCGGAGTGAGTTGCCCATGCAATATCCCTCTGCGGCTGTTGGGAACGGCTATTAAGGAAGAAGTCGTGGGCCCGTGCCCTTTCCTCTTGGTCATTTCCAGTACCAATAGCTGCATTTGTGGCATGCATGTGGAGGAAGGGTTTTGAAATTTAGAATCAATCCAACTTGATCACAGCCGATAGGGGGAAGCTAGTATGGCAACTGCCAGTCCGGAGGTGAAGCTTTAGAGGTTTAGGGTTTAGGGTTCAGGGTTTAGGTTTTAGGATTGAAGGGGTTTAGGGTTCATTGAGTTTCATTTAGGACATGCATATGGAGGAAGGGTTTTGAAATTTAGAATACATCCAACTTGAACTTGAACTTGAACTTGAACTTGAACTTGAACTTGGTTACATGGCTCCAGCCAGCAATTTGGCTGCTCCCCGTCTTGGGCACATAAACAATAGTCAAAGAAGTTGCCAGAATTTACTCTGATATTTGGTCAGCCATTCAGGCATTTACACCAATCTCAGTTGAAATGCGCCAGAATGAGTGCATAGTCAGCCATTTAGACAAGAGCTGGTGTAATAGGGATGGGAGTAAAAGAACCCAGGGATATGGACCTATGAAGGATGATACCAGGCCAGGTTTGTTCAGGATGCTTCATCCTCCGTCACAGCCGGTAGGGGGAAGCTAGTACGGACACTTCCAGTCCGAGGTGGGGGTTTAGGGGAGTTTAGGGGTTAGGGGTCAGGGTTAAGTTTTTAGGGTTCAGGGTTTAGGGGGGTTAGGGTTTAGGGGTGACAGGTTACCTCCGGACTGGCAAAGTCTTTACTAGCTTCCCCCCCTCCGTCGCAGCCGCAACATCGAAGGGTCCGTTGCGTCGCAGGACGCAACGTGGGGAGGGTCGGTAGACCAGAAAGAAGGATCCGTTGCGTCATAGGACGCAGGCCATACAATTGGTTGCGTCTCAGGCAGCAGAGCTGGGGGTCCTCCTGAAGTACCCTGTACCAGGCTGTTGGCTAAGCTAGAAGCCACTGTTTTTCTTTTCAGCTAATAGCAGCAGCTTCTAGACAGCTCCCTGAGCGATCTACTGGGCTATACCTCAAAAATTCAGCAGCGCTAGAAAGCTGCTTATGTCAGCTTTAAGGTGCACTAAGTTGCTTTACGTTCGGCTGATTAGCCAGCCAGGGGAGCTGCTAGAAGCTGCTGCTCGTAGCCGGAGAAAAAAACAGTGCTAGAAGCGACCTGCTGCACTAATCCCATAATCGGGCTGAATAAATATGCCCCCCCCTAGCATCCACAGTGAACAGATGTTGGCAATGCTGAATATAAGTAGTAGCTCAGAAGTTGTTGAGCTTTTTGAGGTGCCACAGTTTAGAAATATAGTTATTATTAGAAACAGTTGTGAGGATGTAGATGTCATTTGATGTATTTGAACAATTTCAGACCATGATACATGTTGAAGGGTTGATAAATGATGAAGATGTGACACATTCATCGACGAGTTTAACATGAATAACGGCATACATACACATAAATAATGGCATGAATTGTTATGTTTCACGCGCCAAGTCGATGCGCACTAATTGGCAGGAGATGGTCGGATATGTGATTGAGTGATCGGCTGCCGGGTACGAGTTTTTCTTCGCTGCATAGAATGTCTGCGGAAGGGTCCCTCACCTTGCGGCTCCCTTATGGTGGCGAAGCGCCGACTGGGCATTGGCGAGTCCATACAAGTAGCACTTCTGTAATAGAGAACGCGAAAAATAGAATGAGGAGGTAAAGAGGGGGTAAATTAACTATTCCGTAGTGTGCGCGGGAGCTTATATACCGGTAATCGGAATTCGGGATGCTGTATTTCAGATGCTGGCCAGAAAACAAATCGGAATTCGTAATTTGGAATTGGAAACCAAACAACTGATCAGCGCGTGTTGCATTCCATCTGAAATTCCGGGAACATGGGTAAGTTCCTTGGGATGCGATCACGCAAGCTGGCTGTTTTCGACATTAGGCACTTCGTGAAATGCAAGCGAGTTTTCGCGTGCATTTCATTGAGTGTCCAATGTCGAAAGAAGCCAGTTTGCTTGGGATGATCGCATCCCCTCTTTGTGAAGCACTACACATAGACGATCCGAAGGAGCTTGCGAGCATAGTAGGAGTTCGCAGAGTGGATAGCATGCTTCACTTTCTTGCTTTCTTGCCCCTTTGCGTCATTGCTTTGTTGCTTGTACCCTGTCATATTATATTTGAGGATGCTAGGAACCCCCCGGTTGCGGAGCGGGCTTGTCTCGGGTCAGGGTCTTGGCGGGTCTTGGGTCATGTATGGCAGATATCAGATTGGCAGAGGGATCAGTTCCATCCCGTATGTGGCCTCTCTACGTCGAACGTACCGTAGTGTAAATGCAACAGGATTTGTGGGACTTTGTTTTTAACGGCAGCATGCCCCCTGTAGCGTGATCTTGGTGGGCATAAGGTGTGTGTTAAAGTGTGGAATCAGTGCATTGTACGCCCCATTCGTAATGCACGCTCCCAACAAGCATCACATGGTGTTTATATATGAGACGTAGGTCTGCCAAGTGCCCAAGTGGCCCCGGATTATTTAACGTGGTTAATACCGGTGGTAGCTTCTTGAGGTGGTTTGATGGCCGCAAGGTAGCCTCAATATCTGAAACACGCAGTTGTTTTAATGTTACCGTAGTCTATAAATCTACCTCGTTCGGGCCATTTATCAATTGCATGCGCTCAAAAAGTTGTCCTGGGCATGCCCAAAGCGTTCTAGAGGTCTTGGCTCTGCCTCCTGAGGAAGGACAGTTGTGGTTCAGACGTGGTGAATTGAAGCACAAACCAAACAGAAAACAGTACCGGTAATTGATGAAATTAGGAATGATGAAGCAATGTTTTGAAGCACATGTTGAACAATATCCACTCCATGATCAGTGCGAGTTTTCTTCTACTCGGCCTTCCTCACTGGAGTCGAATCTGTTGTTTGGAGCTTCTTCGGAGCATTCTTGGCTGTTAGGGCTGGGCTTCCATGGCTGTTTGGGCTGGGCTCCCGGCTAGCAGCTCGGGTTCCACTTCTGCTACCGCTTGGGCTTGGAGCTGCGGATTGTATCAGAATTTTTCCTGAGGATGGACAGTAGTATTTCAGACATAACGAATTAACGACCCGACACACCAACCAAACAAA
Source organism: Chlamydomonas sp. ICE-L (assembly GCA_013435795.1). NCBI lineage: Eukaryota > Viridiplantae > Chlorophyta > Chlorophyceae > Chlamydomonadales > Chlamydomonadaceae > Chlamydomonas > Chlamydomonas sp. ICE-L. The sequence goes on from JACBWV010000626.1 coordinate 30,709,471, forward strand.
ACCCAGCAAATGAAAGAAATATATAATGATGCAACGACGAGGCATTTCCTTGAAGCACATCTTAAAAACAAAACTCATGACCAGCAGTGCGACTTTGCTTGGCCATGGCCTTCTTCCCCGGTGGCCAATCTGTTATTTGGGACCTCTTGGAAGCAGGTTTTGGAGCCAAATTAGGAGTTCCCCCAACCTTGTACAATTCCCTCATGCATTTCAAACAGACGCAATGCTCAAGCCCCCTTCTGGCTTATCAGTTTCTTCCATGCGCTTAACAGACACTCGGGTGCTCTCACTCTCAGCACCCTTCCCGAAGTTGAGCCATTCACATTGTTGGGCCACAAAGCTGCTGAAATGTCCGGTTCTCGCAGGTGCCGGTACTAAATTGATTGTGTAACTTCCGAATGCGGCAAGCGGCCTATAAGGCTGCAGCCATGCCACCAAGTTCAAGTTTAAGAAATTACAAGGGCAGAATTGAGATGGCAATACTGCTGATCTAGTTGCCCACTATTCGTTGGCAATTTGGGTCATGAATGAAAGGCTCCCGGTCGCTATTCATGACCATAAGGATGAGCAAGAAAGGAGGCTAAAAACCAAGTCCAGAACACTAGAAAAACACTAGGAACAGGCTAATAATAAGATTATAATACATGCGCGATAAATACTCAGGAGTACACGGCAGCATACAAATACCCACTGGCATATTTCTATGTCACTTCTAGCTTCTACACATCCAACTATTCTGGGCTACCCCCTCAACAGCAACAAATACATCCCCCTAGCAAGACTATGGCTAAAGTCTGTCTATCGCTATTCTAAATCAAATAATACAAGCTTGGTGTCAATCAGAAGTGCCAGTCAGTGTCAAAATTCCATATGCTTGGTTGTGAATACAAGACTTGCGGAGGCGGTTGAGGCCAGTAGCCAAAAAGATTAGCCCTCGGGCAGCTGTCAGAAAATATCTGAACACTCGCCCAGGCAGCATGTCTACGTGTAGAGTGTTGGTGTAGCATAGTAGTACAACGGTAGTTGGTACTAGTGGTATCCATGTTTGAATACCGGCAGTACCAATGTACTACAATGTGCGATGGTGCTGACGCGGACGGCAAGCAGGCGGAGCAACCAACTATCGTCAGACAAGCCTTAGGTATGCTTGTGATAAGCATCCTAAAGCATGCTTGATTGCAAGCCCATCGAGACCTTGAATGTGTTGCCCTCAATCAAGGACGATACTGAAGGCATACTTCCTGACAAGTCAGCTAGGGGCTCTAGGACAAATGGGCTGGCCTTGGACCTCAAGCTTCGGTGTACCTGTCGCAATCGTTTGCTCTTGACTACAACACCCTTTCCAGACTTGGTCTTCTTAAACTGACGGACAGCCTTGCCCTTAGACAGAGTAAAGCTGGTCTCTTCAAACTCTTCCTCCTTGCCTCGGCACAAGCCACCAAGCAAAGGGAGATTTTTCTGCGGGGATGTGAGAATAGGGAGTGTTAGCACAGGCAAAGTTCATGATGGTCACTATCAAAGGCTGTGCTCGCACTTAGTTGTTGTCTATGAAATTACTCCCCATGGGGAAGGCCGTCAACACACACAAATAATCATGCCAGCACCCCGCAGGCTTGCATTTAGGTTGGGTAGCTGGGGAAGACGAGAAGTGCTGTTCACAGTCCAGGGGTAGCCAACTAGGCCAAATGTGGGGAAACTGTGGCAAGGGAAAATGCGACATATAGCAGCAAAGCACCCAGGGGAGTGAAGTGGGGGCTGGAGAGAATGTTTTGCTCCAGCAGCCACTGAGCACAGTGCGTTATCCCTTGCCGCGCATCGCTTCCGAGTTTCGACCATTCCGATTCCTACCCGCGCTTCCTGCCTGCCTGAGAGGACGAAACGAGCTTTAGCGAAACGAGCGTTCCTATGCACCCTTCACCGACTTCAACCAACATCTGGGGAAACGGCAGATAAGGCAATGCAATTTGAAGACTCGAATTATCACCAGTGATCAATCGGGCTTCTCCTGGCCAGGAATTCCTTGACAGGTACATAACTACCTAAATCTGCTACCCTTGGACCTAGTCACCAGAGGCGCCTCAAATTACGAATACGCATTTCCCTAGGCCGGTCTAAGCACTTCATCAGATAAACTGTGTAAGGATGTGGTGCTGGGCGCCTGGGAACAGCTCCTCAACATCGTGACAGATTCAACGTTTCGTTTCGCCCCATGCAAAAAATCTGGAACGCATCTATTTGCAGCAGCTTTGGGCCGCAGCATCCACTTACCGCAGTGATGAGCAAGATGTCCCGGAAGACGGATACGCCACCACTTAAGTAAGGCGAAAAGTTGAAGGCAGACCTACGCAGACGGGATCAGTCTCAGTGAGCTCTCGCAGCAAGTCGAAGAGATAGACTTGCTATCATAGGGGTGGATATGACAGTATTGAGAGGCTGAAGCCACACGACTGAACACGTACCAAACGGTACAGTCTTCAATACGGAGAACCTTAATCGATTCAGGGAGATGGCCCAATGAATCAATAATGAGGACAGCTGCGGTAAAAGTCCTGGTAGAATGCAAGTTTTGATCGTCCGAGGCTATGGTCGATCATATGAGCTTGAACCTACCTTGCTACAGACTGCGGGATGAAGAGGGACCCTTGGGACACCATTGACAAGCCATGAAGAAGCATGATGATGACTGTTCGCTGGTGGTCGAAAGTTTGGAGGCGATTCAGAAATATGAGAATCTTCGTGAGGACCACAAAAAATACAGTGACTGCCACGACTGCAAGCTGACTAGACTTCGTCAGGCTAGAATTCTGTACCTCGCAGTACCAACTACCTGATCACTGCCCCCCCCCCCTTCCCCATGGGGGCAACGAGCGACATTGGGGGTCCGGAAACCTCACCACATGTCGAAAGTTCTCGCGCGCCACGATCATTTGAATCCAAGTATATACATCGACGCGTATGTATCCCTTAGCGCCATCATTGATTGAATTCAGCCTATTCTTTGCAACTTTTGTCACTGGACATTCTCAGAACCGAAACTTCTAAAAACAGCTTTCTCCAGGGAGCGCAGCTACTTGTTCCCAAAGCCTCGATAGTCGAATATTGACCTAGCAAGTTATTCTGATTGATTTGGATCGCCGCGCATCGACTGGAGACGAAGGTCCGAGGGTTGCGAGAAGCCATATAATCCTTTCGGCTTCCGTTTACTGGAAGTCGAATATGCGAGGAGCTCAATGAGGCGCTGCTTATCTCCAATATACCACTGGCGAATTTTGTGTTGTGCTTCCAGGTCCAGCCGTGCAGAGTTAGAACTAGGGTCACATGCTGGTGCATTCTGAGTGAGGCCATGCTGCTCCACTAGAGTGCTCCTGTACCTCCAGGTGGACTAGGAGTCAGCTTTTCATGCATGTTCAGTTTTATGTCTATTCAGTGAAGGTTGTTGGGTGTTGATGTAAAAGTTTCAGCCCCAGGGTGTCACTATGTCAGCCACCAAGGAAGACAATTGTTGCATATGTGGGTCGACCCAAGCCAACCTAACACAATGTAATAGGCATGATCTCGTGTGCATGTGTGTTTGTGAGTGTGTGTGGGTGTGTGTGAATGTGCGTGTGTTTGTGGGTGTGGGTGTGCATGTGTGTTTGTGAGTGAGTGTGTGTGTGGATTTGTGAGTGAGTGTGTGTGTGTATGCAAGTGTGTTTGTGAGAGTGTGGGAGTGTGTATGTATTTGTGTGTGTGTGTGTGTGTGTGTGTGAGAGAGTGTGTGTGTCAGTGTGTGTGTATGCGTGTATGTGTGCGTGTGTGCGTGAGTGTGTGTGTGCGTGAGTGTGTGCTCCTCGAGACAGACTTTAGCTTGGTTGTCAATGGGTGTGGCTACAAGCCTTGGTTGGACATGGTCATGGGCTACTTGGAGTACCTGGACTCCCTCTACTTTCTTTGCCGCCGTGCGGGTGAGCTAGGCATCGTCGTGCCCAAGATCAGCAAAGCCCACCACAGCTATCATGAAGCCACACGGCGGGGTGCCTTGGTTTAGAACGACGGCGTCTTTGTTCCCGAGCCAAGCAGCCTCCTTCACCATAAGTTCCTATTTGCTGCCAAGGATCGAGCAATGAAAGCACTTGAAATGAAGAGGGATCCCGCGATTCGCTCTTACTTCAAGTGATTGCAATCGGCAACTGGAGGAAGCCTGGGCGCTTCATAGCGTAATGGAACACACCTGCTGACTACCTACTTGATGCTGTTGACACCACAGTTGATAGTATCACATTTTGCATGATGTGATCAAGCAGACCCCTTTCTTATGCTATGCAAGGAATGTGTATTGATGATGACTTAATTAGTATGTTTGAGGTGAGACAGGTGGTCACTTTTATGTCGCGTACGAGCCATGAATGTGTGTACAAACAATAATATTGTGGGGCGTTTCAGAGTTTATAAGTAGGCCTTTTTGCATTTCCCTCCCCACTATGTATGAACGAATATACTTAGTGTGCAGCGAGGGGGGGGCAGGAATAAAGTTGGCTGGCCGCACGTTCGGAAGTTGTTATTTTAATCCCCGGGGACCCCCCCCCCACCCCCCCCCACCCCCCCTCCCCCTCTTTGAGACCTCATATCTAGACACCCAGACAGTATTACATAGTGAAAGGGGGGTCCATGAGCATCATCTCGGCAAGGCCTTTCCAACCATACAACCAAAATTTATAAATATCAAGTTTGGACAAAGTTATTTAGATTTTAGTATTTTTACAACTTTCTTGGGCGCTCAGCAGTCGTCCGCGCCCTAGGAGAAGATCATGAAAATCGACTGAAGGCGTTTTTTATCTGTCTTATTATCTTTATCATCATCATTATCATGGCTTGATCTACTCAACTTGTATTCTGGAGCTTGATGGTCGGCTCGGGTAGTGTGTGTGTTTTGGGGTGGGGGGGAGGGGGGGGGAAGGTGTGGGGGGGTGGGGGGTGGGGGTGGGGTGGGGGGGGGGCTCGAGTGCTCGACCCCAGGCTCGACTGCTTTAGGAACTTCGTACGGTAGGGGGCCGGAATTCAGAACGCGTTGCGCGCGCGCCTTTTTCCGCCCAACTGCCGCTCGTTCCAAGCTGGACGCGAAGGTCTGGGTCACGTCCAGCCTGGCGTCCAGCCTGGATGTACCTTCCAGGAGATTCACCAATTACACCCTTGGTGTCACTAACTAACGACTTCAGATTTGTACTCCTCTCGTCGAGACCTTCTCAATGGTGTACGTCACGCTCAAAAATTCGCACTGGCAAGAAAGTTACACGAGGTACAAATAAAATTGGGAAAACGGTCGGACCCCCCCACCCACCCACCCCTCGTATCTCGGCCGCCCGTGGGTGTATCGACATGATTTTTTTTGTATCGACTATTGCTCGCGGTTCTCTATCCATATCGAACGTGCGGTACGAAATCTTTTTCCTTGCCCCCCCCTCGGTGTGCAGCTCAAATGTTGTGATCTAATTCTGACTCAAATTCTCGACAAAAGAAGCTGATATAAACCCAATTGTATGTGTGTATTAAGTCAACACCCTCCCTAAAAGTTTTTTTTTTGTAAACAAATCAGATTTTCGGATTATGAGTTCGTCTGTCCACATTCTAAGCAAAAACAAGACAAATATTAAAAAACAACTTTTTTTTAGTCACCCCCCTTTAGTCTGGAAAGTCGACTTCTGAAAAAAACGTTTAATCCCTTCTCACTATTGTAAAGTGAATCCCTGGTACTCTACCCTAGCAGACTCCCGGGGATTGAGGGGGGGGTGCAAATGTACGATTATAAGTCGTGCATACAGTAGCTTTGTGTGCCCAGGTCTGAGTCCTTCTGGCCTAAGATCTGGCAGTCTAGGAGGGACGACGCCTCCCACCGCCCCCGAGCAGTACTCATTTGTACTGCCTAGCCCCCGCTACTATTTCTCTTCTGCTACCTTCTTATGTTATCTTTTGTGTCTCTAGTAAGAGCGCTACCTACGGCACCGACTGAGTCCCTGCAGGCCCTGTGCCGAATACTGCCTAAGTGCACCTACTATTTTGTAAGATTGGCAACGCCATTCAAACTGAATCCTCGGGTTCGCTGGTTTGTTTCATGAGACCCACCTCCATGGGTGAAAGTCCTTTTACAACTAAAACAATGGGAAATCAGATTATGATAATTACTCAAATTACCGGTATTACGTCAAAAGTGTAAAAATGAATAAGCGATTTGTTCGCGTTTACATTTTCCTGGTAACTTTGTTTTACTGCCGAAGACGGCGAGCAGCCAAATGCTGGCTGAACCTATGTAACCAAGTTCAAGTTCAAATTGTTACGTCTCGCGAGTGGGTGGTAAGAGTACGCACGAGGATGGCCCACCGCTATCAGTCCCTAAAACGGCATTCTGAATGAAGGAGGAAGCCTTTTTACACCGAGGTCAAGTTCACTTGTACCAATATCAAAATCAAGTTGGATTGACTTGGAGGCATAGCTTTGTTTTCCAGCTACGAGCAGCAGCTACCAGCCAGTTGTTTATTCCCATTAGTTCAACAAACTGGAAAGCTGATTCTGCCAGCTTCTAGATATACTAAGTTTCTTTAGGTTTGGTAGGTCTGACTGCCTGTCCACCGCATAGCATGCTGTTTGTTTGTGCAAGGTATCATGTTTACAGTCCAGGGGTCCTAAACCTGAAAAACAGAAAAGGCAGTTTAAAAAACAAGCAACTGAACCACGACAAATCATAAGCAAATGGGGGCCCCCTATGCAGATAATTTAACGTTTCGCTTCTTGCAGCTTCTTGTCACATTTCTTAATAATTGTAACAAGACGCTCTACAACACCATTCGAACTGAATCCTCCGGGTCTCTGATTTATGCCGTGAGACCCACCTCCTGGGGTGAAAGTCCTTTCACAACTAAAAATAAAAAACATCAGTGCATATCTTTGACCACTTTGTCCAGCTCACTCCTTGGTAGCATGGACTGCTTGCCTCTCATACCAACCAGTTCCTCAGCACTTCCCCTCTTTCCAATCAAGAAATTTTGTAGCAACGCCACCTGGTCCTTTCCGTAACTACTGTCACCATTCAACAGTCCCAGGCTTACCAACACATCAGCAGACACAGGAGGCAGTGATGCCGATTGGTGGTTCAAGGACAAGCTCAACCTGGGGGATCGTGGCCCATCGCCAGACACATGGTGCTCTTGAGCATAGCATAGCAACAGCATCTGGGGGCTTGATCTGTGTTTAACTGCAGCAAGATTTTCTTGGTGTGCAAGCCAAGCTGTTGACCCAGGTAGCTTGATCTCACACGCTAGCTCCTGCAGGGACAAACAGAAAGGGGACATTATCGATATTTCCTCTTGGTAGTAGGTTGCTGGCCCTAGTGCAAGCAAACAGATTGGTCCCCTCAACCTCAAGCCTTTTACTAAGGCGTGTCATTTATTTATGTCGGTAAAAAGTTTGGGGTTCAGTTCATCAGTGCTTTTTCTTTTTAAGCCCTTCCTATACGGTTGGGCAAGTCCCTTTAGCCTATTTGGACTACCCCTGGGCTGTAACATACATACATACATACATACATACATACATACATACATACGTACGTACGTACGTACATACATACATACATACATACATACATATATTATGTATTCCTCATAGCTGGTATTTGGGAGTTTGTTCACTGCCGAACTACAGTATGCAGGTATGTAGGTATGCAGGTATATAGTATGCCCATGTAGGCACAGCGCAAGACGCAATTATCCCTGTACACCCCCTGCCCCCCGCCCCCCTGTGACACGAGGAACGATTTAAATGATCACTAAACAGACACTGCTCATATGAGAACTACTACTGTGTTTGTTGTTACAGTCCAGGGGTATAGGCTAAAACCTCGCCTGAACTAATATGGTCCTACACCTCGCCTGCGAGAACTACTACAACACTCACCAGCAGAGCATCTGCCTCGCGTTCTATGTAGCCGTCTGGCAACAAGAGAAAGCTCTCCGCATGTGAAGCAACCCATGTGATATACACATGGGTTGCTATACATACTATTGCTACTAGTACGGTAGCCCGTGTGGCCGGTGGCCACACCTACTCTCACGAAGACCCCCCCCCCCCCCCCCCCCCCCCCCCCCCCTAATCATAGTACGGTGCCCGTTTGGCCTTTGGCCACACCTATTTAGGGCTGGTTACATAATGGTTTACACTTGAAGCCCCCCCCCCCCCATTCACACACCACCACCACCAAACCATTGTCCGCCCCCTCCCCCCTTCCCTCCCGTTGGCCACACCTGTTTTGGGCTGGGTTGCAAAACGATTTTCTCTGCAGTGCTTGCAACTTAAAACATTGACGAACGCATATCCCTTGCTATGGTCTCCCTTGTGCATCCACAAGCACACAAACACCACTGTACTCCCCCCCCCCCCCCCCCCCCCCCCCCCCCCCCAGTTATCTCCACCCCCACCCAACCATGTACCCCCGCCCACAAACATACTCCCTTACTCTTCCTGACATATTTCCTGACTCCATCCCTTCCCCAACCCAAGCCATCCCACCAGCCCCCACCCTCTCCCCACTCTCATCCCTCCCCTCCCTCCTACACGCACCCACCAGCACACACATACTCCATATCTGCCTCCCTCCACTTCAGCTGTGGGCTTTGCCATAGCTGAATGCCAAACGGGACGAAGAGCATCGACAACGTTTGCGCATCATCCGACTCCGCTAAAAGCATCGGACCTGCTTCCCTGACACCTCAGCTGTGATCGATAGTCGACCCCACTGAAAAAGCTGAACCTGCGCAATCGCAACCTTTACATAACTAAAGCTTCTTCTTAGCGAGCATGTATTCAGTTCGGCCGAAGAACAATCCTGTTCACCGCAACTGCTCCCGAAGTCAACTCGATCTGAGACTTGGAAACATCGCTAGGTCCATCCATTCAACTTTGCCGCATGCTCGCTATAGCACAATGCACAGCGACGACATGTTTCTCGATGCAGTGGGAAGAAGTTGCAGTCAAGTTGCTGATTTTAGATGTTCGGTCAAGTTAGGGCGAGAATGCTCAGCGAGATTTTTCATTCGGTCAACTTTGATGCGTACTTGCTATGGCACAATGCGGTGCGACATGTTTCTCAATACAGTGGGAAGAATTTGCAGTCAAGTTTGTGACATGGGATGGATGCGATTCGGACATTTCTGACATGTCGGCTGACTCACCACGTCACCTCCCGTTGTGCGCAGCGACAGGTCTCTTGACGCAAGGGAAAGGTCTTGCAGAGATGCAGGGGGAAAGGCTTGTAGGAAGACGAACTGTAGCGCTACCGAAATCAGGTGGATGAACTCAGGCGGGAAAATGAGAAATCGGGCGGGATGCGCAACAGGTAGAATACGCAGGAGGCGAAGGTTGCATAAGGCAGAATTCGCAGGAGGCCAATCAGGCAGAAGTTGAAGCAGGAGGGATTAAAAGAGGGAATTGGCTGAGCGAGAATTGGCTGGGCGGGAATTGGCTGGGCGGGAAGTCGGTTAAGTCGGTTACGCGATGACACCACCACGACCACGACCGCCATGATTTCTTTATATACATAGATTGCTATTGATATACACACATACAAATCACAGGCTACTACAGGCCCTTGAACAGATATTGTTGATGTGAGCCCTACTACTACATTCACTTTGCAGGGCATTGCTACTACACTCGCCTGCACAAATACATTACTACACCTCACCTACACTAAAACTACACCTCGCCTGCGAGAACTAATACTACACTCACGAGCAGGTCACTACTACTACACTCGCGTGCACTTATACGGTACTACACCTCACCTTCACTAATACTACACCTCGCCTGCGAGAACTACTACTACACTCACGAGCAGGTCACTACTACTACACTCGCCTGCACTTATACAGTACTACACCTCACCTACACTAATACTACACCTCGCCTGCGAGAACTACTACTACACTCACGAGCAGATCACTACTACTACACTCGCCTGCACTAATACAGTACTACACCTCGCCTGCAAGAACTAATACTACACTCACGAGCAGATCACTACTACTACACTCGCCTGCACTAATACAGTACTACACTCACCCACAGGGCATCTGCCTCACGCTCCGACAGTAGAACCACGCAGCCGTCTGGAAACAAGAGATAGCTTTCAGCATGTTAATAACCCATGTGATGTAAAAACATCACAGCGTACTACAGGCCCTCGGACATTTATTGCTAAAGTAATCCCTACTACTTCATGCACCTGCAGAGCACTACTACTACTACACTCACCTGCACCAAGTCAACACCTCGCCTGCGAGAACTATTATTACACTCACCAGCAGGGCATCTGCCTCACGCTCCGACAGCAGCACCACGCAGCCATCTGGCAACTGGAGGAAGCTCTCAACAGGCCGTAGGTATTCATTGTATGTCCCAGACTCCAGCTGGACAGCATACGCAAAGTTCTCCGTGCAGTATTCCTGGCTCGACCAGGCAATATTAGGTGCTGCAAGTTCCTTGGGTTGCAGCGTCTCACAAACCATTTGCTGAAGGGGAATGAGTGGAGCTGAGATGCGCAGCGTGGAGATGGATTGGGCGTAGAGTGCCGTCTCGTAAGCCCAGTCTGTCTCAGGGGTGGGATCTACCCTCGCAGCCTCCCTCTCCACCTCCTTTTCCTTCTCCTCCTCCCTCTGGAACTCCCGCTCACACTCTTCACTGATACTGTGGCCTGACAGGACCTCCTGGCCTTGGCCATATTTGCTAGCTCTATCCAACAGCGCAGGCACCATCTCTGCCGGACCTTGGTCGATTCCTTTGTCGTCTAGCACAGGTCTAGCCATATCCTGCACGTATTGGATTGGATTGGATTGGATTGCTACATGTTTTTCAGCCAACTCTAGGCTGCGCACCATCTTCCAATTTCAAGCCCCCCCCGTGCGATACTATCACACAAACCAGGGATCATGCTAAGCAGATTAGACACTTTAAAGACTTGTCCAGGTCTTGAACGTACGAGAAGGAAAATGGAATAGGTCCAGTGATTGATGATTTTTTTCTTTAGCTTGGGCACCCCCCCCAGTAGGAGGGGGGGGGGGGGGGGGGGGGGCTTATAACTCTTAATAAGGCCATAGCTCCCCTGGGAGAGAGCGATGTGTGAACTGTCTGGTCGAGATACCTGAAAGCTCAAGTGGACAAATCTGATTAACTTGCAAGAATGCACATCTAACCCTTTGAGCCTAGGGCTAGCGTAGGTAGGGAGGCCCACCCTTTGAGGCGAAAATCATTATTGTAAAAAAAGGACTGTGAACACCCAGTGAAGGGGATGGAGGTGAAGATGACGATCATGACGGCAACAGGAGCAAAACAGAGGAGGACAAGGAAGAGAAAGAAGCATGTAGCAGAGGAAAAGAATGCATCGCAAATTGTTATGAGACTCCCTAGTCATCTCATGATTGCTAACAGGACAACTGTACTGCTAGCCTGATAACCAACAGTACAACCGGGATTCATCTCATCAAACAAACTGACAAAGATATGGCTGGGTGGCTAGGTGGCTGGGGGCTTGGGGGAGGGGGGGGGGGCTGGGGGGGAGGGGTGTGTGTGTGTGTGTGTAGCCACCAGTAGCTTGGCCACCACCACCACCACCACCACCACCACCACTATAACGAGTAGCATGACCACCACCACCACCACCACCACCACCACTATAACGAGTAGCATGACCACCACCACCACCACCACCACCACCACCACTATAACGAGTAGCATGACCACCACCACCACCACCACCACCACCACCACCACCACCACTATAACGAGTAGCATGACCACCACCACCACCACCACCACCACCACTATAACGAGTAGCATGACCACCACCACCACCACCACCACCACCACCACCACCACTATAACGAGTAGCATGACCACCACCACCACCACCACCACCACCACCACCACCACCACTATAACGAGTAGCATGACCACCACCACCACCACCACTATAACGAGTAGCATGACCACCACCACCACCACCACCACCACCACCACCACCACCACCACCACTATAACGAGTAGCATGACCACCACCACCACCACCACCACCACTATAACGAGTAGCATGACCACCACCACCACCACCATCACCATCACCATCACCTCCACCACCACGTGACCTTATAAACACACCTGAACCACGGAGCTGAGGTCCTGCACCACCCTTCCGTCAGCATACAGCTTGTCTAGTTCGAGCACCTCATCCTGGATCAAGTGGTCTGGTCGTCCCTTGCTGTGTATGAAGTGCAGACCTTGATAGGCCCACTCGGGCACCCCGAGGATAGTGGCCTGAACTGTGTTGTGCATCACCCAGCTCAACACCTGCATGTACGAATGATGTTAATGCAGGGATAATGTCCTTTGTTGTGTGTAAAGTGCAGACCTTGATAGGCCCACTCGGGCAACCCAAGGATTGTGGCCTGAACTGTGTTGTGCACCACCCAGCTCAACACCTGCATGTATGAATGATGTTAATGCAGGGATAATGTCCTTTGTTGTGTGTAAAGTGCAGACCTTGATAGGCCCACTCAGGCACCCCAAGGATTGTGGCCTGAACTGTGTTGTGCACCACCCAGCTCAACACCTGCATGTATGAATGATGTTGATGCAGGGATAATGTCCTTTGTTGTGTGTAAAGTGCAGACCTTGGTAGGCCCACTCGGGCACCCCAAGGATTGTGGCCTGAACTGTGTTGTGCACCACCCAGCTCAACACCTGCATGTATGAATGATGTTAATGCAGGGATAATGTCCTTTGTTGTGTGTAAAGTGCAGACCTTGATAGGCCCACTCGGGCACCCCAAGGATTGTGGCCTGAACTGTGTTGTGCACCATCCTCCAGCCAGCCAAATTGGAGCCATGTACCGGTCTGGCTACTAAGCCCTAGCAAGTTTAATGCTCTTGATTTGAACTGATACATGGTTTTACAGTAAGCTTGGGCAGACTACTTGGTGAGCATGTAACAAGGAAATGTAACAACATAAGACCATTTGCCAACTGGATTTCAGGTATGAGCTTGAGACAGTCAAAGCCATAGACCCCTTTTCCAAGTTAGTTTTGCCATGCTTTTCTGAGACCCACTTTTAGTGGGGAAATGACATTTGCCAATAGTTAATCTTGCCAATACTTAAGGCCAGTATGGTAGCGTTAGACATGAGGCTATATATGTATTTTACAGTCCAGGGATACACAAATAGGCTAAAGGGACTTGCCCAAATATAAACAGGAGAGGTATTTAAAACAGTTAAAACAGAACTGCACTTGAGGCTATATGTCATACTTTAAATAAAGGAGAGGATTCAGCAGGTGTGTATGTATTAAAAAAAAATCACACACCTACACATACCTACACAGGCACGCATGTCCTGGGCCTAGTAGTCCACACCCTGGGTGTGAGCTGCACCAGCACCAGGTGGCTCCCCCCCACTACACCCGTTAAAAAAACAGGTTGAGGCTACATGTCATACATGTACTGAGGATGAGGGTTCAGCAGGTGTGTATGTATTAAAATAAACAAACTCACCTTCAAAAATAAAAATAAAAATAAAAAAACAAAACTACACTTCAAGCTATCTCCATAGGTGCCTAAGCCAGACCCTGAGTGATACAGATGGATTGAGCCTATGCCCTTAAGTCAAAACAAAAAAGTGTTTTGCCAATAAGTTGCCCAACCACATCAGTTCAACATATAAATACTCGGATTTGGGTTTTCGTCGATACGGGTTTTACGCATGTAGTGATACGGAGCCTATCACGACCGAAACAAGCCATTTTTAAAGAACACTGGGTACAAATGTTGTGTACCGTCTTTCCCTGCCAGTAGTTATTACAGAAGGTCTTGGAAGGCTGTACACAGGCAGTACAGTTGAGTACGGACCCCCAAAACACTGTTTATTTACATTTCGAGGGTGTCCTAAGTTTAGGTCAGAGCTGCACAGCCTCAATTGAAACATTTTGGGCTTCAGGTTTGCTCTATCTTGAGATATAGCGTAGAGAACAACTTTTCTTTTTTGAAAATTGAAAATTCGAAAATTTCAAATTGTTTTGAAAATAAATTCAAAAACAAAAACTTTTTTCAAACATCCAATTCTGAACTCAGTTCTTGGTTTGGAGTAGATCAGTGAAAACACACCCTAATCCTGGGCCATGGTGTGGTAGGCCACTGGGAGGTGAAATCTTGAGATGTACAGCAATTTCAGTAGATTCCTAGGCCATGGCTGAAGCGCAGCCTCTGACCTTGTAATAGGGGTTCGATAAGCCTTTCTTCCCGAGGTACCTTTCTTCGGAATAGCTCGCGCGGCCTCGTATATGACGCGAAGTGGATTTGTATCACTAATTATCGTACATCTGATGTACTGCCACAGGCCTGCCGAACAAGGCTGCTCGCGACCAGATGCGAACGTGGACGAAAAGTAGCTGCGCGCATAGCTGACACCTTCGCGAACAATATGAGCCAGACAGAATTCGATTCCGAGCAGTTTGGGTCATGTACGGCTCTGTATCATATTCTTGTATCGACTTAGGGCGTTTTCGGACTTAGGCACCTATGGATATATACGTCGTACTTGAAATGAGGAAGAGTATTCAGCAGGTCTGTATGTATTAAAAAACACACACTTTCAAAATAAAAATAAAAAAACAAAACTACACTTGAGGCTATATGTCATACTTGAAATGAGGAAGAGGGTTCAGCAGGTGTGTATGTATTCAAACGAACATACTCCCCTTCAAAATAAAATTAAAAAACAAAACTACACTGCAGGCTATATATCATCCTTGAAGTGAGATAGGGAGGTTCAGCAAGAATAATCAGCCTTTCTATTTTTGATTTTTATTTTTTATTTTGGAAACAAAAATCTCAGTGTTTGTATTAACAGTGTTGAAGATCAAGATGTGAATAATCATTTTTTTATATTCCCAAAATGGACCAAAGCCCAAGACTTAGGTATGTGGTTGCCATGCAGGTACTAAAGATTATGAAATCGAGCAGTTTTTATTTTTCGAATCTGCTCAATTTGAAAAAGAAAAACTGTTTTTTCAAATTGAGCAGTGGATGTTTTCTAGCTTTATGGTTATAGGCTTCCTCCAAGGACGGCGTTTCAAAGCTTTATGTAGCATTTTAAAGCTTTTATAACCTTTTTATAGCTTTAAAAGGGCACTTTTGGGGGGATTTCTTTTTCTTTTTATATCCAGATTTTCTCCAAAACGGGGTCAAAACTAGCGATCACTATATGTAGTGGGAAAAAAGCCCTGGAATTGAGACACTCGTGATGATGAGATGAGAACTATCGACAATTTCTCTACAACTCATCCCCCCCCCCCCCCCCCCCCCCCCCCCTTCCCCCTCCCTGCAGCACTTGCCTCAAACCAGGATAGTGCACCGTTGGAAAAAGAAGTCCAGAGAGCATGTGCCATTCAGTTAACCACTCACTGGAAGGGATATACAACACTTGTTCTCCAATAGTTGATAAAGGGGACGGCTGTGAGATTAAATACCCAGCCACGGTAATCCACTCTAGTATTTCATTAATTAATTCATTAATTAAATTAATTCATAAAATAAATTATCTATGTAAATACTAGTCCACTTACCAGAAGAGATACGTACCGCTTATTTTCACTCACCGGAAGGGATATGTACCGCTTGTTTTCACTCACCGGAAGGGATATGTACCGCTTGTTTTCCACTCACAGGAAGGAATATGTACCGCTTGTTTTCCATTCACCGGAAGGGTTATGTACCGCTTGTTTTCCACTCACCGGAAGGGATATGTACCGCTTGTTTTCCACTCACCAGAAGGGATATGTACCGCTTGTTTTCCACTCACCAGAAGGGATATGTACCGCTTGTTTTCCACTCACTGGAAGGGATATGTACCGCTTCTTTTCCAGAATCAGACTCAGCATCTTGCCGTTGGTGGCTTTCAGGGCTGCCTCCAAGGCTACTCCTTACTTACGGACATTGTCTAAAAAAGGTAATGATAACGCCTGATGGGGCGTGGTGTTAAGGGAGCCCGTCGTACGCGGGTGGGGAGCGGTCTCCTACCTCAACTGGACAAGCTACCATCGCGGTTGACAACGACCTGCAACGCCAAGAGCGACCGAAGGGGGAGTCGAACCCCCGACTCTTCATCCTCAAGCGATCTGGTCTACCACTAGACCATTGTATATCACTGAAAGGGGCTTAGCAGCCCTCTTACCCATAATGCACCATTTCAAGCCAAATACAAGTGTGCAGAAGACCCCCAAATACAAGTGTGCAGAAGACCCCCAAATACAAGTGTGCAGAAGACCCTCAAATACAAGTGTGCAGAAGACCCCCAAATACATGAGTGCAGAAGACCCCCAAATACAAGTGTGCAGAAGACCCCCAAATACAAGAGTGCAGAAGACCCCCAAATACAAGTGTGCAGAAGACCCCCAAATACAAGTGTGCAGAAGACCCCCAAATAGAAGGGTGCAGAAGACCCCCCAAATAGAAGGGTGCAGAAGACCCCCAAATAGAAGGGTGCAGAAGACCCCCAAATAGAAGGGTGCAGAAGACCCCCCAAATAGAAGGGTGCAGAAGACCCCACCAATTAGCAGTGAATGGGCAGGTAGGGCACTGGTTAAACAAAGAAAAGCCCACTCCACCACATCCAAGGTAAGACTTCCAACCATACTGCTAGAAGGGAAGCCATGTACCATACCTACACAGCTATTTGTAATCTGTAGATAAATAGATTACACTGCTACAGGAAAAACGACACCGGGAGTATGTGTGCGACAAAACAGGACATATATTGCTGGCAAGGCCAGCAAATGAAAGTGTGGCCTACAAGTGCACCAAGCTGCACCAAGCAAAGCCAAGTCAAGCTGCTCCAAGCTGCTCCAAGCTGCACCAAGCCAAGCCAAGCCAAGCCAAGCCAAGCCAGCAAATGTAAGTGTGGCCTACAAGTGCACCAAGCTGCACCAAGCCAAGTCAAGCTGCACCAAGCTGCACCAAGCCAAGCCAAGTCTAGCTACTCCAAGCTGCACCAAGCCAAGCCAAGCCAGCAAATGTAAGTGTGGCCTACAAGTGTGGCAGCTTGTTGCACTTATGCTTGTTTGCCTTGGACAAGTGTTTGTGCTTCATAGATGTGACCCAGCAAGTTTGGCCTACAAGTGCAGCAAGCTGCACCAAGCCAAGTCAAGCTGCACCAAGCCAAGCCAAGCCAAGCCAAGCCAAGCCAAGCCAAGCCAAGCCAAGTCAGCAAATGTAAGTGTGGCCTACAAGTGTGGCAGCTTGCTGCACTTATGATTCTTTACCAAACAATAATTTATGCTTCATAGATGTGACCTTGTCAGTCGCTATGTTTGTTTACAGCATATGCATGGTATTAACAGGATTTGAGAGCGTCATGCGAGCAATCCCTGTTACCTTCTCTTTCCCGCAAATCCACGTAAGCTCGTATGGAGGTTTATCCAAAAGTGCCGTAGCCAGCTGGCTGTGCCACGCAGCTACCACCTCCTCCAGTGCCTTACCAGAGACAAGTCTCAGACGGTAGAATGAGCCTGGGGGCCTGCGATCGATTACATTACGTTGCGTTGCGTTGCATTGCGTTGCGTTGCGTTACGTTACGTTACGTTACGTTATGTCACGTTACCTTACGTTACCTTACGTTACCTTACGTTACGTTTAGGGGGCGGCAAATAGATGTATATTGCCCAAAATATATAGATATATATAGATCTATATATAGCAAATAGATATATTGTGTATATCTACAACATATACAGTTACATCAGATAGACACCGGAAAATCCAGTCGAAGCGCCTGTAATATGATGTAGTGCCCTATGCCATAATTGTAAAACCAGATTTTGAGTTTTGTAAGGTGACCTATGCCGATTTTCAAAAATCCAGCTTCGCCAATATAGATCTATATATATCTACCTCTATATAGATCGATGCCTCTCCCTAGTTACGTTACGTTACATTACATTACATTACATTACATTACATTACATTACATTACATTGCATTGCATTGCATGGCATGGCATAACAAAACATTATGTAACGTTACATTACATTAAATTGCATTGTTATGGACATACCATAGTTAGACTGTAGCATACATACATACACAGTTAAGATCCTCTGAGAGGATCCTGTATAAATACCCTGTGACTCAGGGTACTACTACGCGCGCGGTGCCGCGCATGCTTTTTGAGCCCCACTGCGCGTTTCGCGCAGTTTTCTCAACCCCCTGTGGGCGCAACGCGCAGTTTTTGCGCTTTTTGCACTACAAAGCGCTGAACGACTTGACGTTTGTGCGCTTTAAATACTGACCAGTTTGACAAACAGTAGTACCCTGCTGTGACTGCAACCGGCAGTGTCATTAAAGCAAGCATTCAACCTGTGCAATGACTCCCACCGGCCACACGGGCTACTGTACTAGTACATACAAACAAACATACAACCCGTATACTGCATGATCAGTGAATACACAGTTAAGCTGAAAAGATCCTGTCCAGATACCCCGTGACTGCAACAGGCAATGTAATTAAAGCAGGCATTAAACCTGTGTAACGACTTCAGCTAGTTATATACTCAGTAATGTTCTGCCATACTTGTCTGTACAGCTAAAACTTGCCTGTTGGGTTCAGATACCCAAACATCCGGATTTAGCTCTGATATCACTGTAGAGATGGAAGAGTCCATTTGGTGGGACACAGCACGGAGTAGGCATTGAATGGCCTCAGCTCGCTGCTGCCTGGCTGGTAGAGCTGACCGTGCCCCGACGGCATAAATGAGTTGGTACCTGGAATGGGGTGGGGGGAGGCTATGTGAACCACAATGGGGTGCTTGGTCAAGCAACACTAATTCTCAATGCGCAAGAGATATCATCCGTTTCATGATGTGGTGAGGCTAAGCGAACCACAATGGGGTGCATGGTCAAGCAACACTAATTCTTAATGCACAAGAGATATCATCCGTTTCATGATGGGATGAGGCTAAGTGAACCATAACGGAAGTAGGCCGAGCAACACATATACACTTGTTGTCTTTACACATAGAAGCTGTGTTGTATTGTGTTATATTGCCTGCGATGCATTGTATGTTTGTTGCAGTCCAGGCCTCATTGGATGTCCTGGTACACTGAAGAGAAACAGCCAACATAAAAAAAGATGTGTGCCACAATATCAATACGGGCTGAAAATTTGAATAGGAGCAATCGATAAAGTGGTCCCAAACAAATCACTACGCACTGGGATGGGATGTGCCAGGCTGAGAGGTAGGTGGGGGGAAGTTAGCCTCCACTTAAGTTTAGGGGGTTAAGGGGGGATTAGGGATTAGGGTTTAAGGTTTAGTGGTTTAGGTTTTGGTTCAAAGGTTTAGGGTTTAGGGTCTTGGTGGGTTTAGGGTTTACTTAAGTGGAGTCTAACTTGTCCACACCTGAGAGGTAAGCTGCAATGGTTCCAAGGAGCAGCACAGAATCACGCTCCCTTGGCGTCTCCGCCAGCTCGTCTGCCAGCCTGTCAAGCTCAATCCTCAGGTTCGACAGCACATCATCTGGCTCATCCCAATGAGCACGCCACTTGAGGCCCACCTGGCCGTTGTCGGTGGCATACAGGGTTCCTATATGGTATAGTACTTGCATGACAGTGGTGCGTACTGCCGGGTGGTCCAGAGGGAAGCTCCTTTGGCACAAAGCAGCGCACAGCCTCCTGAACTGACCAAATGAGTAGGAGCGCAGAGTGCCTAGAGCAAGGTAGCTTGGCTTGGATAGGCTGTCTTGGCTTGGCTTGGATAGGCTGCCTTGGCTTGGCTTGGATAGGCTGCCTTGGCTTGGCTTGAATAGGCTGCCTTGGCTTGGCTTGGATAGGCTGCCTTGGCTTGGCTTGAATAGGCTGCCTTGGCTTGGCTCGGATAGGCTTCCTTGCCTTGGATCGGATAGGCTGCCTCTCTCATCCTGAGAGGCAACCGCTCGATAGCCGCGCTCTGGGTCTGTGTTGACGACTGTTCCGTAGGTTGGCAGGCACCATTGCAGAGTTTTAGCAGTGTCTTGAAGACGCTCTGTGAGCGATTCTATCTTCTTTTCAGGTTCAATTTTGGCAAAGGGGTTGAAGGGAGAATGCAGATCCTCAATCCTGTCATGCTGAGAACCGCTACCTTTCCAGCACATCTCAACAGCCGAGTCAGGATACCATACCCCATCTTCCTTGCGATGCATGGAGTCAACATGCCTTGGTCCAACATCCTTAGGCACTTCCGTTCTGGTCCATACTTCCACCCTCCCTGCTGTTCCTGTGCGAGTTGAGGTGGGCGTGTGGTAGATGCCTTGCTGGTAGGCTCCGTAGTGGTCAACCACATGAGACATATATGCTTCCATGTTAGTTTCTTCTCTGACACTTGATCGAGGGTAAAGAAGCAGTGCCTGCTCGGCTAGGAATGTAGCCTGTGAAAGCAGATGGAAGCTGGGTGGCATGTAGAGGAAGAAAAGCCATCTGCGGGCCTGACCCAAGTCCTGTGGCAGCGGCTGGATGACCGGAGGTGGAGCAGTTTCTGCTTCTTTCAGCTTACGTTCCAACTCGCCTATGCTGACATTGCAGGATGTGATCAGACGAAAAAGGGATGTGATAGTAGCAGCAGCAGCAGCAGCAGCCCAGGACAAGATTGGCAAATAATTGAATTTTGCATCGTCATGACGGGCTTGTAAAATTGCCAACAAGTATTTTTCTGTGCTGATCTGTTTCCTCAGATCAGCGGCTAACTGCTGCTTGCGCCTGACTTCTTTCCAGTGAGCCACTACCCTCGCTGTTACTGCAGACTTCTCCTCTTTTCAAAGCTTTTCAAGCGCTGTGTTATCTTGGGCAAACTGTTCGGCCATTCTGAAAGTAGCTTCACCTCCATCCACGAGAGAGAACAGAGACCAGTCCAGCTGAGTGTGCGCCTTGACATAGTTGCTGACACTCAACGCGGCATCAACAGCCTCTCTGTTGGATAGCACTAAGTGCTCCAGGGCTAGCCAATCCAGGCCTATCCCATATCGAGAAGCGACGGGGTGCTGCAGGCAGCAAGCCTTGTGGATGAGACAGGTAGCCACCCATATGACCAGAATCTCTCAGCTGCGGAGCTCCACAAGCATAGTAGCCTGGCAGGCGGGCGAATCCATGAACCGGCTCACATGACCACGGTACTCCTCTAAAACGTCTGCCAGGGTGTCAGCTGCAGGCAGTTCATCTTAAGGGAGCGAAGCCTGGCTGCTCTGAAGCCCTCCTCTGGGACAAGGTCCACCATGGGACTAGGCAGAGTCCCACCTGGTGGGTGGTGGGAGGTGGGCAGGTGGTGTGAGGGTGGTGAGTAGGTGGTGTTTGGGTGTTGGGTCGGTGTGACTCGGAGCTATTCCTCAACAAGTATGACAACTGGTGCCGTTGAAGTCTGTGCTTGACGCCCTTTTTCCACTAGCAACAGGAAGAATGCTCTGACAGGGCGCGCTTATGGCAGCCAATGCTTTGCACTGGGCGGGAATGCGAGCACTGGTACTCGCTGGCGGCATCAATGCCTAACAATTGGGGGGAGAGGGCCTGCCGTCGGTACGACGGGCTAAATGCCCTAGTATTTTTCAAAGTTCCCAGGTTGCGAGTATTTCCCCCCTTGCTCCCCACTTCTCAAGCGCCTGCGCCTGGAGCTAGCATGCGCCATGCGGCAGGTAGGATTTCTTAGATTCGCTGCTGCCGGTCAATTGGTTTCGGACGTTGCCAGCGTCATCTCCTACGGGCAGTGGGTTGGGTTTGGACTATGTACTGCTGGGCGCTGCTGGGTGAGGTTTCGGGGGGCGGCTCGAAGCCCCGACATCAGGTTGTCGCTGGCGCTGGCCCAATGGCTCTGCTCCCACTCCCACTCGCAGTACAAACTGCATGGTGTGTAAATTTCCATCTTACACGGTTCAGTAGTAGAACCTTCTAGGGCCGCGGCCACCTATTTATCCGAACTCTCGATCCAATCTCCCACCAATATCTCACCAATCCATATAGCGTCTTACTTGCCTCTCCTCTCCTCCAGCTCAACTGTTTTTGGCTTGATTGCGCACATCCGACTTGCAGGGTTTCTGGTCCCCACTTACACCCAGGCGACCTCTACCTCTCCCCTAAACTATCCCATCAAGATGGCCGCATCTGACGAGACCGCTCAGCAAAATACCGATGAGAGCCCAGAGATAGAGATTGATCGCTCGAAGTCTGCGCTCCAGGACAACATAGAAAAAAATGGGGCCCAGAGCTACTACTTCGCACACGCGGTAAGAATCCCTGCAAAGCGGACCTTCCCTCGGATCTGGGCCTCTTGCCTTATCCCCAGGTGCCATTGATCACACGGCGAGGAAAAACGATTTTCACGTTAGCCCACCAACAGATCTGCATGGGGTCCCAGGGAGCAGACAGATCTGGGCACTACCCTGTGCCTGGTTGGTGTTCAATACTCAGCTTAGCTTATGCTTAGTTCTTCTTTTGCTGCTCATGCTTGGTTGGCTGGTTGGTCGGTTGGGTGGTATACATGCTTGATTGTTGCCCCTTTGATTACTGCCCATTCTTGGTTGGTTGGCAAGCATGCTTGCTTGCTTGGTATCCTGTATCTGCTCGGTGTCCCATGTTCTCTGTACTTGTTATGAATCCAGTGAGTTATCACTTATCTCCTTGGTAATGCTGTATTTGTTAGTTGATTACTATGATAAATGATGCCACCATTCTGTTCTGTGACAGATCTGCCAATATCAAAATATGGAAGCTCCCTGCTGGATCCGTGGCTAACCCTGGCATGAATGCATTTGGTAGAGTGTTCAGGCCCTACCTAGATCTTATCAGCGCATCTATAGAACTTGCACATTCACAGCAGCATCAACAGCAACAGTAAGAAAACAGAAGAAGAAGAAGAAGAAGAAGAAGAAGAAGAAGAAGAAGAAGAAGAAGAAGAAAAAGCTAGAACTAACCTGTGCCCCCCACTCGACATGTGCAGAAGAGGGACACTGGCGAAGCTCCTGCCCCCCTACCTGTACACACTGTGATAGGCAATTTAGTTTTTAGCCCCGACGAGCTGGTAGTGACCGAGACAATTTTTTCCTATCAGGTAAGTCTGTGTTTCATATGCATTGCCTGTTCATCATGGTCTACCACGCCTCGTTCATCCATGGGGCTGTGTTTAATATGTGTTTCCGTGGCTTGCAGTTCCCCTACATATCCAGCCAACCTTCTTGTTCACCGTTGTAATAAATGTGAAAAAGTCTTAACTTAGTAATTCCAGACAAGGCTTATCACTGGGATAGAATATCAAGCTAAGATCACACATGTATTGTCCTTGATATCAATTTCAGGGGTGTTGAGAAGTATCAACCTCTTTTAATTGGTGAAATCTTATCATGTATTTATTGATGTCTATCGTCACTACGATTTCATGGAATCATTGCTTGGACAAAGCATCTGGCTTTAGTAAATTTGTCGATCACTTGTTCTTCATTAAGCAGCCAGGACGCCACTGTTTATTTGTGCTATGTGTCGCCATTCTGTGGCTGCATAGTGACTCATGGGTCCGACTGAACTAGTCAGAAATGCCCCCCCAAGCCCCCCGGGCTCCGCGCTTTGCTCTCCACAGGGTTTGGGGGGCAGCGCGTCGCACTAGGGTCGCACTGAAACGCTCAGTTTGCGATTCGATGCACGAAAACAAAACAGTGCAGGATATCCTGGCTCTATAAACCATCTAGACGAATGTTGTGATCTGATCCTTGCCGTTGTCTACATGAATGAAGACGTGCATATGATAATACATAAATGGTTAGCCTTATTACGAGGTGTAAGGTAGAGGGGGCCAGCCCTTATGCTTGCACTGGGGCCAACCGCCAGAGGTGATAATATTGCCTTGATATCTCAAAATGTATCAATCCGGTTAAAAACACCCTGCTGAGCAAGAATCATGGGGACTTGCTGCAGAAGATCAGCAGCAGAACCACACTGAGCGTTTTAGAACGTGGAACTATGTGATCAGGGATTTTTTGTCCCCTGCTATATATAGCGATCGCTACTTTTGACCCCGTTTTGGCCCCAATTGACCAATATAAAGAACCCAAATCTATGGCCCTAAAAAGCTATAAAAGCTTTAAAAAGCTTAAAACGCTATCCCTGGAGGAGGCCTACAACCATAAAGCAAAGAAAATCCCACTTTCAGATTTGAAAAGAAAACTGTTTGTTATCTAGGATATCTGAGCTTCTGGCAGCTTCTGGAAACATTTTCCCCCCTTGCTTCCACGTGCGACCAAATGGTTGACTTCTTCTGATTTTAAGCTTCTTGCAACTCTGTCTTGCAGTTTTTGGATGATGGAAAGGTGGTGAAGGTGTATGTGCCCTTGGAGGGGGTTGGTGCAGCTATCGAGGAGTCTGATGTGAGCTCCTCGTTTGAGGCCAAGTCTCTGGAGCTGACTGTTCGGAATTTCAAACTCAAGCGTGTCCTTCGACTTGTCGTCAAGGAACTCAATGGTATGTATGCATGTATGTATGTATGTATGTATGTATGTATGTCACAGTGCATTCTGCTTGTTGCACTGGCTGATCTTGCCTGCAACTTGTCACTTAAATGTATAGTACAGACCAGGGGTAGGCAAAATAGGCTAAAGGGACTTGCCCAACCGTGACAGGAACTGGTATGCACAAAATGGTGTGATGTTGCTATGCAGAGATTTTTTTCGTTTCAGACAGTGGGTCTTTTGGTAGCAATCAGGGATATGGTGTCTTTCAAAGTTGGGCTCCTGGTAGCGATTTGGGTAGGCTCTTCCAAGGGCCAGCTCGGGGGGTTGGGGGGGCGGGGCCGAGATTCAAGTCTCATGGTAGCAGAAGGTTTGGCCGCTACTGGCAGCGGAACAAGTTCTATGCAGCGTCGCATGCAACGCTGAAAAATGGCTGAGAGTATTCGCAACGGAGCGACAGGTGGCAACGAAAGCGAGTTACTTACGAGACTGTTGGATGACGTGTCAGGCTTCAATCTTTTGGTCGGTCGGCCGGTCGGTAGGTCGGCCGGTCGGTCGGTCGGTCGGACAGACAATGAGGTAACACTGGGGGCTCCTGTCCCCTTGAAGAGGGGGCTCCGACAAAAAAAAGCTCTGGTGCTATGCATTGGTATTCTAGCCTTGGTGTAAGCACTGTCGAAGCCTTGGTAAAGGCATGAGCGTGGGTGTCTAGGAATTATAACTGATGTGGGGGCCTCACAATTTGCACTGTCGTTGAGGCCTTGGTGTTGGTCTATTGGCATTGGTATTTGGGGCATTACTACTATTTTGGGCACGTTTTTTGGCATGTTAGTACAATGATACATTTGGCACATTAATACTATTTTTGGCACATTAGTGATCTATTTGGGGCATTAGTAATATACTTGGCACAGGAGCTGAACTATAAGAAGTGATATGTTTAGGGATGTCAATATCTTACTGGTCTCCAAGATTATCGGGTGACATATCATGCGATATCGTACGATACACTGATGTATTGTACGAAACTGTACGATCTATCATCCATAGCTTCTCTTTTCAGCTACAAGCAACAGTATCTAGGTAGCTACCCTTACTGGATATTGAGCCAAACCAAACGCGACCTAGTGCACCTTGAAGTTGACATAATTTACTTTCCAGAATTGCTGCAATATTAGGGGTTTAGCTCAGTGGCTGCCCAGAAGCGACTGCTAGTAGCTGGAAAGAAAAGCTCTGATATCGTCGATATATTCAGATATATCAAACGGTATATCTATACGAGATGATACTTGACAACCCTATATATTGTGCAAAGTTGTTAAGGTGGTATGGGGTGGGTAGCGGTCTGATTTAGGCTTCATGATTCACAGGGTGTTTCCTATCCCATGGTAACTAGAGCTTGAACTTGGTTACATGCATCATGCCTGTATGCTACTCTCCTTGTTAAGTAAAAGCATCACTAGTTTTGGATTGGTGGCTGGCCCCATTGCAAGCAAACAGGCTGCCCCCCTGAACCTCACGCCTAGTAGTAAGGCATACTATTTATTGATTCACCAGTTGTGGTCTTCTATCTGATGGGGGCATAAAGCAGTATACTCTGCTTTAGCCTTCAGCCTAGTTGGCCGCCTCTGGACTATTGAAATTGAAATTGTTACATCCGTGTAATACAGTTACTCACAGGACGTGATGTTAAGGACACCACAGCGTAAGCCGGAGCTAGCTATAGTCGCCGTCTGCCTCTGGTCTACATAATTGCGCAAATACATGTATGTTACGTCTTGTGACGAGACGTGAGGTTGAGGGGGCCAGCACAATCGCTCGCGCTGGGGCCAGCCACCAACTGGACTAGTGCATCGGACATTCTGCTTGCTGACTGTGGCTGCAGAATTGTGTCCAAGACATGCTGTACCATGTGCCCTGGTCTGCATTCCTGTGGTATTTGAGTTGCAGTTGTGCTGAATTGTGTATCTCACACCAAACCGTTTGTCCTGGTCTGCATTCCCGTGGTAGTTGAGGTGTAGTGCTGAATTGTGCTCGTCTTGTTCCCAGGTGACATCGTTCCAGAGTTTTGTAAACACAAGAAGGCTGCTAACCGCATCATCCTGACGTTGCAAAAGAAGGCCGATGATAGTGGTAACTGCATCAAGTGGGATAAACTCTCTGCAAAGTGATGCACCCTTCTGCACCAAGTGGGATAAGCTCTCTGCACCTTCCTGCACCCTTCAGCACTAAGTGGTACAAGCTCTCTGAAACGTGACCCACCTTGGATGAGTGATGAGTGATCCCATGTTAGAGCCGCGGGCTGATTCGATGATTGCTGCATTGGTTTGATGTTTTGATTTGCGATGGGCCCATTCTCGCCAGTATTTATATCGTATCGGTATCAGGCCGTATCCTCAGCATAACAAATTTGTTTGGGTGGAAGAGTTGGACACTCAGTGGGGGGGATTTGTTGTATTTGAAAACTGCACACTTGCACAGTTGTTGCACAAGCTTATCGTGACAGTCCACTTTTACCCCCTTTTAATACTGAATGTAAAAGCACGACCAATGACTGCTTTAGAGGTTAAGGTTGAGATCCCAGAGGAGGTGAGGACTGCAATTGACAGGATAGTATATATGTTTTCACAGGTCTGCACGAGTTTATATTAATATAGCTCGGGACATGCGTCCCCAGGTCATGAAAATGGCTAGTCAATTCATCAGACATGCACTAAAACATGCACCAATACGGACAAATCTCACTGACTTAGTGACACAGCATCACCTACTACTGACGGACGACACGTGCGTTAGTGCGTTAGTGCTGTAATAGTTTACATTGCTGGACACTACTCTAAGTACTTCACCACATTCGTGAGAACAGAACTCAAACTTGAAGGTGAAAAAGAAATGACAGGTGGAAGACACAAACACATATTGTGTTGCATTACATTAGTTGGCATAGACAGGCCATACATTGCTGACCCGAGACAAGCCCGCTCCACAAATCCGGGGTAGGCATCCTACCATTCTTAAGCTAAGCTGATATCCAGATCATGGGGGTTTAAAACGTTGTGTTCTAGTCCCTAACAGTCTCGAACACAGATTTTGGAGGGCTCTGGACGTTGCATATGAAGCATATGGCATTATAAGAGGCGAGAAATTTGGCCTTTCAAAGGAAGATGTGTGTTTATCAAACGAAAATATTGTAGAACAGTTTTGTTGTCTCAAAATGCAAGCTCTGAAGTACCTTTGAACAGCCCTGAGCCACGTGTTGCCGGGAAGCCTGACGCGGGCGCGGACGAGAGCGAGAGGGCGAGTACGAGTTGTGCGTACAATCGCGCAGTACAATCACATCGACGCGTTGACTGTGCTACCAAGCCTGACACAACGCGCTGGCAGCTATTTCAGCGCTTTTGATTTGCCCTCGCACTGTCTAAAGCTCGCACAATCATATGCCCCAGAAGAAACTACCAACAATGTCGAAATAGCCTTGCCAGCTTGAAGCAATCTCTCAGAATTGTCCTCTCTTGGCAAAACTATGCTTGAGTGTGGGAGCTAACATCCCCAGAGGTCGCAATTTGGATTAATGGAGCACAATCGTCGCCACTCAGCGTCTGCCTCAACATCCCGTCGTACGTCAGAGTCGA
The DNA here is from genome assembly GCA_013435795.1 of Chlamydomonas sp. ICE-L. Classification (NCBI taxonomy): domain Eukaryota; kingdom Viridiplantae; phylum Chlorophyta; class Chlorophyceae; order Chlamydomonadales; family Chlamydomonadaceae; genus Chlamydomonas; species Chlamydomonas sp. ICE-L. Next base: position 30,737,622 of record JACBWV010000626.1, read on the forward strand.
GTGGCGTAGCCGGTGGCACTGGCACCCCCAGCAAACTCAAGACCTGTGGACCTGAGAAGCTGCTAGAGTTGACAGAAAAGATCTTCAAGTCATTCAACCCAGCACAAGTCACCCTAGATACCCATGCAGACAATTCTATACAGGAGCATCAGATTGGGAACTCTTTAGATGAGACCTTCATCAGACAGGTCATCTACGGTGTTGTACGGTACACCAAACTACTGGGGAGCCTTCTGGACTCATTTTATTACTATAATGGGTGGGTCCGTACTTATCATTACGTTGTCATAATCTATGGTGCTGTGCAGTACACCAAACTCCTGGATAGCCTTTTGGACTCATTTTATTACTACAATCGGTGTGTCTGTACAGTACATTACGTTGTCATAATCTATGGTGTTGTGCAGAACACCAAACTCTTGGGGAACCTTCTGGACTTATTTTATTACTACACTGGGCGAGTCGGTACATTACATCACGTTGTCATAATCTATAGTGTTGTACAGTACACCAAACTCCTGGAGAGCCCTTTGGACTCATTTTATTTTATATGGTTTGGGGTTTGGGTGAGTTTGTGTTTGTGTTTGTGGGTTTGGGTCTGGGCTTGGGTGGGTTGGTGTTGGTGTTATTGTTGGTGGGTTTGGGTGAGTTAAAGTTGGTGTTAATGTTGGTGGGTTTGGGTTTGGGTTTGGGTGAGTTGGTGTTGGTGGGTTTGGGCGAGTTGGTGTTGGTGTAAGTGTTGGTGGGTTCTGGTTTGGGTTTGAGTGAGTTGGTGTTGGTGTTAGTGTTGGTGGGTTTGGGTTTGGGTGAGTTGGTGTAAGTGTTGGTGGGTTTGGGTGTGGGTGAGTTGGTGTTGGTGTTAGTGTAGGAGGGTTTGGGTGAGTTGGTGTTGGTGTTGGTGGTTTTGGGTTTGAGTGAGTTTGTGTTTGTGTTTGTCTTGGTGGGTTTGGGTGAGTTTGTGTTTGTGTTAGTGTTGGTGGGTTTGGGTGAGTTGGTGTTGGTTGGTTTGGGTGGGTTGGTGTTGGTTGGTTTGAGTTTGGGAGAGCTAGGGTTGGTGTTAGTGTTGGTGGGTTAAGGCGAGTTGGTGTTGGTGGGTTTGGGTTTGGGTGGGTTGGGGTTGGTGTTAATGTTGGTGGGTTTGGGTATGCTGCAGGTAACAAAGAGCACAATATATTCCACTCCGCACACTCCAGCATTTTATTCCATGACAAACATAGAAGCTGTGTACACCCTTTAAGAGTGCAGTGTACACTCTTTTACAGCGCAGTGTACACTCTTTAAGAGCGGTCCTGTCCTGATACATAGGCTCTGGAAATAAAAAACATTAAATCTAGCTAACCCATAACACACTTAAGTAGTTGTTACACTCAATACTGTCTCACTCAATACTGTATCACACTTCAGTGGTTGGTACACTCAATACCGTCTTAATTCTGTCATACATAGAGACAAGCAAATCAAATGCTGGTCACACTTCAGTGGTTGGTACACTCAATGCTGTCACATTCAATACTGTATCACACTTCAGCGGTTGGTACACTCAATACCGTCTCAATTCCTTGATACATAGAGACCAGCATAACACACTTCAGTGGTTGGTATACTCAATTCCTTCAGCCCCTTTCAGTGATATACAATGGTCTAGTGGTAGACCAGATCGCTTGAGGAGGAAGAGTCGGGGGTTCGACTCCCCCTTCGGTCGCTCTTGGCGTTGCAGGTCGTTGTCAACCGCGATGGTAGCTTGTCCAGTTGAGGTAGGAGACCGCTCCCCACCCGCGTACGACGGGCTCCCTGAACACCACCCCCACCAGGCGTTATCATTACCTCAATTCCTTCATACGTACAGACCAGCATATCATATGATGTTGACCAAATGCGAGTATGATAGCATATGATATCATACAAATTGCATCATATGATACTGTATATAAATTGTAACTTTAGCCTAGTCAGACTGCCGGCATCATATGATATCATATGATGACATGATATCATGTTGCCGTTCCATATTCATAAGCACTTCAGTACTCTGCACACTCCATTCCATTGCACACAGTCAGTGTCTGACAAGTCCTATGCAGCGTTGCAAGCGACGCGTACAATTTGAAGCACCAAACACATTCATAACAAAATTGAACTTGAAATTGAAATTGAACTAGGTTACATGGCTCCGGCTCGCAATTTGGCTGCTCGCCATCTTTGGCAGTAAAAATACATATTAGGCACATTCCCAAAGTTTCCCATTTGTTTGAGCAGGGGTGTCGCCAATCAAGATGACATTTGACATTTGCAGGGGTGACATTTGACATTTGACATTTCCAGGGGTGTCGCCAATCCAGATGACCGAGACATTTGACATTTTCAGGGGTGAAGCCAATCGAGATGACATTTGACATTTGACGTTCGCAGGGGTGTCGCCAATCGAGATGACCGAGATATGTACAGGATTTTTGCATACCTCACAATCTTCAGACTGGAAGAGCTTGGCTTTAGTAGCTTCAGGTGATTTCAGGTTTATGAGGATGGTGGTGGTGGTGGTGGTGGTGGTGGTATATATAATATGGGTGGGGATGTCAATGTCATGGTGGTAGTGGTGGTGGTGGTGTATATATAGGGACCTACCGGTTACATCTTGCCTTTCTTATATGTAGGGACCAGCATATCATGTGATGTTGACCTAAGGCTAGTATGATATAATATGATATCATACAAATTGCATCATATGATTTTTGTATACCTTACAATCTTCAGACTGAAAGATTGGCTTGGCTTTAGCAGCTTCAGGTGCGTTCAGGTTTATGAGGATGGTGGCAGTTTTATTTTTCAAATCTTAAAGTGGGTTTTTTCTAGCTTTATGGTTTTAGGCCACCACCATGGACAGCGCTTTATAGCTTTTATAGCTTTTTATATCAAACACTACCGTACAATACATTGCACTCGACCACATCCCATCCCACCCCATCTCACCCCACCTCAATGAATACCAAGGACCCCCAGAAGCTTGCAGTATTCTATAATGATTATATAATGAATTAATAATAATACATATCCCCCCCCCCCCCCCCCCCCCCCCCCCCCCCCCCCCCACGCCATATTGATCGCAGGTGCTTGGTGAATGCAAAGGACCCCCAGAAGCTTGTAGAATTCTAATAGTAAATAAATTAATAATATTAATGAGTAATAATCCCATCACATGCCATATTGATATGATGGTGAATGCCAAGGAATCACAGAAGCTTGTATTGTTCCATGATAATAAAAAAAAAAAAAAAAAAAAAAGAACAATCATAATAAAAAAAATAAAGAATTATAATTATTATAATTATTATAATTTTAATGATAATGATGATGATGATTGGATGATGATGATGATGATGATGATAATAATAATAATAGTAATGACCGGTAATGATAATAATACTTATAATACTAATAATACTAATAATACACCATACATAATACATAATAATCCGATCCCATGCCATATTGATTGCAGGCGCTTGGTGAATGCCAAGGACCCCCAGAAGCTTGTTGTGTTTTATAAGTACTTGTTTGATGAGAAAAAGCTTCGCGACCCCGTGCGGGATGATTGGCTGAAGGTGTACGAAAAGGGGGTGAGTCATGTGGCATGGTTGTGGTATTGGATATGATGAGGTGGGATGGGGTGGGGTGGGGTGGGGTGAATGGCTGTGCGTGTATGGCAAGGGGTTGAGTCATGGTTCATCCCTGGGATTGGGTGGGATGATATGGTGTGGGGTTTGGTAGGGTGGGTTTGGGTGGGTAAGGATGGGGTGGGGTGGGGTGGGATGGGTGTGGTATTGGATATGATGAGGTGGGATGGGGTGGGGTGGGGTGGGATGAATGACTGTAGGTGTATGGCAAGGGGGTGAGTCATGGTTCATCCCTGGGTTGGGTGGGTGGGATGGGTAGGGGTGGGGTGGGCTGAGTGGCTGAAGGTTGTATGACAAGGGGGTGAATCATGGTTCAGCTTAGTTTGGATTGTTACACGTCAGCCAACTCTGGGCTGCTCACCCCTTCCAATGCCATATGTCCCCGTGGGGCACTCACAGAAACTGGGAGCAAACTGTGGAGACTAGACAGTCAAAACAGTTGTTCAGGTCATGTTTTAGCTTCTAAAAAACCAAGCTTAAATTTGGAATCGTCTAAACAAAACAACACCCAAACCAAAACCCCAAATCAAACCAAACCCCCTAACTCAAACACAACACCTACACCTGTGTCAACCTGTGCCTCACCCAACCCTTGTATACTCAACTCAACCTGGGCATCGTTCAGCCCTTGTGTCAATAAACCGACCTGGGCCTCAACCAACCCTTGCATAATCAAATCAATCAGTGCCTCCCCAAACCCTTGAATATATATATATATATATATATATATATATGTATGAGCCTCCCCCAACCCTTGAATATATATGTGCCTCCCCCAACCCTTGAATAATCAAACCAACTTGTGCCTCTGCCTTCAACCAACTGACCAACCTCTCTGTCTCAAACCAAACAACATACCTGTGCCTCTGCCTCCAACCAACTAACCTGCGTCTCTGTCTCCAACCAACCAAGATAACTGTGTCTCAGCCTCCAACCAACCTGTCTCTCTGCCTCCAACCAACATTTCTGCATCCAACCAACCAACATACCTGCCTCCAACCAACCAACCTGTCTCTCTGCCTCCAACCAACATTTCTGCCTCCAATCAACCAACATACCTGCCTCCAACCAACCAACCAACCAACCTGCATCTCTGTCTCCAACCAACATACCTGCCTCCAACCAACCAACCTGCGTCTCTGTCTCCAACCAACATACCTGCCTCCAACCAACATACCTGCGTCTCTGTCTCCAACCAACATACCTGCCTCCAACCAACCAACCTGCGTCTCTGCCTCCAACCAACCTCTCAGTTCGTGGATTCAACAATTGAAACCGTGCTGACGTGGAAGCCTGAAATGACGGAGATGATCCATTCGCTCGAGGACAAAGTCTACCTGAATAAAAAAAAGGTGAGACACAGCAGATGATCCCCTAATGATATATATACACCCTACCTTGACCCCCTAATTATACACTGTGCTGAACTGACGGAGATGATCCATTCGCTTGAGGACAAAGTCTACCTAAATAAAAAAGGTGAGGCACAGCAGATGATCCCCTAATGATATATATGCACCCTACATTGACCCCCTAATTATGCACTGTGCTGAAATGGCAGAGACGATCCATTCGCTTGAGGACTAAGTCTACCTGGATAAAAAGAAGATGACACTCAGCAGATGATTTTGAGCTTGAACTTGGTTACATAGCTTCAACCAGCAATTTGGCTGCTCGCTGTCTTTGGCAGTAAAAAAAAAAGGAAATTGAATGAAGGTGATACACAATTCTGTTTTTTGGCGGAGCCCCCCCTTCTGGGGGGCGGAAGCCCCCAGAGTCACCCCGTTGTCCGATTGTCTGTTTGTTTGTTTGCCCGTCACGTTCCAACCCTGGGCCTCTTTGGTACGGCAAAGTTGAGCAATATGCGCATTTATTATGTTTCATTTAATTCTGTCTTCATCCCTGCATTGAACACTCAGGACGACGAAGATACGCCGAAGTTGAGCAATACAATTATTTATTTTATTTCATTTATTTGTATCTTCATCCCTGCATTGAACACTCAGGACGACGAAGATACGCCAAAGTTGAGCAATACAATTATTTATTTTATTTATTTTATTTGTGTTTTCATCCCTGCATTGGAAACTTAGGAGGATGAAGATAAGGCAAAGTCAAACAAACCATTTATGTATTTATTTATTTCACAGCATTTTATTTTATTTATTTCTATCTGTATTCCTACCTAGGACACCCTGGACGACTAAGTAACGCCAAGGTTGAGCAAACCATTTATTTATTTATTTATTTATTTATTTAAGTTTATTTATTTATATCTTCATTCCTGCCTTGAACGCCCAGGAGGATGAAGATATGACAAGGTTGAGTGACTCTATTGGAGGGCAGGTTGCAGAGAAGGCAAAGCTGAGTTCAAGTGAAATGCACGAAGCCGCATACACAGTGCCAGCACCTTTCACCCTCTCCCACCCACGACCAGCCACACCTGCACCCTTAGCCCTTACCCCCTTTTCCACCCCTGCCTGTTCACACCCAGGAGGATGAGGAAACGGCAAGGTTGAGAGACTCGACGGGAGGGCAGGTTACCGAGAAAACAAAGCGGAGTCAAAGCGAAGCGCATGATGACGAAGATACGGCAAAGTAAAGCAAACCATTATTTTTTCACTTTATTCCAGTTTATTAATTTCTGTCTTCACCCCTGCCTGTTCACACTCAGGAGGATGAGGAAACGGCAAGGTTGAGCGACTCGACGGGAGGGCAGGTTGCCGAGAAAACAAAGCTGAGTCAAAGTGAAGCTCACAAAGCCGCATACAGAGTGCCAGCACCTTTCAATCTGTCACATCCTCGGCCCAAGCCAACTCTGGTTGAGGACCCACCTCCGCCGCCGCCCCCCCGCGTCAAACCCCCACCTAAGGTACGCACATAAATAAATAGTACGCCTTATTACGAGGTGTGTGGTTGAGGGGGCCAGCCCGTTTGCCCCCCCCCCCCCCCCCCCCCCCCCCCCTCCGCCGCCGCCCCCCCGCATCAAGCCCCCGCCTAAGGTATGTGAATAATAAATAAATAGTATGCATTTTTATGAGGCGTGACGTTGAGGGGGCCAGCCCATTCCCCCCCCCCAACCCCCAACCCCCAACCCCCCCCCATGCGTCAAACCCCACACAAGGTATGTGAAAAAATAAAGAGAGAAATAGTTCGCCTTATTACGAGGCGTGAGGTTGAGGGGGCCTGCCCGTTTGCCCCCCCCCCACACACCCCCCCCCCCCCCCACACCACCACCACCACCACACACACACGCTCACGCACACGCGCCAAACCCCCACCTAAGGTATGTAAATAAGTAAATTAATAGTACGCCTTTTTACGAGTCGTGAGGTTGAGGGGGCCAGCCCGTAAGTCTCCCCCCCCCCCCCCCCCCCCCCCCCCCGCCTAAGGTATGTAAGTAAATAAATAGGACGCCTTATTGTGAGGCGTGAGGTTGAAGAGACCAGCCCATTTGCCCCCCCCGCATCAAACCCCCGCCTAAGGTATGTAAGTAAATAAATAGGACGCCTTATTGCGAGGCGTGTAGTTGAAGGGACCAGCCCATTTGCCCCCCCCGCATCAAACCCCCGCCTAAGGTATGTAAGTAAATAAATAGTGCGCCTTTTTACGAGGCGTGAGGTTGAGGGGGCCAGCCCATCCCCCCCCCCGCCCCCTCCCCGTGTCAAACCCCCGCCTAAGGTATGTAAATAGATAAATAGTACGCCTTATTACAAGGCGTGAGCTTGAGGGGGTCAGCCCATTTCATTTTTGTTCAGGCTCGTGTTTCACTGCTCGCAGTGTATTGTTCTGCCCGTGTATATATTTGTACAGTCCAGGGGTAGCCAAATAGGCTAAAGGGACTTGCCCAATTTTAAAACAGGAAAGGCAGTTTAAAAAAGAAGCACCGGTGAACTGCCCCCCAACAAATCGTACATGACGGGGGTAAACTTAAATTTGAACTTCAACTTGGTTACATGGCTTCAGCCTTTAACGCTGCTGGCCTTCTTTGGCAGCAACCTAATCAATTCAAATCAAAGCATCCTTATCAAATTACGTTTGATCTAATATCAGGTCGAGGAGGGGCCGACCAGAGAGGAGTTTGCGATCACCACTGCCAAGGAAGCCAACCGGAAGTCAATGGATTTCAAGTACACCTTAGCCGGGGCTTTCAAGGGTCTGCGGCAGTACCTTCATCAATCAATATCAAAGCATCCTTATCAAAATAAATGTGGCCCAATCGAAAGTGAAGGAGGGGCCGACCAAAGAGGTTGTCACGATCACCACTGCCAAGAAAGGAAGCCAACTTGAACTTGGTTACACGGCTTCAGCCTTAAAGGCTGCTCGCTCTCTTTGGCAGCAACCTAATATATTCAAATCAAAGCATCCTTATCAAAATTTATTTGACCCAATCAAAGGTCAAGGAGGGGCCGACCAGGGAGGAGGTTGCAATCATTGCTGCCAAGGAAGCCAACCGCAAAGCTTTGGACGCCAAATAAGCCTCAGCCGGGGCTTTCAAGGGTCTGCGGCAGTACCTTCATCAATCAATATCAAAGCATCCTTATCAAAATAAATGTGGCCCAATCGGAAGGAGGGGCTGACCAAAGAGGTTGTCACGATCACCACTGCCAAGGAAGCCAACCGCAAAGCTATGGATGCCAAATAAGCCTCTGTCGAGGCTTTCTATGGTCTGCGGCAGTAACTTTATCAATCAATATCAAAGTATCCTTATTGAATTACGTTTGATTAAATTTCAGGTCAAGGAGGGGCCGGCCAGAGAGGAGTTTGCAATCACCACTGCCAAGGAAGCCAACCACAAAGCAATGGATTCAAATCAAAGCATCCTTACCAGATAAATAAATAAATAGTAAGCCTTAGTACCAGGCGTGCTGTTGAGGGGGCCAGCCTGTTTCTTTCACTGGGACCAACCACCAATAGGGGGGGGGCTATCATCCCCCTGGAGGAGGGTTTAGGCTATCCTTATCAAAATCTAAAAAACAACCCTATTTGGCCCAATCGAAGGTCAAGGAGGGACCAACTAGGGAGGAGGTAGCCATCCCTGCTGCCAAGGAAGCTAATCGCAAAGCCATGGAGGCAAAGTACGCCTCAGCCGAGCTTTCAAGGGTCTGCGGCAATAACCTAATCAATTCAAATCAAAGCATCCTGATCAAAATATATTTGGCCCAATCGAAAGTCAAGGAGGGGCCGACCAAAGAGGTTGTCACCAGCACCACTGCCAAGGAAGCCAACCGCAAAGCTATGGACGCTAAATACGACTCTGCCGAGGCTTTCAAGGTTCTGCGGCAATAACCTAATCAATCAAAATCAAAATTTGTTTGGCCCAATCGAAGGTCAAGGAGGGGCCAACCAAAAAGGTTGTCACGATCACGACTACCAAGGAAGTACCAACTGCAAAAATTCAAAAAAATCAAATTCAAAGCAAAGCAACCTCATTGAAATATAAACCCAACCCAATTTGTCCCAATCGAAGGTCAAGGAGGGGCCAACCAGGGAGGAGGTAGCAATCACCGCTGCCAAGGAAGCCAACCTTAAATCAATTGAAATTGAAATTGTAATTGAAACTGTTACATCCGTGTAATACAGTTACTCACAGGACGTGATGTTAAGGACACCACAGCGTAAGCCGGAGCTAGCTATGGTCACCGTAACCTTAAATCAGTGGACGCTGAATACACCTCTGTCTAAGGCTTTCAAGGGTTTTCGACAGTAACCTAATCAATTCAAATCAAAGCATCCTCACAGATCCTTCCCAAAATATGTTTGATCCACTCTCAGGCAAAGGAGGGGCCAACCAGGGAGAAGGTCGCAATCACTATTGCCAAGGAGGCTAACTGCAAAGCCATGGATTCCTAGTATTACTCTGCCAAAGCTTTCAAGGGTCTTCGACAGTAACCTAAGCAATTCAAATCAAAGCATCCTTACAGATCCTTCCCAAAGTATGTTCGATCCACTCTCAGGCCAAGGAGGGGCCAACCAGGGAGGAGTTGGCAATCATCGCTGCCAAGGAAGCCAACCGCAAAGCCACGGAAGCAAAGTACGCCTCTGCTGGGGCTTTCAAGCTTCACACCCTGGAGCGGCCGAGTAACCTAGAGCGGGTGAAGGCCGAGGTGGAGGCGGCTGCAGCGGAGCAACACACATTCCAGATCCCCCCGCCAAAGCCAGTGCCCCAAGCGCCAACAGCACCAGTGAAGATGAATGCCGCGGTAAGAACCGAATTGCTAGGGGGAATGGTTGCTGTTACTGGTGGTTACTGGTAGTTGGCATAGTTGGTGTTACTGTCAGTTGCTGTTACTTGGCATTGTTGGTGTTCCTGGCAGTTGCTGTTACTGGCAGTTACTGGCAGTTGCTGTTACTTGGCATTGCTGGTGTTACTGGCAGTTGCTGTTACTGGCAGTTGCTGTTACTGGCAGTTACTGGCAGTTGCTGTTACTTGGCATTGCTGGTGTTACTGGCAGTTGCTGTTACTGGCAGTTACTGGCAGTTGCTGTTACTTGGCATTGTTGGTCTTACTGGCAGTTGCTGTTACTGGCAGTTACTGGCAGTTGCTGTTACTTGGCATTGTTGGTGTTTCTGGCAGTTGCTGTTACTGGCAGTTACTGTTATGGTTGCAGCTGAGCACCACACATTCCAGATCCCCCTGCCAAAGCCTGTGCCCCAAGCGCCAACAGCTGAACAGCACCAGTCAAGATGAACGCCGCGGTAAGAACCGGATCTGATACATCTAGACTAATTGGCTTTACTGCATGGTCACATCATACACAATTAGGGAACGGCAAATCATATGATGTTGACCAAAGACGAGTATGATATCATATGATATCATACAAAAATCATATGATTTAATATCATATGATATGATGCCCCAGGCCAAAGTTACCAGATCAGACCGCCGGCATCATATGATATCATATTGCTGATCCCTATACACAATTGCCACACAGCTCAGTATGATGCATAACAACACACTCTTGGACGCATGGCACTTTTCTGGGTTGTTTTGGCTACTATTGGCTCAATTAGTTGTGCACTTATAGCGCCAACGGCACCCGTTAAGATGAATGCGGCGTTCACAACCGAATTGCTCGCTTATCTATAGACGCTCATCTATAGTTGCTTAATTTGGTTTGTTGATGCTACTGCCAGTTGCTGGCAGTTGCTGTTACTCAGCACGATGAATGCGGCGGTAAGAACCGAATTGCTTACTTAGCATAGTTGCTTAATTTAATACATAGATGGTGCGTGGCAGGGAGAGGGTGGGCAGTGAAGTAAGGGGACCTGGTGGGTGAGGGAGGGGGGTAGCAGGGGTGGAGGCTATGCGACTTGGATTCTGAAAAAACAGTGCAACCTTGTGAGAATAAGGGTGGGTGGGTGGGTGGGTTTATTTGGCACAATGTTCAGGGGTGAAGGTGGGTGGGAAGGGAAGGATGGGGTGGGGTTGTGGTGGGGGAGTGAGGGGCGAAGAGGGGGCGGAGGCTGTGCGACTTGGATTCTGAACACACCTTCCAGATACCCCCGCCAAAGCCTGTGTCTCAAGCACCAAGGGCACCCGTTAAGATAAATGCGGCGGTAAGAACCGAATTGCTTACAGGCATGGTTGTGGTTACTTGGCATTCTCGGTGTTACTGGCAGTTGCTGTTACTTAGTATAGTTGCTGGGCGACTTGGATTCTTGTGTGTGTACTTTCTTACTTATGTGCTTGCTGGCTTGCTGGCTTGCTTGCTTACTTGCTTGCTTACATGCTTGCTTGCTTGCTCGCCCACTCACTCACGCACTCACGCACTCACGCACCCACCCACCCACCCACTCACTCACTCACTCACTCACTCACTCACTTACTTACTTACTTCTTTACTTACTTACTTACTTACTTTACTGCAATTCGCGTTCATACCACCCTCTCACTTGCACCCTCAATCTCACCCTCACCCTCACACTCAAAGCTCACCCACACCCGAATTCCCCCTGTTTGTATCGCTACCTTAGTACCCTTCTGATTGGGCCTGACAATCCTGCGTACCTACAAACTTATTTGCTTACTTTTACTTATTTACTTACCTATATGACTAGGACATCCTACCTGTGTAACTAGGCCACCACCCACCTGTATACTAGGCCACCACCACCTACCACCACCACACCACCACCACCTACCTGTATACTAGGCCACCACCTACCTACATGACTAGGCCATCCTACATGAAGATGCGCTGTACACAATCAATTTATATTACCAGAAATTTAATTGAATTGTGGGTTTTACTCATACTTATAAATGCAGCTATGCTGCAATTCGCCCTATTTATATCGCTAGCTTGGTACCCTTCTGATTGGGCCAGGCCATTCTGCGTACACACTTGCTTGCTTACTTTTACTTACTTACTTTCCTATTTACGTATTCACGTATTTACTTACCTATGTAACTAGGCCATTCTACTTGAAGATGCACTTTATATACTCATTTTTACCCACACTTGTAACAGCTATGCTGCAATTCGCCCTGTTTATATTGTAGCTTGGTACCCTTCTGATTGGGCCAGGCCATCCTGCGTACATACTTGCTTGCTTACTTTCCTACTTACATATTCACTTATCTACTTACCTATTTGACTAGGCCATCCTGCGTGAAGATGCGTTATATAGAAGGAAGCAGAAGGAGGAGGCTGAGGCGTTGGAAAAGTATGAGAGCGAGCTCAGAGACGCTAGCACGTTCAAGTAAGTGTTACGTACCTACTTATGTATTAATTTCTCCGCCTTTCTTTTTAAGCCCACGGGGATGCTGGTTTGTAGAAGGGGCTTAACCTCCTGGGGTGAAATCCTTAAAAGACAAAAAGCGGCTGAGGTGTTGAAAAAGTATGAGAGAGAGCTCAGAGACGCTAGCACGTTAAAGTAAGTGTTACGTACCTACTTATACATTAATTTCTTCGCCTTTCTTTTTAAGCCCACGGGGGTGCTGGTTTGTAGAAGGGGCTCAACCTCCTGGGGTGAAAATCAGTACAGAAAAGAAAAAGCTGCATCGCAAGCGACGCGGAAAATTGGCGGAAAAAATTGCACGCTGCGTCAACAAGGGGGTTGAAAAACTGCGTGAAACGCGCAGTAGGGCTCAAAAAGCGTGCGCAAAATCGCGCTGCCGCACGCGCTTTGTAGTACCCTGCCAAGGGTACCAATTAAGCGATATAAATACAGCCAATCGCAGCACAGCTGCAATTACAAGTGTGGGTAAAAATGATTATGTACAGCGCATCTTCACGTAGGATGGCATAGTTCCGTAGGTAGGGATAGGCAATATGATATTATATGATATCATACGATGCCCGCGGTCTGGCTAGGCTAGAGTTACCATTTACATACAATATCACATGGAGCAATTTGTATGATACCACTAGTACAGTAGCCCGTGTGGCCGGTGGCCACACCCCCACCCCCATCCTCCCACCCAGGTCATGGGTCCTAGTCTGGTATGGGTTACATAACGGGTAACGCCATTGCATGCTCTCCCCCCCTCTCCCTTACACACAGTCAAGATATCAGCCATCTCCGCCCTCGCTCGACGCTCCCCTCCCTCTCCCCCTGCACCCACACCTCTTCTCTCAACCTATTACCCTTCTGCTTCAGCTGTGGCCTCGCACCCTCACATACACACATCCCATCCCCCCCCCCCCCCCCCCCATCCAGACCCACAGCATCTCCTACTTCCCCCAACCTCTCCCTAACCCTTACCCCACCTCATCCACACACATTTCTCTCACCTTTCTAACACCACCATCCCTTCCCCCAACCACCAACACGCACACACAATCTCTTCCTCCCTACCTCCTACCCTTCAATTCACCCTGTGGGATTCAATCGTGCAGAAAGAGGGGCAGGCTGTGCTTTGATCCTACCAACAACTTGCGAACGCTCAGATTCCGATAACGCCGAGAACACCGAACCGGTGCAATTGCATAGCAATACACCTGCAGCTTCTTCTTCTCGTGCAGTGCCCCAGTCGATGCTCGGTCAACACCCGGAACAGCAAAAATCGCAGCAACGTTTTCACGATATTCGACACAACGAAAAAGGCTTGCTAAAATGGGATGAGCGTGGCAAGCGCGAGAGTGTGCAGGAGGACGAAATGGCCATGGCGATCTGAACAAAGTCAAATAATCGCAACGACTGGGTGCCAACCACGAATGCGATGCGATGGCTAGCAAAAGTGCGCGTGCGTGAGATGAATGGTGGCAACGCTCGCAGACGGAGAAAAAAAGCATGACGATCTGAATGCCTGGCGTAATTGATTATGAGTCTGGCGTAACTCCCAAGGTTGGGCAGCATACTCTTCTCGCCTGGCTTGATTATCAGCCTGACGCAGGTCCTCGGATCGGGCAGCGCGGGCATTTTGTCGACGCTTGTTGGCTCTGTCCCTATCTTCGTAGCTCAGGCAAGCTCGCCTTGAGCGCTGACTGGCGGTGTTGCGGGCCCTCCTGTCCAGGACCGTTGGCATGCATCATGCGCCCTGTGGCTCATGCTCCGTTAAGAAGCAATGCACTGATGACTATTATTCTGAGCGTCATGCGAAGCTATCTGAGGGTCAGCAGATGACCTCCAAGGAGAGGATCCTCTCATTCAAAATTTCTCGCAGTTCTAGTATGGGAGGCAGATGTCGACATTAATTGAGCGCGCGCGCATAGCTTAGCGCATCTGCTTTTTCGGTATTTGAAAATTTCGCTGGGATTGGGTGCACGGAAAGTCAGTTGCAAGTCGGTTACACTTCGCACGCCCACGGCACGTGGGTACGCGATGACGACACCACGACCGCGACCGCGACCGCCACGATTTCTTTATATATATATAGATATGATATCATACTCGCCTTTGGTCAGTATCATATGATTTGCCGATCCCTATACATAGGTAGGTGAATAAGTAAGTGGGTAAGTAAGTAAGTAGGCTCAGAGACACTAGCACGTTCAAGTAAGTGTTTACCGCCATTCCAATGGTTGCCTACTTATGTATGTATTCCTCTGCCTTTCTTTCCAAACCCTCAGGGGAGATGGTTTGTGTAAGGGGCTCCACCTCCTGGGGTGAAAATCCTTAAACACACCCAAAATAGTGGCTGAGTGGCTGAGGCATTGGGTAAGTAAGTAAGCTCAGAGGCACTAGCACGTTCAAGTAAGTGTTTACTGCCATTCAAATGGATGCCTACTTATGTATGAATCCCTCTGCCCTTCTTTCTGAACGCTCGGGGGAGATGGTTTGTGTAAGGAACTCCACCTCTTGGGGTGAAAATCCTTTTAAAAATAGGGGCTGAGGTATTGGGTAAGTTAGTAAGCTCAGAGAAACTAGCACGTTCAAGTAAGTGTTTACTGCCATTCCAATGGGTGCCTACTTATGTATGTATTCCTCTGCCTTTCTTTCCAAACCCTCAGGGGAGATGGTTTGGGTAAGGGGCTCCACCTCTTCACATCTACCACACCAGGGTCTGGCAAGATGAGATGATGAAGAAGGATGATGAGGCTAGAGCGCATTCCATTGAGCGACTACCACCACCACTACCTACCCACCTCCATCCCGAACAAAACCCACATCTCAATCAAAATCTGACGCCTGACACACCAAACACACATAACACACCAAACACACCAGGGCCTGGCAAGATGAGATGATGAAGAAGGATGGTGAGGCTAGAGCGCATTCCATTGAGCGATTACCACCACCACCACCACCACCTACCCACCTAAATCCCGAACAAAACCCACATCTCAATCCAAATCTGACACCTGACACTAATAACACAACAGGGTTTGGCAACCCTAAATCCATAACTCCTAACCCAAACCCTAACACACCAGGGTCTGGCAAGATGAGATGATGGAAAAGGATGATGAGGCTAGAAAAGCTTTTATTGAGCGACCACCGCCACTACCCACGTCCTACCCACATCCAATCTACCTTCCCAAACAAAACCCAGATCACAATCAAAATCTGACGCCTGACACACCTAACACACCTAACATACCAAACACACTGAACGAACCGAGCACATCCATATACACCAGGGTCTAGCAAGAGGAGATGATGAGGAAGGATTATGAGGCTAGAGCGGCTTCTGTTGAGCGACGGCTGCAAGAGATTAACACACCGAACACACATAACACTCCGATTACACCAAACACACCAGGGTCTGGCAAGATGAGATGATGAAGAAGGATGATGAGGCTAGAGCGGCTTCTATTGAGCGACGACGGCAAGAGAGTGAGGCCGGTCGAGAAGCCGCCATACGTGCACGCGAGAGGAAGGTGCGAAATCTGGTTTTGTGTGTGTGATATTATTGTGTGTGTGACATCTTCCGATGTTGTGTGTCTGCGACAAGAGAGTGAGGCGGGTGTTCATGATCATGGTGACGATGATGACGGTGATGATGATGATGACGACGGCAAGAGAGTGAGGCCGGTTGAGAAGCCGCCATCCATGCACGCGAGAGGAAGGTGCGAAATATTTGTTGTCTCTGGTCATTGATGACGATGGTGATGGAGGTGATGATGATGATGGTGGTGATGATGACGATGATGATATTGATGATGATGATGGGGATGACGAGGATGAAAATGATGATGATGATGGCTGAGGCAAAGGAAATTCCAGCTTTGCATAAGATGGAATTCAACAAAATTCCAAATATGCTGATTTGGAGGCAGTGATCCTTAGTACTTCCCGGCAAGGAGCTTGTATTTGTTACTCCACACACCCCCACTCACCACACCACACCCTACTCCCACCAGGTTTGGGGGGAAATTGAAGTGGGCGCCTTGACGAAGGCTGAGGCAAAACCACTACCACCACCACCACTAGCATGGGGCAAGAACACCCCACCACCACCACCACCACCAACACCACCACCAGGTTGAAGAGAATCTGGAAGTGAGCTGTTTGGTGAAGGCTGAGGCAAAGCGAATCGAGGAGGGTCTTGCCAGAGAGCGGGGGGGGGATGATGAAAAAGCTATTTGTTTTGTTACCCCCACCCCCCCACCCCCACCAACCCTCCCTCCCCACCCCACCCCCTCCCATTCCAACCCCACCCCACTACCACCAGGTTGAGTAGAACCTTGAAGTGGACCGTTTGGTGAAGGTCGAGGCACAGCAAATTGAGGAGGATGTGAAAAATAAGCTTTTTGTTTGTTACCCCCCCCCCCCCCCCCCCCCCCCCCCCCCCCCCTCCCACACACACACACACACCACACCACACACACACATCACCACCACCACCACCAGGTTGAGATGAACCTTGAAATGGGTCGCTTGGTGAATGCTGAGGTAAAGCGGATTCCATCTTTGATCCCTAGGACTCACTGCCCATAAATAATATTTTATTCATTACCCCACACACTCCACTCCACTCCACCCCACCAGGTTGAGGAGAACCTTGAAGTGGGCCGTTTGGTGAAGGCTGAGGCAAAACGAATTGAAGAGGACCTTGCCAAGGAGCGGGAGGAGGATGTGAAAAAGAAGCAAGCCATGAAGGAGACTGTGGTAGAGGGCAAGGCAGCCATCGCACTTGCAGCGGAGAAGGTAGCTATCGAGAAGCGGCTCACTGCTGAGGTATGTGGTTGGATCCAGTCAAATTAATAGTGTCTAATGAGGTACCACTACCTCTACAGCCACCATGACCACTACCCCTTGCCCCACCACAAATGCTACCATGAACACTAACACTATCACAACAGCCATCGCGCTTGCTGCTGAGAAGGTAGCTATCGAGAAGCGGCTCACTGCTGAGGTATGTGGCTGGATCCAGTCAAATTAATAGTGTCTAATGAGGTACCACTACCTCTACAGCCACCATGACCACTGCCCCGTGCCCCACCACAACTGCTACCATGAACACTAACACCGCTGCTATCCCGCATGCGGCAGAGAAGGTAGCTATCGAGATGCGCTCTGCTGCTGAGTTATGTGATTGGATCAAGTAAAATGAATAGGATCTGATTAGGTATAACTATAAAGCCACCATGTCCACTACCCCTTGCCCCACCAAAACTGCTACCATGAATACTAACACCGCTGCCATCGCGCTTGCTGTGAAGAAGGTAGTTGTCGAGAAGCGGCTCACTGCTGAGTTATGTGATTGGATCAAGTCAAATGAATAGGATCTGATGACTTATCACTATAAAGCCACCATGACCACTACCACAAGCGCTGCTGAGGTGTGTGGTTGGATCAAGTCTAATGATTAGGATCTGATGGCGTACCACTACCTCTAAGGACACCATGAACACAACCCCTTGCCCCACCACAACTACTACCATGAACACTAACAGCGCTGCCATCGCGCTTGCTGTGGAGAAGGTAGTTGTCAAGAAGCGGCTCACTGCTGAGGTATGTAGTTTTATCAAGTCAAATGAATGCATTAATTCTACCACCTCCATCATTGCCACTAAGCTTGCTGCAGAGAAGGTAGCTCTAAAGAAGCGACTGGCTGCTGAGGTACGTGTTAGGAACTAGAAAATGTCATGACTACCACCTGTACGACCAGCAGCACCACCACCACCACCACCGCTTTAACATTATTTTTATAGACGGGGCTTGCTGCATAGAAGGCAGGTCTCGAGAAGCGACTGGCTGCTGAGGTACGTGTTTGGAACAAGAAAATGTCATGACTACCACCTCTCCCACCACCACCACCATCACCACCACAAGCACCGCTTTAGCAACAAGAACAAAAAAGACGGGGCTTGCTGCAGAGAAGGTAGGTCTCGAGAAGCAACTGGCTGCTGAGGTACATGATTGGAACACGAAAAATGTCATGACCACCACCGCTACCATCCCTACCATAACTACCACTGACACCACCAACTACACCACCAAAACCACAACCACCAACTCTACCACCACCACTACCACCACTACCACCACCTCCACCACCAACAACTCGACCACCACTGCCACCACCACTACCACCACCACTACCTCTACCACTACCACCACTACCACACCCATCGCATATGAACACCATTCAGCACCTTCACGATCCCACCTTCTCCATACCGTAGGATGAGCGTCAAAAGCAGGCTGCCCACGCCAAAGCCCTTGCCGAAGCCAAGCTGCAAAAAATGACACAAAAGCGCGACATCATCCTGCAGCTACGTGCATTGGATCGTGTGCCAAAGATCAAGGTCGATTCATTTGATCTTGCCACCAACAACACTACCACTTCCACCACTTCCACACCCATCGCACATGAACACCATTCAGCACCTTCACGATCCCACCGTCTTCATACCGTAGCATGAGCGTCAAAAGCAGGCTGTCCACGCCAAAGCCCTTGCCGAAGCCGAGCTGCAAGAAATGACACAAAAGCGCGACATTATCATGCAGCTACGTGCATTGGATCGTGTGCCAAAGATCAAGGTCGATTCGTTTGATCCTACCACCACCAACACTACCACTTCCACCACATCCACACCCATCGCACATGAACACCATTCAGCACCTTCACGATCCCACCGTCTTCATACCGTAGGATGAGCGTCAAAAGCAGGCTGTCCACGCCAAGGCCCTTGCCGAAGCCGAGCTGCAAGAAATGACACAAAAGCGCGACATCATCATGCAGCTACGTGCACTGGATCGCGTGCCAAAGATCAAGGTCGATTCGTTTGATCCTACCACCACCAACACTAACACTGAAATCAACCACATCCACACCCATCGCACATGAACACCATTCAGCACCTTCACGATCCCACCGTCTTCATACTGTAGGATGAGCGCAAATCAGGCTGGTGGATAAAAAAAGAAAAAAAAAAAACACAGCGGAAATGCAAACGCGAAGAGAAGCCCAGGAGAAAGAGGATGGCTGAGAAACTAAGAGAACAAGAAAGAGAGGGTAAGAGAACAGATTAAAAAAAAGGAACAAGGAAAGGCCAAGACAAAAGCGAGACAGGTGAGTCAAAGACTAAGACAGGCGTCAGAACGGGAGTGTGCAGAAAAAAATACCGAGGATAGGCGAGAAGAAAGGGTAATAAGAGAGAGGGTAAAAAAGGGCCGGAACAACAAATAGGACAAAGGGAGAGAAGAAGCGCCGGGAAAGAGAAGCAAGGAAGACAGTAGAGGAAAGGAGAAGAGTCGGAAGTGAAAAAAGAGGATAAAACGGAGTGAAATGAAAAGCACGAAGAGGCCCGAAGAGCTGACAGGAAAGAAGAAAAGCGAGATAAACAACAGAGGGGGGAATGAGGATACGGAAGAAGGAGTAGCAAAGAAAGAGGGGGAAGAAAGTTAGAGGAAAGGAGGGGAAAAGGACTTAAAGATAAGGCAAACAGTAAAAAATAGCGAAAGGAGTCAATGGTCGTAAGAAAAGAAAACCCGGAGACCACCCAGCACCACTGTGCCCTTCCGAGCCTGAGCTTGGCAAGAAATGACACAAAAGCGCGACATCATCATGCAGCTACGTGCATTGGATCGTGTGCCAAAGATCAAGGTCGATTCGTTTGATCCTACCACCACTCCAGACCACGGGATTTTGGAAGTAATGAGCTTGGTGGAGCTGAAGGAGAGGTTGGAGAGTGTAAAGCGGGAACATACAGAGGAGGTGAGTGGGTGGGTATGTCCGATTGATGAATGGTTTGGTGGTGTTGGGATGATAGGTGAGGCGTGTGGTGGGTTGGTGTGGGACGGGAGTGGGGGGTGGGGGGGGGGAGCTGAAGGAGAGGTTGAAGAGCGTAAAGCGGGAACATACTGAGGAGGTGTGATGTGTTGGTGTGGTATAGTGGTGTGGTGTGAGGTGGAGTGTGGGGTGGGATGAGGTGGGTGGGGTGGGGGGTGATGTGGAGCTGAAGGAGAGGTTGGAGAGCGTGAAGCGGGAACACACAGAGGAGGTGAGATCAATTATATATATATATACTAGTACGGTAGCCCGTGTGGCCGGTGGCCACACAGACACACATCACCCCTACCCCAATCATAATAGGGTGCCCGTGGGGCTGGGTTACAGAATGGGCTACACATATGTCCTCACCTCCACCCCTCTCATAAACACAGTCATCATGTTTCCCCCACATCAAATGCTGACGCATCTGCCCCCCCCCCCCCCCCCCCCCCCCCCCCCCCCCCCCCCCCTCCCCCCCCAAGCACCAACTACCCACACATTAATCCCTCCCCATGCATCCCCCCCCCCCACACACACACACATCCCCCACTCTGCCCAAACCTCGATCCAGGACCAATCTCAAATTTGCCTCACCCCTTTACCCGCCAACACACACTTCCCTGCTTCTCCGTTCCCATTAATCTGATCTTCTCTCGGCCACTTTAGCAGATGGGTTTAACAGAAGCGATTATGATGTTTCCAGCTGAGTTCGAAATCGCGCAGACGTTTGGACGTTTCGTCAGACGACGCGGAAATGCGAAGACTTTTGGAAATTGCAAACGAACGTCTGCGCAGTTTCAGACTCAGCTTGAAAGATCGGAATCGCGCGAGAGCAAAGGGGCTTACCTGTAGCTTCCTCTTCGCGCATAGATACCTGGTTGGGCGTGCAAGCTGTTTTCGGAAAGGGCCTTCGCTCGGTCAACTCTGTCACGCACTCGCTACAGCTCAGCGCGAAAATTACCTTTTCGTTGCAGGGTGTGAGTGGTGTGGGGTGGGGGGGAAGATCTTGAAGAGGTATTGCACGCGGTGCAAGGAGCACGCAGCAAGAAGGAAGTCGGACGTTGGAAGAACGTCACAGGGTTGCAGGGACTTAGATCGTGCAGAGATACCATGAGCCGCGCCAGTGGCTAAGCTCGCAGCAAGATGAATGTATCAATAGAGCCTGCAGAAAGGCTGGAGAATGGAAGTCAACTACCTCCAATCACGAATCAGGCGATGTGATAGCGACTCAGGCTATGTGATAGCATAATGCGATGACGAATGTAATGCTGAGATGAAGAAAGAAGTGCGCATGCGTGAGCCAAGTGAAAGTCAAGGGCAAGCCGAATCATGAGCCGAAGTGAAAGTTCTAGAGCATGAGCCGCAGGTCGCTACGTGAAGCAATACACTGAAAACTATTATTCCGAGCGCCGTGCAAAGCACAAGGGTCAGCAAATGACCTCCTAGGAGAGTATCTCCTCACTCATTTCATTGCAATTCATTGCAGTCACAGTAAGGGAGGCAGATGTGGACATGAAATGAGCGCGCGCGCATAGCTTAGCGCATCTGCTGTTTCGGCAATTGAAATCGCTGGGCGAAGACTTGGGTGTACGGAAAGCCGGTTGCAAGTCGGTTACACTTCGCACGCCCATGGCACGTGGGTACGCGATGATGACACCACCACGACCACGACCATGATTTCTTATATATATATATATATATATATATATATATATATATATATATATATATGTGTATGTATGTATACTTGAAGGGTACCAAGGATTGAGTTCAATGAGTTTACTGTAATTCTTTTTGCGGGATTCCACCCGCGGGGCAGGAGATGGGACCTTGGATATTTGCAAATTTATTATTATCATTATTATTGTTGTTATTATTATTGCATGATTTTCGTATTTGTTTTTTATTTCCCTTTTTTTGAAGATTTTCTGTTCAAGATATGAGACTTTTGATCTTTGCGCATTTGCGCATGCCTTTTTTGTATTTGTTTTGAATTTCCATATTTGTTTTGGAGGATTTTATTCCCTAGATATTAGACTTTGGATCTTTGTACATTTGTGCATGCTTTTTGGCAGAGCCCCCCTCCTGGGGGGCGGGAGCCCCAGATTCACCCTGTTGTCCGTTAGTCCAACCGACCGAAGACTGAGACTAAGCCTGACACGTCAGCCAACTGTCTAGTCTAACTGGCTTCGGCCAGCTCCAACGTTGCCACCTGTAGTTCCGTTGCCAACACCCCCCGCCTATTTTCCAAGATTGTACATGAATGAATTTTCTGCACCCAACTGATCCAAACACAACTGTCTCCCTAGGAGCTCATATCAAAGAGGCCAAGGAGATTTGTATACACGCATACATACACAAACAGAAATACATACATACATACACACATACACACATTGCTATGCACACATACATACACAAACAGAAATACATACATACACACATACAGACATTGCTATGCACACATACACACATTGCTATACACACCTTCACACATTCCTCGATGCATCAGGGTTTTATCTCTACAGCAGCTTGCACCCTGTTCAGGTTGTTAAACAGGTGTTCAGGGTGTTAAACAGGTGTTCAGGGTGTTAAACACTGATTCTTATGCAATTCTACCTAGGATTTAGGCAAGAAGAACAAGTGCGATGCAGCGTCGTCTGCGACGCTAAAAATTTGCGGAGAGTGATCGCGAGGGAGCGACAGGTGGCAACGGAAGCGAGTTAGTTAGGAGGCCGTTGGCTGACGTGTCGGGCTTCATCACGGTCAGATGGCAACAACACTACTCCCACCACCACCACCACCAACAACAACAACAACAACAACAACACTATTGCCACCACCAACAACAACAACAACAATAACACAACTCTCACCACCACCACCAACAACAACAACAACAACAACAACAACAACAACACTATTGCCACCACCAACAACAACAACAACAATAACACAACTATCACCACCACCAACAACAACAACAACAACACTATTGCCACCACCAAGAACACCACCCCCAGAATGACACCCAAAAAAGAATAGAAATGGAAAGAGAGAGAGGAGGAGGACGGGTGAGCTGTCAACAAAGTATGGAAGGAGAGAGTAAAATGCAGTGAACTGAGAAGAAGCCAAAAAAAAGAAAGAACAGCGAAAGGAAAAGAAAAGGAAACGAAGGGAACGGTCAAAAGGAAAGAACAAGACGAATAAAAACAACCATATACCAAAAAAAAAAAGAGAAAAACCAGTAGGAGAAGAACGAAGAGAGGAGAAAAAAGAAATAGCGACCCGAGCGAGAAAGGCCCGCGGCGAGAAACCGAAGCGGAGAGAGACGGGGAAAAGAAAGAAAAGGTCAAAGATGACAGAAAGGAAAATCTAGGGAAGAGTATGGGAAGTAGAACGGAAACCGCCATGCAAAAGCAGATCAAGAAGAAGGGGGAAAAAAGTGGTCGAACGAAAATGGAAAAACCTTAAATAAGAAGAAGGACCAAAAGGAGCAAAACTGAGGGGGTTAATATGAAAACGAGATAGAAAGAGGAAAACCACGCGGTAAGCGGAGCGCATCGCAGCAACAAAAAATAAATAGAGGGAAAAAAAAAGAGAACCAGAAAAACACAAGCAAGGGCGAGCAGAATTAAAAATAAAAAATGCAGAAAACTGGAGGAAAACTTTTCAAAAGGGAAGCCAAAAGGAAAGAAAAAGGGAGTAAGACAAGAAGCCCACGCAAACAAAGATAGAAAGAGAATGCAGAAAGGGGTGTAGGGGTTGTGAGACCGCCCCCCCCCCCCCAACAACAACAACCCACAACCAACAACAACAACAACAACACCCACGGAGGAGCGCCAACTCTTATCCTTAACAGAACAGGAGAAGGAAAATATGTTGCTGCACAAGGCAAATAACATCCAGCGCATTCGCATGACTTCATCTGCTCAAGCAGCAGTGAGACGCGCACGGACAACAGAGCGCCGTGTTGCTTCTGCTGACAGGGTAAGGCCTAGATGAGTAGATGGATGGATGGATGGATGGGTGGATGATTCAGTCATGTGATATCCTAATAGGAAAGATAAATATAATATATGATACATAAATAGGCTAAATGGACTTTCACATAAATATAATATATGATACATAAATAGGCTAAATGGACTCTCACATAATTATAATATATGATACATAAATAGGCTAAATGTACTTTCACATAATTATAATATATGATACATAAATAGGCTAAATGGACTTTCACATAATTATAATATATGATACATAAATAGGCTAAATGGACTTTCACATAATTATAATATATGATACATAAATAGGCTAAATGGACTTTCACATCCATCCAGCGCATTCGCATGACATCATCTGCACAAGCAGCTGAGAGACGCGCACGGACAAATGAGCGCCGTGTTGCTTCTGCTGACAGGGGGAAGGCCTAGATGGGTGGACGGAGGGATGGAGGGAAAATAGGATGTGAGGGAGGAAGGGATGGAAAGATAGAGGGTCTGGCGGTCTTTACATCTGCGTGCGTGGCGGATGCATGGGTCTGTCGGAGTTCCGGTGTTGCCTCTCGTTCGGTCTTTCCGGCGTGCGGGCGTGCGGTCCTCCGTTCTTGCGTGCTGGTCTTCGGGCTCCCCGGCCGGCAGGGCCTTCTTCTTGTGTCGGGCGTTCGGTCCGTCGGTCTTGGCGGCTTTCTTCTTTCTTGCGGGCCGTCTTGCGGCGGGCGGGCCTGCGGGCGTGCGTTGCGTGTCTCTCGGCTTCCCTTCTATTCTTTCGTGTCCGTCCGGTCTTTCCGTCTGTTCTTGGCTGTCCTGCGTTCTGCGTTTCTCTCCTTTCTTGCTTTCTTTCTTTCTCTCCCTGCTGGCGGGCTGGCCGCTCTGCTGCGTTCTTTCGGGCGGTCTCCCGGTCTTGCTTTCCTGCGTTCTTCGTGTGGGGGGGTGTGTGTGGTCTCGCCGGCGGGTTGCGGTCGTTGCCGCTTCTTTCTTCCTGATCTTCTTTCTTAGGGAGGGAGAAAGGGAAGGAGGGAGGGAAGGAGGGAAGGAGGGAGGGAAGGAGGGAGGGAGGGAGGGATCTTCCAGTCCAGTGATAGCCAAACAGGATAAACTTGGACTTGCCCATCCATCCATGCATCACAGCACAGCATCTGCACAGGCAGCTGTGATGCATGCACATACGAATAAGCACCATGCTGCTTTTGCTCACAGGGTAGATCCTTCCATATCCACCACCACTACCCCTCCACTACCTCCTCCGCTACCACTACCTCCACTACAACCACCACTGCCACCACCACCAGCAATACCAATACCATATCAAATTGCCCATCCATGCATCACATCACATGACAGCATCTGCACAGGCAGCTGTGATGCATGCACATACAAATAAGCACCATGCTGCTTTTGCTCACATGGTAGATCCTTCTACATCCACCACCACTACCCCCTCCACTACCTCCTTCGCTACCACTACCTACACTACCACCACCACCAATACCAATACCATATGGAATTGCCCATCCATCCATCCAACCAACCATCCAGGTAGTGTCAGAACTACTATATTACGAGTGCTCTATAGACATCTTGCAAGATTTCCATAGAGCACTCATAGCCTAGTGGTTCTGCCAGCCAGCCAGCCAGCCAACCATCCATTCAACCATCCATCCATCCATCCATCCAACCAGCCAACCAGACAGCCAGACAGCCAACCAGACAGACAGCCAACCATCCATCCATCCATTCAACCAGCCAGCCAGCCTGCCAACCAACCATCCGTCCAACCAGCCAGCCAGCCAGCCAACCATCCATCCAACCAGCCAACCATCCATCCATTCAACCATCCATCCATCCATCCATCCAACCAGCTATCCATCCATCCATCCAACCAGCCAGCCAGCTATCCAACCATCTATCCATTCAACCAACCAACCAGCCAGCCAGCCTGCCAACCAACCATCCATCCAACCAGCCAGCCAGCCAGCCAACCATCCATCCATCCAACCATCCATCCATCCATCCATCCATCACATGGCAGCATCTGCACAGGTAGCTGTGATGCATGAAAAGACGAATAAGCACTCAGGGCCCCCCGTTGGTAAAAACAATTGTTTGGGGTTCAGTACACCTGTGCTTTTTCTTTTTAAGCACTTCCTATCATGGTTGGGCAAGTCCCTTAAACCCTAAACCCTAACCCTAGCCTATTTGGCCTACCCCTGGACTGCAACATACATACATACATACATACATACATACATACATACATACGTAAATACATACATACATACATGCATACATACATACATACATACATACATACATACATACATACATACATACATAAATACATACATACATACATACATACATACATACATACATACATAAATACATACATACATACATACATACATACGTACATACATACATACATACATACATACATACGTACAAGCACCATGCTGCTTGTGCTCATTCGTCTGTGCATGCATGCATTATATATATACTAGTAGGTAGGTATATACTGAAGCCACGCCCCCTTCTTGGTGATGACAGCATCGCGAGGATGAAGAAAAAGAAGATGTGTGTTTCTATCGATAGATAGATATAACAATCCGGTATATTTCTCAAGCACTTATCCTTGTAAGACACAGCCAACTAGGCGGCATGAAGATGATGAAAATTCATGAAATCGTGAAAATCCCATGAAAATATGAAATGGTTGATTGTCATATTCGGAAACACGTATCCCCACCACACACACACACCACACACACACCACACCACCCCACCATCCCACACCACAGTCAACCAGACGGCATGAAGATGATGTGATTGTGCTGAATGAGAAGTTGGAAATCAAGAGGAGGGCACAAGCTGCAGAGCGAGCTCGCATCGCTGCCGAGGAGAAGCGGGTCAGGTTTGATCAAATGCAACAAGCAGCGGGGGCTAGCGCAGTTGAGGAAACAAAGTTTAGAGAGCTGCGAGAGGTGAGATTTGTTTTTTTATCTCAGCTTCATTATATTATTTTCACCCCAAGAGGTAGATCTCCTGACACAAACCAGCACATCGAGGAGAAGCGGGTTGGTTTGATCAAATGCAGCAAGCAGCAAGGGCTAGTGCGGTTGAGGAAACAAAATTTAGAGAGCTGCGAGAGGTGAGATTGGTCTTAAATTTAACTACGTTTTCCTGGTAATTCTGTTTTAATGAACCTAGTTTTGCAGGTGATATTGGAGCTTTAGGGAAAGGAGCCACCCCCAGGGATATTGGTCATATTGGTGCGGGAGGTATAGCTCCTATAGGCTCTGACATTTTAAATGGGGACTATTTAAATGTGGCTCCGCCCGTAAACGGCCCACCCCATATTGCAGTTCAAGAGGAGGGGTTTTTATCTGAGCTGAGATTGGAGCCTGTAAACGAGACTGAAAGTCCTATCTGCGACACGTCTAGAACTTGAACTTGGTTACATAGGTTTGGTTGAAGATACAAAGTTTAGAGAGCTGCGAGGGGTGATTTTTTGTTTAGTTGTGGAAGGGTTTTCACCCCAAGAGGTTGGTCTCCTGACACAAACCAGCACACCGAGGATTCTGTTTGAATGACGTTGCGGGGGCTAGTGCGGTTGAGAAAACAAAGTTTAGAGAGCTGTGAGAGGTGGGATGCTTTTTTTGTGTGGAAGGGTCTTTACCCCAGGAGGTAGATCTCCTGACACAAACCAGCACATCGAGGAGAAGCGGGTCGGTTTGATCAAATGCAACAAGCAGCGGGGGCTAGCGCAGTTGAGGAAACAAAGTTTAGAGAGCTGCGAGAGGTGAGATTATTTTTTACCTCAGCATTAGCAATGGATGCGCAATTGGGGTGCCCTTTTTTAATTGTGAAATTATTTTCGCCCCAGGAGGTGGGTCTCCCGACACAAACCATCAAATGCAACAAGCAGCCGGGGCTAGTGCAGTTAAGGAAACAAAGATAAGAGAGCTGTGAGAGGTGAGGTGATTTTTTTCTTTTTAGTTTTGGAAGGATTTTCACCCCAAGAGGTGGGTTTCCCGACACAAACCAGCACACCGAGGATTCTGTTTGAATGACGTTGCGGGGGCTAGTGCGGTTCAGTAAACAAAGTTTAGAGAGCTGCGTGAGGTGACATTCGTCTTGAACTTGAACTTGAACTTGGTTACATAGCTTCAGCCCGCAATTTGACTGCTCGCCGTCTTTGGCAGTAAAAAACATTATTACCAGGAAAACGTAAACGCAAACAAAATATGTTTTGTTTTTTGTTTTACCCGAATGAAAAAAATCACCAGACTTTTGGAAGAAGGGATTACACCAAGTAAAATGTCAGACCGTCCGGTAGTTAGTTCGTGTGTTAGTCACAAAACAACATTTCAGGTTTCATGAAAAACATAAAAAAACTTAAACATTATATAGTTTAGATGAATTATAAGGCTTATTTATAACGGACAAATTCTCACGAGACCACATATGAGCATCACAATTCAAGAAAAAGGTGGTAAGGTTGGGCAAAATAGCTACAATGAACGGTTAGCAATTTGATTTAAAGGTGCATTGAGCTAGTATTTCAAATTTGAACCACTTCAACATGTGCGTATACATAGGTTTGGGAGCAGAATGGTCGTCAAATAATCGAGACAAAACATGTAAGCATCACAATGGATGAAACATTTCCATAGGGCACTTGTGCTATAATTAGCCCACGGAGCTCACCCCAGGGCCGTGCGTGGGGCAGGGGCGGGGGCAGGGGCAAGCCACGCCACCTGCCGCTGGCCAAAACGCGTTCAGGAGTGAGCTGGACGAGACGTGCCGTTCACGTCTGGGCTGGGCCCAAACATGCAATACCTTGTAATAATTCCTTAATATCAACCAGACCCTGATTGGCCTCATTTTTCTTGTATCAAATACTTGAAAATGAAGCCAATCTACATATATGCATTGCATTACATTACAGGAACATTCAATACTACTTAAAATCCAACAACCCTTCAAAAACTCTCTTTTTCGTCACTTTATAGCCAACAAAGCTGCAGCATCCATCGATTCAATGAAATCCAATTACATCAAATCTATTTTAATTTAATCCGATTCGAATTGATGAAATGTAAAGCAAAAACATGCATTCAAATCACGTTGATTAAATTAAATTGAAAGGAATGAAATCGAATTAAAATAACACAACATTAAATACAATTAAATTAAAATCAGTTAACATCAATTAAATCCAGAATTAAATTCGTTTCATTCGGGATGTGCCACCAGGCGCCCTTAATTTAGATGTGAAAGGATTCTCACCCCAGGAGGAGGGTCTACCGGAACAAACCATCACACCAAGGATTCAGTTCGAATGGCGTAGCCACTCCCACAAAAGAGTGCTAGGGCTAGTGCGGTTAGGGAAACAAAGTTTAGAGAGCTGCGAGAGTTTTTTTTAGTTGTGGAAGGATTTTCACCCCAGGAGTTGGGTCTCACGACACAAACCAGCACACCGAGGTTTCTGTTTGAATGACGCTATGGGGCTAGTGCGGTCGAGTAAACAAAGTTTAGAAAGTTGCGAGAGGTGAGATTTTTTGTGTACCTGAGCTTTATTAATGGATGCGTAGTTGAGTTTGGCCCATGGTCAAGGCTGATGCTAATTTGGGGGGTCATCACCACCCTTTTATCTGGCTTGAAAATATTGTATGGGTTATGGATGATTGTATGAGTGTATTATGGGTGAAAGGCCAGATCGCTTGAGGATGAAGAGTCGGGGGTTCGACTCCCCCTTCGGTCGCTCTTGGCGTTGCAGGTCGTTGTCAACCGCGATGGTAGCTTGTCCAGTTGAGGTAGGAGACCGCTCCCCACCCGCGTACGACGGGCTCCCTTAACACCACGCCCCACCAGGCGTTATCATTATATGGGTGAAAGGGGTTCCAAAGGGGTGCCCCTTCTTTAATTGTTAAAGTACTTTCACCCCAGGAGGTGGGTCTCCCAACACAAACCAGCACACCGAGGATTCAGATTTAAAAATTCCCTAAATGGCCCTAAAAGCTATAAAACTATAAAATATGTAAAAGCTATAAAAACGCTGTCCCTGGAGGAGTCCTAAAACCATAAAGCTAGAAAAAACCTTTCAGATTTGAAACAAAAATCCTATGATGTATGCTATGATGTACATACCGCAAGCAAAGCAAGATGCCTCGTAATAAGGTGTACTATTTTTATGTATTTACGCATGCTTACATGATGTCATCAACAGACCCCTACCATTGACGGGTTTACCCCTGGACTGGAACATGCGTACACATCCCTGGACTGGAATATACATGTTAGCCTATTTGGCTACCGCTGGACTGCAACAGGGATTTTTTTTAAATATGATAGTTTTTTTTTAGGCTTTATGTGTTTAGGCCTCCTCCAGGGACAGCAGTTTATAGCTTTTTGTAGCTTTTATAGCTTTTTAGGGCCATAAAGGGCAAACGACTTGTTTGTTTGACATTTTGATAGCGATAATTTGGGCAAAAATGGGGTCAAAAGTAGTGATCACTAAATACAGCGGAAAAGCAATCCCTGGACTGCAACATACACACACATACCATTGCAGGGTGCCAAGCGTGAAGCCAACTATCCCCAGACCCAGACTCTGGGGCACGAGCGGCAAACACTGGCAACGAAGCAGCGCTCGCAATCCGTACGCATGCGCAGCCTGAAAACTGATATCAAGGGGAAGAAGGACTGCAACACACTCACACATAACATTGCACCACCACCACCAACAACAACAACAACAACAATAACAACAAAAACAACAGCAACAACAACAATAACAACAAAAACAACAAAAACAACAAAAACAACAAAAACAAAATCGCAGGGTGCCAAGCGTGAAGCCAACTATCCCCAGACCCAGACTCTGGGGCACGAGCGGCAAACAGTGGCAACGAAGCAGCGCTCGCAATCCATACGCATGCGCAGCCTGAAAACTGATATCAAGGGGAAGAAGGACTGCAACATACTCACACATAACATTGCACCACCACCACCACCAACAACAACAACAACAACAACAACAATAACAACAAAAACAACAGCAACAACAACAATAACAACAATAACAACAACAACAACAACAACAACAACAAAAACAACAAAAACAACAAAAACAAAATCGCAGGGTGCCAAGCGTGAAGCCAACTATCGCCAGACCCAGACTCTGGGGCACGAGCGTCAAACAGTGGCAACGAAGCAGCGCTCGCAATCCGTACGCATGCGCAGCCTGAAAACTGATATCAAGGGGAAGAAGGACTTCCTTGCAGACTACGATGAAAAAATGGCACAGCTACATAAAGCCGCTTCCTTGGAGGCGCACAGCGACTTGGGACGCAGGACAGCTATGGCCAGCGCCCAGAAGGAATTCGAGCAGAGCCTGAAAGCCACGACTGCAAAACAAAGCTACAAGCCAGGCCAGCCAACAAGCAATACTGTGGCGAAGAAGCTAAAACAGCTGACATTTGAGGAGTGACCTTGACCGTCTTGGTACTTGGAGCACAGCCAACAATCCAAGGCTGTGAAACAAGGGTACAAGCCAGGCCAGCCAACAGGCAATACTGTGGCGAAGAAGCTGAAACAGCTGACATTTTAGCAGTGACCATGACGGCCTTGGTGTTTTGAGCAGAGCCTACAACCCAAGGCTGTTGTTGAAGACGGCAGATGGATAACTTGTGTTTACAATGGCACAGTATCTGCTAATAGCTGTGAAACAAGGGTACAAGCCAGGCCAGCCAACAGGCAATACTGTGGCGAAGAAGCTGTTACAGCTGACATTTGAGCAGTGACCTTGACCGCCTTGGTGCTTTGAGCATAGCGTACAACCTAAGGCTGTTGTTGCAGGCAGCAAACGGATGACTTGTTTTTACAATGGCACAGTATCTGCTAACAGCTGTGAAACAAGGGTACAAGCCAGGCCAACCAATAAGCAATACTCTGGCGAAGAAGCTAAAGCAGCTGAAATTTGAGGAGTGACCTTAACCGTCTTGGTACTTGGAGCATAACCTACAATCCAGGGCTCTGAAACAAGGGTCCAATCCAGGCCAGCCGACAAGCAATACTGTGGCGAAGAAGCTGAAGCAGGTGGCATTTGAGCAATGACCTTGTCGGCCTTTGTACTTGGAGCATAGCGTTCAATCCAGGGCGGTGGAACAAGGGTCCAATCCAGGCCAGCCGACAAGCAATACTGTGGCGAAGAAGCTGAAGCAGGTGACATTTGAGCAATGACCTTGTCGGCCTTTGTACTTGGAGCATAGCGTTCAATCCAGGGCTGTGGAACAAGGGTCCAATCCAGGCCAGCCGACAAGCAATACTGTGGCGAAGAAGCTGAAGCAGGTGACATTTGAGCAATGACCTCGTCGGCCTTTGTACTTGGAGCATAGCGTTCAATCTAGGGCTGTGGAACAAGGGTCCAATCCAGGCCAGCCGACAAGCAATACTGTGGCGAAGAAGCTGAAGCAGGTGACATTTGAGCAATGACCTTGTCGGCCTTTGTACTTGGAGCATAGCATTCAATCCAGGGCGGTGGAACAAGGGTCCAATCCAGGCCAGCCGACAAACAATACTGTGGCGAAGAAGCTGAAGCAGGTGACATTTGAGCAATGACCTTGTCGGCCTTTGTACTTAGAGCATAGCGTTCAATCCAGGGCTGTGGAACAAGGGTACAAGCCAGGCCAGCCACTAAGCTGTGCTGCCGGGAAGAAGCTGAAGCAGCTGGTCTTTGAGCAGTGACCTTGACTGCCTTGGTACTTGCAGCAGAGCCTACAACCTAAGACTGTGAAACAAGGTTACAAGCCAGGCCAGCCAACAAGCAATACTGTGGCGAAGAAGCTGAAACAGCTAGCATTTGAGTAGAGTGATCAAGTTCGATATCATGTAGATATAATGTATGATATATCGTACGATATTGTACGATATATCAATATATCGTGCGATATCGTATGATATATCGCCCCATAATATTGGGGACCAGTACTATATTGACTTACCTGCATGCAATGCAAACCAACAGAAGACTTGGAACTGGAAGATGGTGAGCAGTCCAGAGTTGCCTGAAAGCCACTTAAATTTTCAAATTCGAAGACGATGTACCGGAACATCCGCTGTTCAGGTTCTGAACTTGAATTCTTAAAATTCAAATTCAAATTCGAAGACGATGTAACATCCTCTGTTCAGGTTACGAACTTGAAGTCTTGAAAATTTGAAACTTGTTCAGTTCCAGGTGTAGGGTTTAGCCCACAGCAAGGACTGGCTGTGTCTGTGCAATGGATGAACATGTGACATACATACAGAGTATACAAATGGGCTTTCATGATCCCAATGGGTATATCTCACACTTTCTGTTGTACCCCATGTGGCATACACATGGATGGCTGGAAAGCCCTATGTGATTTGTTTCAATTTGATTTTATTTGATTGCGTGGTCTACCTTTCAACAGTCTAGGGACACCTCGATTGGCAGTGCGGGCTCCTAGTGCACAAGCCCCCCCCCCAATCACCTACCCATTCACTTACCCACCCACTCATCCACCTACCCAACCACCTACCCACCCAACCATCCACTCACCCACCTACCCATCCACCCACCTACCCACCAAGCCACCTGCTCACCTACCCACCCAGCCAGCCACCTACATGTTATTTGTTCCGATTTGATTTGATTTGATTGCATTTGAGCAGTGACCTTGACAGCCTTGGGGCCACGGTGTGCGCATTGTTTATTTTGGGGGGCCATGCATAGCAGCTTTTAGGCAGTTCCTTTTCCCCGTCCTCGGGCCAAACTAGAAACTCTTGTGTGCAGTTTGAAGACTTATCCAGCTCCTGAAGCAGCTTCTAGGCTGCTCCTATCTCCATTCCGACGAATGGCTCAATGGTTCAGCTCGTAGAAAGAACGAAGATGTTGCCGGGTTCAAATCCCACGGGTGCGATTTAGTGCTCGCAGTCGCTGTCAACCGCCATGGTAGCTTTGTCCAGGTAAAGTAGCAGCCCGTTCCCTACCGCCACAAGACGGGGCTCCCTTAATACCACGCCCCACCAGGCGTTATCATTATCCAGCTCCTGTACATGACAGCTTCAGACATGTCCTAAGTCCTTTACATTACAGTTTAAAGACGTGTACAGGTCCTGTGCATAACAGTTTAAGGACTTGTCCAGGTCCTTAAGGTCCAGGTCCTTACAGGTCCAGGTTACAGGTCCAGGTCCTTACAGGTCATGTACATAACAGTTGAAAGACTTGTCCAGGTCCTGTACATGACAGTATAAAGACTTGTACAGCTCCTGTACATAACAGCTTAAGACATGTCCCAAGTCCTTCACAGTAAAAAACGTGTACATGTCCTGTTCATGACAGTCTAAAAACGTGTACAGGTCCTGTTCATGACAGTCTAAAAACTTGTACAGGTCATGTACATGACAGTATAAAGACTTGTACAGCTCCTGTACATAACAGCTAAGACATGTCCCAAGTCCTTCACAGTAAAAAACGTGTACAGGTCATGTTCATGACAGTCTAAAAACGTGTACAGGTCCTGTTCATGACAGTCTAAAAACTTGTACAGGTCATGTACATGACAGTATAAAGACTTGTACAGCTCCTGTACATAACAGCTTAAGACATGTCCCAAGTCCTTCACAGTAAAAAACGTGTACAGGTCATGTTCATGACAGTCTAAAAACGTGTACAGGTCCTGTTCATGACAGTCTAAAAACTTGTACAGGTCATGTACATGACAGTATAAAGACTTGTACAGCTCCTGTACATAACAGCTTAAGACATGTCCCAAGTCCTTCACAGTAAAAAACGTGTACAGGTCCTGTTCATGACAGTCTAAAAACGTGTACAGGTCCTGTTCATGACAGTCTAAAAACTTGTACAGGTCATGTACATGACAGTATAAAGACTTGTACAGCTCCTGTACATAACAGCTTAAGACATGTCCCAAGTCCTTCACAGTAAAAAACGTGTACAGGTCCTGTTCATGACAGTCTAAAAACGTGTACAGGTCCTGTTCATGACAGTCTAAAAACTTGTACAGATCATGTACATGACAGTATAAAGACTTGTACAGCTCCTGTACATAACAGCTTAAGACATGTCCCAAGTCCTTCACAGTAAAAAACGTGTACAGGTCATGTTCATGACAGTCTAAAAACGTGTACAGGTCCTGTTCATGACAGTCTAAAAACTTGTACAGGTCATGTACATGACAGTATAAAGACTTGTACAGCTCCTGTACATAACAGCTTAAGACGTGTACAGGTCCTGTACATGACAGTTTAAGACATGTCCCAGGTCATGTACTTGACAGTTTAAAGACGTGTACAAGTCCTGTGCATGACAGTTTAAAGACTTGTACAGTTTTAAGACTTGTCCCGGTCCTGTACAGGTCATGTACAGGACAAATAAAGACAGTTGAAAGACCTGCGCAGGTCATGTACATGATGGTTTAAAGACCTGTACAGGTCATATACAGGGCAGTTCAAGATATGCCCCAGGTCCTTCACATAACATTTTAAAGACTTGTCCTGGTCCTGTACAGGTCATGTACAGGACAAATAACGACAGTTGAAAGACCCGCACAGGTCAGGTACATGACGGTTTAAAGACCTGTACAGTTCATACACAGAGAACTTCAAGATATGCCTCAGGTCCTTCAAATTACAATTTAAAGACTTGTACAGGTCATGTACAAGGCAATTAAATACACTTGAAAGACCTGTACAGTTCATATACAGGGCAGTTCAAGACATGCCCCAGCTCCTGCACATGACAATTTAAAGGCTTGTCCAGGTCATGTGCATTACTGTTTGAAGACATGTACAGGTCATTCACATAGCAGTTGAAAGACTTGTTCTGGTCATACCGTACTGACTGCAAAATTTAACGTTTTTTAAGTTGCACGTTTTTCTCAGGGGGCAACACGAAGGGGCCTAAATGTGGTTCCGCGGGTTCAAACCCGGATCGCACGGTGCGCGAGGCCTTGCAAATATACCACCGTTTCAACTGTCCTGGGTTCAACAAATGACCCAGGTGCGTCGCCACCGAATGTAAATGTGAAATTTTAAAAACGTCAAATTTTGCAGGCAGTACAGTAAACATAACAGTTGAAAGACTTGGCCAGGTCCTTCACATGGCAGTTGTAAGACTTGTCCAGGTCCTGTGCATAACAGTTTAAAGACATGTACAGGTCCTTCACATTACAGTTTAATGACATGTACAGGTCCTGCACATAACAGTTTAAGACTTGTACAGGTCATGTACGTGATGGTTTAAAGTCATTTTCAGGTCCCACACATTACAGTTTAAAGACTTGTCCAGGTACTGCACATAACAGTTCAAAGACTTGTCCAGGACATGTATGTGATAGTTTAAATTCATTTTCAGGTCCTTCACATGAAAGTTGAAAAGCTTGTCCAGCTCCTGCACATGACAGTTTTAGGACATGTACAGGTCCTTCATATAACAGGTGAAAAGCTTGTCCAGGTCCTGCACATGATTATTTAAGGCTGGCACAGGTCATGCACATGACAGTTTAAAGGCTTGGCCAGGTCCTGCACATGACTATTTAAGGCTGGCACAGGTCATGCACATGGCAGTTTAAAGGGCTTGGCCAGGTCCTGCACATGACTATTTAAGGCTGGCACAGGTCATGCACATGACTATTTAAGGCTGGCACAGGTCATGAACATGACAGTTTAAAGGCTGGCACAGGTCCTGCATATGACAGTTGAAAGATATGTACAGGTCCTTCACATTACAGTTGAAATGCTTGTCCGGGTCCTGCACATAACAGTTTAAGATGTGTACAGGTCATGTAGATGTAGATGTATAAAATATTACATTACATTACATTACATTACATTACATTACATTACATTACATTACATTACATGTTAAAGTCTACTTGACACCGCGAGGGTGTATGAGACTCTGTGCTTTAAACAAAAAGAAAAAGCACCCACAAAGCAAAAAACCCCATTACATCAGGGGTGTGTCGAGGACAAACAAACCAAACTCCCAACCACCGTTTTGGTGGCGTAGGTATTAAACCCCTTAGAGCAGGACCCAGATCTCAACCACTTACAGTGGCGGAGGTAAGAAGCTAACAAATGAGAAGTCACAAGAAGAAGAAAAAAAGGGATGATAAATTACGGTGCCACTAAGCAGTCCAGGGCTTCCTGTCTTGCTCTTCTACAAGTAGAAAGATAGTCGGCTAGGTTGCTCCAAAAAGACTTAGTGCCATTTCCATTCATAAAGGTTCTGAATGTGGAATCGCAGAATTCCACATTCCATACGGTTAAGTTGGTATCCTCATGGACATGCCTATAAATATCTGTAAACAGCTTCTGGTAGCGGAGGCGAATATAATTATACAAAGGGCACTCAAACAAATGCATTTCATCCTCAGGTTTTTGGAACCCACACATTTGACAGTGTCTCATTGAGCGAGGGATGTGTGCACTATCCACCACCCTCATTCTTTCTGTGTTCAGCCAATGGGAACCCATTCTAAACTGTGCTATAGAACGAATCTGATCCTGCTTATGTAAGGCGGATGTAAAGGGAATCAAGCCATTCTCATCATTGCTGTTGGCTGCGAACCATTTTTGGTATCGGAGGCGTTTAAAGCCAACCCTTCTCTCATCAGGGATGTCTCTAACTGCATTGGTGTCACTTGGGTACTTAAACCTCCATGACTCAAAAACTTCAGACATAATACCTTCGACATCGACAGCCTCCAAAATGTTGATGTTTTTACTGGATCCTAGCTTGTGGAGAGCACAACGCAAGTCATGAACCCAGCCAGTGTTGGAGTCAAAAGATTCCTCAAGAGCCATTCTAATGAGATCCTCAGGTTCTTTATGTATGGTCTTGTTCCAGAAGCGCAAAGCTTGTTTAAGCCAAGCAAAACACAACGGGGTTCTACCCAGCTCTTCCATGATAATATTAGATGTAGTAGATTGGCAAACACCCAACATTTGTTTAAGTATACCTCTATGCCATTTCTCACAAGCATGGTCATTTGAGATAAGTGTGTTGTTCAGAATAGAAGGAGCCCACACCTCACAGCCAAAATTCAGGATAGGTTGTACAAGAGAATCAAACAGGTGGGTGAGAATATCAATATTGTATATCTCCATAGTATGGCATCGCCTACGGAGCATGTGGTGTGCCTTTTGGGCCTTAGTGAGCATCCTAGAAAAAGCAGCTTTTGCACGATTGCTTGAGTCACCATCCACAAAGAGGGATCCCAAGTAGATAAAAGATAACTTTGTAGAAAGTTGTGCTCCATCATAGACAAATTTGTACTCAGGATCCATGCGGGCCTCATCACAGAATTGCTTGTTGAAAACGACAATCTCAGTTTTCTTTATATTCACAGCCATCTTAGTAGCCTCACAGAAATCTCTCAGACAGTACAGTACAGGACAGTACAGTAGAGAATATGTAGATGTAGATGTAGATGTAGATGTAGATGTAGATGTAGATGTAGATGTAGATGTAGATGTAGATATAGATGTAGATGTAGATGTAGAAAAAAGAGAATATGTAGATGTAGATGTAGATGTAGATGTAGATGTAGATGTAGATGTAGATGTAGATGTAGATGTAGATGTAGATGTAGATGTAGAAAAAAGAGAATATGTACATGTAGATGTAGAAAAAAGAGAATATGTACATGTACATGTAGATGTAGAAAATATGTACATGTACATGTAGAAAATTTATTCAGCCCCTTCCACTCGGTCGCAGACGTGTTTATCTGCCCTGCACTTCCATTTTTAAGTTTTGTGATTTGGTGAATCCCCAATCCTTGAACAGTTTATCAACTAAGATTGGGCCTTAAGCTGTTACCCATTTTCTCTTTCCAGCTACGAGCAGCACCTTCTTGGCAGCTCCATGAGCCAGCCACTGGGCCAAGCCCCAAGATGTCAATAGTACTGGAACGATGATTCTGTCAGTTTCCAGGTTCACTTTGTTGCTTTAGGTTTGGCTGGGTAGCCGCCTGGAAGCTGCTGCTCGTAGCGAAAATAAATAAATGAACATGAACTTGGTTCCATGGCTTCAGCCAGCAATTTGGCTGCTCGCTGTCTTTGGCAGTACAAAAATTATTTCCAGGAAAATGTAAACGCGAACAAATCACTGTTTCATGTCATCTATTGTTGTTGCCCATCTTCTCATTCCAGGTGTCTGTCCTAGGTCTGATGGTCCTGTCTATAGTGATGGCTCCACTAAACTAACCACTTTAATAACTGACGCACCTGAAGTATTGGCAGACGACCCTTTGTCGAACCGGATTAGGGATCCAGCTTGAGACCACTTCAGGTGGTTGGCCTTTGCCAAGTTACGGGTACTATGGTACTTGGCAATTTGGCTGGCTGGAGTCTGAGGGGTCTGTCTATAGTGATGGCTCAACAAAACTAACCACTTGATCTCGTTTTTAGCGGAGCCCCCCCTTCTGGGGGCCGGGAGCCCCCAGTGTTACCCATTTGTCCGTCCGACCATCCATCCATCTATCCATCTGACCGTGATGAAGCCCGTCAGCCAACGGCCTCGTAACTAACTCGCTTCCGTTGCCACCTGTCACTCCCTCGCGATCACTCTCCGCCAATTTTTAGCGTCGCAGGCGACGCTGCATCGAACTTGTCCCTCTGTGATGACGTCGTGAGGGGGGAAATAAGAGCGAAACCAGGGTTTGTGTAAACCTCTTCGACCCACGTCCACCCGCTTTGACCCACTTCGTTTTTCCTCTTCAATATATCATCATGAATGAAAACACGTGACGACTAACAAATTTTGTAATACCTGTGATTGTATCCAGCAGGGTTGTTCAGGACAGTTTAGTGTGGCTCCCAAGCATGACTGCCCTCTCAGGCCCGGGGGTGGAAAGTTTGACCACATGCCTATCACACTCCACATACCAGATGCTGCCCTTAGGCCTTCTCAAGGTACTATTAGTACACCTGCTGGTGGTAAACCTTCGCCCAAACTGAAATGGAAAGACAACTATGTCCAGATGTATGCACACACAATTAAGCGTGATCCAGATGTTAACCGATTACTTGACAATGCACTCCATAGCTCATCTATGGAAGATTCAGAGAAGGGGATTGCTAGTGCTATTGAACTAGCCATAAGCAAATGCACACCATGTCACAAACCTGTAGCTAAGCGTAAGCACGGGCCCGTGAACGCATGGTATGATGATGAATGCAATCGTGCTAGACAGGCAGCAAGCCAAGCAGAACATCAACATGGCTCTAGCTCTGACTTGGCTGGTTCTATGCACAAGGAGTACAAGAGGATTCTCAGAAGAAAGAAGAGGAAGTGGCTAGAAACACGCATGGAGAACCTTCATACGAATCTTCGGCATAATCCGAAAAGTTTTTGGAAAGACGTGCGTGAGCCTAACAAGGCCACTACGGCAGATATCACAATTCATGATTGGACTGATTATTTTGCAGACCTCTTTGATGTGCAAGTAGGTATTGATCCAAGTCTGGATGCTAGGGACTTTGTCCCTCAAGCTGATGGACCTCAGATAGAGGCCGCACCAACATGGTTATGTCAAGACTTTACCACCCAGGAGGTGTTTTCTGTTCTCCAATCCCTACGGAAAAACTCCTCCCCCGGGGTAGATGGTATCCCTGCAGAATGGTACAGATTTGCTTCCCATGAGGCCAACTCCCGATTTGTACAAGCTATGACTAACCTGTTTAATCTCATCTGGAAGACTTCTTACCCCAGCCAATGGGCTGCAGCTGCCTTGGTACCCGTACCCAAATCCAAAGGCAGTGTGTATGACAAGGACAACTATCGAGGTCTTGCGGTGAGCAACTCCATAGGAAAGATCTTCTTCCTTTGCATGCTACGTAGACTAGATGATTGGTCAGAAGAATTCAACCTCAGAGCCGCTGGCCAATATGGATTTAGAAGTGGTAGGGGTACTGCAGATGCATCATTCATTCTTAACCATATTGTAGATAAATATAGAGAAAAGAAAAAACCACTCTTTGTGGCTTTTGTTGATTTCAAGAAGGCTTATGATTGGGTCAACAGAGACTTGCTATGGGATTGCTTAGCAAGGCTAGGAGTCAAGGACCCCTATCTCAGTATTCTGAAGTCCATGTATAATCATGTTGTTTTCCAAGTTCGCCTACATGGGGACATTGGATCCTCCTTTCCATCCCTTGTAGGAGTTAAACAAGGAGACCCCCTATCCCCACTCCTATTCGGTCTGTTCATTGATAGAATTGAATCGTTCCTCCAATCCAAGCTCCCAAATGTAGGGGCTGAGCTTAGGGGAAAGATTCTGCAACTGTTACTTTATGCTGATGACCTAGCTATAATGGCAGAATCCCCGGCAGATATGCAAGCGATGCTTGACTGCCTGAGAGATTTCTGCGAGGCTACTAAGATGGCTGTGAATATAAAGAAAACTGAGATTGTCGTTTTCAACAAACAATTCTGTGATGAGGCCCGCATGGATCCTGATTACAAATTTGTCTATGATGGAGCACAACTTTCTACAAAGTTATCTTTTATCTACTTGGGATCCCTCTTTGTGGATGGTGACTCAAGCAATCGTGCAAAAGCTGCTTTTTCTAGGATGCTCACTAAGGCCCAAAAGGCACACCACATGCTTCGTAGGCGATGCCATACTATGGAGATATACAATATTGATATTCTCACCCACCTGTTTGATTCTCTTGTACAACCTATCCTGAATTTTGGCTGTGAGGTGTGGGCTCCTTCTATTCTGAACAACACACTTATCTCAAATGACCATGCTTGTGAGAAATGGCATAGAGGTATACTTAAACAAATGTTGGGTGTTTGCCAATCTACTACATCTAATATTATCATGGAAGAGCTGGGTAGAACCCCGTTGTGTTTTGCTTGGCTTAAACAAGCTTTGCGCTTCTGGAACAAGACCATACATAAAGAACCTGAGGATCTCATTAGAATGGCTCTTGAGGAATCTTTTGACTCCAACACTGGCTGGGTTCATGACTTGCGTTGTGCTCTCCACAAGCTAGGATCCAGTAAAAACATCAACATTTTGGAGGCTGTCGATGTCGAAGGTATTATGTCTGAAGTTTTTGAGTCATGGAGGTTTAAGTACCCAAGTGACACCAATGCAGTTAGAGACATCCCTGATGAGAGAAGGGTTGGCTTTAAACGCCTCCGATACCAAAAATGGTTCGCAGCCAACAGCAATGATGAGAATGGCTTGATTCCCTTTACATCCGCCTTACATAAGCAGGATCAGATTCGTTCTATAGCACAGTTTAGAATGGGTTCCCATTGGCTGAACACAGAAAGAATGAGGGTGGTGGATAGAGCACACATCCCTCGCTCAATGAGACACTGTCAAATGTGTGGGTTCCAAAAAACTGAGGATGAAATGCATATGTTTGAGTGCCCTTTTTATAATGATATTCGCCTCCGCTACCAGAATCTGTTTACAGATATTTATAGGCATGTCCATGAGGATACCAACTTAACCGTATGGAATGTGGAATTCTGCGATTCCACATTCAGAACCTTTATGAATGGAAATGGCACTAAGTCTTTTTGGAGCAACCTAGCCGACTATCTTTCTACTTGTAGAAGAGCAAGACAGGAAGCCCTGGACTGCTTAGTGGCACCGTAATTTATTATCCCTTTTTTTTCTTCTTGAGACTTCTCATTTGTTAGCTTCTTACCTCCGCCACTGTAAGTGGTTGAGATCTGGGTCCTGCTCTAAGGGGTTTAATACCTACGCCACCAAAACGGTGGTTGGGAGTTTGGTTTGTTTGTCCTCGACACACCCCTGATGTAATGGGGTTTTTTGCTTTGTGGGTGCTTTTTCTTTTTGTTTAAAGCACAGAGTCTCATACACCCTCGCGGTGTCAAGTAGACTTTAACATGTAATGTAATGTAATGTAAAGGACGCTGCATCATGCGTCGCAGACGCAACGTTTGAGGGTCCGTTGCGTCGCTATGGATTGGTTGAGGGTCCGTTGCTTCTCAGGACGTAGGCTATACAATTGGTTGCGTCTAGGGACGCAGAGGTGGGGGTCCTCCTGAACAATGTTATGAGGTATTAAGATATTATTACAAGTGGACGACTAGTCAAGTAGTTTCTTTCGTGTGTAGCAGAACCTAGGTTAGGTTCTGCGCTCCGGCTATGCCGGGTGGCACCCCGGCCCCAGGACCTGGCAGGAAGCCATCCTTGCCGGCCGGGCGGTCCAGGCAGTCGTGTATGATACGGCTGTATATCGTATCATAACAAACAACCCTGGTGTCCAGTCTAAATTGCTCTTGTCAGGCATTTGCTTACTTGCCACAATGCATCGCTGGTCAATTAATAATTGTGATTCCAGCGCATTTCATGGTTTGATTGTCCTGGTGAGCTTGACCTTGGTTGCATGGCTTCAGCCGACAATTTATCCTCAGGAAGCAATTTATCATGAGGACTCGAACTTGAACTGGGTTACATAGCTACAGCTAGCAATTTGGCTGCTCGCCCTCCTCAGCAGTAAATAAAATACATATAATATAGTGATATAATTTATCATGGGGAAGCTAGAGCCTTTTCAATCGGTTCAGGGCTTAGCGCTTTTGGTTTAGGGTTCAAGGTCTAGGTGAATTTAGGGTTAACTTAACTAGGAGCTAACTTCCCCACTACAATTTGGTTGCTTTACACTTACAAGAGGCTTCCATTAATACCACGCCCCTCCAGGTTTTTTAAATCTTTTTTTTGCTTTACACATTGCTGTCATCAATTCCATGTGTTTATAATCGTTCTAGTAATTACTACATTAACGTACCATATGTCATACATTAGGTATACGGTATATGGATTGCCCATCAAATATAACTGCGTGTGAATAGAGCAGTATAATCGATGTGGGTGTTAATATCAACATTTCATTTCTGGGGAGCTTCGAGGGACTGCAAATTTGGTTACCTCTAAGGATGTGGACG
Organism: Chlamydomonas sp. ICE-L; assembly: GCA_013435795.1. Lineage (NCBI taxonomy): Eukaryota > Viridiplantae > Chlorophyta > Chlorophyceae > Chlamydomonadales > Chlamydomonadaceae > Chlamydomonas > Chlamydomonas sp. ICE-L. Next base: position 30,781,908 of record JACBWV010000626.1, read on the forward strand.
AGGATGATGACCCCATGGCCCACTCAAGTGGTGCTCAACCTGGAGGATACAAAAAAATTGGTCGGTTACTCGGCTAGGTGATTGGCTGTAATACCGGTAGGGTGAGCTTAGGATTCGTATTGGCCGAGAATGTGATTGAGATAGGCCAAGCATGTTACTTAGATAGACTAGGGCATATTAGGGACCTGGGGGCCATAACCCCCAGGCCCTATCTCTTCTGTAACATCGATGGAGATGATGGCGCTTCGTCCGTGTGCTCACAACCGCTGATTGAATTATATGATTTGCTTTTCCTTGATTCACATGTGGTGCATGGTAATGGGAGCAGCACCAGTAAATATGTATTTTCAAGCTATACCAACTGCTCTCTACTTCGACCTTCTAATTATTCTTGCGGGATGAGATAGAGGCCTCCAAGTGGTTCTAGAGCCGGGGAGTGGGTGGGCGGTAAACTCAGCCAACTTTGGGGGAAAAGGGCATTGGGTCTTCGGATTTTATTTCTGCCCCCCTCCCCCTCCTCATGTCTAAATTTCCTGACCAATTTTGTTTTACTGCCGTGAGAGGGCGAGCAGCCAATCAGCTGGCTGGAGCCACGTAACCAAGTCCAAGTTCTTAATGTACCACGGATAGGACTTTCAGACTCGTTGACAGGCTCCCATCTGAGCTCAGATAAAAAAACATAATTTAATTTCATCGTTTCGAATGACTGTCTGGACATGAAATACCTACGGTTCTCTCTCTCTACCAGTACCGGTATACCACCAGCACACAAAAAGTCGGCTGGCAGCCAAATTGATGGCTGCAGCTACGTAACCAAAATCAAGTGTACCGTAGTAAGACAATAAATATGACAAGGACAAGTTTTTAAACTGTACAATCCGCTGAGTTGGCCTGCTGGTTTCCGTTTAGGATTGGTCTAAACTTGGCATTGCCGGACAGTGCGCAGCTCAGAGTCAGCTGAAAAACCATGTAACAATCCTATAAATTGGAACGAAAAGAGGATAAGTTATAACAGCCATCACTATCAATATTCAGGCCATTTACCGACTTCGGCAGAACTCGTTACAGACCATTAACTGAGTTCACACTGTAAAACGTCTGTAACAAGGTCTGTAAATGACAGAGAGGACTCGTGCCTGTGTACATGTCTGTAACAAGTCCGTACGTCCTTCGGTACAGAGCTTTCACCAAAGTGGCTGGCAACCAGGTATGTAAATGGACTGTTAACAGTTAACCTCCTGAGCACTTAGACAACAGAGACTAGTCCTTAACATTCTTTAAGGTTCTCTTACTGCGTAGAAGTATAGGTCGAAGAGCAAGAAAACCTTGTTTCCATTCCCCATCATTCCCTAAGCTTCCCTGCGTCCATGGTCAGAGCTCTTGTAGCTGTCGGCTGTCGATCTCGAATTCTAATCTTGCTGTCACATGCTCGCAGCCCCTGAAAAATTGATGTATTTGTGTGTATATGTGTGGTGGGGGTCCCTGAGGCAGCCACTCTATCTTTATAGACACCACTCTGTTCCTTGTTCTGATAGGTGTGTGTGAGTGTAGGAGAGTGTAGGAGTGTGTGTGTGTGTGTGTGTGTGCGGGGGGGGGGGGGGGGGGGGGGGGGGGGGGGGGGGGGGGGGGCGGGTCGAAAAATTGTCCAGGGAACAGCGTAGTTGTCAGGGCCCTTAGTAGTTGCCGTAGTTATCAAGATCTACCTACGTGGCCAGCCAGGAAACCAAGGATTTCTAATCTATCCTTGCCGGGATTTAAAGGCAGCATCGATCTCTGGACTCGGTTAGCAGATTTAGTTCTTTTTGAGTAGATAAATGACTTGTAACAAGCAGATAGCCTGCAAATTCACTTACGGCAGTTTGAACTCCCAATCTGCATGTAGAACTGAGCGCGTCACAACTGAGCTATTGCCTGACCTACTGCCTGAGCTAGGAGCCTATTCACGGCCACCCGTGCCAGCTGCAGGGGAGAGAGGAGGACAGCTTTGACCAACGGCCCCCCCTGTGACCTTGCCCCACGTGCGGCAAGGTCCCTGCCAATCAATTAGCGAGGATGGAAGACGAAAAAGTCGGCAAGCTAGCCTTATCCACTTGGCCTCAAGAAGCCCCATTGCTTTAGGTGCGTATTACTCACTATTGGTGTGGCAGACTCCTAAGTCATCTTTCCAGCCACCAGAGCCAGCTAATGCATGAGTGTCTGCCTGTGCGACATGAGCCAGCTAATGCATGTGCATGTGCAGCCATCAGAGCCAGCTAAGGCAAGAGCATGTGCATGCATCATGAGCCAGCTAAATGTGCAGCCATCAGATCCAGCTGATGCATGAGTATGTGCATGCATGAGCCAGCTAATGCATGAGTGTCTGCCTGTGCCACACACTTGTCAGTGTGACACCTATGCCTTCTTTGCGGCAAGCAGCCAAATTGCTGGCTGGAGCCAAGCCTATGCCTTCTTTACACCAGTTATCAGGCCAAACACCATACGCTCCAGAATGTGTCTGTCACACACAGACACACAGACTCCTATGCCTTCTTTGCGGCAAGCAGCCAAATTGCTGGCTGGAGCAAAGTCAGGCCAGTGCCAAGTCTTTGCCTTCTTTACTCAAGTCATCAGGCCATACTCATTAGTGTGTGGGATCCTGACACTGGCTGGGGCCTTGTGACCAAGTTTAAGTCTACGCCTTCTTTACTCCAGCCATCAGGCTATACTTCATGAGTCCTGTATCGAATGCTACGTGCTTACGCTCCAGTGTGACAATCTCCGCCTTGTGACCAAGTTCAAGTCTATGCCTTCTTTACTCCAGCCATCAGGCCATACTCCATGAGTCCTGTATCAAATGCTACGTGCATACGCTCCAGTGTGACAATCTCCCTAATGGTCTTGTACCATATGTGGGGCTTGGACACCACGATCCAGGGGTCCCACACACCAACCCAGATTGAGTGGCGCCAGCTGTCGATGGTTTGTGGGGTCCAGTCCTCAGACTTCGTGCTAGCCATCTTGCCGGTGCCCTGGAAGAAGAAGGGTAGGAAGAATTCATACATGGCTTATATTTTATGTTTAATTTCTGTACAGAGGTCCCTAACAGAAAACCAGATGGAGCGGCGCCAGCTGTCATTGCTTGGAGGGGTCCTATTCTCGGACTTTGTTCTAGCCATCCCCAATGGAAATGAAATCAGGATGTGCCCACTCATCATCTCTAGATATGCGGCTAATCTGAAAGCTAACACTCCCTCATTACATCGTCATAGACAGGACTCAGCAATTCACATTTCACCTTGTGCACGCAACCTCTACTTCACACCCGCACCAGCAAACACCCTGACCATCATACTTACCTCCATGAGGCGAAATAACTCACGGATGGAAATGAAATAAGGATGTGCCCACTCATCGTACAAGAAGTGTAGATCTGACTTGTCCTTCTATATGCAGCACCCACCCTCACCCACCCACACACCCTCAGCCACACACTTACCTCCATGGGGCAAATGAACTCTTGGATGGAAATGAAATACGGGTATACCCACTCATCGTACAAGAACTGGAGATCTGACTTGTCCTTTTCTGTGAAGCACCCACCCTCACCCACCCACACCCACACACTTACCTCCATGAGGCGAATGAACTCTTGGATGGAAATGAAATACGGGTGTGCCCATTCATCATACAAGAACTGTAGATCTGACTTGTCCTTTTCTGTGAAGCACCCACCCTCACCCACACACCCACCCTCACCCACACACTTGCCTCCATGAGGCGAATGAACTCTTGGATGGAAATGAAATACGGGTGTGCCCACTCATCATACAAGAACTGAAGATCTGACTTGTCCTTCTCTGTGAATGGCTTTTCCTTTGTCTCTTCTCGCTGGCACCAGCATGCAATCACGATGTGGCCACCAGGCTTCAACACTCGAATCATCTCTTCCACATACCTGCAACAGGCACAGTGCGGTGGGATGAGTGCGTGGAGGGAGCGTAGGGGTGTAGGGTATTCACAGGCACCAGCATGCAATCACGATGTGGCTGCCAGGCTTCAACATACGAATCATCTCTTCCACATACCTGCAACAGGCACAGTGCGGTGAGATGAGTGCGTGGAGGGAGCGTAGGGGTTAAGGGTTTAGGGTATTCACAGGCACCAGCATGCAATCACGATGTGGCTGCCAGGCTTCAACATACGGATCATCTCTTCCACATACCTGCAGTGCGGTGGGATGAGTGCGTGGAGGGAGCGTAGGAGTTAGGGTTAAGGGTTTACACTGGCTCTTGCATGCAATCACTGTGTGGCCACCAGGCTTCAACACTTGGATCATCTCTTCCACATACCAGCAACAGGCGTAGTGCAGTGGGATGAGTGCGAGGAGGGAGCGTAGGGGTCTGGGTTGAGGGTTAACGCAGGAACTTGAATGATCAACTCCTTACTATGATCAACTTCATTCTTCTTGGCTGGCATGTACAGCCCTGAACTACTCCCTACCCTGAGCAACTCACAGCCTCGCAGCCCTGAACAACTTACTTTTTCTTGTCAGGCATATGCTCCCCAGACTCGCATGCCCACACGAGGTCGAAAGTGTTGTCAGGGAAGTCCATTTTCAAAGCATCCATGACCTGGTGATTGTGGTGGTGGTGTGATCGGTGTGATGTGATGTTGGTGTTGGTGTGGTGATTGTGATATGATGGTGGTGTGATTGACGATTTTTCAGTGATATTATCGGTGATTTGATGGTAATTGGTGATTTTACGATGATGTGATCAGTGATTTGATGGTGTTGTGCTGGTGATTGGTGAATTTACGGTGATATGATTGTGATTTGATGGTGTTGTGATGGTGATTTGATGGTGTTACAATGGTATTGTGATGGTGTTGTGATGGTGATAGTCATTTGCTGGTGATGTGATGGTGCTGTTGATGTGATGGTGACTGTGAGGAGATTGGATCAAGTAAAGTTTGATAATAATGCTTAGGCTTGAATTTTTCATGCTACTGCCCAAGACAGGGAAAACAAGCGGGCAGCCTTAAAGGCTGGAACCATGTGACCAAGTCCAATCGCACAGCATCCAAGATCTGGTGCTGGTGAGGTGCTGGTGATTTGATGGTGTTGGTGATTTGATGGTGGTGTGATGGTGTTCGTGGTTTGATGTCATTATCACGGCATCTATGACCTGGTGCAGGTGAAGTGCTGGTGATTTGATGGTGTTGGTGATTTGATGGTGGTGTGATGGTGTTCGTGGTTTGATGTCATTATCACGGCATCTATGACCTGGTGCAGGTGAAGTGCTGGTGATTTGATGGTGTTGGTGATTTGATGGTGGTGTGATGGTGTTCGTGGTTTGATGTCATTATCACGGCATCTATGACCTGGTGCAGGTGAAGTGCTGGTGATTTGATGGTGTTGGTGATTTTATGGTGGTGTGATGGTGTTCGTGGTTTGATGTCATAATCCCGGCATCCATTACCTGGTGGCAAGAGGCGATGACACTAACCATCCAGCAATCAATCCTTTCCAAATTAAAATAACATACAAATGAAATTGCCCCCCCCCCTTCCCCCCCACCCACACACACATCCCTCCATAATCTTTATGGAAACTGGCACCACCCCCAATTTAATTAGGGGGGGAACAACAGTGGGCCTTTTTTGGGTCGGGTTTGGTGCCCTCCTCTGTCTCCAACCTGCATTCACACCCATCCCGCCCTTTATCCACCTCCCTGACCCACACCCATCCCGCCCCCCTACCCACCTCCCTGACCCACACCCATCCCACCTCCCTGACCCACACCCATCCCACCTCCCTGACCCACACCCATCCCGCCCCCTACCCACCTCCCTGACCCACACCCATCCCGCCCCCTACCCACCTCCCTGACCCACACCCATCCCACCCCCTACCCTTCTCTCTCACCCACACCCACTCTCATACCTCCCCCTACCCTTCTCTCTCACCCACACCCACACTCATCCCACCCCCTACCCTTCTCTCTCACCCACACCCACACTCATCCCGCCCCATATAATGATCACGTGGAAGCAACGAAATTGTTGAGGCCTCCGTCCTTTGTCAGCTGTCTTCATCCACCCTCCTAATCTCTCACCCACACCCATTCCGCCCCCTACCCTCCTCTCTCACCCACACCCACACTCATGCCGCCCCCTACCCTCCTCTCTACCCCACACCCACACTCCTGCCGCCCCCTACCCTCCTCTCTCACCCACACCTACACTCATCCCACCCCCTATAATGGTCACCTGGAAGCTAACATTGTTGAGGCCACGGTCCTTTGCCAGCTGTGTTCCCCTCTCCACTTGCTTGGGGGACAACGTGATGCCTACAGGATAGCGTGTGGTGTCGGTGGTTGGTGGTGGATGGAAGTTGGGGTCGGTGGGTGGATGTGTGTGGTGGGTGGGTGGGTGGGTGGGGAGTTGGGTGGTGGGTGGGTGGTGTTGGTGGTGGGTGGGTGGTGGTTGTGGGGGGGAGTTGTGTGGGAAGCGGGGCGCATATGCACTTAGTCACTTTCCTCCCCACTTGTTCGGGGGACGATGTGATGCCTACAGGGGAGCGGGTGGTGTTGGTTGTAGGCAATCCCTACAGTTTTTCAGGTTTGTCTAGGTCTAGTGGTCCAATTTCAGAGTTGAATATGTCACATTATGTATTTTTCGGAACTGTCTGGGTCTTCAACAGCAGTTTTTCAGATTTGTTGAAGTCTAGTGGTACAGTGTCAGAGTTGACTTGTGCACATTACGTAGTTTTTCAGATTTGGTTGGGTCTTCAACTGCAGTTATCAGATTTATCTAAGTCTAGTGGTACAGTGTTAAAGTTGACTGCCACATTGTGTATTTTTGGCAGAGCCCCCCCCTCTGGGGGACAGGAGCCCCCAGTGTTACCCATTTGTTCGTTCGTGCATCCATCCATCCATCCATCTGTCTGACCGCGATGAAGCCTGACATGTCAGCCAACAGTCTCGTAACTAACTCGCTTCCATTGCCACCTGTCGCTCCCTCGCAATCACTCTCCGCTATTTTTTAGCGTCGCAGGCGACGCTGCATAGAACGTGTTTCAGATGTGTGTAGGTCTTCTTCAACTGCAGTTTTCAGATTTGGCTCCATCTAGTGGTAAAGTATCAGAGCTGACTAGTCACATTATGTATTTCTTCAGATTTGTCTAGGTCATCCGCTGCAGTTCATCAGACTTGTCTGGGTCTTTGAATGCAGTTATTCAGATTTGTCTAGGTCATCCACTGCAGTTCATCAGACTTGTCTGGGTCTTTGACTGCAGTTATTCAGATTTGTCTGGGTCTTCAACTGCAGTTTTTCAGATTTATCTAAGTTTAGTTTTGAAGTGTCAGAGTTGACTATTGCACATCATGTAGGTTTTCAGATTTGTCTGGGTCTTCAACTGCAGTTATTCAGAATTGTCGAAGTCTAGTGGCAAAGTGTCTGAACCGATAAGTAACATTGTTTGTTTCCAATTTTGTCTGGGTCTTCAAACGCAATTATTCAGATCCAATTAGGTCCTTTGGTGTGCTTTTCAGATTTGTCTAGGCCTAGTGGTCCAGTTTCAGAGTTGACTGTCACATAATGCATTTTTAGATTTGTCTGAGTCTTCAACTGCAGCTTTTCAGATTTGTCTTAGTCTAGTCCAGTCTAGTGGTACAATTTCAGAGTAGACTATGTCACATGAAGTTTTGTTTCAGATTCTTTATTTTTCAAGTTTTTCGCCTTTGTCTGGGTCCTCTCGTGCACTTCTTCAGATTTGCCACCGTGAGGTGTGTGACTATCATATCTAACACCTCTACCACACTAGCTGTACTGCACGTGCTTTGCCATGTTGCCTAGCTATATAAATAAATACATAAATAAAAAAATAAATAGGTTACCTTACTACGAGGCATGATGTTAGTGGGGCTAACTCATTTGCTTGCACTGGGGGCAACCACCAACGTTGCTGTGCTCTCTATTCACTGCATGCTAGAGGGAGGGTGAATATCCTGGTGCACTTGTGCACATGCATGCATGTATGTGGAATTGTCTGCCTGTCCTGAAGGATAAGTCAATCTGATCGAGGTGGGGTGAATATCCTGGTGGGATTGCCTGCCTGTCCTGAAGGATAAGTCAATCTGATCGAGGTGGGATGAATATCCTGGTGCACTTGTGCGCATGCATGCATGCATGTATGTGGGATTGTCTGCCTGTCCTGAAGGATAAGTCAATCTGATCGAGGTGGGGTGAATATCCTGGTGCACTTGTGCACATGCATGCATGTATGCGGGATAGTCTGCCTGTCCTGAAGGATAAGTCAATCTGATCGAGGTGGGGTGAATATCCTGGTGCACTTGTGCGCATGCATGCATGTATGTGGGATTGCCTGCCTGTCCTGAAGGATAAGTCAATCTGATCGAGGTGGGATAAATATCCTGGTGCACTTGTGCGCATGCATGCATGTATGTAGGATTGTCTGCCTGTCCTGAAGGATAAGTCAATCTGTTCGAGGTGGGGTGAATATCCTGGTGCACTTGTGCGCATGCATGCGGGTATGTGGGATTGTCTGCCTGTCCTGAAGGATAAGTCAATCTGATCGAGGTGGGATGAATATCCTGGTGCACTTGTGCGCATGCATGCAAGTATGTGTGATAGTCTGCCTGTCCTAAAGGATAAGTCAATCTGATCGAGGTGGGATGAATATCCTGGTGCACTTCTGCGCATGCAAAACTATGAGTTTTGCTTATGCAGACCGCTACTGAGCTTGAGCACCGACTACCGCGCATAATCTGAAACTGAAATACGCTCGTATATGTATGTCAGAAGTCTTCTCGTGAAAAACACAGCTTCTATCTTTCCAAGCTTTGGTGGTTGGGCCCAGTGCAAGCGAGCAGGCTGGCCCCCTCAGACTCACGCTCGTTGTATGGCTTATTATTTATTAAAATCCAAGCTCACCTTTAACCTCGGCACTGGGGTTCTTGGAAGCAATGTGCCTGCTGGATCCACCAAACCCACAGCCTACATCTAGAACCTTTGCAGGGTTAGTGGAGTCACTGAATTTGAGCATATCATCAACAAAATCTAGCTTTGCAAGCTTGAAGTCCTTCTTCTTGTAGCCCTTAGCCCGCTCCTCTTCGTTGTAGACTCCCAAGTGAATGTGGTCCCCCCAGTAGTATTCAAGCACACCCTCGTCAGTCCATGCATCGTACTCCTACGAGGGTGCGAGTGGGTAGGGGAGTGTGGGTGTGGGTAGGGGAGTGTGGGCAAGAGGAGGGTAGGGGGCGGGATGAGTGTGGGGGGGGGCGAGGGAGGAGGGTAGGGGGCAGGATGGGTGTGTGTGTGGGCGAGGGAGGAGGGGAGGGGGCAGGATGGGTATTTGTGTGGGCGAGGGAGGAGGGGAGGGGGCAGGATGTGTGTGTGCGTGGGCGAGGGAGGAGGGGAGGGGGCAGGATAGGTGTGTGTGTGGGCAAGGGAGGAGGGGAGGGGTCAGGATGGGTGTGAGTCTAGCATGAAGCCCAATGATGAGATAAAGCAAATGATGAGACCCAACATGAGGCCTCGCATGCGGAGCTACATGCCAACCATTTAAACCGATATGACAGCAATATGATATCGTGCCATCATATGATGCCGAAGTCTGACTAGGCCAAAGTTATCATCTATATATGATCGCATATGATGCAATTTGTATTTGTATGATTTCCTGTGATATCAAACTCATCTTTGGTCTACATCATATGGTCCCTAGATATGAGGTGATCCACAAGACTCAACCTGAGATCTACCATGAGGCCCAACATGAGTGCAGGAACAAGCTGCTGCTTACATGACCTGCATGGTGCGCCATGCTGCGCAATTTCCCCACCCCATCCTCATGACATACAAGGAAATGGTCTACCAACATGTAGAAGCTGTTGCCTTACCTCTCCAACATTGCCATCGTACTTCCTACTGCCCTGGTCAAAAGCAGCCTTCACCGCTAGGCCGGCCAGACCCACACCAGCAGCGATGGCCAGGGGGTTGGTGGCGATTGATGACAGGCTGGAGGATGGGGCAGGGGGGGCAGCTGCCTCTGCCAGCTCATGCACCTGCCTAGCCTTGGAAGAGGTGACGCGGGAATCCTTGACGGTCAAGGAGGGCTCGGGGGAGGGGGAGGCGCGAACGGCCACACGGGAGCCCCTGGCGGGAAGAGCCGAGGATGCATGCTTGGCTGGCAAGGTAGAACCTTGCAATCCTTTCTGGACGAACATCGGTTAGCGCGGGGTGAGCAGACCACAGAGTGTGGTTAGTGTGGGGAGGGAGTTCGACCTAGGGAAGGAGTTGGATCGTGGCTCTCGTTAATGCGGTAGTGCTAAGCGGAACCAACGTGCCTCAGGCGCGTTATAGGACGCGGGGAGAGGATGCTGCAAGCGGATGCGTATTCGGTTGTATTGATCAGATCGGGAGGGGCAGCAACAACTTGCGCACTTTGCATGCAACAGATATGTTGGAGCTGTAAGGGATGGATATATTTGATGGATGGGTTGATGTAGATCAGTATATGGACTGCTTGCTATTAATGGCACACTGGTGCTGGCTGAACAAATGTGTTCGAAGCCCACAGGGATGATGTGGTCAATTCGATGGGTCGGCAGCGCGTGTGGATATGATGATGCGAGTGATGCTCCCCATGGGCCCTGAAATAGGGGGGCCGCTGGACAATGGTAGTCCTCACAACCTGGACCAGGTATCTTCACAGCAGACGGTTAGATCCAGATCCAGGCACTGCTCTGTCCACTCAACCAGCTCATCGTGCGTGTCCAGGCCGCTCGAACCTTTGCTGTATCTAAGCGTTGCAAAGAAGGCTACTCATCACGCGATTGTGATTCTCGGCAAGAAACAGATTGGCAAGTCTGAGTCAGACTGGGGACTCGACATCATTTTTGCCCGGCTATCTATTCCCATGTGAAAATCAGCACTACACATGGCGGTACATCTGCATCCTAGGTTCAGTTCAGGATACCATGTAGGATTCTCGCCAGTGTGTTCTAGTGAGTTTCTTCTGTCCATCGCAAGGCCTCTCTAGGCAAATGGAGGAAGTTGCACATAGTATCGTTGCGCATAGCCACAATGCATCCGATCTCGTGCTACTAAACTCACAACTTCGCCAGAAGCTTACGCATATTGGGACAGTGCACAATGCCGGCCAGTCTGCAGCAGCTATGTTGCAGAGATTGGATCAAGTCCAGCACTCCTTGGGGGTCCTCTACATGCTGTACGTGAAATAGATCGCCAGGTCGATGCTTCGTCCGAAAAATAGCTCAAATCAAAATTTCGGTTCTTCCTCTCAGGGAAGTTCAACTGAGAGCTGGATTGAATGCCAATGCTGAAGCTGCGTTTATTGACTACGTTTCCCAGTATCTCCAAGTGGCATTGAAGGATCAAATAGTTCTGGCTCCAGATCTGTGTAAGTCTTTTTATAGGATGCTAACCCAGAGCTGGCATGCTATTCGGTGTTGCAATGAGCTTCAATTGACAGTATTTTGAGGGCCTGTATACACACTAGGCATCTTCTTGTCTGTCTTAACCGATCACCTAGTGTGTCTGTACCCTCCAGCTTGTATATCTTCACCCATCTCCATGTCTATCTTTACCCAATATTTTACCAGACTTCACCCATCCCTTTGTATGTTTTCACTCATCCCCTTCTATGTCTTTACCTATCACCTTAATTGTCTGTACCCGTCTCCTTGTTTGTCTGTACCCACCACACTGTCTGTCTTCAAACATCCTCTTGTAGGTCTTTACCCACTACCTTATTTGTCTCCACCCATCACCTAAATCCCATCTGCACCATTCAGTTGTTAACCTCTGCCGGAAATACAAGGAAAGAGTGATTCAATCAGGCTGTCCCAGGAAAGGCATCCTACCATTGCTGTCAGCAATCCGCACCCTGCAGCCTTCTGTTGACTGTGCTACCCCCATTCACACAGATGTCTTGCAACTGTAAGTGATTATATCTTGGTCATGTGCCATATCTTAATCTTTGCATTTTACGCCCCACCCTATTATTGTGATTTGGGCTCATCATCATCACCACCAACATCATTATCATCACCACCAAAATCATTATCATCCCCATCATCATCATCATCATCACCACCGACAACAACAAAAGCAGCGACATCACCAGTAACAACATCATAGTCAAATCATTATCATTATCACCGTCACGACCAGCATAATCATCACCACCACCATCATGATTATTATCACCACCTCCAACATCATAACCAACAACAACAACATCATCATGATGATCATCACCACCACCAACATCATAAACACCACCGTCATCATCAACATCATCATCATCATTACAGAAGTTGTAACATGCCCTACTTCCTGCTGCATCAGGTGCCTGCTCTCGAAGTGCTACAACGCCGCAACTCCATTGCTGGACGAGGACATTCTCACAGTGGAGCCTGCCAAGACTTGCATGACCCCCACGGACCTCTTCCTGTACTGCTACTATGGTGGCATGGTGTGCATCGGTGCGTGCATGCAATGCATTAGTATATGCGATGATATACATTTGCATCAGTATATGCGATGATATACATTTGCATCAGTATATGCGATGATATACATTTGCATCAGTATTTGCGATGATATACATTTGCATCAGTATATGCGATGATATACATTTGCATCAGTATATGCGATGATATACATTTGCATCAGTTTATGCGATGATATACATTTGTACCAGTATAGGTGATCATATGCATTTGCATCAGTATATGTGTGCACGTACATTTGTGTAAGTACATGTGATCATATACATTTGTATCAGTATATGCGTGCACATACACTTGTGTAAGTATATGTGATCATATACATTTGTATCAGTATATGTGATCCTATACAATGGAATCAGTATATGCGTGCACGTTCATTTGTATCAGGATATGTGTGCCTGTACATATGTTGCATTACAGTTGTCCATGTACATTTGTATCAGTACGTACGTTCAGTGCAGGGTTAGCCAAGTAGGCTTAAAGGTGTTGCCTAACCTCCAACGCTATATACATATATATGTATGTCGTGATGTTCATAAGTCTTCTTGACTCCATCAAGTTGCGGGCACATTTGGAGTCCAGTGGGACACCAGGAAAATGCCATATCATCACCATCATTACCACCATCATCACCATCACCAACATCATCATCATCATCACCATCATCATCATCACCATCACAACCACCATCATCATCACCATCATCACTTGATGAAATGCTCCCCACTCACACTGGGCCTCAGCTGCCCCAACCGACAACAACCAACACCAACTGACACCAACCATCAGCAGCAGTAGCAGCACCAACCTTGAAAGCCACATCTCGTCGAAAACTGCCCTGCTCAAGAAAGTAGACAGTTGGATGATGTCTACCTCTTAGCATGCGCTTTCACCATAATTAAAGTTGTTTTTTCTCGACGAGGTCGAAATCCCCCCGATCGGCATTGCCCAGGTGCCTTTAGCTAAACTAGGCAAACACATGGGAACTGTCACGCCTTGCAACGGGGCTTAGCACTCTAGGGGGCAACTCCCCAGTGTTTTTCTTTGCAGCTATAAGCAGCAGTTTCTAGGCAGCTCCCCTGACTGGCTATTCAGCCAAAGCTGGCGCAACCTAGTGTGTCTGGAAGCTGACAGAATTCACTGTCCAGAACTGTCTTAATTCACTTTCCAGAACTGTCAAAATCTCCGGGGTTAGCCTAGTGGCTGGCTCAGGGAGCTGCCTAGAAGCTGCTGCTTGTAGCTGAAAAGAAAAAACTATGCAACTCCCTGTAGCCCAAATGGCTACCCCTGGCCTGTAACATACACACTTATTGATATATTTACCTGTTGACATATGTTTGAAGTATTCCAGTTTAAAGGTCCGAGTGTGGCCAGGGCCACTCCTACATTTGCTGGCTGAAATGACTACCCCTGGACAGTATCATACACACTCATTGATATATTTACCTGTCGAAATATGTTTGAAGTAGTCCAGTGTAAAAGTCTGAGTGTGGCCAGGGCCACTCATTGGTTGGCTGAAATGGGCACCCCTGGCCTATAACATACACACTCATTGATATATTTACCTGTTAACATGTTTTTAAAGTATTCCAGTTTTGAAGTCCGAGTGTGGCCAGGGCCACTCCTACATTTGCTGGCCCTGCCATTACTAAAAGTCGTTTCTCAGTTCACAATGTGGTTTACCTGGTAGCTTCATGGGTTTGGGCCAGAGACAGAGTCCTCCTCCAGGGACAGAGTCCTGGTAGCTTTAGCAGGGCAGCCCCGGGATAAGCTTGGGGGCAGGGTACTACAAAGCGTGCGCTGCAGCGCGATTGCGCGCACGCTTTTTGAGCCCCACTGCGCGTTTCGTGCAGTTTTTCAACCCCCTCAGGGCGCAGCTCGCAGTTTTTGCGCTTTTCGCACTATATAGCGCTGACCAATTTGACAAAATGTAGTACCCTGCTTGGGAGTTTGGGGGTCTCAGGTAGCGAACATGTCGGTCAAACGGGGTCTCAGGTAGCGATCGGGAAGAGTAGTGGAAATCAAATCTCTGCTAAAAGTGTTAGTGTGGTGTGTCTATGGACATGGATTATTGCCAGTCGAAGTTGAGTATGTGTCGAAGTTGTGTAGTGTGGTAGACCAAGTGTGCTAGCTAATAGCATGAAAGCAATTATATATTATATGTAAGCAATTAGCTTAGATAGTAATATTTGCCGCCTCTGCCGATAAATATGTGTACCTTTATCATGGGCACCTGGCTATATAAAGGAAAGAAGGGCATCTAGCTTGATGTACTCGCAGCCTGTATGGTCCAGCAATTGTGCGATCAGTAAAATAGGGGCGGCTACGTGTTTGTGCATTCTTCTCACTGCGGGTTGTTCATAAGTCCCCCCTTGACTGCAGCAAGCCGGGTGCACAGTTGGAGTCCAGTAGGGCACCAGGAATAATGACATCAGCATCACCACCATCAGCAGCAGCATCGCCACCATCAGCAGCAGCACCACCAGTATCACCATCAGCAGCAGCACCAGCAGCACCACCACCATCAGCAGCAGCACCAGCAGCACCACTACCACCACCACCACCAGCACCACCGTCAGCAGCAGCAGCAGCACTTGATGGCGGCTAAGTGTTTGTATGCATTCTTCCTCACTGCAGGTCGCAAGCAGTACGCCAGAGCTCTTGATTTGCTCCTCCAAGCCCTGACAGCTCCGTCCATGACTGGCAACGCCATTGTAGTGGCTGCATATAAGAAGTATGTGCTTACCAGCCTTATACACTCAGGCAAGTCCTTTCACCATCACCATCACCACCACCATCTCCACTTCTATCACCACCACCATCACCACCACCATCACCATATAATAAGTATGTGCTTACCAGCCTTACACACTCAGGCAAGTCCTTTCACCATCACCACCATCATCACCATCACTATCACCACCACCATCACCACCGCCATCACCACCACCATCGCCATCACCATCGCCATCACCACTACCATCACCATATAAGAAGTATGTGCTTACCAGCCTTATACACTCAGGCAAGTCCTTTCACCATCACCACCACCATCATCACCATCACTGTCACCACCACCATCACCACCACCAGCACCACCGCCATCACCACCACCATCGCCATCACCACCACCATCACCCTATATGAAGTATGTGCTTACCAACCTTATACACTCAGGCAAGTCCTTTCACCATCACCTCCACCATCACCACAATCACCGTCGCCTCCACCACTGCCACCTTCACCTCCACCATCACCACCACCACCACCTCCAATACCACCATATAATAAGTATGTGCTTACCAGCCGTATACACTCAGGCAAGTTCTTTCACCATCACCACCATTACCACCACTGCCGCCACCTGCACCACCATCACCATATAAGAAGTATGTGCTGACTAGCCTTATACACCCAGGCAAGTTCTTTCACTGTCACCGCCACCATCACCAACAGCGAGTTCCAGTACAGTGAGCTGGCCACAGTACCTCACCCAGCATATCACCTCCCACATCTCACCTCCCATCTCCCACCTCTCACCTCCCTTTGCCTAACCTTGCAGGTGCTGTTTGCCCTCTCCCCAAGTTCACCCCCTCCAAAGTGCGCCAATCGGTGGAAAGCGAGTACCAGTACACTGAGCTGGCCACAGCGTATGCCACCCACAGTGCAGAGAAGTTGCTCAAGTGCATTGAGCAGCATGCCAATTTTTATGAAGCGGTAAGGACTCTGCCTAAAATTGAGGGTGGGGTGGGGGAGAAGGGGTGTGTTTGGGGTGGGGGGGTGGGATAACCCTCCCTACCCACCCACAGTGCTGAGAAGTTGTGCGAGTGCATTAGGCAGCATGAATGTGTGTGTGTGCAGGGGGGAGGGGGGGGGGGGGGGGGGGGGGGGGGGGGGGCAATGGGTGTGGTTGCACGAGTATGGGAGTGGAACTCTGTTGTGCTCAATGCAAGCACACCTCACTCCGCCTATCCCCTTACCCCCTCACCCCTCTTGCACCCTCCCCTTCCAGGACACCAACACAGGTATAGTTTCCGAGGGACTGACAAAGAGAAACATCCAGCGATTGGTGCAGACCTACCTCACCCCGCCTATCCCCACCCCCCACCCCTCTTGCACCCTCCCCTTCCAGGACACCAACACAGGCATGGTGAAGCTAGTGTCCAAGAGACTGACTAAGAGGAACATCCAGCGATTGATGCTGACCTACCTCACCCCGCCTATACCCCTCCCACCCCCCCACTCCCACCCCTCTTGCACCTTCCTCTTCCAGGACTCAAACACAGGTCTAGTTTCCGGCAGCATGACTAAGAGGAACATCCAACGATTGACGCAGACCTGCCTCACCCCGCCTATCCCCCCCCTCACCCCTTCACCCCCTGACCCCCACCCCTCCTGCACCCTCCCCTTCCAGGACACCAACACAGGTCTGGTGAAGCTAGTGTCCAAGAGCTTGACTAAGAGGAGCATCCAACGATTGACGCAGGCCTACCTCACCCCGCCTATCCCCCCCTCACCCCTTCACCCCCTGACCCCCACCCCTCCTGCACCCTCCCCTTCCAGGACACCAACACAGGTCTGGTGAAGCTAGTGTCCAAGAGCTTGACTAAGAGGAGCATCCAACGATTGACGCAGGCCTACCTCACCCCGCCTATCCCCCCCTCACCCCTTCACCCCCTGACCCCCACCCCTCCTGCACCCTCCCCTTCCAGGACACCAACACAGGCCTGGTGAAGCTAGTGTCCAAGAGCTTGACTAAGAGGAACATCCAACGATTGACGCAGGCCTACCTCACCCCGCCTATCCCCCCCTCACCCCCTCACCCTTCCACTGACACCCCTCCTGCACCCTCCCCTTCCAGGACAACAACACGGGTCTGGTGAAGCTAGTGTCCGAGAGCTTGACTAAGAGGAACATCCAACGATTGACGCAGACCTACCTCACATTGTCTCTTGGTGACATAGCTTCCCAAGTCGGCCTGTCCTCTGCTAACGATGCTGAGCTACAAATGTTGAGGTGTGATCTTAGAATGATCTTATGATGGTATAATAATGATGTACAAACGGTTTATGAATGATCTATCATGGAGTGTTTCGTTGCCCCCATCTATATTATTGGGAAAGTTGAGTCCTCTTTGGTCATGTTGGTGTTCTTGTTTTTTTACCTGGGAGTATGGTCGGTGCTACAAGCCTTTGTTGTGGGATTCGTATGATTAGGATTGACCTCCTGAGGTACTAGTCCAGGCTCGGGCAGGTCTGAGCAACGGAACGATGGTGGGCAAATCACCTGGACCAAAAATGGTTGATGGGCTGGAGGGCCTTTGGGCCTGGGACGTAAACACGTGGCATCTGACTAGCGTTCAAACCACTGCCGTTCAAATCGCTGGCGGTCAAACCAGTCAGTGCGATAGGCGCGACCAGCTTAGGTGTGACTGCTCCGGGTATGGAATAAATACGGAGGCTCACCTAAAGGCCATTCTTCGGAAGTGTAATATGTGTGACTGTATGTGGAATAAATACGGAGGCTCACCAACAGGCCATTCTTCAGAAGCGTAATATGTGTGACTGCTCCGGGTGTGGAATAAATACCGAGGCCATTCTTCGGAAGTGCAATATGTGTGATGATTTCCCTCCGCCTCGCAGTCGTCGTCTGCCTGTGGCTGTCAACATTCCCGCCCGCGCGGTCTGTTATTATTCTTCACGCTGCACTATTCTTCTTTTTATTACTATTATCGAGTGATTCGGGTCCAAATAAACAATGTGGTACATCTAACAAGATGGGGGCAACAAACGATCTTTGAATGATGTACAAATGATATATGAATGCTATACAAATGATATATGAATGATAAACAAATAATATATGAATGATCTATGAATGATCTACGAACGATATATGAATGATCTCCGAATGGTCTTTGGATTATATATGAGTGACCTACAAATGATATCCGAATGATATATGAATGATGTATGAATGATCTACAATTATCTGCAATTGGTCTACAAATGAACTATGAATGATCTACAAATAATACTTGAATTACATTTGGATGGTCTACAAATACTATATGAATTACATTTGGATGGTCTACAAATACTATATGAATTACATTTGGATGGTCTACAAATAATACATGGATGATCTACAAATTATCAACAACTGACCTCCTAATGGTCTTTGAATGATCTGCAAATGATCTACAAAAGACTTATCCAGAATGATCGAGTAAGGGGAGATCTATGTGTAAATACATCAAAGAGATGGCTATCTGCATATACCTGCATATACCTGCATGAACGTGCATAAGACACTGCATGTACCTGCATATGACATTGCTTACCTTGCAAAGGTCACCTCACCACCGCACCCACACGTCACCTCACCACCCCCACCCACACGTCACCTCGCCACCCCACCCATTTGTCACCTCACCTCACCTCACCACCCCACCCATATGTCACCTCACCTCACCACCCCATCCAGAATGATTGAGTCAGGGGAGATCCACGCGGAAATACATCAGAGGGATGGCATGGTAAACTTCTTGGAGGACCCAGAGCAGTACACCTCCGGAGCAACCGCATCTCTCATAGATCGCCACATTAAGGAGAGTGAGAGACTGGCGAAGAAGCTGCAGGACATGGATGATGCGGTAAGTATCGATTAGGTTGGTTGGTCAGTCAGTTGGATAGGTGGTTGGATTGATGGTAGGATGGTTGGGTGGATGGATGGTTGGGTGATTGGATGGCTGGATGGATGGTTGGGTGATTGGATGGCTGGATGGATGGTTGGGTGGATCTGGAGCAACAGCATCTCTTATAGATCGCCAAATTAGCGTGAGTGAGAAACTGGCTAAGAAGCTGCAGGACATGGATGATGTGGTCAGTTTTGATTAGATTGGTCGATTGGTCAGTCAGTTGGATAGGTGGTTGGATTGATGGGTGGTTGGGTGGATGTAGAGCAACAGCAGCTTTGGTAGATCGCTACATTAGTGGGAGAGCGAGATCTAGCCTCTTTTAGTGATTTACAATGGTCTAGTGGTAGACCAGATCGCTAAAGAATGAAGAGTCGGGGGTTCGACTTCCCCTTTGGTCGCTCGTGGCGTTGCAAGTCGTCGTCAACCGCGATGGTAGCTTGTCCAGTTGAGGTAGGAGACCGCTCCCCACCCGCGTACGACGGGCTCCCTTAACACCACGCCCCACCAGGCGTTATCATTACCTTTTGGGGGGAGAGCGAGACTGGCTAAGACGCTGCAGAAGATGAATGTTGCGGTTAGCATTGATTTGGTTGGTTGGTAGGTCAGTTGGATGGATGGTTGGGGGATCTAGAGCAACAGCATCTCTGATAGATCGCCTTATTACTGAGAGACTGGCGAAGACGCTGCAGTAGATGGATGGTGCGGTAAGTATCGATTAGGTTAGTTGGATGGGTGATTGGATGGATGGGTGGATGGGTGGGTTGGTAGATCCAGAGCAAGAGCATCTCTGACAGATCGCCTTATCAGTGAGAGACTGGCTAAGACGCTGCAGTAGATGGATGATGCGGTAAGTATCGATTAGGTTAGTTGGATGGGTGGTTGGATGGATGGGTGGGTGGGTGGATCCTGAGCAACAGCATCTCTGATAGGTCGCCTTATCAGTGAGAGACTGGCTAAGACGCTGCAGTAGATGGATGATGCGGTAAGTATCGATTAGGTTAGTTGGATGGGTGGTTGGATGGATGGATGGGTGGGTGGGTAGATCCAGAGCAAGAGCATCTCTGACAGATCGCCTTATCAGTGAGAGACTGGCTAAGACGCTGTAGTAGATGGATGATGCGGTAAGTATCGATTAGGTTAGTTAGATGGGTGGTTGGATGGATGGATGGGTGGGTGGGTGGATCCAGAGAAACAGCATCTCTAATAGACTGCCATATTAGTGAGAGACTGGCTAAGACGCTGCAGTAGATGGATGATGCGGTAAGTATCGTTTAGGTTAGTTGGATGGGTGGGTGGTTCGATGGATGGGTGGGTGGGTAGATCCAGAGCAAGAGCATCTCTGACAGATCGCCATATCAGTGAGAGACTAACTAAGACGCTGCAGTAGATGGATGATGCGGTAAGTATCGTTAAGGTTAGTTGGATGGGTGGTTGGATGGATGGATGGGTGGATCCAGATCAACAGCATCTCTGATAGGTCGCCATATTAGTGAGAGACTGGCTAAGACGCTGCAGTAGATGGATGATGCGGTAAGTATCGATTAGGTCAGTTGGATGGGTGGTTGGATGGATGGATGGATTGATAGTAGGGTGGATGGCTGGATGGGTGGATGATTGGATGTCTGGATGATGTGGTAAGCATTGATTAAGTTAGTTGGTTTGTTGGATGACTTGATAATCTCCCCTCCCCCTGACCTCACGCACCCACCAAGCTTCCACCCAGCTTCCTGACAACCAGTGGTGATGATTGCAGATGTCATGCGATCGCACCCCACCCATCTACCCACCCAGCTTCCACCCAGCTTCCTGACAACCTGTGGTGGTGATTGCCGGTGTCATGCGACCGCACCCCACCCATCCACCCAGCTTCCACTCAGCTTTCTCACAACCTGTGGTGGTGATTGCAGGTGTCATGCGACCGCACGTACCTGAAACAAGTCTCCGTGAAAGAGAGGGCTCGATATGACGTGTCAGAAAACTTCGCAGGAGCTTCGCAAATGTTCCAGCCATGATTGCCCCCCTCGGTATGCTGGCAGGAAGCTGCCATGTGTACCCCCAAAAAGAAACAGTGCATCAGATAAGGGAAGCTGCCCAGAAGCTGCTGCTTGTAGCTGAAAAGAAAAGCACTGAAGACTCTAATTAGCCTTTTGGGGCACGAAAAAAAGAAATCAAGGCGGCACTATATATATATATGTATATACATGTGTGTGTGTGTGTGTGTGTTGCAGTCCAGGGGTAGGCATAACAGGCCAATGGGACTTGCCCCACCGTGACAGGAAGGGCTAAAAAGATAAAAGCAGCAAAGAGGCACTAGTTGGCGTGGCTGTGTTGGGAATGCAATGTGTAGTGCATGTAAGTTGCAGTCCAGGGGTAGCTAGTTAGTCTTATTTAATATGTGGCAGGTGTACGAAGTGAACCTGTTGAGTTTTTCCCCACCCTGTTTAGATAGATTTGTTTGTTTATTTGCTAGAAGGATTTTCATCTGAAAAGGTTGGGTCTCAGTACGCTCGCCCTAGACCCTAAGGATAAAAGCACCATAACACAGGTCTTTGTGCCGCCTGAAGAAATGCATCGGATATAGCAATGGTGTTTGTTTGTCATATCATCCCTTTGGTAGACTCCGCCACTAGGGTTGTTCAGGCCGCTGCATCACAGACGCAACGTTGGAGGGTCTAATGCGTCCTGAGACGCAACGTGTGGAGGGTCCGTTGCGTCGCAGGACACAGACTATGGGACGGTTGCGTCTTTGGACGCAGGCTGTACAAATGGTTGCGTCTGTGGACGCAGGCTGTACAAATGGTTGCGTCTCGGGACGCCAAGATTGGGGTCCTCCTGAACCACCCTGTCCACCACCCTAAACATACCGCTCAGTCTACATTTACGAACTCAGACAATCGAGTAAACGTTCCTCTAGACATATTAAACAAGTGAATGTGATGTTTGGAAGTCCCCCTTGACTCTGTCAAGCCGCGGGTACATTTGGAGTCCAGTGGGGCACCAGGATGAATGTATTCATCGTCAACGCCATACCATTCACATGTTTTACAGCAGTTGCACCAAACGGTACATTTGGAGTCCAGTGGGGCAACAGGATGAATGTAATCATTGTCAACGCCATACCACTCAAATGTTTTGCAGCAGTTGCACCAAACGGTACATTTGGGGTCCAGTAGGGCACCAGGATAAATGCAATCATCGTCAACGCCATACAATTCAAATGTTTTGCAGCACTTGCACCCAATGAGCGTTGTTCCGAGTTCCAACGCCGCAGCAACAACTGTTTGGTTTGATTTTTTGAATTTGATTTGTCACATGGTTCTTCAGCCAACTATGGGCTGCTCACCCTGTACCTATTCCAAGTTCCCCCAGTGCGATAGCCACAGAAACCAGGGAGCGCACTGCTTGTTTGGATTGGATAGTTATTTGAACTTGATAGCACAGCTTCAGCCAGAAATGTAGTGGAGAGGTCGTTTTACGTTTTTTTGCGTAATGGTTATTTACAATTTGAAGCCAATACATTCATTGCAGCTTCAAACCAACTAAGAAATACAACTTAGGAAGCCTGATATATTGTTCCCCTACAGCGGCGATAACTCGTCACTTCTTTTCCTTGTAAACATATTTTTACTGCTGAAGACGGCGAGCAGCCCATTAGTGGCTGAAGCTATGTAACCAAGTTCAACTTAAATCCGTCCACTGCCGAATAAATCAACTACGGTACGTCCACTGCAAAATACTGCTGAATAAAGCGTGCAGTAAAATTGCTGGCTAAAGCTATGTAATCGAGTTAGGGTTGGGAAGCAAACATATATTTTGATTTCTATATGCCGTGTGAACGTATGCATATAAACGTATGAAAACGTATGAGGAAAATTATAGACTTCTCGAAAATATACTTGTACATGGGTTTAAGGTTATGATAACGCCTGGTGGGGCGTGGTGTTAAGGGAGCCCGTCGTACGCGGGTGGGGAACGGTCTCCTACCTCAACTGGACAAGCTACCATCGCTGTTGACGACGACCTGCACCGTCAAGAGCGACCGAAGGGGAAGTCGAACCTCCGAATCTTCGTTCCTTAGCAATCTGGTTTACCACTAGACCATTGTAATCGCTAAAGAGGCTCACTTGGTTCTAAAGATATTGCCGCTTACCTAATTTCATTGGCATCACATATGAACTCTAAAAATAAATCGGACAAGTTTAGATTGTCCAAATCTCAGAACATAAATCACGACCCGAAGCGCGTCTACCGAGAAGCGCGGTGCCAATCTAAGGGAGCCATTCACCGCCAATAATATTGACATACTGTCTATGTAACCATTTTTACGTTGCACTAGGCTCAAGTCATCTCTTTAGGCAGCTCCCTGAGTCAGCTACAGGTGTCAGACCAAGTATGTGAGTATGTCGCAGCTTCTAGGCAGCTCCCTAAGTCAGCTACTGGTTCAATCCTCAAGGCCACCTCATCAACTTAGACTTTGTCGGCAAGGTCAGCGTTGGCAGCTATGTAGATCATCTTTTCCGCCCTCTCAAAGGAGAGGTTGGCCCTCAGCTTTGTGTACAACCGCCCAAACTTGGAGAAGAAGCGCGGTGGCAATCTATAGGAGCCATTCAACGCCAGTTGGTATAGTATATAGCTTTATACGTGTACAATAATATAACTTTATTGCAATAGTGTCCATGTTCTCATTGCACTAGGCTTGCACCATCAATCCACCGAGCCCTCATGGGAGCTCAATGGAATGGAAGGCGAGGTGGCACTCTAATATCTGTGCCTGATATCTGGCTATTGAAATTGAAATTGTTACATCCGTTATATCTGGCTATCTTTATCAAACTTTGGGCTAAATTTAAACATGGGACACTTGAAAGGTTTATTTATTGCAAATTATGATTGAGGAGGTCAGTAGCTTTCCAATGAGCTATCTAAATCAAATATTGAATGAAAACCGAGGAAGTTAAATGCCGGGAAACGAGCTGTACTTTTTGACGTACACTACTCATACGTTTGTTCATACGTTTGAATATACGTTTCGAGAAAAAAATCATACGTATGAAGATACGTACGATTATAAGAACTTATGATCGCACGTTCATATGTCGGCCCAACCCTAAATCGAGTTCAAGTACGGTACCCAGGAGAGTGGTGGAGTGAATACTTCCCACAGTCACCCCAGTACCCCACCTGCCTTCGGTGAGCAGCCTGGAGGCTGGTAGACCATGTAATCGACACAGAAGTTCCACAGATCAGGGATTGGGGACGAGGGACCATCTTTTCAGTTTACATAATCGGTTGCTTCCAAAGGAGAAACAACTAAGTTCGCCGAATTTCACCATCTATGCGCTAGGCAGCTTCTTGGCCTCGGTTCCTGTGCACAGTGCAAGTTGGTAAGGCATGAGATAAGACAAGTGATCATTCGAATTCAAATTCCTGTGCGCAGCATACGAGGTGAGGCAGGTGATAAGAAAAGTGCTAATTATAATTACAATTCCTGCGCACAGCTAAATTGGTGAGGAAGGTGATAAGAAAAGTGCTAATTCAAATTCAAATTTCTGTGCGCCGCATAGTCGGTGAGGCAGGTGATAAGATAAGTGCTAATTCAAATTCAAATTCCAGTGTGCAGCTTAGTAGGTGAGGCTGGTGGTAAGAAAAGTGCGAACTCAAATTCAAATTCCTGTACACAGCAACGTTGGTGAGGCTGGTGGTAAGAAAAATGCTGATGAAACTATCCAAGGCGGCAAGCCCCACTTCCTGGGGTGGACATCCTTTCAATGCAAATAAAGGAAATTGAAGCAGGAAATTAATGGCTTGAGCAATGCCAACACGTTTAAGTTGAAGAGGCAGTTCTGGGTAGGTGAGGCAGGTGACAAGAAAAATGCTGATGTTACTATCGAAGGCGGTAATTCCCATCTCCCGAGGTGGACATCCTTTAAATGCACTGCAGTGCAAATAAATAAATGAAAGCAGCCAAAATGGCTTGGGAAAGCCAACACGTTCAAGTTAAAGCAGGCAGTTCAGATAACCCCCCCCCACCACCACCACCCACCCACAAAAAAAAGGCCCATCTCTCCTTCAACAATTATAATTAGGGGGTCAAAGTAGGGTGCATAGTGATCCTCTCAACGAGCTCTATCAATTCGTGGTCTTCCTTTTGGATTTGAGCAAAGTTTCACAACATGGCCAAGCAAACACCTTCTCCTAGCTCTGATTCTGAGCTGACCTAGCAGGTTAATTGTCTTTGAAAATTTGAAGGTGTTAGTTGCATGCCTAATTACCCTCCATAAACCCAAGAAGTTTGGGGAGGAAATATCGAGTTTCTAGTTTGGCCCAACTTTCACACAGTGCACTCGGAACCTGACGAGGTCACTACTCAAGCACCACCAGGACACATAAACTCATTCTCGAAAACAAGCCAGACTCGGAATGCTCTCGTCAAACCAGTTTCATGGGTAGGCACACCAAATTCTGTATTTCTGTATGGTGAGGACGTTATGAAGATATTTCTGAAACCGGCTGGACCCCCTGTGCGAGGGTCTGGAAGGTGCCTTGACTTGGATCTAGAGGACCACGCCTCCATATTTACTCCTTGTCGGAAACTAGCTCGGATTCGGTGTCGCAATTTGAGATTTGCTGAACGTGTTTTCCAAACGACCGCGAACAGTGAGCAGCCTGGAGGCTAATATGTTGTGAACGGTAATCAATCCAATCCAATCCAAATACAGTTTCCAAAAGAGCGACCAAGAACTTGCAGCGGCGGGACAAATCCTTAGTACATCGCATTTGTCCAAAGGGCATGTTCACCCCCTGCACCCCACCCCCGACGACCCCGACCTCACCCGGACCTCCATCCCACCCTGACCTCCACCCCACACCCATACATACAAAATATATCAGAGGGTCCGACATACCCTCCTTGAAGCCATTCTTGAAGCGGCGGACCAGACCCTTCATGTATCGCATGCGTCCAGTGGGCATGTTCACCCCCTGCACCACACCACACCCACACCACACCCCACCTCACCCCGACCCCACCCGGACCCCCATCCCACCACAAACCCCACCCCGACCTCCACTCCACAACCATACATACAATATACACCCAACCCCACAACCATACATACACAACCAAACATTACAAATACGAAAGAGGGTCGGACTTACCCTCCTGGAAGCCATTCTTGAAGCGGCGGGACAGATCCTTCATGTATCGCATGCGTCCAGTGCCGGTGGTCTTCCTACCAATAGCCTTCTGTCCCCACTGGTCTGTTACATTCAAAGGAGGCGAAGGCAGTAAGGGTACAGTTTTCTAATTGGTGGTGGTGGGTGTTTCCAGTGCCAGTGGTCTTCCTGCCAATAGCCCTCTGGCCCCACTGGTCTGTTACGTTTTAAGAAAGTGAAGGCAGTAAGGGTACAGTTTTCTAATTGGTGGTGGTGGGTGTTTCCAGTGCCGGTGGTCTTCCTGCCAATAGCCCTCTGGCCCCACTGGTCTGTTACGTTTTAAGAAAGTGAAGGCAGTAAGGGTACAGTTTTCTAATTGGTGGTGGTGGGTGTTTCCAGTGCCGGTGGTCTTCCTGCCAATAGCCCTCTGGCCCCACTGGTCTGTTACGTTTTAAGAAGGTGAAGGCAGTAAGGGTACAGCTTTTTTTAATTGACTGTGATGGGTGTTTCCAGAGTGTTTTTTCAGTTTTTTTTGTTGTTGTGCTGGTGGTCATCCTACCAATAGCCTCTTGGTACCACTGGTCTGTTACGTTTAAAGGAGGCGAAGGCAGTAAGGATATAGTTTATTTTTATTGATGGTGATGGGTTGATCTGAAGTGTGCAAAAATGGGTTCAAGTGTGATGAGTGAATGATGCCATAATTTGTAGTGTGCTGAATGGGTTGAAGTGTAATGAGTGAATGATACCTTGATTTGAAGTGTGAAGAATGGGTTGAACTGTTCCGAATGGGCCGAAGTGTGCTGAACGAATGATGCCTTGATTCAAAGTGTGATGAATGGGTTTAAGTGTTCCGAATGGGCCGAAGTGTACTGAACAAATGATGCCTTTATTCAAAGTGTGATAAAAATATGGAGTCTTGATTCAAAGTATGATGAAGGGTTGAAGTGTGATAAATGAATGATGCCTTGATTCAAGGTGTGATGAATGGGTTGAAGTGTGATGAATGAATGATACCTCGATCTGACTACTGCATCATTTGATGCCGTGCTTTCCTTTTCATCTACGAGCTGCAGCTTCTGGGTAGCTCCCTGGGCCAGCCATTGGGCAAAGCCTACAGATTTCAGTGATGCTAGAAAAGTGACTATGCCAGCTTGCATGTGCACGTGCTTTGGGTTAGGCTGAATAGCCAGGTAGAGGAGCTGCCTAGAAGCTGGTGCTCGTGGCTGAAAGAAAAACTCTACCCAGATCCCCCATACACACGATTCTGGTAGCCTAGGAGGTCTGTTGGCCTCATCAAAATACTGTCCCCTCATCCCACACCACCCCGCCCGCCGGCAGAGGCAAATCCTCCATTGACCGTCACTAACCCGCCCGCATGGCCCATGCTGACAGGCTGGAAAGTCTGATGGCCTTGGTGGGGGGGCCTTATCAAAATAGGTCCCCCATCCCCACCCACTAACAGAGGCATATCCTTCATTGCTGCTTTAAATGAAACCCGACCTCTCCCGCAAACGGCGGCAGTCCAATGACATTCCTGACCACAGGCCTGGGCAGACTCAGCCATGCATACTTAGAAAAATGTTATACAGATTTAAGGGTAGGGATCATGTGATAATAAGCAGTAGGGACTGGAGCAACTGGGATGCAACATCTCCAGCATCTAACACCCCCTGTAAAGTATGTCGACTAGCCATGTAGGAGATGCGACAAGAAACGAGCAAGAGCTAGACTCAGCATTGCAAAAGCAAGCAGCTAATCCCCGAGTCCATCGCCCCCACTGCGGCGCATATTAAGCGCGTAGTGGCAAGAACTGGTGGCGCCTTGATGGGCGCCACTCCTAGCAGATAAAACTTACAAGTTCGCTTCCTAGCGGCAGGGTATCCACAGTTGGCGCAGGTGCTCTTCTGGATGTGGTAAGACTTTTTGCCGCATCGTCGGCACATAGTGTGCGACTTGTTGCGGCGCTTTCCAAAACTTCCTGTTCCTTTTCCCTTCTTACCCATGGTGACTGATTATTGATAAAGGGGCGGACAGACGCAACGAAAGGATTTCAACCTCCGAGAACGATTGATGTACTGCAGGCGCCTGTACCTTTTGGACGTGATGGTCTGATGGCAGCCCGTAACCGGGCAGGGTCTCTCGCCCCATGATCGCCCATGATGGGTATAGGAACCCTCAGAAGGATTGCTACACGGCATGGAATGTATACGCCTGTACGTGATGGGCTGCCGAAGGTTCAACGTGATGATCTGATGGCAGCCCGTGCCTACCAGGGCAGGGTCTCTTGCCCCATAATCGCCCATATTGGCTCCGCCTGCAGATTCTTCCTCGACCAACGGACGAACTCATCTACTGCACAGGGAGGGAGGGGTGGCCCCGTCGAATCATGAGCACTAAGCATTTGTCGTAGGACCAGAGTTCGAGTGCTCTATGGATAGCGTAGCTTCAACTATACCACCAAAAATTCATCCATATTTTCATTTCATTTATTCAATCCATATTTTACCAGATATTTCAAATCTTAAAACCTCCGAGACATACAGTTCGCATTTGTTTGGGGAATGCCATATTGCTCACTCAAAGGATGGGTCTCATTGGCATTGCAGTACACTATAGTAGAACCGCTACATGGCAAATGCATACGGTATGCTGTTAGTGTCACGTTAAACCGACTGATATAGGCCCTACATAGTTATATTAGCCTCCACCACATTTGCGTACAGCTGGATGCACAAGCATGTGCCAACAGTCCAGGTGTAGCCAAATAGGCTGAAGGGACTTGCCCAACCATTTAAATAGGATATCAAGAGTGACAAAACGAAAAAGGCACTGATGAATACATAAGCAGTATCAGCATTTACACAGTACACATACCATACAGCTTTGTTCAGGACGCAGACACAACGTCGAAAAGGCTATACAATTGGTTGCGACTCAGGCAGCAGAGCTGGGGGTCCTCCTGAAGTACCCTAATACCATACGACCAATAAAAAAGACTGGCCAAGGCTTCCCAAGTGGCAAGAGCCCCGCATAAATATGTTTTGTTTTGTTTTGTTACAAGAAGGATTTTCGCCTCAAAGGGTGGGTCTCCCCACATCAGCCCAAGACTCCACCGGCTAGATGTGACGTGGCGGAGCCTTTTCTAGTGAACGAGGGAGTAGGCGGCCTTTGTTATACACCGGATTATATACCGGCTACTGAGTTGCTCTGAGAAGCCAGTGCGCAGTCCCTGACTGGCCCTGCACTGTACACGTGTCCCTATGACACCATGCGCCGTCGTGAAGTACAACTGTACTGCCACCGGCTAGTATAATATGCTCGCTCATGCAGCATGCTAGTTACCAATTGATAAACTGTATGGTGTTGTCCGAGGACCCCCTTTGGACAGCTTCCTTAATCACGCCGAATTGGCGGACTGCTTTTCTTTTCTTTTCTTAACCTATTCAGTTGCTACATCTTCCCGTGTCACGCAGTCTCACTCACTACGAGTTTTCACACCCTTGGGTAGGCGGTAGATATGAGAGCATGCCTCCTTCAAGATGAATTGATAAGCGATGCCTGGCCCACCCAGCAAATTTTGAAAGACAAAAAAGTGATTTCTTCGCGTTTACATTTTCCTGCTATTTTTTTTTTGCTGCAGAAGACGGCGAGCAGCCTAATTGCTGGCTGAAGCTATGTAACCAAGTTCAAGTTCAAGTTCAAGTTACCACCAGGGTCGTTCAGGACGCTGCGTCCTCCGTCGACGAGTCCGTTGCGTCGCAGGATACAACGTGGGGAGGGTCTGATTTGTTTTGGCGGAGCCCTCCCCCCCCCCCCCCCCCTCAAGGGGACGGAAGCTCCCAAAGATTACCCATACGTCCAAGTGTCTGTTTGTTTGTCTGTTTGTCTGTTTGTCTGTTTGTCTGTTTGTCTGTTTGTCTGTAACCCTGGCCCTGACTAAGTATAAAAAAACCGGCAACCGTGAGTTGAACGCAAATGAAGGGATGGGTCAGTAAGGGGTTGAGGCTAATCTTCTTGGGAGCTACCATTACCAGTTTAATGTTCTAGTGAGTAGAATGCAAGTGAGGGATGGGTCAGTACATATGGGTATGGGTGGGTATGGTGGGTATGTATGGTATGGGTGTATATGGTATGGGTGGGTGTGGGTGTGGGTATGGGTGGGTACTGGTGGGTGGGTGAATGGGTGGGGCTGAGGAAAACAGATGCTATCTGCTTCTATAGCCACTGTTTCTCTTTTGGGCTGTAGGTATCTGCTTCTAAGCAGCTTTCTTCTGCTTCTATGGCCACTGTTTCTTGTTTGGCCTATGGGTGGCAGCTTCTAAGCAGCTTCCATCTGCTTCTATAGGTACGGTTTATGGGCTATGGGTAGCAGCATCTAAGCAGCTTCCTTCTGCTTCTATAGCCACTGTTTCTCTTTTGGGCTATGGGTAGCAGCTTCCTAGCAGCTTCCTTCAGTTTCTCTAGCTACGGTTTCTCTTTTGGGCTATGGGTAGCAGCTTCTAAGCAGCTTCCTTCTGCATCCATGGCCACTGTTTCTTTTAGGGGCTATGGGTAGCAGCTTCTAAGCAGCTTCCTTCTGCTTCTATAGCCACTGCTTCTCTTATGGGCTTAGGGTAGCAGCGTCTAAGCAGCTTCCTTCTGCTTCTATAGCCACTGCTTCTCTTATGGGCTTTGAGTACCAGCTTCTAAGCAGCTTCCTTCTGCTTCTATAGCCACTGCTTCTCTTATGGGCTTAGGGTAGCAGCGTCTGAGCAGCTTCCTTCTGCTTCTATAGCCACTGCTTCTCTTATGGGCTTTGAGTACCAGCTTCTAAGCAGCTTCCTTCTGCTTCTACAGCCACTTTTATCGTGCGTCTGAAAGCTTCATCACAGGCATTCATATGAAGCTGAAAGCTTTCAGACACACGATAAAAGGGGCTGTAGAAGCAGAAGGAAGCTGCTTAGAAGCTGGTACTCAATTCAAATGAAGCTGGAAGCTTCGGGCTTGACCCAATGGCTTGCTAATGGAGCTGGGGGAAAGCTGCCATGAGTAGCCCCCCCCCCCAAAACGGTGTCTATCTGAACTCTGAACTTAACTCTGGACAATAATGACTAGCCCGCCTGCTTACACCCATCCCAATTATCGAGAGGTTATCCAGGGAGGTCCGCATCAACTCTAGGGACAAGTTAGGGCATGTTTTTGAGCGCTGGAGCTTCATGTCATTACCCCGGTCAGACAATTTCAACGGGTCGGCATCATAAGGGTCATCAGGCTCTTGTGGTTTGTTGACTGGCACCGACCTCCCATCTAGGGACTGGAATTGATAGGCCCAATCATTTGGCATCTCCTGGCTGGTGAACATAGCTGCTGTTGTGCAACCCATGGAGATAGCATTATCCGCGTTTGAGTCATCGGCATAAGAGAACAAAGCTTCTGCACAGTGGTGGTTTAGTGGTGGTTAGTGGTGGGTTGGTGGTGGGTTGGTGTTGGTTTAGTGGTGGTTCAGTGTTGGTTTAGCGGTGGTTGAGTGGTGGTTTTGTGGCGGTTGAGTGGTGGTTGAGTGGTGGTTGAGTGTTGGTTGAGTGGTGGGTTGGTGGTGGGTTGGTGGTGGGTTAGTGATGGTTTGGTGGTGGTTTAGTGGTGGTTAGTAGTGATTTAGTGGTGGGTTGGTGTTGGTTTAGTGGTGGTTCAGTGTTGGTTTAGCGGTGGTTGAGCGGTGGTTGAGTGGTGGTTGAGTGGTGGTTTAGTGGTGGTTCAGTGGTGGTTTAGCGGTGGTTCCGTGGTGGTTGAGTGGTGGTGGTTGAGTGGTGGGTTGGTGGTGGGTTAGTGATGGTTTAGTGGTGGTTTAGTGGTGGTTAGAATTGATTTAGTGGTGGGTTGGTGGTGGTTTAGTGGTGGTTCAGTGGTGGTCTAGAGGTGGTTGAGTGGTGGTTGAGTGGTGGTTGAGTGGTGGTTTAGTGGTGGTTCAGTGTTGGTTGAGTGTTGGTTGAGTGTTGGTTGAGTGGTGGTTGAGTAGTGATTTAGTGGTGGTTTGGTGGTGGTTTGGTGGTGGGTTAGTGATGGTTTGGTGGTGGTTTAGTGGTGGTTTAGTGGTGGTTTAGTGGTGGTTAGTAGTGATTTATTGGTGGGTTGGTGGTGGTTTAGTGGTGGTTTAGTGGTGGTTAGTAGTGAGTTAGTGGTGGGTTGGTGGTGGTTTAGTGGTGGGTTGGTCGTGGTTTAGTGATGGGTTAGTGATGGGTTAGTGATGGTTTGGTGGTGGTTCAGTGGTGGTTTAGTGGTGGTTTAGTGGTGGTTTAGTGGTGGTTTAGTGGTGGTTTAGTGGTGGTTAGTACTGGGTTAGTGGTGGTTTAATGGTGGTTTAGTGGTGGTTTAGTGGTGGTTTAGTGATGGGTTAGTGTTATGAGATAACAATTGCGAGGTCAATGGAGGTAGCCAGATAGGGCGGTAATCATCTGAATCATTGGTGTAAGGCGTGTAAGGGAACAAAGCATATGCATGCATTTGGGCGGTGGGGGGTAAGTGTTATGAAATAGCAGTTGTGAGGTCAATGGAGATAGTATTGTCCGCGTCTGAGTCATCATTGTGAGGTATGTAAGGGTATGAAGCATCTGCATGCATTTGGGCAGTGGGGGGTAAGTGTTCTGAAATAGCAGCTGTGAGGTCAATGGAGATAGGTTTATAATTGTCTGATTCCTTGGCATAAGGCATGTACGGAAATTAAGCGTCTGCATGCATTTGGGCAGTGGGGGGTGTTCTGAAATAGCATTTGTGAGGTCAGTGGAGATATGCCAGTAATCGTCTGATTCCTTGGTATAAGGCATGTAAGGAAATGAACCGTCTGCATGCATTTGGGCAGTGGGGGGTAAGTGTTCTGAAATAGCAGTTGTGAGGTCAATGGAGATATGACAGTAATCGTTCGAGTCCTTGGCATAAGGCATGTCAGGGAATGAAGCATCTGCATGCATTTGGGCAGTGGGGGGTAAGTGTTCTGAAATAGCAATTTTGAGGTCATTGATGATAGCCAGATAGGGCAATAATCGTTCAAGTCATGGTTGTAAGGAATGTCAGGGAATGAAGCATCTGCATGCATTTGGGCAGTGGGGGGTAAGTGTTCTGAAATAGCAATTTTGAGGTCATTGATGATAGCCAGATAGGGCGATAATCGTTCAAGTCATGGTTGTAAGGAATGTCAGGGAATGAAGCATCTGCATGCATTTGGGCAGTGGGGGGTAAGTGTTCTGAAATAGCAGTTGTGAGGTCAACGGAGATAGGACGGTAATCGTCTGATTCCTTGGCATAAGGCGAGAAAGGATACACAGCAAATGTTTCTATCTGTAGAGTCTCGTTTGCTTACTGCTGGGGCCAACCATCAAGTTAAACCATGAGTAAGACAGTTATAAATAAATACATAGTACACCTTATTATGGGGCGTGAGGTTGAGGGGGCCAGCCTGTTTGCTTGCACTGGGGCCAACCATCAAGTTAAACAATGAGTTAGACAGTCATAAATTCATAAATAAATAAATAAATAGTACGCCTTATTACGAGGCGTGAGGTTGAGGGGGCTAGCCTGTTTGCTTGCACTGGGGCCAACCATAAAATTAAAAAATGAGTTAGACTGTCATAATCTCATAAATAAAAAAATAAAAAAATAAATAGTACGCCTTATTACGAGGCGTGACGTTGAGGGGGCCAGCCCATTTGCTTTCACTGGGGCCAACCACCCTGTATGTATATTGGGGTTGTAGTAGTAGGCTCACCAGCTAGCCGCATTGTCGGACTGCTAGTTATAATAATCAACCATCATAGTGGTCCCATGCATGCTAATGGCAGTTAATGTGGTTTTAACATAATTTAAGACCTATCTGTGGGGTTGTAGTAGCAGGCTAGCTGGCGAGCCGCATAGTCCTACTGTTGATTATCATCAAGGATCATCGTGGTTCCATCCATGCCTCAGAATTTCAGGCCTAAAACAGCAAAAAAAAGAAAACGATTGCCAAATGATCCGCTGAATGGCTATAAGACCTACCTGGGGGGTTGTGTAGTAGGCCAGCTGGCTGGCCGCATAGTGCTACTGTTGGTTAACATCAAGCACCATAGCGGTCCCATCCGTGCCTTAGAATTTCAGACCCAAAACAGCAACAAGTCCTATGCAGCGTCGCAAGCGACGCGGAAAATTGGCGAAGTGTGTTGGCAACGGAACGAAAGGTGGCAACGATGGAGCTGACTGAAGCGAGTTAGTTACGCGACCGTTGGCTGACATGTCGGGCTTCAAGTTTTTCGTTTTTCGGTCTGACAGACGGACGGATGGGGAAACATGGGGGCTCCCGCCCCCTTGAAGAGGGGGCTCCGCCAAACAGAAGAAGATATAAACACAATTCACAAATGATCTGCTGAATGGCTATAAGACCTTCCTGGGGGGTTGTAGTAGTATCGGACAATCATCGATAAATAGCCTGGGGAACGGTGAACTAACGTGCGAGGATCGATGAAATAGCCTGGAATAGCCTGATATAGCCTGAAATAGCCTGAAATAACCCAGCTGAAGGGCAGCGTAGTCCAATGGTTGGTGAACATCAAGCACCATAGTGGGCCCATCCATGCCTCAGAATTTCAGGCTTAAAAAATAAAAAATAAAAACGATTCCCAAATATTCCAAATTACAATCAAGTATCTAGGGAGAGGCATTGATCTATATAGAGATAGATCTATATAGATCTATATTGGCGAAGCTGGATTTTTGAAAATCGTCATAGGGCACCTTACAAAAATCAAAATCTGGTTTTACAATTATGGCATAGGGCACCATATCATATTGCAGGCGCTTCGACTGGATTTTCCGGTGTCTAACTGATGTAACTGCATATGTTGTAGATATACACAATATATCTATTTGCTATACATAGATCTATATAGATCTATATTTTGGGGCAATATATATCTATTTGCCGCCCCCTACAAGTATCATGGTGGTCCCATGCATGCTAATGACAGTTAATGTGGTTTTAACATCATTTAAGACATATCTGGGGGGTTGTAGTAGCAGGCTAGCTGGCGAGCCGTATAGTCCAACTGTTGATTATAATCAAGCTGCATCGTGGTCCCATCCATGCCTCAGAATTTCAGGCCTAAAACATAAAAAAAAAAAAAAAAACATTCCCAAATGATCCGCTGGATGGCTTTAAGACCTACCTGGGGGGTTGTAGTAGTAGGCCAGCTGGCGAGCAGCAAAGTCCAACTCTTGGTTATGATGAAGCATCATTGTGGTCCTAGCTATGCCTCAGAATTTCAGGCCTACCAAAATAAAAAAAAGGATCCCCAGATGATGCGCTGAATGGCTTTAAGACCTACCTGGGGGTTGTAGTAGTATGCTAGCTGACGGGCAGCTAAGTCCAACTGTTGGTTATAATCAAGCATCATCGTGGTCCCATCCATGCCTCATAATTTCAGGCAAAATAAAAACGATTCCCAAACATTCCAAATTACAATCCAGTACCGTAGCATGGTGGTCCCATCCATGCTAATGACAGTTTAGGTGGTGTTAGCATCATTTAAGACATACCTGGGGGGGTTGTAGTAATATGCTAGCTGGCGTGCCGCGTAGTCCACCTGTTGCTTATCATCAAGTAGCATCGTGGTCCCATGCATGCTAGGTAGCATAGGTGGCGTTAGAATCACTTAAGACATACCTGGGGGGTTGTAACAGCAGGCTAGCTAGTGAGCGCGTGCCTTGGAATAGCTAGCTATATATTTGAAAGACCTACCTGGGGGGTTGTAGCAGTAGGCTAGCTAGCGAGCTGCACAGTCCAACTGTTGGTTACAATCAAGCATCATCGTGGTCCCATCCATGCCTCAAAATTTCAGGCCTAAAACAGCAAAAAAAGGAATAAAAACGATTCCCAGATGATGCGCTGAATGGCTTTAAGACCTACCTGGGGGGTTGTAGTAGTAGGCTAGCTGGCGAGCTGCTAAGTCCAATTGTTGGTTATAATCAAGCATCATCGTGGTCCTATCCAAGCTAGGCGGCATAGGTGGTTTTAACGTCTTTCCAGGGGACATGTGGACAGGCAGTAATCCAGCTAGGGTCGCCTGCTGCTCCATTATGGCTGCTTTCAAGAAGAAAGGGTGCTGGAGGAGCAGGACTGAGGAGAGGCGGCTGTCTGGTTGGGGCCTCAAGCACAGTTGCAGCATGGACAGAGCCTCCTGCGTGGGTGAGAGGGAGGATTGGTGGTTGGTGGTTGGTGGCCTCCTGCGTGGGTGAGAGGGAGGGTTGGTGGTTGGTGGTTGGTGGTAGGTGGTTGGTGGCCTCCTGCGTGGGTGAGAGGGAGGGTTGGTGGTTGGTGGTTGGTGGATGGTGGTTGGTGGCCTCCTGCGTGGTGTGAGAGGGAGGGTTGGGTTGGTGTAGGTGGTAGGTGGTGGTTGTGGCCTCCTGCGTGGGTGAGAGGGACGGTTGGTGGTTGGTGGTAGGTGGTTGGTGGCTCCTGCGTGGCTGAGAGGAGGGTGGTGGGTGTGGTTGGTGGCCTCCTGACGTGGGTGAGAGGGAGGCGGTGGGGTGGTGGTGGTGGAGGTGGTGGCCTCCTGCGTGGGTGAGAGGGAGGGTTGGTGGGTGGTGGTTGGTGGCCCCTGCAGTGGGTGAGAGGGAGAGTTGGTGGTTGGTGGTTGGTGGCTCATTGAGTGGGTGAGAGGGAGGTGGTGGTTGGGTAGGTGTTGGTGGCCTCCTGCCGTGGGTGAGAGGGAGGGTTGGTGGTTGGTGGTTGGTGGCCTCCTGCGTGGGTGAGAGGGAGGGTGGGTGCTTGGTGGTTGGTGGCCTCACTGAGTGGGTGAGAGGGAGGATGGGGGGTGGTGGTTGGTGGCCTCCTGTGTGGTGAGAGGGAGGGAGGGAGGGTGGTGGTTGGTGGTTGGTGGTAGGTGGTGGTGGCCTCCTGATGTGGGTGGGGTGAGAGGGAGGGTTGGTGGTTGGTGGTTGGTGGCCTCCTGCGTGGGTGAGAGGGAGGGTTGGTGGTTGGTGGTTGGTGGTTGGTGGTTGGTGGTAGGTGGTTGGTGGCCTCCTGCGTGGGTGAGAGGGAGGGTTGGTGGGTGGGTGGTAGGGATTGGTGGTTGGTGGTAGGGGTTGTGGCATCCTGCGGGGTGAGAGGGAGGGTTTGGTGGTGGTGGTTGGTGGCCTCCTGCGTGGGTGAGAGGGAGGGTTGGGTGGGTGGTGTGGTAGGTGTTGGTGGCCTCCTGCAGTGGGTGAGAAGGTAAGGTGTGGTTGGTGGTTGGTGGTTGTGGCCCCTGCGTGGGTGAGAGGGAGGATTGGTGGTTGGTGGTTGGTGGCCTCCCTGGTCTCCTGCGTGGGTGAGAGGGAGGGTTGAGAGGGAGGGTTTGGTGGTGGTGGTTATGGTTGGTGTGGTGGTAGGGGTGGTGGCTCCTGCGTGGGTGAGAGGGAGGGTTGGTGGTTGGTGGTTGGTGGCCTCCTGCGTGGGTGAGAGGGATGGTTGGTGGTTGGTGGTTGGTGGTTGGTGGTAGGTGGTTGGTGGCCTCCTGCGGGGGTGAGAGGGAGGGTTGGTGGTTGGTGGTAGGTGGTTGGTGGCCTCCTGCGTGGATGAGAGTGAGGATGGGCGGTTGGTGGCCTCCTGCGTGGATGAGAGTGAGGATGGGCGGTTGGTGGCCTCCTGCGTGGATGAGAGTGAGGATGGGCGGTTGGTGGCCTCCTGCGTGGATGAGAGTGAGGATGGGCGGTTGGTGGCCTCCTGCGTGGGTGAGAGTGAGGATGGGCGGTTGGTGGCCTCCTGCGTGGATGAGAGTGAGGATTGGTGGTTGGTGGTTGGTGGCCTCCTGGTCTCCTGCGTGGGTGAGAGGGAGGATTGGTGTTTGGTGGTTGATGGTTGGCCAGTGGTTGGTGGCATCTTGCATAGGTCAGAGAGAGGATTTGTCGTTGGTGGTTGGCCAGTGGTTGGTGGCCTCCTGCATAGGTCAGAGGGAGGATTGGTGGTTGGTGGTTGGTGGTTGGCCAGTGGTTGGTGGCATCCTGCATAGGTCAGAGGGAAAAGGGATGGAGGTAAGGGGGGCACGTTTTTTTGTCTACAGTATATTGGCGGTTGGCCCCAGTGCAAGCAAACACGCTGGGCCCCTCTACCTCACGCCTCGTAATAAGGGGTACTAAAGATATATTTATTTACAATTTAGAGGGAAACATATGACATAGGTCAAATGGACTTGTCAAACCTTGAATAGTCAAGATAATTCTAGACTCCCAGGAGGGGCTGGATTAATGAGTTATTGTGGACCCTTACGTTACATTACATTACATTACATTACATTACATACATAACATTATATCACGTTGCAGTACATTTTGTCACATTACATTACATTACATTAGGTTGCCACAGACAGGCCATAGTTGATCCAAGACAAGACCTCTCCACAACATCTAGGGGGTCTTCCAACCATCCACAAAATCATAGGTTACAAACAATAATGCATGGAGGCAAAGTTGCCCATTCCAACCTTGAAGGAGGAATTCCAGTTTGAAAATTTGAAGCAGCCTTTAACAAACTTGTCAGGCACTAGCAGTCAAGAACATGCCTGGGGGCATGGCTTAAGAAATACGGCAAGCCCACAGCTTTCAGCTGCACTAGCAGTCAAGAACATGCCTGGGGGTATGGCTTAAGAAATACGGCGGGGTTTGGTGGTTGGCCCCAGTGCAAGCAAACGGGCTGGCCCTCCCAACCTCACGCCTCATAATAAGGCATATTATTTATTTATTTAATTCAGAAATAAGGCGGGGCGGGCCCCAAGTATATACTGAGACATCTCGGCTCTCCTGGGGGCATGGCTTAAGAAATACGGCAAGCCCACAGCTTTCAGCTGCATTTGAATGCCTGTCACACCAGCTTTCAGACACACTAGCAAACTTCATGTTTGGATCAAGGACAGGGATTGGAAACTGCCTAGAAGGTGCTGCTTACTTGAGGTTTGGATCAAGGACAGGGATTGGGACCTGCCTAGAAGCTGCTGCTTACTTCATGTTTGGATCAAGGACAGGGATTGGAAACTGCCTATAAGCTGCTGCTTACTTGAGGTTTGGATCAAGGACAGGGATTGGGACCTGCCTAGAAGCTTCTGCTTACTTCATGTTTGGATCAAGGACAGGGATTGGGACCTGCCTAGAAGCTGCTGCTTACTTCATGTGTGGATCAAGGACAGGGATTGGAAACTGCCTAGAAGGTGCTGCTTACTTCATGTTTGGATCAAGGACAGGGATTGGAAACTGCCTAGAAGCTGCTGCTTACTTGAGGTTTGGATCAAGGACAGGGATTGGAAACTGCCTAGAAGCTGCTGCTTACTTAATGTTTGGATCAAGGACAGGGATTGGAAACTACCTAGAAGCTGCTGCTTACTTCAGGTTTGGATCAAGGACAGGGATTGGGACCTGCCTAGAAGCTGATGCTTACTTCATGTTTGGATCAAGGACAGGGATTGGAAACTGCCTAGAAGCTTCTGCTTACTTCAGGTTTGGATCAAGGACAGGGATTGGAAACTGCCTAGAAGCTGCTGCTTACTTGAGGTTTGGATCAAGGACAGGGATTGGAAACTGCCTAGAAGCTGCTGCTTACTTCAAGTTTGGATCAAGGACAGGGATTGGAAACTGCATAGAAGCTGCTGCTTACTTCATGTTTGGATCAAGGACAGGGATTGGAAACTGCCTAGAAGCTGCTTACTTGAGGCTTGGATCAAGGACAGGGATTGGGACCTGCCTAGAAGCTCCTTAAATGAGGTTTGGATCAAGGACAGGGATTGGGACCTGCCTAGAAGCTGCTACCCATTGCTTACAAAAGAAACAAGCTTCAACAGGTGTGTGGATGTTTGGGTATGTATTGACGAGGAAGTATGTGCATGTGTACATTTATGTGTACCGCACCGGTGATAGGCCAACTGGAACAAACTATGTGTATGTGTACATTTATGTGTACCACACTGGTGATAGGCCATCCTGAACAAAGTATGTGTATGTGTACATTTATGAGTACCGCACCGGTGAAAGGCCAACTGGAACGAAGTATGTGTATGTGTACATTTATGTGTACCGCACCGGTGCTTGGCCAAAAAGGAACAAAGTATGTGTTTGTGTACATTTATGAGTACCGCACCGGTGATAGGCCAACTGGAACAAAGTATGTTTATGTGTACATTTATGAGTACCGCACCGGTGATAGGCCATCCTGAACAAAGTATGTGTATGTGTACATTTATGAGTACCGCACCAGTGATAGGCCATCTGGAACAAAGTATGTGTATGTGTACATTTATGAGTACCGCACCGGTGAAAGGCCAACTGGAACAAAGTATGTGTATGTGTACATTTATGAGTACCGCACCGGTGATAGGCCATCCTGAACAAAGTATGTGTATGTGTACATTTATGAGTACCGCACCAGTGATAGGCCATCTGGAACAAAGTATGTGTATGTGTACATTTATGAGTACCGCACCGGTGATAGGCCAGCTGGAACGAAGTATGTGTATGTGTACATTTATGTGTACCGCACCGGTGATAGACCAACTGGAACAAAGTATGTGTATGTGTACATTTATGAGTACCGCACCAGTGATAGGCCATCCTGAACAAAGTATGTGTATGTGTACATTTACGAGTACCGCACCAGTGATAGGCCATCTGGAATGAAGTATGTTTATTTGTACATTTATGTGTACCGCACCGGTGATAGGCCAACTGGAACAAAGTATGTGTATGTGTACATTTATGAGTACTGCACCGGTGATAGGCCAGCTGGAACGAAGTATGTTTATGTGTACATTTATGTGTACCGCACCGGTGATAGGCCAACTGGAACAAAGTATGTGTATGTGTACATTTATGAGTACCGCACCGGTGATAGGCCATCCTGAACAAAGTATGTGTATGTGTACATTTATGAGTACCGCACCGGTGATAGGCCAACTGGAACAAAGTATGTGTATGTGTACATTTATGAATACCGCACCGGTGAAAGGCCAACTGGAACGAAGTATGTGTATGTGTACATTTATGTGTACCGCACCGGTGATAGGCCATCCTGAACAAAGTATGTGTATGTGTACATTTATGAGTACCGCACCGGTGATAGGCCAGCTGGAACAAAGTATGTTTATGTGTACATTTATGTGTACCGCACTGGTGATAGGCCAACTGGAACAAAGTATGTGTATGTGTACATTTATGTGTACCGCACCGGTGATAGGCCATCTGGAACAAAGCCCGCATGTGGCAAGGACAGCTTCTCCAATGCCTCTGTTGACATGTCATATGTCTGTATGGATCCAGTCACCAGCTCAACAAAGGTGATACCGAAGGACCACACATCCACTGACCTGCAGGGTTTAGGGTTTAAAGTTCAGGGAATAGGGTTAGGATCTGAATGACCACACATCAATTGACCTGCAGGGGTTAGGGTTTGAGGTAAGGGTCCAAATGACCACACATCCATTGACCTGCAGGGTTTAGGGTTTAGGGTCGCAGCAAGGCATGCATGCATGTATGTTGGAACCAGAAAATGGTAAGCTCAGTTACCCGAGGACCACAAATCTCCTGACACACAGGTTTTAGGGTTTAGGGTTTAGGGTGACAGCAAGGCATGCATGTATGTTGGAACCAGAAAGTATTAAGTTGAGTGCCATGCACGGAAATGCATGCATGCATGTTGGAACCAGAAAGCACAGCAAGGCATGCATGCATGTGTGAATGTTGGAACCCGAAATGGCAAGTTCATTTACCGAAGGACATCACATCCACTGACATGCAGGGTTTAGGGTTTAGGGTTTAGGGTCACAGCAAGGCATGCATGCATGTATGTTGGGACCAGAAAATGGCAAGCTCAGTTACCCAAGGACCACACATCCACTGACATGCAAGGTTTAGGGTTTAGGGTTTAGGGTTTAGGGTTTAGAGCCACGGCAAGGCATACATGCATGTGTGAATGTTGGGACCAGAAAATGGCAAATGCAGTTACGGAATGACCATACATCATCTGACAAGCACAGCAAGGCATGCATGCATGCATGTTTTTATGTTTAGGTTTCAGATGGTAGAAGATATGGTTTATCAAATGTTATGGTATTTATTTTATTTTCATTTTTTTGGGTGGTACATATATTTGAGTGGTATTTAATTGATTTGCATGTAATTATGTGGCACCTAGTTGAGTAGCATTTATATTTGTTGTAACCAGAAATGGTAAGTTCAGTAACCAGAAATGGTAAGTTCAGTAACCAGAAATGGTAAGTTCAGTAACCAGAAATGGTAAGTTCAGTAACCAGAAATGGTAAGTTCAGTAACCAGAAATGGTAAGTTCGGTAACCAAAGGACCACACATCCTCTGTAATGCACAGTAAGGCATGCATGCATGCATTCATGCATGTTCGAACCAGAACTTACGGTAACCAAAAGACCACACATCCAGACATCCTCTGACATGCAGGGTTTAGGATTTAGGATTTAGGGTTTAGGGTCACGGCAAGGCATACATGCATGCATGCAGGTACGTACGTATGTATGTATGTATGCATGTATGTATGTATGCATGTATGTATGTATGTATGCATGTATGTATGTATGCATGTATGTATGTATGCATGTATGTATGTATGTATGTATGTATGTATGTATGTATGTATGTATGTATGTATGTATGCATGCATGCATGCATGTATGTATGTATGTATGTATGTATGCATGTATGTATGTATGTATGTATGTATGTATGTATGAATGTATGTATGTATGTATGTATGTATGTATGTATGTATGTATGTATGTATGTATGTATGTATGTGTGTATGCATGCATGCATGTATGTATGCATGTATGTATGTATGTATGTATGTATGTATGTATGTATGTATGTATGTATGTATGTATGTATGTATGTATGTATGTATGTATGTATTTACTAGTACGGTAGCCCGTGTGGCCGGTGGCCACACAGACACACATCACCCCTACCCCCCCTACTCCAATCATAATAGGGTGCCCGTGAGGCTGGGTTACAGAATGGGCTACACATATGTCCTCACCTCCACCCCTCTCATAAACACAGTCATCATGTTTCCCCCACTTTAAATGCTGACGCATCTGCCCCCCCCCCCCCCCCACCCCCCCACCCCACACACACACACACACAGTCCCCACTCTGCCCAAACCTCGATCCA
The DNA here is from genome assembly GCA_013435795.1 of Chlamydomonas sp. ICE-L. Classification (NCBI taxonomy): domain Eukaryota; kingdom Viridiplantae; phylum Chlorophyta; class Chlorophyceae; order Chlamydomonadales; family Chlamydomonadaceae; genus Chlamydomonas; species Chlamydomonas sp. ICE-L. Next base: position 30,825,470 of record JACBWV010000626.1, read on the forward strand.
GGCCCAATCTCAAATTTGCCTCACCCCTTTACCCGCCAACACACACGCACTTCCCTGCTTCTCCGTTCTCATTAATCTGATCTTCTCTCGGCCACTTTAGCAGATGGGTTTAACAGAAGCGATTATGATGTTTCCAGCTGAGTTCGAAATCGCGCAGACGTTTAGACGTTTCGTCAGACGACGCGAAAATGCGAAGACTTTTGGAAATTGCAAACGAACGTCTGCGCAGTTTCAGACTCAGCTTGAAAGATCGGAATTGCGCGAGAGCAGAGGGGCTTACCTGTAGCTTCCTCTTCGCGCATAGATACCTAGTTGGGCGTGCAAGCCGTTTCCCGAAAGGGCCTTCGCTCGGTCAACTCTGTCACGCACTCGCTACAGCTCAGCGCGAAAAAACCTTATCGTTGGAGGGTGTGAGTGGTGTGGGGTGGGGGGGAAGATCTTGAAGAGGTATTGCACGCGGTGCAAGGAGCACGCAGCAAGAAGGAAGTTGGACGTCGGGAGAACGTCACAGGGTTGCAGGGACTTAGATCGTGCAGAGATACCATGAGCCGCGCCTGTGTCTAAGCTCGCAGCAAGATGAATTTATCAATAGAGCCTGCAGAAAGGCTGGAGAATGGAAGTCAACTACCTCCAATCAAGAATCAGGCGATGTGATAGCGACTCAGGCTATGTGATAGCATAATGCTGAGATGAAGAAAGAAGTGCGCATGCGTGAGCAAAGTGAAAGTCAAGGGCCAGCCGAATCATGAGCCGAAGTGAAAGTTATAGAGCATGAGCCGCAGGTCGCTCCGTGAAGCAATACACTGAAAACTATTATTCCGAGCGCCATGCAAAGCGATCTGAGGGTCAGCAAATGACCTCCGAGGAGAGGATCTCCTCACTCATTTCATTGCAATTCATTGCAGTCGCAGTATAGGAGGCAGTTGTGTACATGAAATGAGCGCGCGCGCATAGCTTAGCGCATCTGCTGTTTCGGCAATTGAAATCACTGGGCGAAGACTTGGGTGTACGGAAAGTCGGTTGCAAGTCGGTTACACTTCGCACGCCCATGGCACGTGGGTACGCGATGATGACACCACCACGACCACGACCGCGACCGCGACCACGACCATGATTTCTTTATATATATGTATGTATGTATGTATGTATGTATGTATGTATGTATGTATGTATGTATGTATGTATGTATGTATGTATGCATGCATGCATGTATGTATGTATGTATGTATGTATGTATGTATGTATGTATGTATGTGTGCATGTATGTTGGAACCAGAAATGGTAATGGTAAAATTCAGTAACCAATGGACCACACATCCTCTGACATGCAGGGTTTAGGGTTTAGGGTCATGGCAAGGCATACATGCATGCATGTACATATGTCTGTATATATATGTATGTGTGCATGTATATTGGAACCAGAGATGGTAAGTTCAGAAACCAAAGGACCACACATCCAATGACATGCACAGCAAGGAATGCATGCATGTACGTTGGAACTAGACATGGAAAAATCTGCACTACAATTCAACCCTACATAAATCACTTGTCGTGGGGTTGCCCCAGCTCAAGCTCGGGTGCAGCCCATCCAGGTGTACACATGGCTTGGCCCCGTATCTCGTCGACAGGCTGCTTTGGATTGGCAAAATACACACTACAATTCAATACTACCGTGCATAACTCACTTATCATGTGGTTGCCCCAGCTCAAGCTCGGGTGCAGCCCATCCAGGTGTGCCCATGGCTTGGCCCCTTATCTCGTCGACAGGCTGCTTTGGAGTGGCAAAATCTTCACTACACGACGAAGGTGATGAAGGTGATGAAGGTGGCGAAGGCGTGACCCTCATATCTCTCATGCGCATCCCAGATTCTGGTTGTGCTGAACTGCCCGGGTCTGTTGTTGTTGGAATGATGGCTTCCATACCCATTCTAGATTCTGGTTGTGCTGAACTGCCTGGGTCTGTCGGTGTTGGAATGATGGCTTCCATACCCATCCTAGATTCTGCTTGGGTTGGATTGTCCGGGTCTGTTGGTGTGGCCCTGATATCTTCCAGATCCATTCCAGATTCTGCTGGTGCTGAACTGCCCAGGCCTGTCGATGTTGGAATGATGGCTGTTGTTGGTGCTGCTGTGGATGCTGGGGACTGGGGTGATGGTACTACTGTGGAAGCTGGCGACTGGGGTGATGGTACTGCTGTGGATGCTGGCGACGGGGGTGATGGTCCTAACGGCGTACTAGCTACTGGACCGGGTGCTGGAGGTCCAAGTGATAATGGCGGCGGAGGTAGAGAGGCTGCAGGCACAGGTGCGGGTGCAGGTGCAGATGTGATTGCATTTCCAGGTGTCGGTGTAGGTGCAGATGTGGGCGAGGTAGCAGGTGTGGGTGTATTTCCAGGTATGGCTGCAGGTCCTGGGGACGAACTCTTGGTAAATTGGTCTCCTTCTGTCCTTCCTTCTGTAACCAACTGCAAACCCGTTCCTTCTGTAACCAACTGCAAACCCGTTCCTTCTGTAACCAACTGCAAACCCGTTCCTTCTGTAACCAACTGCAAACCCGTTCCTTCTGTAACCAACTGCAAACCCGTTCCTTCTGTAACAAACTGCAAACCCGTTCCTTCTGTAACAAACTGCAAACCCGTTCCTTCTGCAACAAACTGCAAACCACAACCAATGTTCTGCGCCGTGCATGATGGGCCAGCCGCAACAGACCGACTCGCAGGATCTCGTGCAATAGACGACTGGGCACCAGCCGGAGAAGAGCTGAGAGATGGGTAGGAGCCGGACCCCCGTGCTTTTGTTTCCTTCCTCTTCCCCTCGGCAGAACTGAATCCCCGGAGTAAGCCTGGGAAGCAACAGCCAGTATGCTCATCTTCCTCCCTAAACTTGCCGTCGCTCTGGCTGTTACAGCACTCCGAGGCAATACCAGTGCCCTGCCAAGCCTGCTGGTTGGATGGGGGAGAGAGGGTGAGGGCGTGGGAAAAGAGGGCACGGGGGAAGAGAGAAGAAAGGGGAAAGAGGGCATGAGGGAAGAGAGAGGAAAAGGGAAAGAGGGCATGGGAGAGGAGAGAAGAAAGGGGAAAGAGGGCATGGGGGAAAAGAGGGTGAGGGCATTGGGAAAGAGCATGGGGAAGAGTGGGTGAGGGAGTGGGATAAGGGAAAAGAGGGCATAGGGGAAGAGTGGGTGAGGGAGTGGGATAAAAGAAAAGAGGGCATAGGGGAAGAGTGGGTGAGGGAGTGGGAAAAGGGGAAAGAGGGCATGGGGGAAGAGTGGGTGAGGGTGGGGGAAAAGGGGATAGAGGGCATTGGGTGAAAGTGGGTGAGAGAGGGGGAAAAGGGGAAAGAGGGCATGGGGGATGAGTGGATGAGGGAGTGAGGAAAAGGGGAAAGAGGGTATGGGAGAAGAGAGGGCAAGGGCATGAAGAAAGGGGGAAAATGAAAGGGGAAAGAGGGAAAAGGGGTAAAGGGGAAAGAGGACATAAGGGAAGAGAGGGCGAGGGCGAGGGCGTGGGGAAAGGGGAAAGAGGGCATCGGGTGATAGGGTAAAGAGGAAAGGGGAAAGAGGGCATGGGGGAAGAGTGAGTGAGGGAGTGGGGAAAGGGGAAAGAGAGCATGGGGGGAAAGAAAGAGGAAAGGGGAAAGAGGTAAAGGGGGGAAAGGGGAAAATGGGCATGGGGAAAGATTGGAAGATGGCAGAATACAAAACGGAAAACCCCTAGGAGGAGAAGTGGGCAAATATTCCCAAACAGTGCTACACACCGAAGAACATACCTGCAGATCCTCCCGACACACTGGCGCCCCAGTAGACAGTCCCGTGTGAGATTGCCCCAGAGTGCATGACAGCGCGGTGTAGGCATTAACTCGATGCGATTGGAAGTGAGATCCCAGGTCTGCAGTGCCACGGCCAAACTCGCTGGCTGGAGCTTCGGGTATATCATCAAGAGCACCACCTACGAGGTATTTAGCGACGCCGTATGTGTCTGGATGGGATTCGTGTTGTTGGCGCATGGGGTCGTGATCAACGCACTGCAAGGCGGGGGTGGCTGGCTGGAGGGGATCGAAAGGAAGAGAGTTGGCCTCGCCGCTGATTCCCCAGTCGGCTAGCTTCACCTCACCCTGCGTAGGCGCGGGTGGGGAACGGGTGTGGGTGTGGGTGTGGGGATGAGGGGTGGGGGTAGGGGAGGGGGTGTAAGTGGGGGTGGGTGTGGGGGTGGGGGGTGTGTGGACGGGGGGTGTGGGTGTGGGTGGGGATGATGGGTGGGGACGGGGGATGGGGGTGGGGATGTGGGGATGAGGGGTGGGGACAGGGGGTGGGGGTAGGGGAGGGGGTGGGGACGAGGGGTGGGGATGTGGGGTGAGGGTGGGTGTGAGGGGACTGGTGGTAAGCAGAGCATGGAATGTGTCAAAGTGGGTGGGAGTGGAACAGGAATCATGACGAGAGTGGCAGCCTTGAGGGGATCAAAGGGAAGGGATTTGGCCTCACCACTGATTCTTCGAGGGGAGGAGGAGGGGGGAACAGGAGGAGGGAACAGTTGGAGGGAACAGGGAGAGGGGGAAGGAGACCCAGGGGGGGGAGGAGGATGAGTAGGGGAGAACAGTGGGAGGGAAAGTAGGAGGGAGCAGGGAGGGGGGGAAGGAGACCCAGGGGGGGGAGGAGGGGCGAACACTGGGAATGACAGTTGGAGGGAATAGGGAGAGGAGGAAGGAGACCCAGGGGGGAGAGAAGGATGAGGAGGGGCAAACAGTGGGAGGGACAGTGGGAGGGAACAGGGAGAGGGGGAATGAGACCCAGGGGGGGGGTGAGGATGAGGAGGGGCGAACAGTGGGAGGGAGAGTGGGAGGGATCAGGGAGAGGGGGGAGGACACCAGGGTACTACAAAGCGTGTGCGGCAGCGCGATTTTGCGCATGCTTTTTTAGCCCAACTGCGCAGTTGGCGCAGTTTTTTCCACCCCCGGTGGGCGCAGCGCGTAGTTTTTGCGCTTTTTGCACTCCGAAGTGCTGACAAATTTGGCGTTTGTGCGCTTTAAGCGCTGACCAATTTGACACAATGTAGTACCCTGGAGGAAACCTTCATATCAGCATGATAGTCTGGGTAAATATTTAAGGGGGAAATCAATCAACATTGCAGCTGAGGCTCTAAATCAAACCTTATGAATCCAGGTATAGGGCTTAGGGTCTAAACAAAAAATTACGCATCTAGGTACAGGGCTTATAGTTTAAATCAAAAATTACCAATCTACGTATCGGGCGTAGGGTCTAAATCAAACATTACGAATCTAGGTATGAGGCTTAGTGTTTTAATAAAAAATTACGAATCCCAATACACTGAATATGCCAATCTTGCAATCTCCGATGGTGAAATACGACTTGATCAGGAAGAGATTGCTTTGAATTCAAATTCAAATCTAAATTCAAATCTAAATTCAAATCTAAATTCAAATCCAAATCATCAACAGCACCTGAATGCCCAGCAGGATATTTGGCGCCTTCACATCCCTGCGTGTAATTCCCAGAGAAGGCGCAGCTGCTAATGTGTCAAATTCAAATTCAAATTCAAATCCAAATCATCAACAGCACCTGCATGCCCAGCAGGATATTTGACGCTTCTGCATCCCTGTGTATGATTCCCAGGGAATGCGCAGCGGCTAATGTGTCAGATTCAAATGAAAATTCAAATCAAAATTCAAATTAAAATCAAAATTCAAATCATCAACAGCACCTGAATGCCCAGCAGGATATTTGACGCCTTCACATCCCTGTGTATGATTCCCAGGGAATGCGCAGCGGCTAATGTGTCAAATTCAAATTCAAATTCAAATTCAAATCAAAATTCAAATCAGAATTCAAATTCAAATCAAAATCATCAACAGCACCTGCATGCCCAGCAGGATATTTGACGCCTTCACATCCCTGTGTATGACTCCCAGAGAATGCGCAGCTGCTAATGCACGGAGCACTGGGAGCATGATGGAACCTGCGCACATTCACAACACAAGATGGATTTCAATTCACGTTGCATCACTCCACAATAGGCAACTAAGGATTCTGAGGTAGGTTTACAAAACACCTTGCCTATGTTCGACCCCATAGGCCCCGTTTGCAGCCAAACAGCATGCTAGTGCGCGGAGCACTGGGAGCATGATGGAACCTGCATTTACAACACAAGGTGGATTTCAATTCACGTTGCATCACTCCACAATAGGCAACTAAGGATTCCGAGGTAGGCTTACAAAACACCTTGGCTATGTTCGACCCCATAGGACCCGTTTGCAGCCAAACAGCATGCTAGTGCGCAGAGCACTGGGAGCATGATGGAACCTGCATTCACAACACGAAATGGAATTCATGAGATTTTGAAAGATATTGAAAGATATTAAAAGATATTGAAAGATATTGAAAGATATTGAAAGATATTGAAAGATATTGAAAGATGTTGAAAGATAGTGAAGGGTGTTGAGGACATGTTGCATGATATTCAACGGTATTGACAAAATATTGAAGGGTGTTGAAAGATATTGAAAGATAGTGAAGGATGTTGAGGACACGTTGCATGATATTCAACGATATTGACAAGATATTGAAAGATAGTGAAGGATGTTGAGGACACGTTGCATGATATTCAACGATATTGACAAGATATTGAAGGATAGTGAAGGATGTTGAGGACACGTTGCATGATATTCAACGATATTGACAAGATATTGAAAGATAATGAAGGATGTTGAGGACGCGTTGCATGATATTCAACGATATTGACAAGATATTGAAAGATAGTGAAGGATGTTGAGGACACGTTGCATGATATTCAACGATATTGACAAGATATTGAAAGATAGTGAAGGATGTTGAGGACACGTTGCATGATATTCAACGATATTGACAAGATATTGAAAGATAGTGAAGCATGTTGAGGACACGTTGCATGATATTCAACGATATTGACAAGAGATTGAAAGATAGCGAAGCATGTTGAGGACACGTTGCATGATATTCAACGATATTGACAAGATATTGAAAGATAGTGAAGGATGTTGAGGACACGTTGCATGATATTCAACGATATTGACAAGATATTGAAAGATAGTGAAGCATGTTGAGGACACGTTGCATGATATTCAACGATATTAACAAAGATATTGAAGGATATTGAAGGATGTTGAAAGGAGATTGAAAGGAGACTGAAGCTTGGTGGTTTGCCCCAGTGCAAGCAAACGGGCTGGCCCCTTAATCTCAAGCCTCGTAGTAAGGCGTACCACTTATCTATTTCTGTATTTCTGTATTTCTGTATTTATTTATTGGAGCTCGTGAAGGGGGAGGAAAACACTGCAAGTTTATCAAGCGGACACCCCTGAAACGGGGTTTGTATTTTCAGCTTCTAGGCAGCTCCCTGAGCCAGCCACAGCGTGAGACCCAAACATTCCAGCATAATCAGCTGTCCAGGAGTTCTGGACAGCTGATTATGCCAGCTTTAAGGTCCACCAAGGTGCATTTGGTTTGTCTCAATAGCCAGTCAGGAGAGCTGCCTAGAAGCTGTTGCTCGTAGCTGAAAATAAAAGCTATGCAACAGGGCACATGGCATGTAGGGAGAGGCTGGATTGAGGTCTGAAGGGGGTAGATACGTGTTTGTACAGTCTAGCCAGTAAAGGCGTAGCTTCAAGATGCACTAGCTAGTGTTTGAATAGCCAATCAGGGGAGCTGCCTAGAAGCTGCTGATCGTAGCTGAAAAGAAAAGCCATACCCCCAACACAGTTCACCACATTCCAATGACTGGGGCTCGGACTGAAGAAGAGCCTCAGGAATTGTTACAACAAAAATGTGTCCCCCCCTCCCCCCCCACCCCCACCCACCCCCACCCACCCCCACCCACCCACCCATCCATCCATCCATCCCTCTACCCGCCTGCTGCTGCCTCCCCCAGTGGCGCATCCAAAGTATCGATGAAAGCCCGGACATCCCCACCAGGCATCCAGTCCAGGAACTTGCACAACCTCGGAAACCGTAAAACATATGTCCACCCCTCCATCCACCCCCACCCATCCCTCCATCTATCCATCCCTCCACCCCTTCACCCACATGCAGCTGCCTCCCCCAGTGGCGCATCCAAAGTATGGATGAAAGCCCGGACATCTCCTCCAGGAATCCAGTCCAGGAACATGCAAGACCTCGGAAATCATAACAAAAATCCACCTCTCCACCCACCCCCATCCGCCCGACCACCCCTCCACGCACCCCTCCACACACCTGCAGCTACCTTCCCCAGTGGCGCATCTAAAGTATCGATGAAAGCCTGGGTATCCTCACCAGGCATCCAATCCAGGAACATGCTAAACCTCGGAAATCATAAAAAAAAGTCCACCCCTCCACCCACCCCCACCCATCCCTCTACCCACCCCCATCTATCCCTCCACCCCTCCACCCACCTGCAGCTGCCTCCCCCAGCGGCGCATCCAAAGTGTCGATGAAAGCCCGGACATCCCCACCAGGCATCCAGTCCAGGAACATGCAAAAGCGTTCGTATCCATACTTGTTGGTTGACCCAATGCCTTGCATGCCCACCACGCTCAGATGCCCTTGAAGCCGGATCAGGGTGGTGATCTCTCTGGTGAACAAGCATTCAAGCAACTGATCCACTCGGGACAGAGTCATGGTCTGGCCAGTTGTCACAATCTGCAAATTGGCCACCAAACAAGTAAATGTTAGACACCCTTGGAAGTCGGATCAGGGAGGTGATTTCCCGTGTGGACAGGCATTCAAGCAACTGATTCATTCGGGACAGGGGTATGGTCTGGCCAGTTGTCACAATCTGCAAATTGGCCACCAAATAAATAAATGTGTGAACAGGCATTCAAGCATCTGATCCACTTGGGACAGGGTCATGGTCTGGCCAGTTGGCATAATCTGCAAATTGGCCATCACATAAAGAAATGTTCAGATGCCCTTGAAGCCGGATAAGGGTGGTGATTTCCCGTGTGGACAGGCATTCAAGCAACTGATTCATTCGGGACAGGGTCATGGTCTGGCCAGCTGTCACAATCTGCAAATTGGCCACCAAATAAATCAATGTGTGAACAGGCATTCAAGCATCTGATCCACTCGGGACAGGGTCATGGTCTGGCCAGTCGTCATAATCTGCAAATTAGCCACCCATTAGATACATGTTAGGCACCCTTGAAGTCAGATCAGGTTTCCGGTGTGGACAGGCATACAAGCAACTCATCTACTCATGTCAGTGTCGTGGTCTGGCCAGTTGGCACAATCTGCAAATTGGCTATGACATAAAGAAATATTCAGATGCCCTTGAAGTCGGATCAGGGTGGTTATTTCCCGTGTGAACAGGCATGCAAGCAACTCATCCACTCGTGTCAGTGTCATGGTCTGGCCAGTTGTCCTTATCTGGCCAGACCATGACACTGATTGGCCAGCAAATAAGAATTGTTAGACTCCCCTGAAGTCAGATCAGGGTGGTGTTCTGTCGAGTGAACAGGCACTACCAATGCATTCAAGCAACTCATCCACTCGGGACAAGGTCATGGTCTGGCCAGTCGTCACAATCTGCAAATTGGCCACCAAATAAGTAAATGCTAGGCACCCTTGAAGTCGGGTCAGGGTGGTGATTTCCCGTGTGGACAGGCATTCGAGCAACTCATCCACTCGGGACAGTGTCATGGTCTGGCCAGTCGTCACAATCTGCAAATTGGCTACAAAATAAGTAAATGTTAGGCACCCTTGAAGTCGGGCCAGGGTGGTGATTTCCCGTGTGGACAGGCATTCGAGCAACTCATCCATTCGGGACAGTGTCATGGTCTGGCCAGTCGTCACAATCTGCAAATTGGCCACAAAATAATTAAATGTTAGGATGCCCTTGAAGTCGGATCACTTGGCAGAATCTGCAAATTGGCCAATAAATAGCGGCATGATAGGCATTCTTGAAGTCTGATCATGGTGGTGCTCTGTTGAGTGAACAGGCACTACCAATACCCAAGGATTTCCTGAGTTATACAAGTACATGTGCAAGATGTAGGGCTAAAATAGTCAGAAACGCCCCCCCCAGCTCCCCGAGCTCCCCCGAACCCCCCGAACGCCCCTCCGAGCTCCGCGCTTTGCGGGGTTCTGGGGCAGTGCATCGCATTGGGGTCACACGTCCCACAGAAAATGAAACAATGATGGCATTTAACCTATCCTATTTGGGATTCCAAAAGGCTACAGGCTGACAGGTCCATAAGGCTACAGGCTGACAGTCCATGTACAAGATTCCCAAAGGCTACAGGCTGACAGGTCCAAAAGGCTACAGGCTGACAGGTCCAAAAGGCTACAGGCTGGCAGTCCAAGTACAAGATTCCAAAAGGCTACAGGCAGACAGGTCCAAAAGGCTACAGTCTGGCAGTCCATGTACAAGATTCGACATTTAGATATTAATTCTTATATATTAATTATTATATTATATAGTACTTCAACTACTCAGGTGATCCCTGGGCATGCATGCTGGGACTTGGGCTGTGGAATGGAGTATGGAGTGTTATAATGACCGAGTATGCACTGTTTCTTTTTGGGGCTATAAGTAGCAGGTTCTACACAGCCCCCTTTTCCCACCCTTGGGCCAAATCTCAAGCTAGCAAGTGCATCTGAAAGCCGACATGACAGGCATTCCAATGCAGCTGGGAGCTTATGGCTTGGCCCAGTGGCTGGCTAATAGAGGTAGATGGAAGCTGCTATGTGTAGCCCGAAAAGAAACAGTGTATGGCCCCCCAAAAGAAACAGTGTATGGCCCCCCAAAAGAAACAGTGTACGGCCCCCAAAAAATAAGCAGTGTATGGCCCCCCCAAATAAACAGTGCATGCCCCCCCAAAATATGGCTGAAGATCACTGGATGCTTTGATGCAATTTCAAAGCCCGTAATAACTGCAGTTTTTTCCGACGACGCGTCGCCACTGTGTCGCCATTCCGTTTTTGCATGGCGACCAATGAGCCCCCCACCCCCCACCCCTACCACCACCCCCGAGCTCCACGCTTCGTGCTCCGCCATGCGATGGACACGCAAAATTCATGAAATCAGGCTTGCGTTCCTTAAGTAGTTACTCAACCTGGCCAACAGACATCTAAAATAAGTAATGATAACGCCTGGTGGGGCGTGGTATTAAGGGAGTCCCATCTTATGGCAGTAGATAATGGGCTGCTACTTTACCTGGACAAAGCTACCATGGCAGTTGACAGCGACCCGAGAACACCAAAGCGCACTCGTAGGGATTCTAACCCCGCACCTTCGTGTTTCTTCGAGGTAGGTTGGTAGGTAGTGCAGTAGGTAAGTAGGTAGAGAGGTAGAGAGGCAGGGAGGGAGGGAGGGAGGTGGAATTGACAGCGACCCGAGAACACCTAAGCGCACCCTTAGAGATTCGAACCCCGCACCTTCTTGTTTCAACGAGCTTTATCATTGAGCCATTTGTCGAAACTGGATGTCTGAAATAAGAAACACCGGTTATACATAGGGAGCGGCAATATGATGTCATATGATATCATGTCATCATATGATATCATATGATATCATGTGATATCATATGATGCCGGCAGTCTGACTAGGCTAAAGTTACCATTTACATATAATATCATATGGTGCACTTTGTATGATATCATATGATATCATAATGGCCATAGGTCAGTATCATATGATTTGCCGATCCCTAGTTAAACATAGGGAACGGCAACTAATATTAGTGTTTGAAAAACTGATATTAACTAATATTATCATAGTGTCACCACAATATTAGTTTTTCAAATAAATTCGAATTTCTGGTGAGACGGCTAGTCCGACTAATATTATCTAACATTGTATAATATTATATTTTCACCAATATTATATAACACTAGCATCTGAGCTCGTCGTTCCGATGGGAGAACCCCCGTGGCCACGTCAGCAACAGGTCTCGGAAAATCAAGATCCGAGACTCGCTGCCACCTGGGCGACAGGTCAGCAAGATATGGAACCAAAACCCCAAGTGGCTAGGCCAAAAGGGGTCGAACACGCGCGGGGCACGTGCTCAACCCGACACGGACAACGGACTATTATATATAGGATAGCCTACCCCTAGTTATACATCCCTGCTTCTACAACTGGGGAGTTCCAACGACTAGGTATCTGGACGGTTGGGTCAGTTGGTTCAATGATGGTGGAGGGTCTGTTGAATGCTGATACCAGTTTAGCATTGGCAGTCGCTTTGGTGATATTCTGCTTCTACAACTAGGAGGTTCCAACGACTAGGTATTGTATGACTAGGTATTGTATGACTAGGTATTGTATGACTAGGTAGTTCACTCTGCTTATTTGTTAAGCTTTTTAATTTGCTTTTTCTTCCGCTTTCTGGAGGTTACCTCCTGGACCAGGTTCTGAGGCATATGTTGCCCAAACCCTCACTGTTATAAAATTGTCCAGCTGCCCCGGCGCTGTTCAGTCTCGGCATCGATTTTTGCTGAGTACGTAATAATTTCCACTCCTCTCTCTAGGTATCACAGCTTTTGTTCGTGGCTCTGAGAAGCAGCTTCCAGGTTCACCACCAACCACCAACCACCACCACCAATTACAGGAGGCTGCTCACGAGATTCTGGAAACCAACCACCACCAACCACCACCACCAATTACAGGAGGCTGCTCGCGAGATTCTAGCAACCAACCACCATTAACCACCACCAACCACCACCACCAATTACAGGAGGCTGCTCGCGAGATTCTGGCAACCAACCCTCTACTGACAAGGGCCATGTTCCAGGTTCAAATAGCTCTTGGCTTGGTCAATGGACCTGCCACTATAGGAGGGGGCCCCCCTGGGGGTCCTCAACCATGGGAGCTGCCAGCTCCGCCTCAATTTCGTGGTGGTGGTGCTAGGCTACAAGAAGCAGCTTCCAGGCTTCTATGAAAAGCAGCTCCCAGGCTTCCATGAAGAGTAGCTGAAATTAGCTCCCTTGGCTGGCTATCCAGCCAAAGTACGCGAAATCAGCATATGTAGTGAAAGGTAGATCCTGTGGCTGGCTACCCAGCCAAAGCATAAGCATCCTAGTGCACCTGAAAGCTAACACAATCAGCCCATAGCTTTTATTTTCAGCTGCGAGCAGCAGCTACTAAGCAGCTCCCCTGGCTTGCTACCCAGCCAGACCTAAAGCAAGGTAGCGCACCATGAAGCTAACAGAATCAGCTCATAGCTTTTATTTTCAGCTGCACACAGCAGCTTCTAGGCAGCTCCCCTGGCTTGCTACCCAGCCAGACCTAAAGCAAGTTAGTGCATCTTGAAGCTAACACAATCAGCTCATAGCTACCCAGCCAAAGCATAAGCATCCTAGTGCACCTTAAAGCTAACACAATCAGCCCATAGCTTTTATTTTCAGCTGCGAGCAGCAGCTTCTAGGCAGCTCTCCTGGCTTGCTACCTGGCCAGACATTAAGCAAGGTGGTGCTTCTGGAAGCTGGCAGAATCATTCCTCTAGTCCTTTTGAAATCTGGGGGCTTAGCCCAGTGGCTGGCTCAGGGAGCTGCCTAGAAGCTGCTGCTCGTAGCCGGAAAAAAAGCCACCCCACCAGTAATGGGTCACACCGCACTACCGTTCCCGGCCCCTTTAGTACCTGGAGGTGGCACAGGCACCATAACCATACCGTAATACCGTAATAGAGAAATGTGTATGGCTTACATACATCTATCTACGCTCCGTAGATTTTGTGAGGATGGTTGAAGAACCCCCAGGATGTCGTGGAGTGGGCTTGTCTTGGGTCTACACTGGCCTGCACATGACAATTTAGTGTAATATCCTCCTCGACCAAGCCTTCTACAAAATCCACACAGGCTCTTGATCACTCCATGTCACTCCAAAACATGAGGCTGTTGGTACCTCGAGCACCAAATGAGCTGGTGTACAGGAGAGCAAGCGGAAAAGTAATCAAGCAAGCAAGCAAGCAAACCTTAAGGGCCGAGAAGCTGCCGGCTGAGCTGCCCGTCTTGAACTGCGCCAAATAAACCTGACCCAGCCCTCCTGAGGCAACTCGGTTGAGCAGCAGAGCATCGCCGATGTACGAGCGCCCTTCGTCAAAGCCATAACACTCAATCTTGCTGCCCGTATAGTCCTCCTCCTCCATCGCCACAAGTGTCGGAGGGTGACCCACTCCAGTGGTGTGAAGTTTCCGGAAGTACCGCTTTGAACCGGTTCACTGGACGCGATATCTTGGGAGTTGCATGCGGTGGATATAAAAAACAGCCAAGAAGCACGAAAGAAGTTAAGAAAGCGAGGAAGCTATGAAAAGTAGAAATAAATTTTGGTGTCCGCTGCCCGAAGTCGCAGTTGAGTGGAAGGGCGGTTTCAGACGCAACAAGAGGAAGCGGCTGAAACAAAAGTGCGTTGGCTAGGAAGCTGGCATCAGGAAAGAGCGGTGTTAAGTAAATCTAAGCGATAAAAGCGAAAGCCGACATACATATAGAGAAAGAGAGAGCTGATCCTGCCTCGACCGTTTCCTGCCCCGACTTTTCGCGGAGGATATGTGCGGTCGATACGTATTTTGTCACATCGTGGTTCACACTGCGTTGGTTGGTGGTTTCAAATATAGTAGGCTGTTCCAGGATTACCCGTCTTTCCATTTAATTGTGTACATCCCATATGAAGGAGACATCCCCTTGGCTTGGATATGGTTCGCAGTTAGGCCCTTTTATTTTACAAGTAATTTAATGTCATGTTGCATGTCCATCCTTCTGTAAGATGAGCCTTCTCTCCTCATGCCAAATGGAATGTAAACAGGCTATTGACATTGCACACAAGACACTAGACAACAACATGACAAGTTCTAAGAGCGTGTCGCAAGCGACACGGAAAATCGCTTTAGCAGTCACCGGCAGGGAGTTTCGGAAGTAGTGGAGTAAGTAGCTACTCGTAGCCGAATAGAGCTACACACATTTATCAACTTTTGCGAAGGATATTGATCGCTGCGATGCTGATAACTCTAGTCATGCGCACTCCAACTATGAGCAAAAATTGTGGGTGCGGAGGTGGTCGGAATCATTCAAACGCCTGGACAGCTGTCGGACAGACGGATAAAGAGATGGATGGACGGACAGACGGCGGAGAGAGTCACGGGGGGAACTTGGGGCTTCAGCCCCGGGACCCCCGGGGGGTCCAGAGGGGGCTAAAGCGAAAATATGATAGTGAACGGACCAACCTTTGTTTGGGTAATGGGTAATCACATGGCATGTTTGGGGCATGCAAGGAGTACACCTACATTATAGGTAGAGCTGCCAGGTGTGTGCCGTGGCCCACACACTTGCCGGTATGCGCCAGATTACCCTAGCTAAGCAGCACTATTGGGCCAATTTCACCGCCCCGCCACTCCTGCTGCTCTTGTTCATAATTTCGAGCAGCATACGCACTTGGGGCTGGAAATTATTGAGGGGGGGCATTCTTACATGCTTCACTGCCTTGCTGCACGTCATTGCTGCACCTTCTTGCTAGCTTCTTTGCCTCATGATTCCGGTAAAAGTGGAAACTGATAGATAGAAGCGTCCAATTGTTCCTTGGAAGGATCGAGTGTGTCACCTTAGTCATTATGGAACAGTTCAAGATGAACACCATGTGGTATTTGAATGTACTGACGAAGCTTTGCCGATTTCGAGAAGAAAGTATCAGAGCCCGATTTCCCAATCAGAAACCAAAATGATTCCTCTAAATTACCTGATGTGCAATCCAGAAGTTGAAGGTCTAGAGAAGCTTCCTTAGTTCATCCATGAATATATGAGGAGACTGGACCTGTGGATCAAGTCAATTTTGATAGGTATGAATCTGTATGAAAATGTTTTGTGTACTTTTTATCGTTCAGAAAAAGAGGAGCGAAAAAAACGAAAAATGGAAAGAAGAGAATAAATAATAAAACGAGGAGTGTTTTGTTCTAGTCTACATTTTCCTGGTAATATGTTTTTTACTGCACAAGACAGCGAGCAGCCAAATTGCTGGCTGAAGCTATGAAACCAACCATCAGCCCTGCTGGCTCCTCATTAGGGCTATCACAGCCTGAGCTTGTGCCCTCTCAGTAGGTGGCAAAGCCTCCACTTGCTCAGGTGTCAAGCTAAGCAACTGCTTCAACAACTGTTGCTGCTGGTCTCCTGACAGGCTTGCCTGAGCAGCCGGCTGGGGCGGCACACTGGGCTGAGGTGGCGACTGTTGTGGGGGGGCCAAGCCACCTTGATGTTGCTGATAATTGAAGTTAGAGGGGGGGCGCAGCTGCGGCGGGGGCTCCAATGGGAGTGGGTTTGAATAATGCACCATAGGCTGCATGGGCGATGAGGAGTTCATAGGGGGGGGTGCATGTTGCAAAGGGGGGCCTTGGCCAAAGGGGGGGCCTGGCCCTGGGCCCCCAACGGGGAATGACTGCTGGCCGTAGCTAGGCTCACCATTTGGAACAGGCAGACTCATGGGTGGGCGCACCCCTGGACCTCCATAGCCTGGTCCTGGCCCATTTACACCAGCCCACCCTCCAGGCGGTTGCTGCGGTTGCTGCTGCTGTTGCTGCGGTGGTGGTTGGTTAGCAAGCATAGGCCCTTGGGGGAATTGAGGCGGAGCTGGTAGCTCCCATGGTTGAGGACCCCCAGGGGGGCCCCCTCCTATAGTGGCAGGTCCATTGACCAAGCCAAGAGCTATTTGAACCTGGAACATGGCCCTTGTCAGTAGAGGGTTGGTTGCCAGAATCTCGCGAGCAGCCTCCTGTAATTGGTGGTGGTGGTTGGTGGTGGTTAATGGTGGTTGGTTGCCAGAATCTCGCGAGCAGCCTCCTGTAATTGGTGGTGGTGGTTGGTGGTGGTTGGTTTCCAGAATCTCGCGAGCAGCCCCCTGTAATTGGTGGTGGTGGTTGGTGGTTGGTTGCCAGAATCTTGAGAGCAGCCTCCTGTAATTGAGGTGTGGGTGGGTGTGGTGGGGAGTGGGTGTGGTGGGATGAGAGGGGTGGGGGGTGGGTGAGAGGGGTGAGCGGGGGAGAAGGTGGGGAGGGTGGGGTGGGTGCGGTGTGGTGAGAGCTCTGTGCACGGGGTGGGGTGGGCTGGGCTGTTATGCTGCTGGCGGGTCTAGAGCTTTGTGGGTGGGGTGGGTGGGGTAGGCTGGACTGTTTATGCTGCTGGCGGGTCCAGAGCTCTGTGGGTGGGGTGGGTGGGGGTGGGTAGGACTGTTATGCTGCTGGCGGGTCCAGAGCTCTGTGGGTGGGGTGGGCTGGACTGTTATGCTGCTGGCGGGTCCAGAGCTCTGTGGGTGGGGTAGGGTAAGTGTGGGGTGGGGTGGGGTGGGGCGAGCAGCCTCCTGTAATCGGGTGAGGGCAGAGAAGGTAAGGTGGATATCGAGAGAGAGATCTTGCACAAAAACGACAAAAGGGTTGGCAGATACGATGCATCGCACGATAACGAGCATGTCTTGAACTTTGCACCCCAATATTCACAACATTGATTGATCGATTTATTGGGCGTTTGATTGATTGATTGGGCGTTTGATTGATCGATTGGGCGTTTGATTGATTGATTGGACGTTTGGTTTGTCGCTTGGTTGATTGGATGCACCAGGGGTACCCCCGACACCAACCAACACCCGACACCAACCATCCGACACCAACCAACACCCGACACCAACCAACGGACACCAACCAACGTCCGACACCAACCAACCAACACCCGACACCAACCAACCCCCGACACCAACCAACCAACACCCGACACCAACCAACCCCCGACACCAACCAACACCAAATACATGCGATACACAATTATATATGTATGGATGTATGTTATAGTCCAGGGGTAGGCCAAATAGGCTAAAGGGACTTGCACAACCGTTATGAAGAGCTTAAAACGATAAAGCACTGACGAACTGAACCCCAAACAATCGTTTAACCGACGGGGGCCCTGAGTTCGTGCTACAGTGATAATTTATTTCTACAATATTACTAAATCATCATCTCAGCTGGAATGATAATTTAATTGTGCGATTATTGTCGCATTTTTTTATAAATTGAATTAAGTATTTCCATCCTTCAAAGGAATCAGGATTCATTACCAGCTTCATACTGTCTACAATCAGTACGAGTCCTAACCCTGTTACACTCCCTGTTTTCTATGGCTATCCATCATCGCCCCATCTGGGATGCTTGTATGAGTTGAGAAGAAGATATTTGAATCGGCTCGCCAGAGAGTCCAACCATCCTACCCCCCCCCCCCCCCCCCCCCCCCCCCCCCCCCCCCCCCCCCCACACACACACACACTCCCTGTTTTCTGTGGCTATCCATCATCGAGTTCAGTCGCCCCATCTAGGATGCTTGTATGAGTTGAGACGAAGATATTTGAATCGGCCTGCCAGAGAGTCCAACCATCCTACCACACCCCACCACCATCACCAAACCCCATCACCGTCGTGGTTACCTGACTTCTGCTCATTCTTCTCAAACTCATCATCAAGTTCAGTCGCCCCATCTAGGATGCTTGTATGAGTTGAGAATTAAGTATTTCCATCCTTAAAAGGAATCAGGATTCATGACCAGCTTCATACTGGAGTTTTTATCCACCAATTCAGGTTCAATGTTCATTTTCTCAAAAATATTTTTTCTATCCTCAGCGTATAATAGACATTCTAATATGAGATGCATTTCGTCTTCGACTACTCTTCCACCGTCAACCATCATATCACAGCACCTGCAAATGCTATCAGAATGAGAGGTACTCCTTTCTGATTCGACATTTAAGTTGTGAGCTCGAAGACGTAGTCATGCTATGCATTTAATATCATCCCTATGGTTTTATAAGTTAGTGTAGGTTGAACTATGGTTTCTATCCTCTGACATCATCCAATTCGCATACGTAATGGTTTTAATACCGATTCCTTGGTTATCACCAAGATTCCTGGGGTTCAATGTACTCAGGGATTGCCAGTCAATGTCTGTTGTTCTAGAGATGCCTTCATCAATTTTTCCTAAGTCAATTTTGCTCTTTTCACAGAATCATCGTCCTTTCGGTCGACGATTTGATTCCAAAAGCCAATACATTGTCTCAACCATTGAGCCCATGTAGGTGACCTATCGAGTTCATTGAGGACCAAGTCGGTAGAGGTGTTCTCTCTAATGCCAAGAGCCCTCTTCATGAACTTATTCTGAATAGTTTCACATTTTCCTTCGAGAACGTAAGAAGTATTAATATTACCCAGACGGTCTGGAGCCCACACTTCACACCCGTAATTAAGGTTGTATAAGTGTGCCATAAAGGTAATTATGTTTTAGATACCTTTTGCAAAATGCAAATACCCGGATGATCACCAAGGTCCCATTCCAACCCGCGGGAAAAAGTGGGTTCAATATCGTAGTCGTACGATATTGTACGATAAACTTGGGGACCGGTACAATATTGACACCCCTATATGCTAAGCATGCAGCCACGTGCAGTACGTAATAAGGAGAATCTTATTTTTCTTCAGTCTTTCTTTTGGTGGGCTACAAGTAGCAGCTTCTAGACAGCTCCCTTTTTCAGTCCTTGGGCCAAACTTGAAGCTAGCTAGTGCGTCTGAAAGCTCCTTCACAGCCATTCCAATGAAGCTGAAAGCTTCGGGCTTGACCCAATGGATGGCTAATGGAGCTGGGTGGAAGCTGCTACGCGTAGCCCCAAACAGTGTTTGTCTTTTTCTGCCGATCTGCCATTCCTGACCCTTTCCTTCTGCACACACTACCCCTTCCCCCCCCCACACACACACCTGATCACCCACACTCACATTCCCCTTCAAACCCACCCACCCACCCACACTTGCAGATGCACACACCCGCTGGGGGGTCATTGAGTCATGTTGGCTAAGCAGCTGTTGATGATCTCCTGGGCTGGGCTCCCCCCCCCCTTTCCCTCCCACGTGAGTATAGAATAAGGATGATACTTATTGCCTTTGTCTGCCCCACCTCATCCTGTTCCACAAACATCATATTTCATCTGGGATAGCACACTGAACAGGTGCTGGAGGGGTCATGCTGGCTATGCAGCTGTTGACGATCTCCTGGGCTGCCCCCCCCCCCCCCCCCCCCCCCCCCCCCCCCCCCCCCTTCTCCTCCATGTGCGGTATAGAATAAGGATGATACTTATTGCCTTTGTCTGCCCCACCTCATCCTGTTCCACAAGCATCATACTTCATCTGGGACAGCGCACCAAAGAGGTGCTGGGGGGGCCATGTTGGCTATGCTGCTGTTGATGATCTCCTGGGCTGGGCTACCCCCCCCATCCCCACCCCACCCTTCCCCTCCCACGTGCGGTATAGAATAAGGATAATAGTTTGTGTCTTAGTTTGCCCCACCTCATCCTGTTCCACGAACAGCTTCATCTGGGACAGCGCACTAAACAGGTGCTGGAAGGTCATCTTGGCTATGCAGCTTTTGATGATCTCCTGGGCTAAAGATGTCAGGTCCCCCTTCCCCCCCCCCCCCCCCTGCTTAACCCCTAGAACTCGCAAATCAGAAACTAGAGGTGACTGGGGGCGCTAATCAGACATCATAACCCAACTTCACCTACAAACAACTGGAGAAGAGAGGTGACCAGGGGTAGGTCAGAATATGTATTGCCTTTGTCTGACCGGGGGTAGGACACCTCTACATAATACGTATTGCCTTTGTCTGCCTCACCTCGTCCTCTTCCACGAAGAGCTTCATCTGGGCCAGCATACCAAACAGGTGCTGGGGGGTCATCTTGGCTATACAGCTGTCGATGCTCTCTTGGGTAGGCGGCATGGCGCCCCCCAGGGCGTCTGCCAGAGCATGAGCAGCGGCAAGGCTGGCAGCAGGGCCAAGAATCTGCAAGGTGTTCATAAGTGGATGTGTTCGGTGGGACGTGTAGTGCGATGGGATGTGTTGTTGGATGGGAGGAGTTAGATAGAACGTGTTGTGCGAGGGGATGTGTTCTTGAATGGGATTGGTGGCATGGCGCCCCCCAGGGCGGCTGCCAGAGCATGAGCAGCGCCAAGGCTGGCAGCAGGGCCAAGAAGCTGCAAGGTGTTCGCAAGCGGATGTGTTAGGTGGGACGTGTTGTGCGATGGGATGAGTTGTTGGATGGGATGTGCTGTTAGATGGGACATGTTGTGTGACGGGATGTGTTGTTGCATGGGGGTGGCGGCATGCCCCCCCCCCCCCCCCCAGGGCATCCGCCAAAGCATGAGCAGCGCCAAGGCTGGCAGCAGGGCCAAGAAGCTGTATGGTGTCAGCGACAGGATGTGTTAAATGGGACATGTTGTGCAGGGCAGGGCAGCAAGGCCAAGAAGCTGTATGGTGTCAGTGACAGGATGTGTTAAATGGGACATGTTGTGCAGGGCAGGGCAGCAGGGCCAAGAAGCTGCATGGGCAGCTGCCAAGAAGCTGCATGGTGTCAGTGACAGGATGTGTTAAATGGGACATGTTGTGCAGGGCAGTGCAGCAGGGCCAAGAAGCTGTATGGGCAGCTGCCAAGAAGCTGCATGGTGTCAGTGACAGGATGTGTTAAATGGGACATGTTGTGCAGGGCAGTGCAGCAGGGCCAAGAAGCTGCATGGTGTTAGTGACAGGATGTCTTAAATGGGACATGTTGTGCAGGGTAGTGCAGCAGGGCCAAGAAGCTGCATGGCAGCTGCCAAGAAGCTGCATGGTGTCAGTGAGAAAGGAATTGGATGAGGGCTGAAGGGATGAGATAAGGGCCGAAGGCAGAGACCCCCCCCCCCCCCCCCCCCCCCCCCCCCCCCTATATATATAGCGATCGCTACTTTCGACCCCACTTTGGGCCCATATTTCCGCTATTAAGACCACCCTCCTTCCTTCCAAACAAAAGGCCCTACATGGCCATACAAACCTAGGCGGAAGCCTAAAACCATACAGCTAAGAAAAACTGTCAGATTTGAAAAGCAATGGCTGAAGAGATGGGATGAGGGCTGAAGCAATGGGATAAGGGCTGAATGGATGTGTTAGATGGGATGTATTGTGAGATGGGATCTGTTCACGATGCAGATTGAGATTGAGATTTCAATTTCACGATGCAGATTGTTTCTGCTCGGCTTTTATTAGCAGCTTCTGGGCAGCTCTCTAAGCCAGCCACTGGGCTGTACCCAAATAGTTCAGCAGTTCTGGGCAGCTGATTGTGCGAGCTTTGAGGTGCACTGGGTTCTGTTCTGTGGTTAGGTAGGGGGTATGGAGCAGGGTAGGTGGCGGGAGCGGGGGTAGGTGGCGGGAGCAGGGGTAGGTGGCGGGAGTGGGGTAGGTGGCGGGAGTGGGGGTAGGTGGGTGGGAGTGGGGTAAGGGCAGGTGCCGAGAGTGGGGGTAGGTGGCAGGAGTAGGTGGCGGGAGTGGAGGTAGGTGTCGGCAGTGGGGGTAGGTGTCGGGAGTGGGGGTAGGTGTCGGGAGTGGGGGCAGGTGGTGGGAGTTGGGGGGTAGTAGGCGGGAGTGGGGGCAGGTGTCGGGAGTGGGGGTAGGTGTCGGGAGTGGGGGTAGGTGTCGGGAGTGGGGGTAGGTGTCGGGAGTGGGGGTAGGTGTCGGGAGTGGGGGTAGGTGTCGGGAGTGGGGGTAGGTGTTGGGAGTGGGGGTAGGTGGTGGGAGTGGGGGTAGTAGGCGGGAGTGGGGGCAGGTGGCGGGAGTGGGGGTAGGTGGCGGGAGTGGGGGTAGGTGGTGGGAGTGGGGGTAGGTGGCGGGAGCGGGGAGTGGTAGGGGGCTTACAACTATACAGATACAAACAGCTGGGCTCCTGGTAGCGGAGGCACGAAGGGCCTGCCCGGGGGTCGGGCCCGAGATTTGAGTCTCATGGTAGCGGAAGGTTGGGCAAAAACAGGGTCCCAGGTAGCGATCGCTCCTGGAAGTAGATAAAACTCTGACTTTAACAACATGCACGTCTAAGTAGTGTGAATAGCGTCAAGGGCGTGGGCAACGGAGGGCATCCTTGGGCTAGTACACAAATTAGTTGGGACCAGCATATCATATGATGTTGACCAAAGGCGAGTATGATACTATATGATATCATACAAATTACATCACATGATATTGCACATAAATGGTAAATTTAGCCTAGCCAGGCCAACAGCATCATAAGATATCATACTGTCGTTCCCTACAAATGAGCCCCTGCCCCCTCTCCCCAAACCCACACCCACCGACAGAAATCCACATACCACCACCCAAAGTAACTGACCTTATGGGTGGGGCAATCATGTAGTGGTGCACCACACCTTGGGTCACATGTACATCACCCTCCACAGCCCAGCTACTACCCAGCTACCCTTAACCCTAAATACCTTGGGTCACATGTACATCACCCAGCTTCCGCCCAGCTCCCACCCAGCTACCCTTCACCCTAAATACCTTGGGTCACATGTACATCACCCACCACAGCCCAGCTTCCACCTAGCTACCCTTAACCCTAAACACCTTGGGTCACATGTATATCACCCACCACAGCCCAGCTTCCACCCAGCTACCCTTAACCCTAAGCAACTTGGGTCACATGTATATCACCTACTACACTCCAGCTTCCAGCCAGCTACCCTACACCCTAAACTCCCATCCCGTCAGCTCTTATCCCATCCTTTGAGCCTCTCATTGCATCCCGCATCCATCCCACAATCCCCTCGTCACTTATCATCCCTCAAGCCCTCATACTTAGTATCTTTGAGCCCTGGAGGAGGCCGAAAACCATTAAGCTAGAAAAACCCGCTTTCACATTTGAAACAAGTTCTATGCAGCGTCGCCTGCGACGCTCTAAAAAATGGCGGAGAGTGATCGCGAGGGAGCGACGTGGCAACGGAAGCGAGTTAGTTACGAGACCGTTGGCTGACGTGTCGGGCTTCATCACGGTCAGACGGATGGATGGATGGATGGATGGATGGACGGACAAATGGGTAACACTGAAGGGGGGGCTCCGCCCAAAAAGCCCTGCTCAAGCCTTCATATCAAGTACCTTGGAGCCAGGCGTAAAACTGGAGATGTATTTGTACATGGCATACAGGCTGTTGCGAAGTTTTGGCTCAAAACAAAAACAAAAACCACACCACCACCACCAGTTACAGTGACGCATGATCTTGGAGCCCTTAAGCCCTCATACTTAGTACCTTAGAGCCTATATAGCGATCGCTAGTTTTGACCCCGTTTTGGCAAAATTATCGCTACAAAAATGTACCCCCCCCCCCCCCCCCCCCCCCCCCCCCCCCCCTAAATGGCCCTAAAAAGCTGTAAAAGCTTTGGAAGGCACTAAAACACTGTCCCTGGAGGAGGCCGAAAACCATAAAGCTAGAAAAAAAACCACTTTCAGATCTGAACAAAAACCACTTTCAGATTTGAACAAAAAACTACTTTCAGATTTGAACAAAAGCCCTCGTACCAAGTACCTTGGAGCCAGGCGTAGGAGGAGGTCGGTTGAGTATCAGAGTAGTCGCATTGGAGTGTGTGTGTGTGGGTGGGGGTGGGGGGGGGGGGGGGGGGGGGGGGGCACAAGAAAAGGCAAATTGTGCACCAGGAGCTAGAAATCTGTTCTCCACTCTACCCTCATACTTAGTACCTTGGAGCCAGGCGTAGGAGGAAGTCGGTTGATGTCGTGAGGTGGTCGGTCTGCACACATTGCAATGACAAAGTTGCAGGTAAGATGTGTGTATGTATGTACGTAAGTATGTATGTATGTATGTATGTATGTATGTATGTATGTATGTATGTATGTATGTATGTACTAGTACGGTAGCCCGTGTGGCCGGTGGCCACACAGACACACATCACCCCTACCCCAATCATAATAGGGTGCCCGTGGGGCTGGGTTACAGAATGGGCTTCACATATGTCCTCACCTCCACCCCTCTCATAAACACAGTCATCATGTTTCCCCCACTTCAAATGCTGACGCATCTGCCCCCCCCCCCCCCCCCCCCCCCCCCCTCCCCCCCCAGCACCAACTAACACACACTAATCCCTCCCCATGCATCCCCCCCCCCCCCCCCACACACACACAGTCCCCACTCTGCCCAAACCTCCAGGCCTTATCTCAAATTTGCCTCACCCCTTTACCCGCCAACACACACGCACTTCCCTGCTTCTCCGTTCCCATTAATCTGATCTTCTCTCGGCCACTTTAGCAGATGGGTTTAACAGAAGCGATTATGATGTTTCCAGCTGAGTTCGAAATCGCGCAGACGTTTAGACGTTTCGTCAGACGGCGCGGAAATGCGAAGACTTTTGGAAATTGCAAACGAACGTCTGCGCAGTTTCAGACTCAGCTTGAAAGATCGGAATTGCGCGAGAGCAGAGGGGCTTACCCGTAGCTTCCTCTTCGCGCATAGATACCTAGTTGGGCGTGCAAGCTGTCTCCCGAAAGGGCCTTCGCTCTGTCAACTCTGTCACGCACTCGCTACAGCTCAGCGCGAAAATAACCTTATCGTTGCAGGGTGTGAGTGGTGTGGGGTGGGGGGGAAGATCTTGAAGAGGTATTGCACGCAGTGCAAGGAGCACGCAGCAAGAAGGAAGTTGGACGTCGGAAGAACGTCACAGGGTTGCTGAGACTTAGATCGTGCAGAGATACCACGAGCCGCGCCTGTGTCTAAGCTCGCAGCAAGATGAATTTATCAATAGAGCCTGCAGAAAGGCTGGAGAATGGAAGTCAACTACCTCCAATCAAGAATCAGGCGATGTGATAGCGACTTAGGCTATGTGATAGCATAACGCGATGACGAATGTAATGCTGTGATGAAGAAAGAAGTGCGCATGCGTGAGCCAAGTGAAAGTCAAGGGCCAGCCGAATCATGAGCCGAAGTGAAAGTTATAGAGCATGAGCTGCAGGTCGCTCCGTGAAGCAATGCACTGAAAACTATTATTCCGAGCGCCGTGCAAAGCGATCTGAGGGTCAGCAAATGACCTCCGAGGAGAGGATCTCCTCACTCATTTCATTGCAATTCATTGCAGTCGCAGGATGGGAGGCAGTTGTGGACATGAAATGAGAGCGCGCGCATAGCTTAGCGCATCTGCTGTTTCGGCAATTGAAATCACTGGGCGAAGACTTGGGTGTACGGAAAGTCGGTTGCAAGTCGGTTACACTTCGCACGCCCATGGCACGTGGGTACGCGATGATGACACCACCACGACCACGACCACGACCGCGACCACGACCATGATTTCTTTATATATATGTATGTATGTATGTATGTATGTATGTATGTATGTATGTATGTATGTATGTATGTATGTATGTATGTATGTATGTATGTATGTATGTATGTATGTACGTATGCATGTATGTTAAAACCCAGGGGTAGGCCAAATAGGCTAAGGGACTTGCCCAACTGCGACAGGAAGAGCTAAACAGAAACAAACATTGATGAACTGAACCCCTGCTGTGCTACAGTGGTAACGTAATTATAGGTGGTTGCCCCCCATCGACCTCGTGCCTCGTAATAAAGGTAATGATAACGCCTGGTGGGGCATGGTGTTAAGGGAGCCCGTCGTACGCGGGTGGGGAGCGGTCTCCTACCTCAACTGGTCAAGCTACCATCGCGGTTGACGACGACCTGCAACGCCAAGAGCGACCGAAGGGGGAGTCGAACCCCCGACTCTCTCTTCGTTCAAGCGACGCTCTTTTTTTTAATCGCGGTTATCTCTCTACCACCACCACCCCTACCCACCACCACAACAGCACCACCACCACACCACCACCACCCCTACCCACCACCACAACCAGCATCACCACCACCATCATAGAGACAAACATTTCACAGGCACCCAGCAACTAACTTACCCATCTCACGCTTCACACTTTCTCCCATTTCACGCTTTGCACTTTCTACCAAGCGCCGCTCTTTGTACTCGCGGTTCCTCTCTCTTTCTTTTTTCGCGTTTAAGACGGAACCCACACACCACAACAGACAATCACCACCACCACAACACCTACCCACCCACCACAACGGCCATCACAACAACACCAGCACATATAGAGGACAAACATTTCACGCTTCGCAACTTTAGCCAAAACGCCCCTTGTACTTTCGGTTTTCTATCTCCGCAAACCAAAACCACAAATAACAACCACCGCAAACAGCACCACCACCAACCCTACCCAACACTAAAAACAGGCCATCACTACCACTACCACCACCCACCCCTACCCCCACCGCAAAAGAAAAAAAAAAAAAATGCAACAAAAAAAAAATAAAGAAGAAAACACTAAATAAACAAACAAAAAAGAAAAAAAAAAAAAAAAAGAAGGGAAGAAGAAAATACGAGAGAAGAGAGGAAAAAATTGAAAAGCGAAAAAAGAAACACAGAACATGAAAATTGAACGATTAGCACTTGATAAATGGAATGCGAACATTTTCCGCCCAATGGAGAGCTGTCTGTCTTATTAGTAGAGCCCCGGGAAGTGTGGCTATACCCATTACGTATGTTCCGCTTGTAAGTCTGACAGCACAACCTCGACCGGGCCCGAGTAGGCGGAGATAGCACTGAGGAGGATGAGCACGACTTGGAAAATATCGAACATGCAGACAAAGCAGCTCAGGGGGCACATAATCGGGAGCAAAGACACAACACCTAAAAAAAAACCACCACTACGGCAACCACCCACCAACCCTACCCAACCACACTTACAGCACCACCACCACTACCACCACCACCCCTACCCACCACCACAACAGCACCAGCACCACCACCAACACCATCATAGAGACAGACATTTCAACGAGGCACCGGCAAACAACTAACTTGTACACCCATTTACGCTTCGCACTTTAGCAAGCGCAGCATATGTACTCGCGGTCCCTCTCTCTTTCGCTCAGTCCGGACCCACCACCACACCACCACCCCTACCCACCACAACCAGAGAGACAAACATTTCACAGGCACCCAGCAACTAACTTACCCATTTCACGCTTCGCACTTTCTGCCAAGCGCCGCTCCTTATACTCGCGGTTCCTCTCTCTTTCGCTCAGACCAGACCCCGGATTATCGTCAGCATAGGCGACCCTTAGGGCTCTGCCACAAACCTCATGGTTGTTCAACATCCTCACTGCACTTTCTGCGTGTCCTTGATCAAAAAACTCGCAAAATCCATATCCCTTGATCTTCCCGGTGTCCTTGTCTTGGACCATTCTGTGTGGGTGAGGGTGTGATGATGGTGATGATGGTGTATGGGTTGGGTGAGGGTTGTAAACCGGTAGGTGAGGGTGTGTGTTTTTTGCGGAGTGACTTGTTTCCCACCCCATGCAAGTGCCTGCCCCCTTGACCGTTCGGGGCGGTTGTCCGTGTTGCTGTCGCACCTGTCTGTTGCCAAGTCCTATACCGTCTGTGTGTATTACTCGTTCCTTGTGTGTTTGGATCACCTCTAGCGTTGGTGTGAGTTGCGGCCGGTGTCTTTCTTCCCCTTCCCCCCCTCTCTCGCGACCTCGCGCACGCGCCGGCGTCCTCCCGTCTCCGAGGGGCCGCGCGCCCCCCCATTTTGTCGATGCTGACGCTGTTATGTGTGTTATGATGGTTGATGATGTAGTCCTTTTCCCTTGTTATGTCCTGGTGCTACGCGCACCCCCCCAGTGCGTTTTTTTTGTTTTATGTGTTGGGGGTTTTCTTTCTTTTTCCCCTGTCCCCTGGGTTGTTTGCCACGTCCCCCCCTCCCTCGTGTTGATGGGTAGGGGTATGGGTAGGTTAGGTGGATGATGATGGTTACGACCTTCTGTGCCCAACTGTACCAACATTGGCCGCCACGAGCGGTACTAACAACGGGCACGCTAGACGGGGGGACTCTGATCCCACAGACAACACTCTGATCCATGTACGCATACGCCGGTGCCTGCACCATCAACCCCGATGGACTGTTGGTGTCACTTATTCCATCTCCCAGGTGAAGCTAAGGGACGAGTTCTGCCTATGAGGGGGAGTCGAGGACGAGAACCTTGTGGCTGCAGCACTCTCTTCCCTGCTTTTTACGGCCGCTTCACGCAGCGGCGCTTGACGCTCGGCCCCGGAGCGGAGTCCCCCGCCTGCCCACGGTCCCCTCCCCGTCGGGCGGCCCGCAGAAGTTGAGAGAGAAGAAGAGGCCGGACCAATAGATGTGTGTTTCCCATCTGCAAGTGAGTTTTTTCTAGTTTCATGGTTTTAGGCCTCCTCCAGGGACAGCGTTTTAATGCTTTCTATAGCTTTTATGGCTTTCATTGCTTGTTATAGCTTTTTAAGGACATTTAGGACAAAAAAATGCTTATTTTGTTTACATTTTTGTAGCGATCATTTCACAAAACGAGGGTAATGGTAGGGTAAAAGGGTAAAAACAAGAGTGAATTTTATTATCACCCCGGGGTCCCCCCACCCCCCCCACAAAGCCTGGAAGCCTGGACAGTCAGGCGGGAAAGTGCGAAGTGGAGGAGGGACAGTGAAGTAGTGACAGTGCAAGGCGGGGACAGGCAAATGACAGGCAGGCAAGACAGTGAAGTGACAGGCAGGCAAGACAGTGAAGTGACAGGCAGGCAAGACAGTGAAGTGACAGGCAGGCGGGACAGTGAAGTGACAGGCAGGCGGGACAGGCAAGTGACAGGCAGGCAAGACAGTGAAGTGACAGGCAGGCGGGACAGGCAAGTGACAGGCAGGCAAGACAGTGAAGTGACAGGCAGGCGGGACAGTGAAGCTGCCAGGCAGGAAGACAGTTGAAGTAAAGTGACAGGCAGGCAGACAGAGTGAAAGAGTGACAGGGCAGGCGGGACAGGCAAGTGACAGGCAGGCAAGACAGTGAAGTGACAGGCAGGCGGGACAGTGAAGTGACAGGCAGGCAAGACAGTGAAGTGACAGGCAGGCGGGACAGTGAAGTGACAGGGGCAGGAAAAGACAGTAGTTGAAGGAAAAGGCAGGCGGGACAGTGAAGGTGACAGGCAGGGGAGGACGTGAAGTGACAGAAGGCGGGGACAGTGAAGGGGGACAGTTGAAGTGACAGGCAGGCAAGAAAGTGAAGTGACAGGCAGGCAAGACAGTGAAGTGACAGGCAGGCAAGAAAGTGAAGTGACAGGCAGGCAAGACAGTGAAGTGACAGGCAGGCAAGACAGTGAAGTGACAGGCAGGCAAGACAGTGAAGTGACAGGCAGGCAGACAGTGAAGTGAAGGCAGGGGACAGTGGAAGTGACAGGCCGGCAAGGCGGGACAGTGAAGTGACAGGCAGGCAAGACAGTGAAGTGACAGGCAGGCAAGACAGTGAAGTGACAGGCAGGCGGGACAGTGAAGTGACAGGCAGGCAAGACAGTGAAGTGACAGACAGGCGGGACAGTGAAGTGACAGGCAGGCAAGACAGTGAAGTGACAGGCAGGCAAGACAGTGAAGTTACAAGCAGGCGGGACAGGCAAGTGTCAGGCATGCAGGACCAAATAAAATCTAACTGAGGGCACCAAGAATGTAAACAAGGATGGTGAGTAGCATGGATGTGTGTCATGATGAGTCCATCACCGGTCGATGATCACCCTCAGGAGGTGGGACCCCTTGCACACACTAGCGACCCAGAGCTATCAGTGACCTAAGTGTGAATGATGTTTGTTGGGTGGTGAGTAGCACTCATGTGTTGCATGATGAGTTCACCATCCCCAGGAGGTTAGTGTTTGGGGTTTGGGGTGAGAGTTTGGGTTGGGGTTTGGGGGTTGAGGAGTGAGGGTGGGGGTTGGAGGTGGGGGTTGGGGGTTGGAGGTGGAGGTTGGAGGTGGGGGGTGGAGGTTGGGGTGGGGGTGGGGGGGTGGGGGGTCAAGGCTTTTTCTTTTAGCCCTGCCTATCATGGTTGGGCAAGTCCCTTTAGCCTATTTGGCCTACCCCTGGACTGCAACATACAATCAGGAGGTGGGACCCCTCGCACACACCGTGGCGCCACCTAGAGCAGTCAGTGACAAAAGTGTGAATAATGTGCGCTGGGTGGTGAGTAGCACTCATGTGTTGCCTGATGAGTTCATCACCTCCAGGAGGTGGGTATCTCGCACACACTAGTGGCCTAGAGCTGTCTGAGACACTAGTGTGAATAATATGCGCTGGGTGATGAACAAGTGTGAATAATATGCGCTGGGTGATGAACAAGTGTGAATAATATGCGCTGGGTGATGAACAAGTGTGAATAATATGCGCTGGGTGATGAACAAGTGTGAATAATATGCGCTGGGTGATGAACAAGTGTGAATAATATGCGCTGGGTGATGAACAAGTGTGAATAATATGCGCTGGGTGATGAACAAGTGTGAATAATATGCGCTGGGTGATGAACAAGTGTGAATAATATGCCCTGGGTGATGAACAAGTGTGAATAATATGCGCTGGGTGATGAACAAGTGTGAATAATATGCGCTGGGGTGATGAACAAGTGTGAATATATGCGCCTGGGTGATGAACAAGTGTGAATAATATGCGCTGGGTGATGAACAAGTGTGAATAATATGCCCTGGGTGATGAACAAGTGTGAATAATATGCGCTGGGTGATGAACAAGTGTGAATAATATGCGCTGGGTGATGAACAAGTGTGAATAATATGCGCTGGGTGATGAACAAGTGTGAATAATATGCGCCTGGGTGATGAACAAGTGTGAATAATATGCCCTGGGTGATGAACAAGTGTGAATAATATGCGCTGGGTGATGAACAAGTGTGAATAATATGCCCTGGGTGATGAACAAGTGTGAATAATATGCGCTGGGTGATGAACAAGTGTGAATAATATGCCCTGGGTGATGAGTAGCACAAACGTGTTGCATGGTAAGTTCATCACCCCCAAGCCCCTTTCAGTGATATACAATGGTCTAGTGGTAGACCAGATCGCTTGAGGATGAAGAGTCGGGGGTTCGACTCCTCATTTAGTCGCTCTTAGCGTTGCAGGTCGTTGTCAACCGCGATGGTAGCTTGTCCAGTTGAGGTAGGAGACCGCTCCCCACCCGCAAAACGGGCTCCCTTAACACCACGCCCCACCAGGCATCATTACCTTTTTTGCATCACCCCCAGGAGGGTGGGGTGTGGGGGTTGGGGGTGTGGGGGTTGGGGGGGTTGCGGTGTGGGGATTGGGGATTGGGGGCTGGGGGGTAGGGGGTGGGGGGGTCAATGTTTTTTCTCTTTAGCCCTTCCTATCACGGTTGGGCAAGTCCCTTTAGCCTATTTGACCTACCCCTGGACTGTAACATACATACAGGAGGCGGGACCCCTCGCACACACTAGCGACCTAGAGCTATCAGTGACAAAAGTGTGAATAATGTGCACTGGGTGGTGAGTAGCATGGAGGTGTTGCATGATGAGTTCGTCACCTCCAGGAGGGTGGGGTTGGGGGTTGGGGGGTGGAGGTGGGGGGTTGGGGGGTGGAGGTGGGGGGTGGGTGAGGGTGGGGAGTCAATGCTTTTTCTTTTTAGCCTTTCCTATCACGGTTGGGCAAGTCCCTTTAGCCTATTTGGCCTACCCCTGGACTGTAACCTACATACAGGAGGTGGGACCCCTCGCACACAACAGCGATCTAGAGCTGTCAGCGATACAAGTGCGAATAATGTGTGTTGGGTGGTGAGTCCATGGGTGTGTGTCATGATTGGTTCATCACCTCCAGGAGGTGGGACCCCTCGCAAACACCAGTGGGCTTCATAACCTAGAAATCCAGCTTGGATGTGCCTTCCAGGGCCCCCACCAATTACACACTGTGTGTAACCGACTCACGATAGCAGATTCGTACTCGTCTCATCGGGCCCTTCCCGATGGTGTACCTCGCGCTTGAAAATCCGCACTGGCAAGAAAGTTACACGAAGTACAAATGAAGTTGGGGAAATGGTCGGACCAGCATGCTTCAGAACCTAGGAATTGCAGTGCAAGCTGTTGCCTGATTTGTTTGCTGAAGTTGTGGTGTATGACGTATACGGCCCAATACATTTCCCAATCGGACACCACATTTTCCTCATGTACCACATGGGTGGCACGAGGTTCAGAGTTTTTTTCCGTTTCAGAAAGGGGGTCTTCTAGAAGCGATCAGAGATTCGGTGTCTTTCAAGGTTATTCTCCTGGTAGCAATTTAATTTGTGGCCCAAGGGCCGCCCTGCCCTGCCGGGCCGGCGGGGGGGTCGGGCAGGGGGTTTGGGGGCGGGACGGGGGAGTCTTAGGGTAGCGGAAGGTTTGGCCAAAACAGGTTCCAGGCAGCGATCAGGTAGAGCTGTCAGTGACTTTCGTGTGAAGATTGTGTGTTGGGTGGTGAGTAGCATGGGTGTGCTGCATAATGAGTTCATCACCCCAGGGCGCTACATGACGCGCTATTGTGCGCTAGTGCGCAATTCTTTGGAGTCCGCCTGCACAATTGACGCAATTTGTTAAACCCCCTCAAGAGCTGTCAGCGACACAAGTTTGAATCATGTGTGTTGGGTGGTGAGTAGCATGGGTGTGCTGCATGATAAGGCCGTAATATTTAGGATGTGGGACCCCTTGCACACTTAGCTTTTCTTTTCAGCTACCAGTAGCAGCTTCTAGCAGCTCCCCTGTCTTGCTATTCAGCCAAACCTTTAGCAACATAGTGCATCTTGACGCTGACAGAAACATCTATCCAGTGCTGTTGAAATTTGGGGGCTTAGCCCAGTAGCTGGCTCAGGGATCTGCCTAGAAGCTGCTGCTCGTAGCCGAAAAGAAAAGCTATGCATGCAAACACCAGCGACCCAGAGTATTCAGTGACAAAAATGTGTGCTTGGTGGTACTTCAAAATCTGTGTAGGTTCGTAGGGTGGGGATACAGATTGGGCCCTTTCCACACACACACACCCCAGAGCATTATTGCAAGCTATTCCCCCCACTTCCACCCCACTCCGCTATTCACCCCCACCCCACATACACACACAACCCAGAGCATTATTGCAAGCTATTCCCCCACACACACACCACACACACACCGCTATTCACCCCCCCCCCCCCCCCCCCCCCCCCCCCCTTCACCCCCCCCCCCCCCCCACACACACACGCCCCCCGCATTCAAATCACCTGACAGACTTCACGGGTCCAACCTCCGAAAATATTTCATTTAAGTGTTCTTCGGAAACTTCATAACTGATATTGCCAACTGCAGGATGGGAACAGGTGGTGTGGGTAAGGTGGAGTGTTTGTCAGCAGTCGTGTGGTGGGATGCAGCTGCATGTGGGTGTGGTCTTTACTACTGCTACTGCTAACAGCTGAATGGGAGCAGATGGTGTGGGTAAGGTGGTGTGGCTGTCAGCAGTCGTGTGGTGGGATGCAGCTGCATGTGGGTGTGGTCTTTACCACTAGTCCTGCCAACTGCGGAAAGTGAACACATGGTGTGGGTAAGGTGGAGTGTATGTGTGCAGTCGAGTGGTGGGATGCAGCTGCATGTGGGTGTGGTCTTTACTACTGATACTGCCAACTGCAGAATGGGAACAGGTGTTGTGGGTAAGGTGGTGTGGCTGTCAGCAGTCGTGTGGTGAGATGCAGCTGCATGTGGGTGTGGTCTTTACTACTGATACTGCCAACTGCAGAATGGGAACAGGTGTTGTGGGTAAGGTGGTGTGGCTGTCAGCAGTCGTGTGGTGGGATGCAGCTGCATGTGGGTGTGGTCTATAACACTAGTCCTGCCAACTGCGGAAAGTGAACACATTATTTGGATAAGGTGGAGTGTATGTGTGCAGTCGAGTGGTGAGATGCAGCTGCATGTGGGTGTGGTCTTTAACACTAGTCCTGCCAACTGCGGAAAGTGAACACATTATTTGGATAAGGTGGAGTGTATGTGTGCAGTCGAGTGGTGAGATGCAGCTGCATGTGGGTGTGGTCTTTAACACTAGTCCTGCCAACTGCGGAAAGTGAACACATTATTTGGATAAGGTGGAGTGTATGTGTGCAGTCGAGTGGTGAGATGCAGCTGCATGTGGGTGTGGTCTTTACTACTATACTGCCAACTGCGGAAAATGAACAGATGATTTGGATAAGGTGGAGTGTATGTGTGCAGTCATGTTCAGTGATTTGTATTTCAGATTTATGTAGGCCAGGTTGAGTAGCTAAGCTTGAGTGCTTGGGCTGCTGAAGCCTGATGTCAGGATTGTTGCGTAGCCAGCGCCCACTGAGGGTTCAGAAGTAGGAGGTTTACGCTGGAAAGGTTTTTTTACATGATAGCAGATTCATGCATCCTTATTTGTATTAATTGGCAGAACCTATTGCACCATACGTGATGTCAGGATTTTTGATTTTTTTGTTTTCAAATCTGAAAGTGGGGTTCTTCTAGCTTGATGGTTTTAGGCCTCCTCCGGGGACAGCGTTTTAGTGCTTTCTATAGCTTTTAGCCATTTTATAGCGATAATTTTGCCCAAACGGGGTCGAAACTAGCGATATACTTTAGGTCGAAACTAGTATATATAGGTATATATATAGGTCGAAACTAGTATATATAGGTATATATATAGGTCGAAACTAGCACATATAGCGGAAGTAAAAATCCCTGGTATCAATCGCATGCTTTTTATGGTGACTACTGCTAGCTCCGGCTTACGCAGTGGTGTCCTTAATTTCACGTCCTGAGAGTGGCACATTACTTGGATGTAACAATTTCAATTTCAATTTCAATGTCAGGATTTTTGGGTATCAATCGCATGGCGGAGCGCGCAGTTCGGGGATTCTGGGGGGTCGGGGGTTTCATGCGTCACCATGCAAGGACGGAATGGCGACGCGTCGTCGGAAGACAAATGGTAATTTTGTGGCTACATGCCTAAGTTGCAGAAATTGTGAATTATGCAGGGGGGCTGAGTTTCAGTGCTAAGTGATGGCGTAGGATGTGAAATTGCAGATTGGCAGGTTGTTACATGCTTGTATGATGCAATGAGCCTTGGTTGGTGTACACATGTACAATATGAGTTTGGTTGATGTAGAGGATGTAGAGGCAAGTTTGGTTGGTGTACACATGTACAATATGAGTTTGGTTGATGTAGAGGATGTAGAGGCAAGTTTGGTTGGTGTACACATGTACAATACGAGTTTGGTTGGTGTACACATGTACAATACGAGTTTGGTTGGTGTACACATGTACAATACGAGTTTGGTTGGTGTACACATATACAATACGAGTTTGGTTGGTGTACACATATACAATACGAGTTTGGTTGGTGTACACATGTACAATACGAGTTTGGTTGGTGTACACATGTACAATACGAGTTTGGTTGGTGTACACATGTACAATACGAGTTTGGTTGGTGTACACATGTACAATACGAGTTTGGTTGGTGTACACATGTACAATACGAGTTTGGTTGGTGTACACATGTACAATACGAGTTTGGTTGGTGTACACATGTACAATACGAGTTTGGTTGGTGTACACATGTACAATACGAGTTTGGTTGGTGTACACATGTACAATACGAGTTTGGTTGGTGTACACATGCACAATATGAGTTTTGTTGATGTAGAGGATGTAGAGGCAAGTTTGGTTGGTGTAGAGTGCCTGGGTAGACCCATGTATACATGCGCCCGCCCTTGAGTGGGGGTACTGGTTAACGGTGTCACACAATTATATTGCGGTCCAGCCGCACAGTAAAAACAAAAACATAGTAATTTAGATCCAAGAAATAATTAGCCAGCCAGCCAGAAAACAACTCCAACATATCAAATACAGTTAGTCATCTGGTTAGGGACTCGCCCTCGCATCACATAACATTTGCCATACTAGGTGTGTTATTAAGCTGATCACTTCTATCTATACCCTTTGGACATGTAGCCAAGTTGCTGCTGAAGGGGGATGGGGGGAGATAGGGGAGGGGGGAGGGGGGGGGGGGGTAAGGGGTGGATCCTGTGGGGTACTGCCACCCGGGTGTGGAAATGTTGAGCAGGGCAGGGGCGGGGTGGGGTGGGGTGGGGTGGGGTGGGGTGTGGGGGGGGGGGGGGGGGGGGGGGGGGGTATTTAGTTGCATTGCTGATTGGCCAGGGTACAACAACGTGACAATAGGGATGTGAAAAGTACAACATGGCTGCACTGCCTGGTTGGGGAACAGATCTTGTTAATAGTCTCTCCTTGTAGTCTAGAATTATTTTCATTAGTTGAGGATAGGCAGGTCCCTAATTTGCTGCCCCTGGGATTGTAACAAACATACTATATGGAAGAGAGCACACCACCCGGCATGTACTGCCCATGTGGTGTACTCTCTTTCATGAACTCATACATACTGGATATACTGACAACTCACTACAGTTGCCTCTAGCCAGAATGTCACAACATAACAGAAGGTGTGGCATGGCTAGCTTGACAACTCACCAAACACAGTGGATGATGGTGGCTTGGCCATAGTTAATCTCTCTTCTGCTCCAGGCACAACTTTGACTCAATGCTTGCTATCTTGCTTGCACCTTGAGACAGTTAATTGGATAATGGTTGGCAGACCCCCAGGATGTTGTGGAGGGGGCTTGTCTTGGGTCAACAAAGGTCTGTATGCAACAATGTAATGCAATCACTGAGCCAGCCCTCAGCCACTTGACAGATGCTACACCAATTCGAGTATGTAGGCAGAGGGCTGCGTGGAGAGCCGAGGGCGACCTCCCGAGTATAGATAGCGATCAGCCAATGGGCCTTAGCTTCGCTGCTTTCCTTCCTTCTATTGCGGGATCGGAATTAAGCTTCGCTGATGCGTTGTTTATCTTTTACGGGTGGTACGTAAATTCGGATTGCGGGATCGGATTTTAAGCTTCGCTGATGCGTTGTTTATCTTTTACGGGAGGTACGTAAATTCGGATTAGGATGGCGATGGTGCGCAGTCTGTGCGTTGCTTCTTTCCGGAGGCAGTTGATTTCAGTCTTTCAGCATGCATAGGCATCGCATGAGGGTAGCGATGGAAGGGAATGCAAAATTGTGCAGGGTGTGGAGAGGGGTGTGGAGATGGGTCGATAGCTTCGTTCATCGCAATGTTGGTCTTCGCTGGGCTATTGTCCTGGTAAGTAGCTGCCAGCTCCAGAGTCCAGACTGGTATTCAAGCAAGCACGCCTTTAAACTGTCCACATTCTGGTCCTTGCATTCAGCACTCACGTGTGTGGTGTGGTAGTGTTTATATTGCCCATTGTGACTCTGCCTTCAGACTGTGGGCGACCTGGAGGCTGATAGGGGGCCGATGACGATACGGTATACACTTTCTGACCGCAATACAATTATACAATGTTTTGTTTTCGAATGAAAGGATATTTACCCAAAGGATGGATCCCCTTCGGCTAGCCTTGGACTCAAAGGATGTTGTCGATGTAAAAGGTCTCTAGGGCGGATTAACTCGTACGGATGGACGTAGGCAAGTAGTGAACCTGAATTGGTGGTCGGCCTAGGTAAAAGCAAATGGGCTGGCCCTTTAAACCTCACGCTTCGTAATAAGGCGTACTATTTATTTATTTATTTATTGGAGCTCATGAATGTGTGTGTGTGTGGTGGTGGTGGTGGGGGTGGGGGTGGGGTGGGGTGGGGGTGGGGTGGGGTGGGGGTGGGGGGGGGGGGGGGGGGGTCAACAGTCTAGAAAACTGGGGAGAAGTAGAAGCTACTTCATTAGTTATATAGACATATCAGTAAGGTAGCCACTCCGTGGTTTACTTACTAAGGGTCTACTACTTGGGCAGTACAGGGGTCCTGCCCCCTAGCAGTACACACACACCTAGTCGTGCTCCAACACTCCTCCAGAAGGGGTAATGGGTCTACAGTTCTACACACGTTGTCACATCACTAGAGAACGACTAGCAAAGTACAAATGTATTTTGTCGTACACACGTGGCCAAAGGCTCCTCCAGATTGAGCGCAACAATACAAAAGTGAGAATTCTTATTATTAATATTGTATTCTGCAGACGGTTAGACGCCGAATTGCCGATGCACGGAACCATGCAACAATTATTCTTCTTTATCTACCAGCTCTATTAGCTACCGTAGATACTGGTAGCGTAATGCATAAGGATTTGGGCATGTGCTTTTAGAATCTGGCTGCACGACGGCCAGGTGGAACATTTGGGAACGAGGAAACGTATAAAATCGGGCAGCCCGATGCCATGGTGTAACTTTGGGCAAGGTGAACACGTTTATAATCGGGCTTCACATATCTCTTTACATTTTGGGCAACAAAAACTATTGAATCAGCAATTATAGCTTCAGGGCTCAAACGTTTTAGGGCTCTCAGGAGATTTGTTTTACTGCCGAAGACGGCGAGCAGCCAAATTGCTGGCTGGAGCCACGTAACCAAGTTGAAGTTAGGGCTCAAAACTTTATGAAAATCAACTTTAGAGGGTAGGACAGTGGTACAAATACTAGATTACCCAAATATTTGCAAGCCAATTTGAGGAAGCCATTCACACATCAAGGCTAAAAACGACCTTGGATACAGGGTACTTTAGGAGGACTCCCAGCTCTGCTGCCTCAGACGCAACCAATTGTATGTAGAGCCTGCGTCCTGCGACGCAACTGACCCTTCCTTCTGGTCAACGGACCCTCCCCACGTTGCGTCCTGCGACGCAACGGACCCTTTAACGTTGTGGCTGCGATGGAGGACGCAGCGTCCTGAACAACCCTGCTTGGGTACTAAATAAGTAATGAGGAATGGCATGGCATGCAGCCTTGAAGCAAAACTGACGCTTTAGAAGCACAATCCTTTACATGCTGATAATTAAGTGAATGCTAGTGTTGATCCGTTCATGTGACGGGTCACGTTCTCTGCGATTATTGGCACCGCCTATATTCAGGTCGATTTCTCATATGACGACTGCCGTCTGGCCGTCAATCACTACGACAGCTGGTACAAGGACCGTTTTTGTAAATTTAATTGTTTTGCAAAATCACCACATCACGGTACTCATCGCATAGGTCTTTGCCTTCGGGCCGACCAACTAAGCGAATGCTAGTGTTGAAGAGGGCTCAACAGTGATATTGATCCTAGGGGGCAACACGATTTGCATGGGCATTTGTGCAGCCAATGGACACAGGTACCCCGGTGACAGGAGCCTTGACGGTCTTCGCAGTCTCGGGCATGGCCAGCCAATCGTCAGGCGGCAGCTGTGCCTGCTCAGCGTTGCTCTTGCGACCCGTCTTCTTCTTATTACTCGTACTTGGGGATCGGCATATCATATTTTGTTGGCCGGACGTGAGTATGATATCATATGATATGATACAAATTGCATCATATGATATTGTATTTAAATGGTAACTTTAGCGTAGTCAGACTGGCGGCATCATGTGATATCATATGATGACATAATATTATGTGATAGCATACTATCGTTCCCTATCTATTTGTCGTTCGTTAAAAAAAATACCAAATATAACCGACAAACTTCGAGAGCAAATTTCGTAGGCGCTACTTCCCCTCCGCATTAGCGGAAACTGGATTCGGAATGCCGCGACGCTAGGCTTTGTAACGATCACACCCGCGAGGGAAATGAGCAATGTGCCCCCATCTCAGATCCACCGCTCCCCACCTCCACCTCCTCCAAAGTGATCCATCTCAATTGTCGGCGAGCAAGCAGTTCGAATCCAGGGAAGCAGCGCTCTGGAAGCACCAGAGCGCAGCAAAACCCATGGGAAAAGGTAGGGAATATCAAAGCGCCCAACGCCACTGCCAGCATCACCCAACCAAATTCTACCACCAAATCCCCATACCGGGCGGATTACCAAATCTACACCAATCAAGAAGAACAACACCACGTTTCGAGCGGACACGCTGTCGCGAAGCGATCCTGGAACACCTGCTATACAGATATTCCAGGATGGGGCACCTGCATACCAAATCCCACTAAGATCGTCACTACCCTCCGACGAATCCTGACCACCATAAAAAAAAATATCATCTCCACCTCCAGCATCAAACATTCAAAAACCACCACCAAACCCTACTATGGAAAAGTTTCCATCTCCAACGCGACGATCCACATCGTCGTCCTTCTTATCCTCCTAACAAGCACAGCCTTCCTACACCGCAACACTTGCAACTCTCAAGCCCCACAACCCTCCAACGATACTATGCTCCGATATGGCCCCTACCAATCCAAGCTCCTCACAGGTGAGAACTACGAGTCGTGCCTCCCCAGTAACGACCTGTACTCACGCACCGACCCTCAACCTCCATCCGACCATCGCTGCGTCTCCCTGCTCTGCAACAACACACTCCATCCAAACCAACATCTCCCCCAATTCCACCCTTACTGGGATAATACCGTCCATCGCGGCGAAGGTGAGAGTCCTATTGAATCCTGCAGATTCAATGGGGGGCAAAAGCCTGACGGCAGCCCCCAAAATGGAAAGCATAAGCCTGACGGCAGCTATCCAAACCTCGCAAATAACAATATCTCCTCGACAGGTCTCAGTGGCACCAAGCCTGTGCTCGAATCCAGAGGAGACGTCCTCTACCCCCCCCGAGGATTCACCGCGCAACGCCACTTCTTCCTGGATGCTCACCTACAGCGAGCCATCCGAGCCTATGAGACCCACGAGGAAATTAACGTAACCACCCACCCTCCGTCACCCAACGACGAATCAGTCTTCCACAACATCGACCCCTTCGCGGCCGAGCTGAGCGACCAAACAGTTGTGACTTACCCCATCCACGGCATTCCCCAAGATGCCAAGATTATCAAGGTGGTGCTGGGAGGCATTGTTGGCAACACCACCAGCATGAGGCTTACCAACAGGCCTAGACCCGGCTTCTTCCCTGACAATGCCTTGGCTTGCACCACCCCTGACTCTGTTGCTAGGCATGTCAACGCAGCATTCCGCCAGATGCCCCCTGGCATACTGGCTGGCGACATCAGTGAGAAGCATGTCGATCAAGTCCGCAGCACCCCTACTACACCTGTAGAGTGGAAAGTAACAGTCCACATTCATGCCACTCACCTGCACAAACTCCCCATCCTGACTATCAAACACCTCTGCAACTTTGCAGTCCTATCCAAAAGCAGAAACCTTGAGACAGGGGTACCCACTCTCACCCCTCTAGTAAACACCAACCACCTCATTCCCTGCAAAATCTTAGTCAATATTGAAGACAGTGAGAGCCTCTATCCCAAGGGCACCATCTCTAGAGCCAACATCATCACTAGACTTACCTCCCTGGGCAGGTCCACCAGAAACCCTGCCTGGCAGATCATTGATGTTTGTCAGCAGGCCAGGATCTCCACCCATACTCCCAGTGGAAGTGTCCTCTCAGAGCAACCCACTGCACCTACTGCCACAACACTTGTACCCATCCCCCACTATCCCCCCGGCAGAACAACCAACCCTGCACACCCACCAGCCCCAGGGGCATCTCCAGACCCCCTAGCTGAAGGGGGAGATGAGCATATGACAGAAGCACAGGGCACAGATGTCACTGACTCTCCCACACCCCTCTCCAACCCTGATGCCCCTGGCCATGACCATGCCCTTCCCACCAAGAAGGCCTGTCAAGGGGCCAAGAAGCAGAAGACCGCAGATGATGCAGAAGTCACAGGACCCCCCAGGAAACTCACCTCACCCTCACCTCCCCTCAGCTTCTCTGTCCCAGTGACTTATCCCCCCCCTGACTACCTCGACTTCCACGACATCGAGGAGGTTCGCCGAGCCTCTGAAGCTTACATGCACTCCGACTGGAGGAACATCGAAGCAGAAGACAAACCCAACTGGCTTGTGAAGCTCGAGGTCATCCTCCAGCTTGCCTTGATTAACACAGAAGACCAAGTCGCCACCATTACATTGCATAACTCACTCAACTTCATGATGGTAGAGAC
Source organism: Chlamydomonas sp. ICE-L (assembly GCA_013435795.1). Taxonomy (NCBI): domain Eukaryota; kingdom Viridiplantae; phylum Chlorophyta; class Chlorophyceae; order Chlamydomonadales; family Chlamydomonadaceae; genus Chlamydomonas; species Chlamydomonas sp. ICE-L. The sequence continues at coordinate 30,868,129 of JACBWV010000626.1, forward strand.
CACTCGCGACAACAGGACTGTCACCAGCGCCATGTGCGCCACTCCCGCAATCAAGGAGTCCATTGAGTCCCTGCTCCCCCTCCACATCAGGAGGACTGGCCACTACAGCCTCTTCATCAGTCCCTCTCACATCCCCTCAGATGCCTACCAGTGCTCAGTGATCTTGAAGACTGACCAGATTGTCAACCTTGAAGACCGCCTTGGACTGCACCAAGCCATCATGGAATCCAACAGTCACTACCTCGCTACTCTGAGGAGGATGTTCCCCAAGGAGCTGGAGGGCCTTGATGAGGACCTACACTCACCAGACCTATGGGACATCATCTCCAGGGAAAAGATCTGCAGCTATGATGTCACCACTGCTGCTCACATTAACAACTCCCTTGTCACCAGGGAGGGCATCCCCCTCCACTTACATGATCCTATCACCAGGTCAACACAAGCCAACCGAGGCATCCACCTCATGCTCTTAAACAGAGCTACAGTCCTGATAACCTTCCTCTCCACCAGAGGCATCCTCCATTCTGGTGGCTCTACCTACACCCTCAGGCCCTCCTTCCTCCCTGACTACGACCCTGCCATGACCAAGGGCAAGCCAGGCAAGATCTGGAACTGCCTGGCCACTTGGATGATCAGGAGAGAGATCTCCAAGAATTCCGCCAAGGGAGAAGGCCCCCTTGACCCCCACACCAAGGGTGACCTGGACCAATGGAAGGCTCTCAAGACCTCCCTGGATGGACACCCCCCCCGAGTACCATGTCACCACCTACCAGAAGGCCATTGTTGACATGCTCCTCAACCATGCAACCCCTGACCCACCTGCAGCCTGGCCACCTGCACCCTACGAAGCCGCTAATGATGATGACATCTTTGGAGCAGGTGCCATCACCAGTGAGCACTGCAACACCCCAGCAGACCCTGAACTGGGAAATGACTGGAGCAGCTTCCTCCAAACAGCTGCTCTCAAGGTAAACCCCAATCAAACCAAACCCTATAGTACCTTCTACATCTGCATCCCTGCCACCAAAAACCAACAACATCAAAACACTCACCACTCCACAGGTTGCCAGCACCACAGCCAACAAGGCCTACCCCAAAGCCACCACCTACAAGGGACACAGGAAGTAGCAAACCCCCTGGACCTCTGGATAACAGCACTGCTCCTCCTGCTCTTCTCTCTTATCAGCACTACCCACTGTCTCAGTGGAAACATCCATAGCAAGAGCAACAAGAATAGGGAAAATATACATGGATATGAGCCCCTCTGGACACTATCTCCTTATCATAGTCCCTGCCAGACCAAAGGCACAGCCTGCCACTCCTGTGCTGAGATTACAACCTGTAACAGATTAAACCTTGCCTGCACTCTTCCCTCCCCTATCTCTCCTGCTCTCACTCTACCCATAGACAGCTCAGACACTCAGGAAGATGCTCACAGCAGTAAGTACCCCTACAGCTGCCCCCTCTCCACTCCTCCTACACCCCCCACACTCAGAGGAGGTAGACCCAGAGGAAGCAGACGCCTACAAAGTAAGTCTGAGTCTGCCCCATACTGGGAAGCCCAAACAGCCTCCCACTGCCAAATTCACTCCATCAACGCCTACCTTGGATACAAAGCCATGGATATCAACCTAGTCCTAGACTTTGCTAACAAACTCCACACTCAAGTCACTAGAGCCACTGATAATCACTGGAAGGTTATGGGATCATATTTTCTCAACCCCTCTGGAAACTATAATAATGCCCTTATTGACTACTACACCTTCACCAGGCAGACTGGCACTGGATACCTGGTCAGCCACAGGAACCACCCATACACACCACTACACACCTCATCTCCTAACACTGAAGAAAACTATGAAACAGGCATCCAACTTGGTAGCACCAAACAACAAATTCTTAGCAGAATTCCCATCAATAGCACCAAATTCATACTGCACTACTGGTCCAATGGCTATAGTCATGCAATCACTATCAAATACTACAACAATAAATGGTACAACCTTGACTCTGAACTCTCTGGACCCACCATCCTAACCCCCCAAGACTGGCACCAGCTCCAGGGGTGCATCTACACTCTTAGCCAGGCTACACCCTCCTTCCATGGCTATCCATTTCAACCTGATCTCTATTTTGATCCAACCAATCCCCACCCTAATACCAATGATACCATCCTAGACGACTCTCAACAGATCAACACCAACACCAATCTACCACCTTCACCACCAGATCAAACAATCCCTACCACTCAAAATAACACTGAAACACCCACAGACGAAGATGATGTTATCTATCTAGTATCTGAGGATGAATCCCACACAAAACATAAGAAACCCTACACCTCTACCAAAAAACCTAAAAAATCCAAGAAAACCACCACCACTAAAAAACGGTCACGAAGTGACCTTCCCTCCCCAACACAGGCAGCAAGGCTCCCCACCCCCAGCAGGCCTACCATCCCTGAATACAACAAGCTCAGACAGACCTGGATCCCTGGAGCTCCCCCCTCAGCCAAGAAGCAGCAGTCCATCAGCACTACCAAGCCCACCTCACCGGAGAAACGTAGTAAGCCTAAATATTCTGAACAAACCTCAGACCACCCTGTCCAACAGCAGGAGCACATTCTTAATGACACCAACATCACCACTATCAACTGCAGGGGAATTGGATCCTCCTGGGAAGTCATCTATGATCACATTAGATCCAGGGATAATGATATAATAATTCTCACTGAAACCAAACTACTCTCACACAGAAAATCCATTCTAAACATGATTAAATCAGACATGCATGATTATCACTTCCACCACAACAGCAAAACTACTCTCCAAGCTACCAGCCCTGACAAAATAGTCACCCCCTCAGCAGGGGTAATTACACTAATCAGGAAAACAGTCACTGCTCACCCAGTCAATCATGAAACTCCAGTCGAACTCTCTGGACACATTACCCACCAAACCATAAACAACATAACCCATGTCCTGGGCGTCTACATGCCCTGTAACAATGCCCTCAAAAGAGAGCACATCTACTCCTACATCCACCACATTACTGAGAAAAATCCTACCCACCACTACATCCTAGCAGGGGACTGGAATGCCACATGCCACACCACTGACAGAAGCAGTCTAACCAAATATCCAGATGACATTTCTCACCAGCAACACATTTCTCAACTCTGTATCACTCCACAACCACAACCCAGACCTCACACATATTTTTCTTGCAGCAACAACACCCCCTACAGCAGTCGTATTGATGATATCCTGCTCATCAACCCACCTCCGGGCACCCACACCACTGAAAGCACCCACCAAATGGGGGACACCCTAGACCACCATGCACTTGAGCAACGCCTCACCTCCACTCTCCTTCCCCCTCCTGCCATACCTCCAACCAACACCTACACCTCCCCTCAGCTCCTCCTCCCTCTTAAACAATCAGACAAAGAGAAAACTAGGCAAGCCATCACTACTCAATACCTCCACCAATTTCTGAGCTCCCACACTAACATAGAATCCGCCTGGCAAACTGCTCAGGACCTTCTTGGGGAAGACAGGACTGCCTCTCACATTCAATCCATCCGGCAGGAACTGATGACTGCACTTCCAGAAGACCTCAACAGTATGGCCGACCACCTTATGACCACCCTGCATCAAGCCCTCAGTATCATGATAGAGACTTGCCCCACTAAACAAACCATTTCTGGCATCTTCCTTCCCAGAAAGACAGCTAAATCCTACCAACAACTTAACCAACACGTGAAACACATTAAAACTCTCCGCACCCAATCCTACTCCATGGACCAATCTGGATATGATAACCTGCGCTCTTCCCCATCCTTTCCCCCAGACTGCCCTCTACAAACTAAAACGCAAGTCCAACTTCTCCTCCTCCACAACCCCCTTCTTACCCAATACCGTCAATCACTCACTGATGACATACAACACACTATCCAGGAGCTACGCACTATCCAAGCCCTGCAAAAGGAGGAAAGAAGCACCAAGGCCATCAAGAAGTTTCGCCATCGCCTTAATACACAGGCGTGGGTTATGCATAGACACATCTTCAAACCAGACGGCCAACCCCACTCTCCCACTGTCCTTCTTAACCAGCAAACTGGAACCCTACATACTAAAACTAACGATCTCCTTGACCTTTTGACCAAACACATGGGCAAACTCATGTCCCCCCCTGTGCCCCCACCCAATGGCAACTACGCTGCCTACTCCACCCCTCCCCCCTGGGAAACACACACTGACAAATTTCAACTCGAAACCCCCGCCACCTCTATTCAGCATACTGCCTCACCCTACACCTACCTCTCATCTCCAACTGCCTACACCGACTGCATCAGAAAACTGGCCACAAATAAAGCCACAGGACCAGATGGGATACCCAATGAATTACTGATGTGTCTCCCCACCGAAATGCACACTGTCATTCACAAACTTATGCAAATCTCCTGGATCCTGGGAGAAACCCCAGACTGCTGGAAAACTTCTCACACAGTTATGCTTTACAAAAAATCTGACCCATACCTTCCCCAGAACTATAGACCCATAGGACTTAACAATTCTGTGGCTAAACTCTGGACCTCTCTCATCACCAACACAATTTCCACCTACTCAGAAACCAATCATATTCTCAGCACCTGCCAAGAGGGATTCAGAAAAGACAAGAGCACCTATAGGCAGCTCCTCAACCTCCTTCACAACATGGAGGATGCCTCCCTCTTCCAACAAGACTTGTACGCAGCTTACTTTGACTTTAGCTCTGCCTTCAACATGATAGATCACCAAAAACTTCTTTGCATTATGCACAACCTTGGATTCACCCACGACACCATAGACACAGTCAAAGGGATCTACACCAACTCCAACACTCACATCCTCCTTAACAACACACCTGGTCAACCCATCCCCATCACCAGGGGATCCATCCAAGGGGACACACTCTCCCCTCTCCTCTTCATCATCTTTATTGAACCCCTCCACCGATGGCTATGCTCAGGAGGCAGGGGATACCGCGCTGCCTCCCTTCCCACCGCGGAGGCTGACGAGCACCTCACCAGCAGCCTGGGGTATGCGGATGACACCGCAGTCCTCACTGGAACGGTCGAGGACCTCCGCATCCAATGTGGTAAAGTCCAACTGTTCAGCACCTGGTCTGGCATCCCTCTCAATGCTACCAAATGTGTGGTCAGTGGCATCCTTCACAAGACACACCCCTCAAACCCCACCCACAATGATATCCTCAAACAAAGACTCCAGGACAAAATAACCCTTGGAGACACATATGCCACTTATCAACCACCAGATATAGCCTACAAATACTTAGGAGTCCACATCTCTCTCACCCTCAACTGGAAAACCCAACTGCATGCCACCCTTGACATTATTCACACCAAGGGCCTACATATACTCAACAAAGCTAAAAGCAGGGCAACCCCTGAACAATGCATACGTATAATCACACAATGCATCAGAGCAGCCATCAAATACCCTATGATCGTAGCCCCCTTCTCTCTCACAGACATCCACATTATAGATAAAGCAGTACTTAAGACAGTCAAACTGTGCAGCAGCCTTCCCATGTCCTTCCCCACTAGGGCACTACACCTGCCCAAAACAGAGGCAGGCCTAGGGATCCCCTCTCTCCTCACTGAATATACACAAATTACTGCCTCTGCCCTCACCCACGCCATGAATGACACTGGACGCCTGGGCATACTAACCAAATCTCTCCTCACTAAAACCTTCAAAACTTTCCACACTCTCACTCCAACCTCTCTCTCTCCCAAACTCCTCCAATATTCATCTCTTGCCCGGCAACTTCAACTCCTAGACCATTCAAACATCCAAATCACCTGGAATGACACAGAACTCCTGGATAAGCTCAACATCCAATCAGTACTCCCTCAACTTGCTCACATTCCTGTCTCCCTTGTGACTCCCTTCCACGATCTAGGGATCTATACATACCACGACCTGGTTACTCCAGCAGGCACTCACCTTATCACTACCACGGATCTCCCTCTTATCACACAGGGCAAAGTAACAAAGCACCATCGGCGCTCCCTCAACCTCCTTACAGCACACCTCACTGGCAACAGCCCCGACCTGCTCCCCTCCCTCAGCCATGCCAACCCTCTTCCATTACCGCAGCGACGACTTACCTCGTCATACACCATCCCACCCAAACCGTCAGCCTATGCGCAGAACATGGTTGTCGCCCGCCCGGCCTCCACCCCAACTCAGCGCTACCCCACCAGCCGAGCGCAACCTCCTGTCAAGGAAGCGGACTACACAGCAGACCCTCTCCGTGACATCAGCGGGGAACAATGGTGGGCGTGGACCACCTGCAACTCCACAGCCGAATGGAACGCCAACGTCGACCATTACGGTAAAGCATGGGGCAACAACGAAGCAGCGACAACCTGGGCATCCCGCCTTCACCTCTGCAAGGCCATCCTCCGCGGCCCAGCCAAGCCCTTCTTTAAGCACTACAACATTACTAAGGCCTCCAACCCTGATCTTCTCAAGGCAGCAATGCTCCACCCTACCCCTGGATCCCCTTCCCCCCCTACCCGTCTCCTTCACCTCACCTATGGTAACCAGTACACACCCCTCAGCATCACCAGCTGGCGCAGCAAACGGACCATGGACACTAGGGACACCAGCATCACCACCACTGCCCACCTCCAATGGGCCCCCATCACCATGCACAACGACCATATCAGTCAATATACCCAAATTGGTTACACTATCCTTCACAGTAAACCAATTACTCCCACCACCTCTGAGGTCCACTGGAAACCACAACCATACCACACCACCCACCTCATCACCATGCTGGGCCAATCCACCTATGACACCCTTCTCCAGGCCTTCAAAGACACACCCACCACCACAACCCATCTTAACCCCAGAAGAGACTCCCACCTTACTAACTCCCAGCAACAGGGACAATGGGCCACTACACCTGGCTTCAATGCTGATAACCATGCCCTTGTCCACAAACTTCTTCACATAGACACTCATGACCGAAACCCTACCTGGGACATCCAACCACCACTCAAACACACAGCCCAAACTGGCATCCTCACTGGCTCAGAAGGCCAGCAAACCCACACGCATGCAGACACTACATTCCTCTACAACCCCGCCGGGAAATGTGTGGGCCATAGTACCAACACCCTTCTCACCTCCCTCCACACACACTATGAATACAATAAAACTACACGCCCTTCAACTTGGAACCAACTCACACAAGGAGGATTCTTACCTGACCTTGCAGCCCTATACACCAGACACAAGGACACCCCTGCCTCCACCTACACTCTTCCCTCAGCCCTGCACCAAGCTAACCTACACCTCAACATCACCCATCACCGCACTGCTACTCCACTCAACCTAGATTCTGCCTATGCAGAATTTTCCTCCATAAACCCAGCTGACCAGCTCTTTGGAGCCAACGGGGATCTCTTCCACAGCATCTGGACAGGGGGATCACTGGTGGACATCCCTACCTCCGTCACCGATGCACACAAGGCACTCAGGTGGGCTCTAGCCAGTGCTGACCACGCAGAAGCACAACACATCCCAACATGCACTGTCTTACTCATCCCAGGCAACTATAATGCCCCCTACAAGAAACTTCTGCACCACCCCTGGATCCACCACGTGGACACCAGACCTTTCTCTGAAATCTACAGCACCTCTGAAACCTGGCTAGGGGGCAAACATCACAACCCTACCTCCTCCCACAAGCTCCACATTCTCATCATCAGCAACCCAAGCAGCCAACCTGAATACCTAAACCGTCTCCAGGGGTTCACAGACATCTGGTCACAGCACATGCTCAGCATCTCACCCTTCTGGGAACCACATAACCTCCCTACACATCCTACCCTTACCTCCTCAGACACACAAATCACCTACCCCAGGACTCTTAAATCCCTCACTACTCTGCCCTGGCAGCCTACCACCCACCACTGCCCCCCTCTGCTTCCCACAGTCATCTACCCCTGCCACTACTCAGCCATACCTACCCTAGGTCTGCAGGTCTATACTGATGGCAGCCTAATCAAGGGAGCCCCTGGCACCCCCAGCAAAATAGGTGCAGGGGTCTACATACCTGTGGCTGGTATGAGCTATTCCATTAACCCAGGAGGCCAAGGCGCCACCAGAACTAACAACCGGGCTGAATTAGTGGCCATCCACCAAGCCATAGCACACATTGATTATACCACTGACCTCACCTTGCACACTGACAGCCTCTGCTCACTCCAACTCATTAACAAAATGATTCAAGATCCTACTACCTCTACACGTTCTCTCCACTCTGTACTCCTGCATTCTATCCGCACTCACCTTGTCCAACGCATTCTGGCAGGATCACACACTACCCTCTGCAAAGTACGCTCACACACTGGCATATTGGGCAATGATAGAGCAGATGCACTAGCACGCAATGCAGCCACCAACCCAGCATCTGTACGATACACCGACACCACTGGAGAACAACCCCGCCACAACACCTATTGGCCCACTGTCCAACCCCCCTGCACACCTCTTGGCACAACTCCCCCACGAGCCCTAGCACCTAACCTCACCAACGGGATCAGCCTTAACCTTCCCACTAGCTGCCACCTCGGACAGCATCCCCTCAAAGGCATATATGCCACCACCTGGGCTGATAACACCCCCTTGCATCTACCCCACTCTAGCAATAAATTCTGGACATCCTCCCACATCACCCACAAAACTAAGTTCTGCATCCTCAAGGCCAGATGGGGCCGACTGTGGAACAAGAAGCTCGCCTATCGCTGGAAGATGCCCTATGCTAACAACCCCAACCCTGCCACCTCCCCCACATGCCCTATTTGTACCACCCACGAGGACGGAGCTGGTCACATTCTTGCTGGCTGCACACACGCCACCTTCAAGGGCATGTACATCAAGCGTCATGACGCAGCTGTCCACTTACTGCACAAGGCCATCAGCAAAGGCGCCCTTGGATCCCGCCGCGTTATCATGGACGCAGGCAGGCTGGAGGACCTCCCCCGCGGAGTCCTTGGCAAAACACTGCCTGACTGGTTACGCCCTCCCTCCATCCCAGCAGAGATCTGGCCCAAACTGAGGCCAGATCTCGCCATCCTGCCCGAGGTGGACTCACCCACCATTGCTGCTGACAAGGAAATCTGGATTCTAGAGCTGGGATACTGCTCTGACACCAACCATGCCACTAAGGCAGAGGATAAACATGCCCAACACACCCAGTTGGTGGCCGGCCTTAGACTAGCTGGCTACCTTGTTCACTACCTAGTTGTTACCATTGGCACCACTGGCACCATCCCCAGAACCTTTGTGACCTCCATGACCACCCTTGGTCTTACCAATTTAGAAACTCTCACACTAGCAGACCAGCTGCACCACCACTCTGTTGACAGCTTTCAGACTATTTTACAATGTCGTAGATTCATGGAACACCACCCCGCCGGAGATTAACATTTTTTGGTCCAGCTAGTGCCACCCACGTGACCGACTGAAATGACTCTCAGTCCGCCACGGGTGGGATCACAACTAGTACTGGATCTTTTTTGTGTTTATCTATGGTGACTACAGCTAGCTTCTGCGTACGCTGTGGTGTCCTTAATTTCACGTCCTTAGAGTTTTCATATTTCTTGGATGTAACAATTTCAATTTCAATTTCTATTTGTCGTCTACACGTGACAATGGTCCGGAAGGAGACATTGACATGGGTATGAAGTTTGATGCAGAGCTTGATAGCAGCTACTTGGGAGATCCATAGGCGGGTTCCCTACTTAAACTGGATTTCAAGGCAGGGATCCAGATATTATTTAGCACTTCACCTCAAGGTAACTGATTGACGGCTATCAATTAAAATATATTGACGGTTATCAATTTGAGCTTGATTGACGGTTATCAATTTGAAATGTATTGCCAGTTATCAATTTGAAATTGATCAACGGTTATCAATTTGAAATTGATTGACCGTTATCAATTAGAAATTGATTGACAGTTATCGCTTTGGAATTGATTGACGGTTATCAATTTGAAATTTATTGGCAGTTATCGCTTTGAAATTGATTGACGGTTATCAGTTTGAAATTTATTGCCAGTTATCGTTTTGAAACTTTGCGGCGGCTCTTGCCTCCAGGTTTTGGATTTAAACTTGGTGAACTGGTGAACTGGTATGGGCAGTGGGCAGTTGGGCACCTGCCACCACGTGCTGATCAGTGGTGAGTCACCACTGGTGAGTAGGGATCGGCAAATCATATGATACTGTCCAAAGGCGAGTATGATATCATATGATAACAAACAAATTGCATCATATGATATTGTATGTAAATGGTAACTTTAGCCTAGACAGACTGATGGCATCATATGATATCATATGCTGACATGATATCATGTTGCCGTTCCCTACTGGTGAGTGGTGACCTGCCCAATGCATAAGCCAGAGACTTCAGACTGCCGAAACGTTTTGTGTCGGGCTGCCCGACGCTCAAGCCAAGCATCTGCGATGTGTAAACGTTTGGAATCGTGCACGCCCGATGCTTAAATCAAGCATCTGAAATCCGAAATCGTTTCCCACACCTAGGCGCCCAATGGACAAACCCTAATGCAAAAAAGAAGCCTACAGATTTTCTGCACCTCGAAATGCACCCCGCAAGCCCAACAAGCACCCTCTGGGTCAGACAGGGTGTATTGTGGGTAGAAGGGTGCTGTTGGGGTGCGGAAAAGGGTTTCCCACACCTAGGCTCCCGATGGACAAACCCGAGTAAAAATGTTTAGTATCGGGCGTGCCTGACAAATCAGGCTTAAGCATTACACGACGCTAAAGCTGTCAGCTGCATTGGAATGCGCATCATGTCAGCTAAGACACAAAAGTTAGCTTCAGGTTTGGCCCAAGGGTGTGAGAAAGGAGCTGCCTAGAATCTGCTACGCGTAGCATAAAAATGAAACAGTGCTCTAGGCCCCTAAGCCCCCTCGGTCGCCCCCTTCGTCGATCTGGTGGTGGCACTAGTACCTCCTCCTGTTCACCTCCCTCATCCTCATCAGCCCTACAGTAGCCTACAGCCTGTTCAGGTTGATTAACAGGTGTTCAGGGTGTTCACATACATCATTGGTTAAACATGTAGTTGTTAAACAGGTAGCCCTCATCTTTATGAGCGACACGGTCTACTGCAAAAAAGAAGCCTACAGATTTTCGGCACCCTGTTCCACACCTCGAAAGGCGCCCTGCAAGCCAAGAAAGCACCAGCAGCTTTGGGGTCAGAAAGGGTGTATTTTGGGTAGAAGGGTGCCGTTGGGGTGCGGAAAAGGGTGCCGAAGACCCCCTAAATTTGCAGTGCATGGTCTACTGTGAACATCCTGTCCCCCTCAGGAGGGACCTTTGCTCGTAAGAGGGCCAGGGTACTACATTTTGTCAAATTGGTCAGCGCATAGAGCGTACAGACGTCAAATTGGTCAGCGCTCTGTAGTGCAAAAAGCGCAAAAAATGCACACTGCGCCTACAGGGAGGTGAAAAAACTGCGCTAAACGCGCAGTGGGGCTCAAAAAGCGTGCGCAAAATCGTGCTGCCGCGCACGCTTTGTATTACCCCAAAGAGAGGGCCATTTCGTCACCAAAAATAAAATTGGAAATGCATACGTTCGCATGCACCGTACATACTGGAGAATGGTCACTATGATGAGTTTTGCTTCAGCAGACCGCTACTGCGCCGGAGCTTGGACTACCGCGCGACAGCACGGAGGGAAGATTTCTACCTCTTCCAAGGTGGCAGGTCTGAGATTTGGGAACCCAGCAAGGGCTCGAACCGCAGACCTGTCTGGCTGGATTCTACTGAACCATACAGCCAGAGCTCGATGCATCTCGTCACCATTCAACCAACCTCCACTATTCAGCCGTGCCATGACCTGGTCAGGCGCAAGCTGCTAACGTGCTTTAAAATTGGATGGTCGGCAGGCTGTGCTGCTGTCCTGTCTCGGCAGTGATTTGCTGAGTTTATGTAACGAACCCTCTCTCTGCAAGCTGCGAATTCATGAATGTCTGTTATCCAGCTTTCATGTTCCAAGCCCTGGCTGGGTTATTAAAGGTGGCCATATGCGAATAGAAATGATCGAGGGGTGCATTCAGAGGTTTCTAAGAGATTAGTCGCAAGGAAAACATGTACTGCTTAGCCTTAACTAGCGCTAACTACGGAACTGCAGACTAGCGATATTGGCGCTAAACTCCTCTCCCCCCCCCCCCCCCCCCCCTTCGAACCTTATACCCTAGCATATGTACCGGATGATATATTGTACGATATCGAATGATATACCGTACAATACCATGTGATATATCAATATACCGCCCGATAATCTAGGAACTGCAACGAATTGACGACCATATTTATATTTAATCACTCAACCCTGATGGATTGAACTTCCACTATTTCTTCAGCTATGTGCAGCAGCTTCTAGGCAGCTCGCTTTCTTGGATAGCGATTCAGCCAGACGTAAATATGGACCGGCATATCATATGGTGTAGACCAAAGGCGAGCATGATATCATATAAATTGCATCATATGATATTGCACATAAATGGTAACTTTAGCCTATTCAGACTGCCGGCATCATAGATACCATATGATGACACGATATCATATTGCCGTTCCCTAAACATAAAGTAATCTAGCGCAGCTTTATGGCAGTGCTGTCATTTTGGGGCTAAGCCCAATGGCTGGGTCCGAGAGCTGCCACATAGCCGAAATGAAAAGCAGTGGTATGGGTGCAAGCCTCTATTCTTTTGGGGGGTACATCTAGCAGCTTCTAGGCAGCTCCCTTTACCCATCCTTGGGTCCAACCAGAAGCTAACTAGTGCGCCTGAAAGCTGATATGACAGTCACTCCAATGCAGCTGAAAATTGTGGGCTTGACCCAGTGGCTGGATGATGGAGCTAACTGGAAGCTGCCATGAGTAGCAACCCCCACCCCCCCACCCACCCCAAAAATAGAAACAGTGGAGCAAGAAATTGTGCGCCTTGGACACACAGTGACCTGGCTTTGGTTTATTCACAACCATGTCGTGGCCTCCTGTAGCATTTTTTCTTCGATCGAAAAATGCCAAAGGATAGCACACAAACAGTGCAAATATAATATATTCACCTCTGGCAGGTGGTTGACCCCAGTGCAATCAAATGGGCTGGCCTCCTCAACCTCATGTCATGTAATAAGTAGGGATCAGCAATATTATATCATATGATGTCATACCATCATACGATATCATGTCATCATATGATGCCGGCAGTCTGACTAGGCTAACGTTAACATTCATATACCATTTATGTACATTTATACATGATATCATGTAATCATATGATATCATATGATGCGATAAGTATGATATCATACTTGCCTCTGGTCAACAACATCTGATATGCCGGTCCGTACTAATAAGACATATTATTTATCTACGTATTCACCTCCGGGGATATTCCTCTCCTAGTCTCAGTAGTAGGGTTGACAAGAACAATGTCATGTACATAGATAGCGCATGATGTATCATACGATGTTGTATGATATATCAGGAGCTATCATTTCTGCCAAAAGTCGAGCTTAGCCGATCCATTTATTCCGAGTACAGGACGTATATGAAATGAATAGTTGCGATGATTTTAGTATTTTTTAGCACCTCATTTTGCTTTGTCCTCCTTTGTTTTTTTTGCTAACTTTTTAATTAGGTATTTCTATTTGATGGGGGGGGGGGGGGGGGGGGGGGGGGTAGCCCTCTTCAGTTTTTTAGGCCATGTGCCAGCACCTTTTTTCACTCCTGGATATATTGTACAATATCGTACAATATCGTATGACATTAATAATGCCCGTAAATCATTGAAGCAGAGCGATATTGACACCAATGTTTCATTTTTTTGGGCCATGCATAGCAGCTTCCACCCAGCTCCATTAGCCAGCAACAGTCAAGACCACAGATTACCGCTGCATTGGAATGCCTGCCTTGCCAGCTTTGAGACTAGCTAGCTAGCTTCAGGTATGCCTCAAGGGTGGGTAAAAGAAGCTGCCTAGAATCTACCACTGGGAGCCGGAAAAAAATAAATATATATATTGTACGGTAATTCTCCTGCTGAACCTTCCAAGAAGAAACAGCGATTGACACCCCTACTCAGTACCCATTCCAAGCCTCTTTTATGTAAGCGCGTCGACCGTACATATCTACCAAGGCCCGTGTGGCAAAGGCAGCTACGTGGCCAGCGAGGATGCAGAATGGATTCAGGGAGCCTGAGCTGACAAACTCATTCCTCAAATACAAGATTGTCCACATGGTGTGGAGAACAGGTGCGTACACGTTGATTGGTACAGGTTCTAAAAAGGATAAGAGGAGGGCTTCACTGGGTAATATGACATTTCGAAATGCGGCTGGGGATAAGAATTCAGAAGTACCGAATATTGGCAGGGAGTATGCCAACGTCCTGCCTATGCTCATGAACATCATCCAATAACCCAGCTGATGTAGCCGTCTCTTGTGACAAAGAACAAAGCAGTCCAGGAAAGGTGAAGCAACAAGAATCAGGAAGGCCTGAAGATTTCGCCATCCCATAGGATTCTCCCAAACTGAACAAGATTCTGTAAGAGATTCAGAAGGCGAATGTTGAGGTATAGAGTGGTCGTGGAAAGGTGGCGATGTTGTACAAATCGCCAGTATCTTTTCTCGTGATGTTCCTCCTCGAATCCCGCACTCACAAAATACCACAGTACAGTGGCAGATAAGGAGGGAGGGCCATCAGCCCCTGCAGGGGTACCAGGAGCAACGTCCGCTCTTGCAAGATTACTGCTCCCATGCATGCTGGAGCTAGAGCTTGGGAGCTGAGTCCTAGCATCGATGGTCTGGGCCGTGCCGATTGCTTCTGGTACAGGCATCACATCCTCCATGTGTGCAGTGCGTCGTTAGACCCTCGCCTTAGCAATATTGCTAATACGGCCCGTTGGGCTATCCTAGCTTCCCAACGTCGAGCCTAGATCGAGAACACGTTGACTTAAGGGACCCTCTCCGTAGTTTGAATGTCGATGCTACTGCTGACGAAACAGATAACTCGATAGATAATTCAAAGCTGCGCTATTTTGGACGAGCGCGCTAACCTGAGCAAGGGATGGGACGTCCAGAACGAGTTAGTTACTTACACCAGTGAGAGAACACCAAAGTCGATTATAGTCAATCAGATATAGGCTGTAGCAATCACAGTCATGCAAGAGAAAAGAAAAGAAAGCAGTAAGCCTAGTCGGCGTGAATTAAGGAAGCTATCCGAGAGGTATACCAATACGTCCATATCTAGAGAGACTCTTACCGTAGCATGGGTAATGGAGGGGTCCTCGGCCCTGTAAGGAGCCAGGACGAGCCCAGAGGCGAAAGCGGGAGATGACCAGTCAGTTGATGTCGACTGATCGGCACGAGGTGGCCGCGAGGTGCCAGAAACTGAAGAACTGTTTGAATTTATAAGTTTGTTTGCGTCCAGGTTCGATACGTCCCTGCGCGAATTTTCAGATTGGCGATGCGTGAGTTGCGAGAATGTGCCTCCAGTTGCGAGTATTCGCGACTGCTCGGAAATCGGGAAAAGTCTGCTCCCTTCTGCCGTACATGTACGGTGGCCAGGCTGGCCACAGGGGCTGGCCAGGCCAGACTGTACCTGCATGGTGGCTGTAATGTATTTCCCAATCTTGTGCGGGACTGTAGGGGCCCGTACTGTATTTCCAATCTGACAGTAAAACGGTCACTCTTCATTAACTGATGTGCAGTCCAGAAGATGAAGGTCGAACGAAGCTTCCTCTGTTCATCCATTAATGTATGAAATATTGGATCAAGTCTTATTGATAGGCATCCGTAGGCATGATAAGTTTTTCGAACTGTTTTTTTATCGTTCAGATGTAGAGGAGAAATGGAAAAATGGGAAAACAAGGACAAAGTGATTTGTTCGCGTTTACATTTTCCTGGTATGGTTTTTTACTGCCGAAGACGGCAAGCAGCCAAATTGCTGGCTGAAGCCATGGAACTATCAGCTAAGCACTTCAAAGAGTGGACAGATGCTTGAACGGTCAAACGCGCCAATCTATACACGGAGATGAGAATAATTAAAGGGACTGGGGACACACATAAGACACCAGCGGTGGAAGGGGCAGAAGCCTGGAACCTAACCAGGGTACAGGCTAGATGGCGCGTGTTAGGGGATCAGGGGGCGCAGCCCACCAGGAGCTGTCACCGTGTCATGAAGGATGACACAGTCTACAGGAAGCTGTTACCGTACAGAAAAGCAGTTACTTTCTACAGCTATAGTTCTAAGGAAGTACAGTAGTAGTCACCAAGACATAAAACGATCGAGTGAACCGCAATTGATGCTGATAGGAACCAAGTTTAATTTCAAATAAAACTGCCCAGCTTCTCCGGCACTATACAGTCTTGGAATTGTTTCGCTAAATATGTAACAATATACTCGCGCTCGTATGATACACGATTTCGTGCTTGACAACCCTATATATATATCCACCTAACTAAACCTTGACAAATCGTTAAACTGTCGGTGTAGAGACCTGGAGTCCTGGACATGTCTGAATGAATGTATGTTACAGTCCAGGGGTAGGCCAAATAGGCTAAAGGGACTTGCCCAACCGTTTAGGTAAGGCTTAAAAATAACAAGCACTGATGAACTGAGCCCCAAACAATCGTTTAACCGACGGGGGCCCTGAGTTCGTGCTATAGTGATAATTTATTTCTACAATATTATTAAATCATCATCTCAGCTGGGATGATAATTTAATTGTGCGATTATTGTCGCATTTTTTTATAAATTGAATTAAGTATTTCCATCCTTCAAAGGAATCAGGATTCATCACCAGCTTCATACTGTCTACAATCGGTACGAGTCCTAACCCTGTTACATTCCCTGTTTTCTATGACTATCCATCATCGAGTTCAGTCGCCCCATCTAGGATGCTTGTATGAGTTGAGAAGAAGATATTTGAATCGGCCTGCCAGAGAGTCCAACCATCCTACCACACCCCACCACCACCACCAAACCCCATCACCGTCGTGGTTACCTGACTTCTGCTCATTCTTCTCAAACTCATCATCAAGTTCAGTCGCCGCATCTAGGATGCTGGTTTGAGTAAAGAAGACATTATTTGAATCAGCTCGCCAGAGAGTCCAACCATCCTACCAACCCCCATCACGAAAACCTATCACCATCCTACCAACCCATCCTACCAAAACACCATCACGCATCCTACCACCCTCCTAAACAACCCCATCAACATCCTACCGACCCCCATCATAAAAAACTACACATCCTACCAACACTCCTAACAACCCCACCAACCCCATCACCATCCTACCACCCCCCATCAACCAAAAACTACATCACCAAATCCATCCAAACCCATCACCATCCTACCCAACCCATCCTACCTGAACCCCATCACCATCATACCAAACCACCCCCCATACCAAAACCGATCACCATCCTTACCAACCCCCCTATAGCCTATACCAAACCCCCCACCATCCTACCAACCCATCTACCAAACCCCATCACCATCCTACCAACCCATCCTACCAAACCCCATCACCATCCTACCAACCCATCCTACCAAACCCCATCACCATCCTACCAACCCATCCTACCAAACCCCATCACCATCCTACCAACCCATCCTACCAAACCCCATCACCATCCTACCAACCCATCCTACCACACCCCATCACCATCCTACCAACCCATCCTACCAAACCCCATCACCATCCTACCAACCCATCCTACCAAACCCCATCACATCCATCCTAACCCACCCATCCTACCACCCATCCTACCACCCATCCTACCAAACCCCATCACCATCCTACCAACCCATCCTACCAAACCCCATCACCATCCTACCAGCCCATAATACCAAAACCCATCACCATCCTACCAGCCCATAATACCAAACCCCATCACCATAATGCCAACCCCAATCACCATACTACCAACCCCCATCACCATACTACCATCCCCCACCACCATCCTACCAACCCCCACCACCATCCTACTGACCCCCACCACCATCCTACCGACCCCCACCACCATCCTACCCACTCCCACCACCATCCTACCAGCCCCACAACCATCCTAACCTAAGCCAACCCCCACACCATCCTACCAACCCCCAACCACCCCCATCCAAACCAATCTACCAATCCCACCACTATCCTACCACCCCCCACATCCATCCTACCCCCAAACCACTACCCCCCCCCCCCCCCACCATCCTACCAACCCCCACCACCATCCTACCAACCCCCAACACCATCCTACCAACCCCCAACACCATCCTACCAACCCCATCAACCGTCGTCGCAACTAACTTCTGCTTATTTCTTCTCACCACACCCCCACCAACCAATCCCTGTCCTGGTCCTGCCGACCCCCACCCAGCCATCCTACCCCCCCCCCCCCACCCCCCCCCCCCACACCATCCTACCAACCCCTACCCCTCCCACCATCCTGGCCAACCCCCCATCCCCATCCTAAAACACCCACAAACCCCCCCCCCCCCCCCCACCCCCCCCACCATCCTAACCCCCCACCACCACCACCATCCTACCATCCCCCCCCCACCATCCTACCCCCCCCACCCCCCCACCAGTCCTACCAACCCCATCACCTTCGTTGACAACCTGACTTCTGCCTTATCTTCTAAACCCGCAAATCAAAAGCGGGGTCGCCGCATCTAGGAGGACGGTATGAGTTGAGAAGACATTGGAATTGGCTCTCGCCAGAGAGTCCAACCATCCTACCCCCCCCCCCCCCCACCACCCCCACCCCACCCTCAATCCTACCAACAACGCACCAACCGCCGAACCAACCCCATCACATCGTCGTAACCTTTCTTCTGCTCATTCTTCTCAACCTCATACAAATCAGTTGCCGCATCGAGGATGCTAGTATGCGTAGAGAAGACGATATTTGAATCGTCTCGACCAAGTATCCTTCGTTCACCTGCTTGGCCGGCGGCTGCTATCTTGGAAGCCATGTACCCCTGCAAATATATTTGATACACAAATGCTTAACATGTTGTAAATGAATAATAACAAATAAATAAATGAATGAATACACAAATAAATAAATAAATAGTACACCTTATTATTGCTATCTTTGACGCCTTGTTCCCCTGCAAATACATTTGATACAGAAATGCTTAAAATGTTGTAAATAATAAATAAATAGTATGCCTTCTTACTGCTATCTTGGACGCCATGTACCCCTGCAAATATATGATACAAGAATGCTTTAAATGTTGTAATTGAATAAATAATAATAATAATAATAATAATAATAATAATAATAATAATAATAATAATAATAATAATACAAAATAAATAAATAAATAGTACACCTTATTATTGCTATCTTGAACGCCGTGTACACCTGCAAATTTATTTGATACAAAAATGCTTTAAATGTTGTAAATCATAATTACATAAAGAATACGCCTTATTATTGCTATCTTGGACGCCATGGAGTCCTCCAAATATATTTGATAAGAAAAATGCTTTAAACGCTGTAAATAAATAAACGAATAAATGAATAAATAAATAAATAAATGAATAAATAAATAAATAAACACATAAATAAATACATCTTTTAATAAGTACGCCTTATTACGAGGCGTGCAGTTGAGGTGGCTAGCCTGTTTGCTTGCACTGGGGCCGACCACCAATTTAAATGCTGTTTTTACTGCCGCACACAGCGACCAACCTTAAGGGCAGGAACCATGTAATGTCCCGGAATCCCCCACCGTTCCATTGAGTGTGTGTGGTGTGTGGTGTGTGTGTGTGTGGTGGCGTTGGTGTATGTGTGTGTGGGGGGGTGTTGGTGTGTGTGTCGGGGGGGGATTGAGTTGCACTATGGTGTTAGCGTTACTCCACTTTCATAGGAACTGCTCTGCCTTTCTTTCCAAACCCTGGATACCGCTGGTTTGTGGAAGGGCCCCCTGCCTCACACAGCGACCAGCTTTAACAGCTGTAACTATTTAATGTCAAGGAATCCCCACCCTTCCATTGTTTGCCTACTTTCTTAGGAACTTCCCTTTTTTTTCCTTCGTGTTTTGCCTTTCTTTCCTTTGAGTTTAGCCTTTCTTTCCTTTTTGTTTTGCCTTTCTTTCCTTTTTTGTTTTGCCTTTCTTTCCTTTTTTGTTTTGCCTTTCTTTCATTTTTGTTTTGCCTTTCTTTCCTTTTTTGTTTTGCCTTTCATTCATTTTTTGTTTTGCCTTTCTTTCCTTTTTGTTTTGCCTTCCTTTCCTTTTTTGTTTTACCTTTCTTTCCTTTTTTGTTTTGCCTTTCATTCCTTTTTGTTTTGCCTTTCTTTTCTTTTTTGTTTTGCCTGTCATTCCTTTTTTGTTTTGCCTTTCTTTCCTTTTTTGTTTTGCCTTCCTTTCCCTTTTTTGTTTTGCCTTTCTTTCCTTTTTTTTGCCTTCCTTTCATTTTTTGTTTTGCCTTTCTTTCCTTTTTGCTTTGCCTTTCTTTACTTTTTGCTTTGCCTTTCTTTCCTTTTTGTTTTGCCTTTCTTTCCTTTTTTGTTTTGCCTTTCTTTCCTTTTTTGTTTTGCCTTTCATTCTTTTATGTTTTGCCTTTCTTTCCTTTATGTTTTCCCTTCCTTTCCTTTTTGTTTTGCCTTTCTTTCCTTTTTGTTTTGCCTTCCTTTCCTTTTTGTTTTGCCTTTCTTTCCTTTTTGTTTTGCCTTTCTTTCATTTTTGTTTTGCCTTTCTTTCCTTTTTTGTTTTGCCTTTCTTTCCTTTTTTGTTTTGCCTTTATTTCCTTTTTGTTTTGCCTTCCTTTCCTTTTTTGTTTTGCCTTTCATTCATTTTTTGTTTTGCCTTTCATTCCTTTTTGTTTTGCCTTTCTTTCCTTTTTTGTTTTGCCTTTCTTACCTTCTTCCTTTGCCTTCCTTTCCTTTTTTGTTTTGCCTTCCTTTCCCTTTTTTGTTTTGCCTTTCTTTCCTTTTTTTTGCCTTCCTTTCATTTTTTGTTTTGCCTTTCTTTCCTTTTTGCGTTGCCTCTCTTTCCTTTGTGTTTTTGGGGCCTGTCTTTCTTGTTTTTTGTTTTGTTTGCCTTTCTTTCCATTTTTTTTTTGTTGTTTTTTGTTTTTGGCCGTCCTTTCATCAAATTTTGTGTTTTTTTTTGTCCTTTCTGTCCTTTTTTTTTTAAAATAAATATAAAAAAATTAAACCTTTCTTTCCGTTTTGTTTTGTGTTTGTTGTTGTGCCTTTCCTTCCTTTTTTGTTTTTTTTCCTATTCCATTTCTTGTCCGTTTTTTTTGTTTTTGTTGGCCGTCTTACCTTCTGGTTTTTGGTTCCTTTTTCCTTTTTGTTTTTGCCTTCCTTTCCGAGATTTGGTTTTGGCTTTTCTTTCGGCCCCACTTTCTTTTTGCTCCCCTTGTGGCCCCCCACTTTTGCCCCCCGCTTTCGGCCCCCGCTTTTGGCCCCACTTCCTTTTGGCCTCCGCTTCTGGCCCCACTTTCTTTTGGCGCCCCTTGTGGCCCCCCCTTTTGCCCCCCGCTTTTGGCCCCACTTCCTTTTGGCCTCCGCTTCTGGCCCCAATTTCTTTTGGCCCCCCTTGTGGCCCCCCCTTTTGCCCCCCGCTTTTGGCCCCCGCTTTTGGCCCCACTTCCTTTTGGCCTCCGCTTCTGGCCCCACTTTCTTTTGGCGCCCCTTGTGGCCCCCCCTTTTGCCCCCCGCTTTTGGCTCCTGCTTTTGGCCCCACTTTCTTTTGGCGTCCTTTGTGGACCCCCCTTTTAGCCCCCGCTTTTGGCCCCACTTTCTTTTGGCATCCCTTGTGGACCCCCCTTTTTAGCCCCCGCTTTTTGCCCCACTTTCTTTTGGCGCCCCTTGTGACCCCTGCTTACCTTCCGAACTTGATTCACGAGGTCAGCAGCTTGCATGCGCGCTATATTCCTCACCTCAATGGCGTCGTTGCACGAGTCTCATCTATCAGACAGGAAAGGTGGAGAAAGTCGTTCCAGACACAACCTTTTGCAGTTTTTTCTTCACTTCCCTTTTGCCCCCACCTCCTTTTGGTGCCCCTGGTGCCCCCCCCCACCCCCTTTTTTTTGATCCCTTTCTGGCCCCCCCTTACCTTGCGAACATGATTCACGAGGTCAGCAGCTTGTATGCGCGCTGTATTCCTCACCTCAATGGCGTCGTTATCCCGGAGGGTCTTGAACCACCTGCAAAAAAAAAAAAATCTTAAGCCTTATGACAAGGCGTGCGGTTGAGGGGGCCAGCTCATTTGCTTGCGCTGGGGTCGACCAGCTGTAATTGCAAAATAAATAAATACAGAAATACATAAATAAAACAAATGCATGTTATGCCCTTGAAGACATGGCGTACGGTTGAGGGGGCCAGCCCGTTTGCTTGCGCTGGGGTCGACCAGCTGTAATTGCAAAATAAATAAATACAGAAATACAAAAATAAAAAAAATGAATGTTATGCCCTTGAAGACAAGGCGTACGGTTGAGGGGGCCAGCCCGTTTGCTTGCGCTGGCTCCAACCATCTGTAAGTGCAAAATGAATAAATGAATAAATAAATAAATAAATAAATAAATAAATAAATAAATAAATAAATAAATAAATAAACAAACACATAAGTAAAACGAATGAATGTTATGCCTAAGACAAGGCGTGAGGTTGAGGGGGCCAACCAGTTTCCTTGCGCTGGGGCCAACCACCTGTAAGTCCACAATAAATAAATAAGTAAATAAATAAATACATAAATAAATAAATAAATTATAAATAAATAGATGTACATTTTTAATACATAAAATCAACTTATGAATGTTATGCCCAAGACAAGGCGTGCGGTTGAGGGGGCCAGCCTGTTTGCTTGCGCTGGGGCCAACCAGCTGTCAGTGCAACATGTTTTCATATACTACAGGGCCCCTGTTGGTAAAACGATTGTTTTGGGTTCAGTTCATCATCTACCCCTGTTCTGTAATACATTAGTAAATTCATATCAATATTAATATTAATATTAACATTAATATTAATATTAATATTGTAATATTAATATTCAGCAGTATATTGGTAATATTAATATTAATATTAATATTAATTCATTACTATAATATACATGTAGTACATACATGTATGCAGGTCGTCGTCAACCGCGATGGTAGCTTGTCCAGTTGAGGTAGAAGACCGCTCCCTACCCGCGTACGACGAGTTCCCTTAACACCACGCCCCATCAGGCGTTATCATTACATACATGTATGCAAGCCCCTTATGATCGCCATTCTGTCATTGCATGGCGACGCATGAACGCCCCACCCCCCCCCCCCGGCTTCGCGCTCCGCCATTCGATGGCTACGCAGCAATCAAGTAGTAATGGTGACTATAGCTAGCTCCGGCCTTATTTGGCCTACCCCTCGACTGTAACGTACATACCAACATATAATTATAGAATGGGCCGGAATGGTGGATTTGTTCTGGGTATTCCTATTCCATAACGGGCACCAGGTCCACTATCATACCGTATATCACACCAGCCTTGTTTGGTAGTAGCGCAGCATGGTGACTATAGCTCGCTCCGGCGTACGCTGTGGTGTCCTTGACATCACGTCCTGTGAGTAACTGTATTACATGGATGTAACAATTTCAATTTCAATTTAAACAATCCTGGAATTAGGCTTGAGTAGCCCAAGCAGTTGTTCAACCTGGCCTAAATAAATCTGAAATACAGAAACACTGTTGGAAAGGAAGTGCAAGCTGTCATAAGCAGGGTACTTCCATTGACCAAATTGGCCAGCGCTTTAGCGCACTTGAAAACAAAAAACTGCGCTTAGTAGTGCAAAAAGTGCAAAAATTGCTTGCTGCGCCCACAGGGGGTTGCAAAAAACTGCGCGAAACGCGCATTGGGGCTCAAAAAGACAGTGCGTCAGCGCGCAAAAGCGCGCGCTTGGAAGTACCCTGGTCGTAAGCAATCCTTTTTTGGTTAAGCCCCCACCGTCTAGGGGGCGGGAGCCCCCAGGGTCAACATGTTGTCCGTATGTTCGTACGACCGGCTATCCGACCGTCTGACCACAAGAAACCATGTCCCTAGCTGGCCCCTGGACCTGTCGTATACCCTAGCTACAGTCTGCTGCACTCGATTCCGGTGCTACCTGTTGCTCCGATATCAAACACCCTCCTCCACTTTTCCATGGAAGGATGAACTCCCAGGGGGTCCTGGGGGGGGGGGGGGGGGGGGGCCCTGGGGGACTGTAACATACACATGGATAAGGCTAGAGGCAGCTTGTTTCATTGACGGAGACGAAAGTGGTGCAGGGCAATGCTCCCTACAAACTCAAGACGGAAGTTCACGGCTCCACATGTTGCTGCGTCGCTTGCAACAAGCATACGAATTGCCCTACTTTGATTCATTCTGTATTGGTATTTCCTATTTTGCACTGTTATTTGACATTCAATATGTATGCGTACTCAGTATACATAATGAATATCAAATAACATGATCTGATTTGGTAATATTTTGTATGAGTAATGATAATGCCTGGTGGGGCGTGGTGTTAAGGGAACCCGTCGTACGCGGGCAGAGAATGTTCTACCACCTCGACTGGACAAGCTACCATCGTGGTTGACAACGACCTGCGACGCTAAGGGTGACTGTAGGGGGAATCGAACCCCCGACCCTACATCCTCAACGCGACTTGGTGTACCACTACACCAATTGATTCTCTGAAAGGGGTTACTCAGTATACATAATGAATATCAAATAACATGATATTTGATAACATTTTGTATCAGTACTACTCACACTGTGTATGTATTTGTGTTGGTATTCATTATTACACTATCTATACTGTGTATATTACACTACTTACATACGTACATACTGTGTACTGTGTATATTACACTACTTACATACGTACATACTGTGTACTGTGTATATTACACTACTTACATACGTACATACTGTGTACTGTGTATATTACACTACTTACACTGTGTATGTATTTGTGTTGGTATTCATTATTATGGACTGATATTTTCACCATTGACTTTGTCCGCACCTAATTGTTGAGAGTGCAAAGAAAGCAACGACTGTGACATTTTCATCATTGACTTTGTCGGCACCTAATTGTTGGGAGTACGGAGAATGCGCCGGTGACATTTTCATCATTAACTTTGTCCGCGCCTAATTGTTGGGAGCGCAAAAAAGCGGCGTACATTTCATCATTGGCTTTGTCTAAAACTAATTGTTGGGAGTGCCAAGACAGCAACGGTAACATTTTCATCATTGACTTTGTCCACAGCCAATTGTTGGGAGTGTGAAGAAAGCAACGACTGTGATATTTTCAACATTGACTTTGTCTGCACCTAATTGTTGGGAGTGTGAAGAACGCGGTGACATTTCATCATTGGCTTTGTCCGAACCTAATTTTTGGGAGTGCCAAGAAAGCAACGGTAACATTTTGATCATCAACTTTGTCTGCACCTTATTGTTGGGAGTGCGGAGAATGCGACTGTGACTTTTTAACCATTATTTTTGTCCACACCTAATTGTTGAAAGTGCGAAGAAAGCGACAGTAACCTTTTCATCATTAACTTTGTCCGCACCTAATTGTTGGGAGTGCGAAGAAAGCAACGACTGTGACATTTTCATCATTGACTATGTCCGCACCTAATTGTTGGGAGTACAAAAAAAACGACTGTGACATTTTCATCATCGACTTTGTCCGCACCTAATTGTTGGGAGTGCGAAGAAAGCAACGACTGTGACATTTTCATCATTGACTTTGTCCGCACCTAATTGTTGGGAGTGCGAAGAAAGCAACGACTGTGACATTTTCATCATCGACTCTGTCCACACCTAATTGTTTGGAGTGCGAAGAAAGCAACGACTGTGACATTTTCATCATCGACTTTGTCTGCACCTAATTGTTGGGAGTACAAAAAAAAAACGACTGTGACATTTTCATCATCGACTTTGTCCGCACCTAATTGTTGGGAGTGCGAAGAAAAACGACTGTGACATTTTCATCATCGACTTTGTCCGCACCTTATTGTTGGGAGTACAAAAAAAAACGACTGTGACATTTTCATCATCGACTTTGTCCGCACCTAATTATTGGGAGTACAAAAAAAAACGACTGTGACATTTTCATCATCGACTTTGTCCGCACCTAATTGTTGGGAGTGCGAAGAAAGCCACGGCGTACATCAACATGAGAGGGTACAGTCTCGGTGCCCATTTGTGTACTTCCTGTTGTGCCAGTGTGCTTGCAGCATGGGTAGCGCCCGTAGCTGTCCCAGGGTACTGGGAGTAGCAGGTACAGCAAGGGAAGAAATAGGGTGTGGGTGCGGGTGTTTGGGTGGGTGTTGGTGTGGGTGTGAGAGGGGGGGATGGAAGGTGGAGAGGTGCAAGTGTACTTGCAGCATGTGTACCGCCCGTAGCTGTCCCAGGGTACTGGGAGCAGCAGGTACAGCATGGGAAGAAATAGGGTGTGGGTGTGGGAGGGGCTGATGGAAGGTGGAGAGGTGCAAGTATACTTGCAGCATGGGTAGCGCCTGTAGCTGCACCAGGTTACTGAAAGTAGCAGGTATAGCAAGGGAAGAAAGAGGTTGTGGGTGTGGAAGGGAGTTTTTGTGTGGGAGAGGCGGATGAAAGGTGGAGAGGGGGGGATGGGCTGTGGCAGATAGAAGGTAGAGATGTAGGTGCCAGTGTGTTTGCAGCATGGGTAGTGCCCGTAGCTGCACCAGGGTACTGGGAGCAGGAGGTATGGCAAGGGAAGAAATAGGTTGTGGATGCGGGTGCGGGTGTTTGGGTGGGTATTGGTGTGGTGGTGGGAGGGGCGGATGGAAGGTGGTGGGGTGGGGAGGTGCAAGTGTACTTGCAGCATGGGTAGCGCCCGTAGCTGTACCAGGGTACTAAGAGCAGCAGGTATAGCAAGGGAAGAATTATGGTGTGAATGTGGGTGTAGGTGTGGGTGGGTGTTTGGGTGTGAGAGGGGCGTATGGAAGATGGAGAGGGAAGGATGGGCTGGGGCAGATGGAAGGTAGAGAGGTGAGGAGGTGCAAGTTTGCTTGCAGCATGGGTAGCGCCCGTAGCTGTCCTAGGGTACTGAAAGAAGCAGGTATAGCAAGGGGACGAATAGGGTGTGGGTGTGGGTGTGGGTGTGTTTGGGTGTTCGGGTGTGGGTGTGTTTGGGTGTTTGGGTGTGGGTGTGGGTGGGTGTTTGGGTGTGGGTGAGGGTGGGTGTTTGGGTGTGGGTAAGGGTGGGTGTTTGGGTGTGGGGTGGGTGGGTGTGGGTGGGTGTTTGGGTGTGGGTGTGGGTGTGGGTGGGTGTTTGGGTGTGGGTGTGGGTGGGTGTTTGGGTGTGGGTGTGTGTGTGGGTGGGGTGTTTGGGTGTGGGTGGTGGTGGGTGGGTGTGGGTGTGTGGGTGGGTGGGTGTGGGTGTGGGTGGGTGTTTGGGTGGGTGTGGGTGTGGGTGGGTGTTTGGGTGTGGGTGTGTGTGGGTGTTTAGGTGTGGGTGTGGGTGTGGGTGTTTGGGTGTGGGTGTGGGTGGGTGTTTGGGTGTGGGTGTGTTTGGGTGTGGGCGGGTGTTTGGGTGTGGGTGGGTGTGGGTGGGTTTTGGGGTGTGGGTGGGTGTTTGGGTGTGGGTGGGTGTTTGGGTGTGGGTGTGGGTGTGTTTAATACCCCCCCGGAGAAATCATTGGCGACACCCACGCTTTGGGCGACAGGTGTAACCGAAATTATCCGTGAAATTAATGGCGCGACCCACGGATGATTTCTGGGAACACCGCTTTACAAGACGACGCGGCACTTAACCATTTATTCTATTCTTTTCAATTCTGCTTGCCTCGATGGCTGCTATCTTCGTTGCCTGCTAGCTGACTGCCTTAGTTGACTGCTAGTTGACGAGTCAACGAGGCTAGCCTCGTTTCTATCATTCCGTTCTGCTATCCTGATAGCCTCCCTCGTTCCTTTCTGCTAGCCTTTCTACTCGTTCTGCTAGCCTTTCTGTGCGTCCTACAGCCCCTCTGTGCGGGGCAATGCCGAGTGCGGCTTCAGCACAGCTGGTCTTCGATCCAAGTACAGACAAAGAATTCAAACGCTTTGACAAGAAGTTCGCGCGCCAAGTGCCGGATTACGGGTACAAATGGATCGTGTGCCTGCCGCCAAAGTGGGGCAAGCACGACTTCAAGCTCAAGCTCCGCTTCGACAAGCGAAAATGCGTGCTACAGGGCCTGTACTTACTGTCCAAGGTAGGAACCCTTGTCGTAGCCATGATCCATTGGTGTCCAGGGAGGGGAAACGGTTTGCAGGGAGATGCATGGGGCTTCAGGGTGGGGCACAGAGGTGCACACCCACCCACAACCACCACGGCATAAATGCAGCATCCCCCCCCACCCACCACCACCACCACCACACACACTCAGTCACACGCACACCACCACCATGACATGCATGCAGGGCTGGTTGCTGCCACGTAAAGATAAGGTTGAATCTGATACAGCCTTCTTCCGGGCATGGGCTTGGATGCAGCAGAGGCTGCTGCCCTGGATACCATGCTACAGCCTGTCTTAGAGGCCATGTCATTACACATGGCTAACCGCATGGCAGCGTGGCTGGAGGAGGTGAAGTGGTCGCAGCTTTGGGCCAACATCAACAGCCCCTCACCCAGCAGCACCACTGCTAATCCCCCATCACCACCATCACCACCATCACCACCATCACCACCACCACCAAACCAGAGACAGTCTCCGCGCATCATGCGCCGGCCTGCAGCGCCCCAAGTAGCATGCAGCCCTAGTGTTGGGCAGGCCCAAGTGGTGGTCAGCCCTAGTGGTGGGCGACCCCAAGCGGTAGTCAGCCCTGGTGGTCGGCAGCCCCAAGTGGGTGGCAGCCCCAGTGGTGGGCGGCCCCAAGTGGTAGTCAGCCCTGGTGGTCGGCAGCCCCAAGAGGTAGTCAGCCCTAGTGGTGGGCGACCCCAAGCGGTAGTCAGCCCTGGTGGTCGGCAGCCCCAAGTGGTAGTCAGCCCTAGTGGTGGGCGGCCCCAAGTGGTAGTCAGCCCTAGTGGTCAGCAGCCCCAACAGGGTGGCAGCCCTAGTGGTCGGCTGCCCCAAGTGGTGGGCAGCCCTTATGGTGGACGCCCCCATAGCCCTCCTACCCAAACTCTGAGGCATGACAGGGACATGATTCTGGTGCAGCCTCATCACATGCTAGAGGGGCTCATGATGTGCCCCCCAACAAATGAACTGAGCCCTCAGGTCTTCCACACATTCAAGGATGGAAATCTACAGTACCATGGTATGACAGCAAGCCAAATCGTCAATGAAATCTTGCCACATTTGGCAGTATGCGGGGGGGAGCATACTGATGAGGCCACCTGGAAGTTGCTGCAGCAGCTGGGCTTCCCACCATACATGTTTGACTGCGAGAGGACCGCTCTCAGCCAGAGGCTAAGGGCTGTCCATGACAAGATTGTGGCAAAGTACAAAGGGAAAACCTGGGAGAAGTACAATAGCAGGATCCGGGATATGGTGAAGGATATGGCGGAGAACATGGACCTCTACACCCCCCTCACACCACAGCCGCTTCTAGATGGTGAGAATGGAGATGTTGCATCTTGCCCTCATGTCACCTGAGAAGTTTCTTCTCTTCATCAGAAGGCTCGAGAATGGGGAAGTGCACAGGTTCAGTGACAACATTGGGGCCCCAATGTTGGATGTTTATGATGATGATGAGCATGAGCATGGTGCGTGGGGACAAGAGGACATGACAGAGGCAGTGGAGGCAGATGGCAGTGGAAGTGGCAGTGGGGGGAGGGCAGGGCACGGGTTGTGCCACTCCACCTTCAACAGCTGGAGGAGTGCAGCCTCGTTTCTGGAAAAGCTGCACTACATGCTCTTCATCGGGGACAGCCCTCCCAACCCCATCAAGGGCAATCAGATGGTGGTTTCCAGGAGCGATGCAATCAGGTATCGAATCATCACCACCACCCTCCTCACCACCACCACCTTGTCACCACCTGCCACCATCACCACCCTCGTCATCACCACCACCTTGTCACCACCTGCCACCATCACCACCCTCGTCATCACCACCACCTTGTCACCACCTGCCACCATCACCACCCTCGTCATCACCACCACCTTGTCACCACCTGCCACCATCACCACCCTCGTCATCACCACCACCTTGTCACCACCTGCCACCATCACCACCCTCCTCACCACCACCACCTTGTCACCACCTGCCCCCCCCCCCCCCCCCCCCCCCCCCCCCCCCCCCCCCCCCATGCAACCTTGTCACCACCTACCACCATCACCACCTGCCACCCCCTGGCACCTTGTCAGCCACCCCCCAACATGTCACCCCCAACAACCCTGTCACCCCTCTCTCACTCTCATGCCACCCAGGACTCGAAGCATCCAAACAAGGTTCGAACAGAGGGACAACATTATCCTGATCAAGAAGCCGTACAGCAACGACGATCTCCAGTCCGTTCAAATCAAGCTGGCGTTTCTAGGTGAGGGGGGCAAGGGGGGGTGACATGGGGGCAAGGGGGGTGTAGAGGGTGGCATGGGGGCAAGGGGGGTGACATGGGGGCAAGGGGGGTGTAGAGGGTGGCATGGGGGCAAGGGGGGGTGACATGGGGGCAAGGGGGGTGTAGAGGGTGGCATGGGGGCAAGGGGGGTGACATGGGGGCAAGGGGGGTGTAGAGGGTGGCATGGGGGCAAGGGGGGTGTAGAGGGTGGCATGGGGGCAAGGGGGGTGACATGGGGGCAAGGGGGGTGTAAGGGGTGGCTGGGGGGTGACAGGGGGGCAAGGGGGATGGATGGTCTAACCCTACCCAATCTGCCTTTCTCTTGTGTGCAGGCTCTCACTCCCCCAAAATTGTGTTCAAGATTGTGCGCACACATGTGGAGTTCACCTTTGCTCTGTGTTCCTATGAAAGGGGATTTCAGTTGCGGAATGCGCCTGCAGTTGGTGTAGGGCTCATCGAGTATCCACCGGACCCAAGTTTCCTCATCTCCTTCCAGTCTCTTGAGGCATTGACAATGGGCAAATTCAAGTTCAAAGAGGCTGTAGGAGACAAGACGACAGTGTCCACCTTTCCAAGACATTGCAATGTCTGGGAATGTCCAGTGTTTGCATACATGATCTACACGATCGTAGACTTGTGCATGATGAAGGGGTCTGCAGGCCAGCCTAGGCTGCTTAGATCCTGGATCAAGCCAGGACCCAAGAAGGACCATTATGCGCACATGGTGAGGCTCATTGTTGTTGCAACCTCGCTGCTGTTGCCACTTGCCTTGCCAACAACCACCTTAATGTGTATGCATGATGATGCATGCAGATGCTGCACAGTTCGAACCCTGACAAGCAAATCAAGGCAGCTACCCACAACGATGACATCAGAGGCTTGCATGAAGGCATGGAAAGCTCCCATGGTCAGACCACTCACATGACTAGAGGATCAGGGGTGACTCGAGACACGTGAGTTATTGCTACAGCAAGCCTTGAGAGTTTGGCCTGATATAATTAGGGATAGGCAATATAATATCATATGATATCATGTCATCATACAATATCATATGATATCATATGATGCCGGCAGTCTGACTAGGCTAAAGTTACCATTTATATACAAAATCATATGATGCAATTTTTATGATATCATATGATATCAGACTCGCCTTTGGTCAAAATCATATGATATGCCGATCCCTAGATATAATATGAATTTAAATACTAAAATCCAATTTCACATCCACCCACAGGATCCAGAAGGGTCAGACCAGAGATGAGAGTCAGACCAAGGGTGGCTGGAATGCAAGGACCTTGGAGGGGAGCTACTGCGCTGTGCAAGACTCCGAGGGAGGTGTGTGTGGGTTGGGTGGCAGGTGGGGGCAGGGCGGCAGGGAGGGGGGGTGGCAGGGAGGGACAGGGTGGTAGGGAGGGAGAGGGGGGGCAGGGAGGGACAGGGTGGTAGGGAGGAACATGGTGGCAGGGAGGGACAGGGTGGCAGGGCGGCAGGGAGGGGCCGGGTGGGGGTGGGGGGGGCAGGGAGGGACAGTGGAAGTTGTGTGTGTGCGTGTGTGTGTGTGTGTGTGTGTGTGTGTGGTGTGGGGGGGGGGGGGGTCAGGGAGGGGCAGGGGCAGGGGTCAATGGGGGGGGGGGGGGGGGGGGGGGGGGGGGGTTTCTGCCTTTCCCTCCATCTGCCTTCCCTTGTGGGTGGGCACTCTTGCTTACAAGGACTCTACTTGCCCTCTTGAACACCAGTTTCCAAGACTGCTGGGTATCTCGCAAGAAAGCAAGTGGCCATCTGGAGGTCTGTCTTGATGCCCGGAGATTTTGACCCCAACAAAATGTTGAAGGGGGCAGACGTTGCTAAAAGATGGCAGGAGATGCAGGCCAACTGGCCACTACAGGAGGCAGAGGAGCTGTGGAACGAGATCAAAAAGGTAAGATTTTCCACCCTCACCCCCTGCGACCCCCTGTCAAACACCTGTCATCACCCTGCCTCCCTGCCCCCCCCCCCCCTGCCACTCTATCCCCCCCTCATTTGTACCATCATGTTCAAATGTGCCCCACAATTGACATTTTCCACTGCCCTTCCATGTATAGATGAACAAGGACCTGGCAAATCAGTCATGCGCGGTCTTCAAGAAGGATGGTGATTCCATGACAGAGGACTACCTGGAGATGCTCTGTATCCTCATCAAAAGATGCTTATTTCAGGTAAAAGGGTGGCTGTGGGTGGTTGGTGGTGGTAGTGGGTTGGTGGAGCTATGGGGGCAAGGGGGGTGTAGGGGGTGACATGGGGGGCAAGAGGGGTGTCATGGGGGCCAGGGGGGTGGGGGGGGGGGTGACATGGGGGCAAGGGGTGTGACATGGGGGCCAGGGGGGTGGGGGGTGGTGTGACATGGGGGCAAGGGGTGTGACATGGGGGCAAGGGGGGTGTCATGGGGGCCAGGGGGGTGGGGGGGGTGACATGGGGGCAAGGGGGTGTCATGGGGGCCAGGGGGGTGGGGGGGGGTGACATGGGGGCAAGGGGTGTGACATGGGGGCCAGGGGGGTGGGGGGGGGGTGACATGGGGGCAAGGGGGGTGACATGGGGGCCAGGGGGGTGGGGGGGGGTGACATGGGGGCAAGGGGGGTGACATGGGGGGCAAGGGGTGTGACATGGGGGCAAGAGGGGTGTCATGGGGGCCAGGGGGGTGGGGGGGGGTGACTTGGGGGCAAGGGGGGTGACATGGGGGCCAGGGGGGTGGGGGGGGGTGACATGGGGGCAAGGGGTGTGACATGGGGCAAGAGGGGTCATGGGGGCAGGGGGGTGGGGGGGTGACATGGGGCAAGGGGGTGACATGGGGGCAAGGGGGGTGACATGGGGGCAAGGGGGGGTGACATGAGGGCAAGGGGGGTGACATGGGGGCAAGGGGGGGTGACATGGGGCCAGGGGGGTGACAAGGGGGCAAGGGGGGTGACAGGGGGGCAAGGGGGGTGACAGGGGGGCAAGGGGGGTGACAGAGGGCAAGGGGGGTGACAGGGGGGCAAGGGGGGTGACAGGGGGGCAAGGGGGGTGACAGGGGCGCAAGGGGGGTGACAGGGGCGCAAGGGGGGTGACGGGGGGGCAAGGGGGGTGTAGGGGGAGGGGGGCTTACACACTCACACTCAACACACACATACACACACACACCACAGGACGGCCCCTTTCTGAGGAGGAGGAACCGAGACCACTACTTGTTCTCATTGCCTTTCTTCAAGAAGTATCAGGCAGCATGGGAGAGCTGGTGTGCGGTGCTTCTCTCCTTCTCATTCACCATGGACAAGGTGGGCCTGGGGTCCTGCCAAGGGTCTGTTGTACTTCCAAGGGCTTGGGGGCCAAATCTTATGTGAAGCCAAGGCTTATGGGCGGCCAAGGGTTACGGTGGGGGCTGGGGGAGGGGGGTGGGGGGGGGTGCTGCATGCCATGGTGGAGGTGGTGGGGGGTGGGGGGGGTTGGGGGGCATGCCATAGTGGTGGTGGTGGGGCAAGGGGGGGTGGGGGGGCCTGCTTCATGCCATAGTAAAGGTGGAGTGGGGGGGGCATCACATTCCATGGGGACGGCCATCTACTGGTACCCTCTGCTACCTCCAGCCACCTCCTACCAACCCCACTGCCATACAGGTCCACTTGGAGAACCTCAACACATATGGATTTGACGCGGCAGTTCAGTACACCAAGGCTTCATTGAAGAAGGCCATGTCCATCAAAACATCTGGGGACTTTCAGGTGCTGACAGGCTGTGGTCTTGGACAGATGCTGGACCAGGCCATTGGCTTGACTCGCGATGAATTGCAGCAGAGCAACAAGGACTTCCTGGCCACTCATGAAATGCTGCAACAGCAGTTGCAGCAAATTCAAGGTGAAGGCTCCCCTGATGACACTGTAGTGATGCAGCAAATGTGCAAGCACTATGGCATTGACTATGAGCAGCTCCAGCCCAGTGGTGCCCAGACCCAGTCCGGTGGTGCCCAGACTCAGCCCAGTGGTGCCCAGACCCAGCCCGGTGGTGCCCAGACCCAGCCCAGTGGTGCCAAGCAGATCAACCCAGCAAGTCAGCCTCTGGCCTTAAGTCCCAAGTCAAAGTTCATGTTCTCAGCTCTGAATGTCCTCCTCAGACAGTCTAGATACTTGGGGCCCATTGCTCAACAGGTGCAGCATCTAAATCAGGACACGGGACGTGGATTCCTGCTGGTGGAGCAGCAGATGAACAACCAGCATGCAGCACAGATGCAACACATGTCCTTGTTCTCTGCTGCTGCTGCATCTGCCCCAAGTGGGCTGCAAATGCCATCTGCCCCAAGTGGGCTGCAAATGCCCATAGTGGGGGATGAGGAAGAAGATGAAGCACTGAGGATGAGGGGCGAAAGAAGCCGCTATGCCGCGAAGAGGAGAAGAATGAATGAGGCTGCTTGCTATGTCATCCCTGATGGGGAACCTGGAGGAGTGGAAGCTTAAGGGATGGAAGCTGAAGGGGTGGAAGCTGGAGAGGGAGCAGCTGAAGGGGAGGCAGCTACAGGGGGTGGGACAGTGCTGGACATGGTGGTGGTAAGAGGCAGCATCCTCAAGGAGGATAAGGTCAGGGTGCCCTTCAGCCTGCACCCCACCTGGTGCATCCCTGCTAGGAGAGTGGTGGATCCAGACATGGCCATGCAACAAATGACAGTATGGCCAAGTGCAGTGGGCCTGTCCAAGATCAGTAGCATCAAGGGGGTTCTGGAGGTGTGGGACAATGGGGTGAAGGTGAACCAGGATGGCAAGGAGTACCAATTGGCACCCCTCAAAGTCTTAGAGCACCCAGCGCTCAGGCATCTATGGAGGTTCACAGGTCCTGGAAGCAGCATGGGCAAGGCAATTCTTCTCATCAAGAATGTGGTGTATGCAGTGCACAAGAGGGTCATGGGATTCCCCAGGAAATCAGAGGATGTCGACCATCAGCAGATGTCACTTGCTGGGGCTATTGAGGACCTGGAGCAGGTTCTCGGAGTCTACACTCAGAGGGATCAAGGACCTAGTGCCACCCAGAGAGCCCAGCCATCACTGTACAAGCTAGCTGAAACTCTCATCACTGGAAATAAGGAGTTCTGTCTCTCTGAGTACACCCCCAATCAGTATGAAGAGAAGGTGTTGAAAGGTGATCATGCAATCTTCACCCTCTGCTCAGGCATGTGGAGCCAACCTCCACAGGCCTTCGAAGATGAGGGGCAGGTAGCAGACACTGTGTAGCATAGCTGTCGCTCCCACAGAGTACCACACACAGTGTACCACACATTGTAGATGGGCTACACATAGCAGGTGGCACACACACTGCTGCACACACAGTGTCGCACACACTGTCGCACACACAGTGTACCACACACAGTGTACCACACATTGTAGATGGGATACACATAGCAGGTGGCACACACACTGCTGCACACACAGTGTCGCACACACAGTGTACCACACACAGTGTACCACACATTGTAGATGGGATACACATAGCAGGTGGCACACACACTGCTGCACACACAGTGTCGCACACACTGTCGCACACACAGTGTACCACACACAGTGTACCACACATTGTAGATGGGATACACATAGCAGGTGGCACACACACTGCTGCACACACAGTGTCGCACACACTGTCGCACACACAGTGTACCACACACAGTGTACCACACATTGTAGATGGGATACACCTAGCAGGTGGCACACACACTGCTGCACACACAGTGTCGGACACACTGTCGCACACACAGTGTACCACACACTGTGTACCACACACAGTGTACCACACATTGTAGATGGGATACACATAGCAGGTGGCACACACACTGTTGCACACACAGTGTAGCATTTGTTTATTTAAATCAGGTGCTGTGTTTTTTACTTGAAGTCAGTCAGATGCCACTATCTGAAACAATCCAGGACTTGGGGCAGGTCCTTTGCGACTCAACTCAGCTCAGATATGACAGGCATGAAGTTTGAATGGTTTTGATGGTCAGGGCTTATTAGTGTGTGTGTGGGGTGGGGTGGGGTGGGGCGGGTATGCTTATTTCCAATTTGCATACAGTTTAGCACACACATTGTGGCATCGAAAAACATTGAATCAGGTGGGTTTTTAATTTAAGTTAGTCAGATACCACTTGCAGAGGCAATCCAAGACCTGGGGCAGGTCCTCTGCAACTCAGCTCAGATATGAGCTCAGTTAGTATTTGTTGTGAGGACATCCCTTTTAGCATGTAGCTACCTAGGCTGTAAAGCAATAAGGTACGTAAAAACGTCCACCTGTCATTTGTCGAAGAGTATCTTGTCCTCAAATATTTTGTCCACCAGTATTTCATCCTCTGGTACTTTGTCAACCAGTATTCAGTCCTCTAGTACTTCGTCCACGGGTGTTTTGTCCTCCAGTATTTCATCTTCTAGTACTTTGTCCACCAGTATCTTGCCTTAGAGTATTTTGTCCTCCAGTATTTCGTCTTTCTGCAACTTTCTGTAATTTCAAACCCGGCAGAGAGAATCTTGAACCAGTGCCTTGTGTCAAGCAAAATGAAGGAAGAAAGTAAATACTTTGTCGGCTTACCTTCAGATACATAAGTATGAGAATCTGGTCAATCATGGCTCAACTAGTAAACTACTCGTGATAGCTGGAAAGAAGAAGAGGTGTTGAAAAACACCAGAGGCTGAACACGTTGAAAAACCAAGTATGTCAAATGTCATCCGCCAGTATAAACTAGTATACTACTCCCCACTCCGAATATAGAGATGCGCACTTACCTACAAGCATGAAAGGGTACAATGTATTTATGTTACATTCCAGGGAAAGGAAAATTTGGCTAAGACATAGAAGCAGAATGAGACACAGATGTTGACTGAAACACAGAAGCAGACTAAGACACTTAGACTAAGACAAAGAAGCAGATTGGGACAGAGATGCAGATTGACACACAAAAGCAGACTGAGACACTGAGACTGAAACTGAGAAGTAGACGGAGTCACTGAGACAGAGAGTGAGAAGCAGACTTAGACACTGACTGCAACTAAGAAGCAGAATGAGATACACAGACTCAGACAGATAGACAAGCAGACAGAGACACTCGAGACTAATACAGAGAAGCACAATGATACACAGACTGAGACACAAAGACAGAGGCACAGAAACTGAGACACAGACTGACACATAGAGTTAGATACAGAATGACACACAATAATAGACACAGACTGACACACAGCGATAGACACAGACTGATACACAATAATAGACAAAGACTGACACACAATAGTAGACACAGACTGACACAGAATAATAGACACAGACTGACACACAATAATAGACACAGACTGACACAGAATAATACAAACAGACTGACACAGAATAATAGACACAGACTGACACAGAATAATAGACACAGACTGACACAGAATAATAGACACAGACTGACATACAATAATAGACACAGACTGACACACAAAGATAGACACAGACTGACACATAATAATAGACACAGACTGACACAGAATAATAGACACAGACTTACACACAATAATAGAAACAGGCTGACACACAGAGATATACACAGACTGACACACAGAGGTAGACACTGAGACTGAGACAGATAGAGAAGCAGACTGAGACACTCAGACTGAGACAGAGAAGCAGACTTAGATACAGAGACTGAGGCATTGAAGCAGATTGAGAATGTGTGACTGAGACATATAGGATTTTTGTTTAGGGGTTATTGGTTAGGGTTAAAGTTTTTGGGGTTTTATGGTATAGTTTACTTTTATTACTGAAGTACTAGTATCAGTATTATTATGATTATTCAGTAAATAATAATATTATTAGTATTGTTATTATTATTAGTATTTTTAGTTTTATTAGTTCTGTTAGACACACCCTTACACAACGCGACAATTTAGCGGCGCGCCGCGGACGCGGGGGAAATATAGAGAAAGATAGGAGGCATACTGAGATACAGAGACTGAGACACAAAGACAGAGGCACAGAGACAGACACACCGATTGAGGTTAATTGTTTATAGTTTAGAGTTTATTTTTTAGGGTTTCTTGTTTAGGATTTATTGTTTAGGGGTTACTGTTTAGGGTTTTAAGTTTGAGGGGTTTTATGGTTTAGTTTACTTTAATTACTGAAGTACTAGTATTATTATGATCATTCAGAATAAATAATATTATTAGTATTGTTATTATTATTATAATGGTTAGTTTTATTAGTTCTGTTATACACAACCCTTACGCAAACGCGCAATTTAGCGGTGCGCGCGGACGCGGGGGAAAAACACTGGGAAGCACGAAATAGGTGACTATGCTATTTGCGAACCTCCATAAGCATTGGTATTGGTGGGCGTGGGTATGGGGTCCGGTGTGAAATGATTTCTGGGTGGGTTTGGTTTAATTTATGATTATTGCGGGGGTAAGTTTGGGTGCTGGTGTGGGTGGGTTGTTTGGGTGTGGGGTGTGTGGTGTTTGGAGAGGGTGGGTGGGGTGTGGGTGTTGGGTGTGGGTGTGGTGTGGGTGTTTGGGTGGGAATGTGTTAAGTGTGGAGGGTGTTTGGGGTGTGGGCGGGTGGGGGGAGGTTTTGGGGTGTGGGTGGGTGTTGGGGTGGGGGTTGTGTGTTTGGTGAGGGTGGGGTTGGTGTGGGTGGAGTGTTTGGGGGTGGGTTGTGGGCTGGGTTTGGGTGGGTGTTGGGGTGTGGGTGTGGTGGTGGGTGGTTTGGGTTGGGTGTTTGGGTGTCGGGTGTGGGTGGATTGTGGGTGGAGAGTTTGGGTGTGGAGTGTGGCAGTGGTGTGTTAGGGTTGTTGGGGGTGAGTGTGGGGAGGGTGCGTGTTTGGGTGTGGGTGGGTGTTTTGGGTTTATGTGTGTGGGTGTTTGGGTTTTGTGTGTGGGTGTTTGGGGTGTGGGTGGGTGTTTGGGTGTGGGCTGTGAGGTGGTGGGTGTTTGGGTGAAGGTGTTGATGTGGGTGGGTTGATGGGGGGTGTTTGGGTGTGGGTGCTGGGTGGTGTTTGGGTGTTGAGTGGGGTGGTGTTTGGGTGTGGGTGGTGTTGGGTCGTGGGTGCGGTGTTGGGTGTGGGGTGGGTGGGTTTGTGAGATGGGTGGGTTATTGGGTGTGGAGTGGGGTTTGGGGTGGAGGTGTGGGGGGTGTTGTGTTATGGTGTTTGGGTGAGTGATGAGGGGGTGTGGGGGTGTGGGGGTGTTTGGGTGGGGGTGGGTGTTGTGTGTGTGGTGTGGGCTGGGGGCGGTGGGGGTGGGTTGATTGGGTGCTGGGTGTGGTGCGGGGTGTTTGTTAGGTGGGTCGAAGGTGTGGGTGGAGTGGGGGTGGGTTGTTTTGGGGTGGGTGTGGGGTGAGTTTGTGAGAGTGGGTTGATTGGTTGTTGGCGTGTGGGGGTGTTTGGGGGTTGGTGTGGGTGGGTGTTGGGTGTGGGTGGGTTGTGGGGGTCGGTGTGGGATGGGTTTGTGCGGGGGGTCTTTGGCGGGTTGGGTGGAGTGTTGGGTAGTAGGTGAGGTTCGAGGTGGGTTAGGGGATTTGTTTGGGTGTGAGTGTGGGTGTGGGGTGTGAGGGTATGTTTGGGTGTTGTGGGTGGGTTGGTTTGTGTGTGTGTGGGTGTGGTGTTTGGGTGTGGGTGGGGTGATGGGTGTGCGGTGTCGGGGGTGGGTCGTTGGGTGAAGGTGTGCGGTGGGTCGTGGGGGGTTGTGGGTGTGGGTGGGGTGAGTGGGAGTGGGTGTGTGGGTGTGGGTGGGGGTGTTTGCGGTGGTGGTGTGGTGGGTGTTTGGTGTGGGGGGTGTTTGGTTGTGGGTTGGGTGGGTGTGGGTGGGTTTTTGGGTGTGGTGGGATGTTTGGGTTGTGGGGTGGTGTGGGTGGTGTGGGGTTGTGTTTGGTTGTGGGTGGGTTGTTGGGGTGGGGGGGGTGGGGGGCGTGGGTGGGAGTTGGGGTGTGGGTGTCGGGTGGTGGGGGTGGGTGTTTAGGTGTGGGTGTGTTTGGGTGTTGGGGGGGGGGGGTGGTTGTTTGGGTTGTGGGTGGGTGTGGGTGGGTGATTGGGTGTGGTGGTGTAGTGTTGGGAGTTGTTGGGTGGGGGTGTGTGTGGGTGGGTGAGGTTGTGTTGGGTATGTGTTTGGCTGTAGGGTGGGTGTGTGGGTGTGGGTGGGTGTGGGGTGTGTTTGGTGGTGGTGGTGTGGTTGAGTGTGGGGGGGATGGTTGGTGGCGGGGTGGGTGGGTTGTGTGTGGGTGATTTGGGTGTGTGGTGTGGGTGGGGGGTGGGTGGTTGGTGTGGGTGTGTTTGGGTATGGTGGGATGTTTGGGTGGTGTGGGTGGGTTCGTGTGTGGGTGGGGGTGGGGGGTGTTTTTGGGGGTTGTGGGTTTGTGGGGGGTGTGGGGGGTGTTTGTTGTGTGAGAGGGGCGGATGGGAAGGTGGAGAGGGGAGGAGGCTGGGCAGATGGAGGAGTAGGGTAGGTGCAAGTGTGCTTGCAGCATGGGTAGAGCATTAAGTAGCGCTACTAGGGTGCTGGGGAAAGCAGAAGGTATAGAAGGAGAAAGAGGGTGTGGGTTTGGGTCTGGGTGTGGGTGTGTGAGGGGCGAGTGGAAGATGGGTAGGGGGGAATGGGCTGGGGCGGATGGAAGGTGGAGAGGTAGGTGTAAGTGTACTTGCAGCGTGGGTAGCGCCCGTAGCCGCACCAGGGTACTGGGAGCAGCAGGTATAGCAAGGGAAGAAATAGGGTGTGGGTGTGGGAGGGAGTTTGGGTGTATGTGAGAGGGGCGGATGGAAGGTAGTAGGGTAGGTGCAAGTGTACTTGCAGCATGGATAGCGCCCGTAGCTGTACCAGGGTACTGGGAGCAGCAGGCTTGGCAATTGAAGAAATGGGGTGTGTGTGTTGGTGTGGGTGTGGGAGGGGCGGATGGAAGGTGGAGAGGTAGGTGCAAGTGTACTTGCAGCATGGGTAGCGCCCTTAGCTGTGCCAGGGTACTGGGAGGCTAAACATACAGGGCTGTAACATACATGCAAGCCGAAAGATACTTACAAGGCTAAACATACAAGGACAAACATTAAGGATGTCAACCGTACCCCAACATTAGGGATGTCTACCGTACCCCAACATTAGGGATGTCTACCGTACCCCAACATTAGGGATGTCTACCGTACCCCAGCATTAGGAATGTCTACCGTACCCCAACATTAGGGATGTCTACCGTACCCCAACATTAACGGGCGATATATCATACAATATTATACGATATATTGTACAAGATAGTGTACGATATTGTACAATGTCATATGGTATCCTCGATATATCATACAATACATCTATACGATACTGTACTTGAAAACCCTACTTCAGATACTTAACAGCTCATGACCCAGCATCATGTCACCGCCCCCCCCAGCCCAGCTCAACCTACCCCAACCAGCCAACCCAACCCTGCCCAGCCCAACCTACCCCAACCCAGCCCTGCCCAGCCCAACCTACCCCAACCCAGCCCAGCCCAGCCAGCCCAACACAAGAGACTTACCAGCTCATAACACAGCCCAATGTAACCGCCAAATAAAACCGCCAAATGAAACCCCGAACTGGATTCTCGGTGCTGCTGGTTTGTGTCGGGAGACCCACCTCCTGGGGCAAAATTCCTTTCATAACAGAACAACAGCAAAACCGCAGAGATTGAGGGCACCAAGGAGGTGGGCCCTAACCCCCAAAACCTCAACCCTCAACCCCTGCTTACCAGATCATGACCAAGCCAGATGCCACCGCACAGATTGAGGCCACCAAGGAGGCAGGCCATAAACCCCAAACCCTAAGCCCTAAAACCAAAACCCTAAACCCTTGCTTACAAGCTCATGACCAAGCCAGATGTCACCACACAGATTGAGAGCAACAAAGACGCAGGCCCTGAACCCCAAATCCTAAACCCCTGCGTACCAGCTCATAACCCAGCCAAATGTCACCGCACATATTGAGAGCAACAAAGACGCAGGCCCTAAACCCCAAGTCCTAAAACCCTGCGTGCCAGCTCATTACCAAGCCAGATGACACCGCACACATTGAGGGTACCAAGGAGGCATGCCCTAACCCCCAAACCCTACAACCCAAACCCTAAACCCCTGCTTACCAGCTCATGACCAAGCCAGATGACACCGCACAGATTGAGGGCACCAAGGAGGCATGCCCACACAATCTGCCGAGGGGTAGCTGCACTGAAGGTGCACTTCCTTTCAAGTGCAATGGCATGCTGCTTCGACGCCGGCTTCTGCACAAGGGAGGTAGGACAGGGGCGGGGGGGTTGAGAGGGCGGAGGGTGCAAGGTGGAGGGTGGAGATGGGTTTAGGGTAGCTGCACTGACGGTGCACTTTCTTTCAAGTGCAATGGCATGCTGCTGCACCGTCTGCATATGCACAAGGGGGGTAGGACAGGGGCCGGTGGGTTTCGTGGGAACGGGGGATGCAAGGGGGAGGGTGTAGGGTAAAGGGTGGAGAGTGAAAGGTGTAGGGTGTGGGATGTAGGGTAAAGGGTGGGTGTAGGGTAGCTGCACTGAAGGTGCACTTTCTTTCAAGTGCAATGTCATGCTGCTGCACCGTCTGCTTATGCACAAGGGGGTAGGACAGGGGCCGGTGGGTTTGTGGGAGCGGGGGATGCAAGGGGGAGGGTGTAGGGTAAAGGGTGGAGAGTGCAAGGTGTAGGGTGTGGGGTGTGGGGTATAGGGTGGGTGTAGGGTAGCTGCACTGAAGGTGCACTTTCTTTCAAGTGCAATGGCATGCTGCTTCACCGTCTGCTTATGCAAAAGGGCACACAAAGCAACAGAAAAGGAAAGAGTGTTTAGTGTTGAGGGTACCTGAGCTAGGACTACCGCGCGACAGCACGGAGGGTATTTCTCTACCTCTTCCAAGGCGGCAAGTCTGAAATTTTGTGAACCTGGCCAGGGCTCGAACCCCAGACCCGTCTGATGCTGGGTATTACTACACCATATAGCCAGAGATCGATAATATAAGATAACACGGGCTGTTAAAAGGTGATGATAACGCCTGGTGGGGCGTGGTGTGAATGGAGCCCGTCGTACGCGGGTAGGGAGCGGTTTTCTACCTCAACTGGACAAGCTACCATTGCGGTTGATAACGACCTGCAACGCCAAGAGCGACCGAAGGGGGGATTGAACCCCCGACTCTTCATCCTCAGAGTGATTTGGTTTACCACTAGACCATTGTATACCACTGAAAGGGTCTAACAGGTGCACTAATTAGCAGTGGAACAGATGAAGCCCTGTATCGGGAGATGTACATAAGAGCTCTAAATCAGCCCGTGCCTAGCGTCACTTTCAAGGTGAGCAGTATATCACCTATATATATAGCTAGTATCACTGAAAAGGGCTGTTTAGTGTTTAGATGATGATGATGATGATGATGATGATGATGATGATGATGATGATAATGATGATGATGATGATGATGATGATAATGATGATGATGATGATGATGATGATGATGATGATGATGAGAATGATTACATTTTTCCTGATGCACTACTGGACTCCAAATGTGCCCTCGGCTTGACAGAGTCAAGGTGGACTTAGGGATACAAAAAAGGACTCCCCCCCACCCACTCCCCCCTTATTTCCCCTCAAGCACCACCTGATCACCACACCACCACCACACCACAACACCACGCCTCCACTCCCACCACAACCCCCTCACCACGCCACCACCTCCACCCCGTCACCACCTCCATCACCACGCCACCACTCCCACCACAACCCCTCACCACGCCACCAACTCCGCCCCGTCACCACCTCCATCATCACCACCACCTCCACCACCACCACTTCACCACGCCACCACCTCACCATGCCACCACCTCCACAACCACCACCTCACCACACCACCACCTCCACCACCACCACCTCATCACGCCACCATCTCCACCACCACCACCTCACCACGCCACCACCTACACCAACACCACCTCACCACGCCACCACCTACACCACCTCACTACGCCGCCACCTACGCCACATCACCTCGCCACCAACTCCACCACCACCACCTTACCATG
Organism: Chlamydomonas sp. ICE-L; assembly: GCA_013435795.1. Classification (NCBI taxonomy): domain Eukaryota; kingdom Viridiplantae; phylum Chlorophyta; class Chlorophyceae; order Chlamydomonadales; family Chlamydomonadaceae; genus Chlamydomonas; species Chlamydomonas sp. ICE-L. Next base: position 30,912,760 of record JACBWV010000626.1, read on the forward strand.
CCACCAACTCCACCAGGTTGGCCTCCTCAACACCTCCTCATAAGGCGTACTATTGATTTACTTATATATTGATCCATTCATTCATTCATTTGTTCATGGCCAGCTGCTGTAGTGCTGTACTGCTTACATCCATGCAGGCCAGCAGTCATACCAAGATGTCGAATGTAACTGACTTCCTGTTTACGTCCTTTTTGGCGGAGCCCCCTCTTCAAGGAGGCGGGAGCCCCCATGTTTACCCATTTGTCCGTCCGACCGAAAAAATGCTTGAAGCCTGACACGTCATCCAACGGTCGCGTAACTAACTCGCTTCGGTCAGCTCCATCGTTGCCACCTTCCGTTCCGTCGCCAACACACTCCGCTAATTTTCCGCGTCGCTTGCGACGCTGCATAGGACTTGTTATCACGGCTTGAAGTTCAATCATCTGCATAGCATGAGTTCCAGGCCACCGCCACCCTCACCTTGCTACCACTGCTGGCCTGCATGGACGGGAAGCAATACAGGAGGTGACCCCAGAGCATACTCTTACAGCCCACCCCACTCAACCCATCCTTACCCTCGTCACCCCCACCGCAACCCCACCCACACCACCCTTACCCTCCTCACCGCCATCCTCACCTTGCTACCACTGCTGGCCTGCATTGATAAGAAACAGTACAAGTGGTGGCCCCAGGGCGTACTTCTACCCCCCACCCCACCCCACCCCTGCCCATTCCCCCACAACAAAACTCCTGAACCCCCCCCTGCCCATTCAACAACAAACCCAAACCCCACCCCTGCCCTTCCCCTAAACCCCACCCCTGCCCATTCAACAAACAAAACCCTAAACCCCACCCCTGCCCATTCAACAAACAAAACCCTAAACCCCACCCCTGCCCATTCAACAAACAAAACCCTAAACCCCACCCCTGCCCATTCAACAAACAAAACCCTAAACCCCACCTCTGCCCATTCAACAAACAAAACCCAACCACACCATCCTTACCTTCCTCACCCCCCCCGCCACCCTCACCTTGCTACCACTGCTGGCCTGTATGGACGGAAAGCGATACAGGTAGTGGCCACAGAGCGTGCAGCAACCCCACACCCCACTCCACTTAACCCACCCACACCATCCTTACCCCCACCCACACCCCCACCCTCACCTTGCCACCACTGCTGGCCTGCACCATCCACCATCCTTACTCTCCTCACCCTCACCCTCACCCCCACCGCCACCCTCACCTTGCTACCACTGCTGGCCTGCATGGACGGAAAGCGATACAGGAGGTGGCCCCAGAGCATGCTTCTCCCCCCCACCCCCCACCCACCCCACTCAGCCCACCCACACCATCCTTACCCTCCTCACCCTCACCCTCACCTTGATACCACTGCTGGCCTGCACGGACGGAAAGCGATACAGGAGGTGGCCCTAGAGCATGCTTCTACCCCCCAACCCACCCACACCATCCTTACCCTCGTCATCCCCACCGACACGGCGCCACCCCACCCCACTCAGCCCACCAACACCATCCATACCCTCCTCACCCTCACCTTGCTACCACTGCTGGCCTGCATGGACGGAAAGCGATACAGGAGGTGTCCAGCATCATCTGCAAAGGTCTCTCCATCAAAGTAGGCAAGAGCGGGGAGCACAAACCTCTCATCTCTGTAAGTGGGTCTTGCCACAATTCCTTGCAGTATTTGGTCGAACTCATCGTCGTCAATCACAGGGGGCTCAAGGAAGGGGGCCATCTCCTCTGCAGTCAGTACACCGCCCCTGGGTATGGATTTGAGTTTAGGGTTTAGGGTTCAGGATTAGGGGTTTGGGGTCTAGCCACAGATCCTTGCAGCACTCGGTCAAACTCGTCGTCGTCAATCACAGGGGGCTCAAGGAAGGGGGCCATCTCCTCTGCTGTCGGTACACCACCCCTGGGTATGGATTTGAGTTCAGGGTTTAGGGTTTAGGGTTTAGGGCTTGCAGCACTTGGTTAAACTTGTCGTTGTCAATCACAGGGGGATCAAGGAAGCGGGCCATCTCCTCTGCTGTCAGCACACCACCCCTGGGTATGGATTTGAGTTCAGGGTTTAGGGTGTAGGGTTTAGGATCAGGGGTTTAGCGTTTAGCGTTTAGGGTTTGCAGCACTTGGTCGAACTCGTCGTTGTCAATCACAGGGGGATCAAGGAAGGCGGCCAACTCCTCTGCTGTCAGTACATCACCCCTGGGTATGGAATTGAGTTCAGGGTTTAGGGTTTAGGGTTTAGGGTTTAGGCTTTAAGAGTTTAGGGTTTGCAGCACTTGGTTAAACTCGTCGTCATCAATCACAGGGGGCTCAAGGAAAAAGGCCATCTCCTCTGCTGTCAGTACACCACCCCTGGGTATGGATTTGAGTTCAGGATTTAGGGTTTCTATGTCGGCTTTAAGGCACACAAGCTAGCTTCAGATTTAGCCCAAGGAAGGGAAAGGGAGATGCCTAGAAGCTGCTACGTCTAGCCCAAGGAAGGGAAAGGGAGGAGCCTAGAATCTGCTACGTCTAGCCCAAGGAAGGGAAAGGGAGATGCCTAGAAGCTGCTACGTCTAGCCCAAGGAAGGGAAAGGGAGATGTCTAGAAGCTGCTACGTCTAGCCCAAGGAAGGGAAAGGGAGATGCCTAGAAGCTGCTACGTCTAGCCCAAGGAAGGGAATGGGAGATGCCTAGAAGCTGCTACGTCTAGCCCAAGGAAGGGAAAGGGAGATGCCTAGAAGCTGCTACGTCTAGCCCAAGGAAGGGAAAGGGAGATGCCTAGAAGCTGCTACGTCTAGCCCAAGGAAGGGAAAGGGAGATGCCTAAAAGCTGCTACGTCAGAAACCCTAAACCCCCACCTCCACCACCTCCACCTCCACCACCTCCTCCTCCTCCACCACCACCTTCACTTCTACCCCCACTCCCACCTCCACCACCACCACCTCCTTCACCTCACCTCCACCTCACCTCCACCTCACCTCCATCCAACAGCCTGCTGCTTCCCCCCTGCCCGACCCCGTCTCATCCCAACAAACAGAACCAAACATAAATATAGGACACAGAGTGGTTGACCCCATTGCAAGCAAACGAGCTGGCCCCCTCTAGCTCACGCCTCGTAATAATGCTCAATTGATCCAAACACTGAACGAACACGTTCTACCCCATCCCCACATGGCCCTTGCAGCCCAACCCTCCACCCAACAAACCCACACGTACCCCCCACACACACACCCACACACACACACACCCATCACCACCACCACCACAACACACACACCCTTACCCACCCCACCCCACACACCCACACACACCTACCCCACCACCACCACTCCACCCACACACATCCACCCACACATTAGGACACAGACAATGTGACATAGGCCACTTACTTCTCTCAAATCAGCTGCAACCCACGTACCCCCCCCCCCCCCCCCCCCCACCCCCCACCACCCCCCACACCCCCCCCCACACCCCCCCCACACACATTAGGACACATACAATGCGTCGTAGACCACTCACTTATCTCTAATCAGCTGCTACACACACGTACCCCCCCCCACACACCCACACCCACACATTAGGACACATACAATGCGACGTAGACCACTCACTTATCTCGAAACAGCTGCTACCCACACAACCCCCCACCCCCATCCCCACCACCCACCCCCACACCCCCACACATTAGGACACAGACGATGCGTCATAAACCACTCACTTATCTCGAATCAGATGCCCCAGTGTCTGCCAGCGCAGCGTGTCGAATCCTTTGTTGGGATCTTTCTCCCCCAACACAAAGCTAAATACACTATCCAGGAAGGTCAGCTTACCCTCCTCCTCCTCCTGCTCCTGCTTCCTCCTGTCTGCTGATTTCCTCCTGCGCCCGGCCCGGTGGGGGTATGTGGGTAGGATGAGGGATGTGGGGGTGAGTGGGTGGGATGTGGGGATTGGTGGGTGAGTGGGAGTGAGGGGGGTTGCTGCGTTCCTCCTCCTGCTGCTCCTGCTTCCTCCTGCCTGCCGATTTCCTCCTGTGCAGGGCCCGGTTCATTGATGTGGGGGAGGGTGGGTGGGATGTGGGGATGAGTGGGTGAGTGGGGTTGCTGCTTTTCTCCTGCCTCCTCCTGTCTGCTGATTTCCTCCTGCGCTGGGCCCGGTTCGCTGATGTGGGGTGAGTGGGTGGGTGGGTGGTATGTGGGGATGAGTGGGCGGGTGGGTGGGTAGGATGTGGGGGTGAGTGGGTGGGTGGGGGTGAGTGGGTGGGTGGGGGGTGAGTGGGTGGTATGTGGGGATAAGTGGGTGAGCAGGAGTGAGTGGGTGCGTGGGATGTGGGGATGAGTGAGTGGGAGTCAGTGGGGTTGCTGCGTTCCTCCTGCTAACTCCTCCTCCTGCTCCTGCTTCCTCCTGTCTGCCGATTTCCTCCTGTGCCGGACCCGGTTCGTTGATGTGGGGGTGAGTGGGTGGGATGTGGGGATGAGTGGGTGAGTGGGGTTGCAGATTTCCTTCTGCCACCTCCTGTCTGCAGCTGTACTCCTGTGCCGGGCCTGGTTCGTTGATGTGGGGGATGGTGGGTGGGTGGGATGTGGGGATGAAGATTGGTGAGCGCGGAGGGGTGGGTGAGACTCAGATGTGGGGGTAGTGTGTGGGTGGGAGCGTGCGGGGGTAGGGGTGCGGTGGAGATGGGGGCGTGGGGGTGATATTTGGTGGGGACGGAGGGGGTGAGGGGAGGGTGTGGGGTGAGATGTGGGGAGGAGGGGGGGGGGGGGAGGGGGTGGGGTGAGGTGGTGGGTGAGTGGGTGGGTGCGGAGGTGGAGGAATGAGTGGGTGTGGTGCTGATTTTTGTAGGGGTGAGGGGGTGGGTGGGATTGTCGTGGTGGGTGGGATGTGGGAAATGAGTGGGTCGGGTGGGATGTGGGGGTGAGTGGGTGGGTGAGTGAGAATGAGATGTGGGGGTTTAGGGGTGGGTGGGATGTGGGGGTGAGTGGGTGGGTGGGAGTTGAGTGTGGGTTGCTGCTTCTTCCGCTTCCTCCTTGTCTGCAATTCTCCCTCCGGCGCCGTCCCGATTCATTGATTGGGTGAGCGGGTGGGATGGGAATTGAGTGGGTGGGTGGGAGTGTGGTGGGTTTGAGGTGAGATGTGGGAGTGAGTGGGGGTGGGAGTGCGTTGGGTTTTTGATGCTTGTTCTACCTGCTTCCTCCTGTCTGCTAATTTCTCATGCTGCCGCGGTCCGTTCATGACCGTTGGGTGGGGGGCGATTTCTTGTGGGGGGGACTCCGGGGAGTGAATGGAGGGTGGTGGCTGGGGGGGTGCGTGAGATTAGGAGGGGTGGGACGGGGATGAGCCAGAGGGGACACGTGAGGAGAGAGAGAGGGCAGGGGGGTGAGGGTTTGCGGGATGTATGTGTCGGTCTTTCGCCCTTCTTCTTCTTTTTCGGTGTGGATGAGGTGGGGGGGTGGGGGGGGAGGGGTTATGAGGGCGGGGGATGGGGGGGGGATGGTGAGGCCTGGGAGATGGGGAGAATGATGTGGGTGGGTGCGGGCGGTGGCTGGATTTGTGGTACTCGTGGGTCTGGGGAGGAACGTGGTGGGAGGGGAGGTGGTTGAAGGGGTGGGAGGTGTTGGCTTGGGAGGGGGTGGACGGGGAAGGAGGGGGAGGGGGTGGAGGGGGGGGGTGTTCGGCTGACCATTCGGGAGCGAAGGTCGGAGCCGGGGGGGTGGGGAAATTGGAAGGGTGGGGGAGTGAGGAGTGATGGTGCTATTCGATGAGGAGGTGTGAAGGGGGGATGGGGGAGGGTTCTTTCGGTATGATTCCGGGGGGGGGTGGGGGCTTTGGGGGTTGTGTATTTGGGTAGGAGGGGCGTGGAGACTGGGCTGGGGGGTAGGGGGGAATGAGGGGTGTGGGTGGGGGACAGGTACGGGCCTGAGCGGTGGAGGAGTAGGTGATCGGGGGGGGGTGGAGTCGGCGTGGTTTGTTCCTACTTTTTCTCCCCCTCTCTATCCGCTTTTATTTTTCCTTCCTACCCTCTTTTCCTTCTTTTCGCCTCGCCCCCTCTCTTTCCGTCTTTGCACTGACTTCCTCTTTTCTTGTTGCCTCTACTCTTCTTCCCCTTGACGTCTCCCTTCATTGGGATAATCGGGGTGAGGGGCGGGGGAGGGGAGAGTGTGGGAAGGGGGGTGGGGAGGGGGTTGAGGGTGAGGCGGGGGGATGGAAGGGGGTGAGGGGGATGTGGAGGCAAGCAGGTGGGTTGGTGTGGGGGGCGTCCGGGGGGGGAGGGGGGGGGGGTGGGTCGCGCGCGGCGTTGCCGGGGGAGTGTGGGGCATTGATGTATTGCTGTCGTGGGTTTGTGGTGGTATTGTGTGGGGGTGAGTGGTGTGGGGGGGAGGGTAAAAGTGTGGTGCATAAATAGAAGGTGCAGTAGGGGCATAAAATAGTAGGTGCAGTAGGTGCACATAAAATGTAAGGTGCTTAAAATAGTAGGGGCAGTAGGTGCACATAAAATAGCAGTTGCTTAAAATAGTAGGGGCAGTAGGGGCACATAAAATAGCAGTTGCTTAAAATAGTAGGGGCAGTAGGTGCACATACAATGGAAGGTGCTTAAAACAGTAGGGGCAGTAGGTGCACATAAAATAGAAGGTGCTTTAAATAGTAGGGGCAGTTGGTGCATAAAATGTAAGGTGCTTAAAATAGTAGGGGCAGTAGGTGCACATAAAATATAAGGTGCTTTAAATTGTAGGGGCATAAAACAGTAGGGGCAGTAGGGGCACATAAAATGAGAGAGAGAAAAAAGGAATATAGTGGAATTCTAGGTAGCCTCCTTACCTGACCCGGCTCACACCCCGCCCCCACCCACACTCACACCCCCACCCACACCTTGCCCCCACATCCACACTCCCACCCTGCCCCCACCCACACCCACACCCGCCCACAAACCACCCTAACCCCACCCACCCCGGTTCTACCCGCTGCTCCAAATGTCCTCCGCCGGCCTGGTCCTGACCTGAACCCACACGCACACAAACAGAAGAAACAAAACCACAAGACACAAACACACCCGGGTCAAACCCCCCCAGCCCTCACGTCGTGTTCACACCCACCCCACCCACCCACAAAAACCACCAAACCAAACACAAAGGACGCACGGCACCACCCGACGCCCACCCGCCACCCGCCACAAACCACCCACACTCACCCCCTGCCCCCCCAAAACACCCCACACCCGCCCACAAAACCACCGACAAACCACCCACCCCAGTTCCACTCGCTGCTCCCAATCGTCCCTCCACCGCCGTCCTTGACCCTGCCCTCAACCCACACCCACACCCCCACCACATCACACCCTCGCCCCCACCCACACCCGCCACAAACCCACCCACCCCGGTTCCACCCGCTGCTCCCAATCGTCTCTACTGCGCCGGTCTTTAGACCCGATGTCTCCCCCCCACACCAACGCCCCAACCCCTCCCACACCCACTCCCACACTAACACCCACACCCCGCCCCCACCAACACCCGCCCACAACCCACCCACCCCGGTTCCACCCGCTGCTCCCAATCGTCTCTCTGCCGCCGGTCTTTAGACATACTGGATACCACCCACACCCACGCCCACACCCCTCACACACCCACTCCCACACTCAAACCCCAACTCACAACCCGCCCCCACCAACCACCCGCCAACAACCCAACACACCCCGGGTTCACCCGTTTATGTCTATCTCATAGCGTCCTCTGCCGCTGGTTTTGTCTTTAGCCCTATGGTCCACCCACACCCACGCCCAACCCTCCCACACCCCTCCCACACTCACACCCAAACTCACACCACGCCCCACCAACACCCGCCACAACTCCACCCACCCTGGTCCACCCGTGCTCCCAATCGTCTTATGCCGCCGGTCTTTAGCCCTATGGTCCCACCCACACCCATCGGCTCCACACACCCATGCCAACCACCCACACTACCACACTCACACCCAACACTCTTAAATGACTCTTCTTTACACGTTCACCACCCACCACCCGCCCACAACCCACCCACCCGGCGTTCCACCCGCTGCTCCCAATCGTACTCTCTGCAGCCGGTCGGAGCCCTATGGCTCCCACCCAATACCCACGACCCACACCCCTCCCACACACACCTCCCCACTCACACCCACACTCACACCCCGCCCCCACCAACACCCGCCCACAACCCACCCACCCCGGTTCCACCCGCTGCTCCCAATCGTCTCTCTGCCGCCGGTCTTTAGCCCTATGGCTCCCACCCACACCCACGCCCACACCCCTCCCACACCCACTCCCACACTCACACCCACACTCACACCCCGCCCACCAAACACCGCCCACACCACCCCACCCGGTTTCCACCCGCTGCTCCCAATCGTTCTTGCCGACGGTCTTTAGCCCTATGGCTCCTACACCCACCACCCACGCCCACACCCTCCCACACCCACCCCACACTCACCACCCCACACTCACACCCACACCACCCACCAAAAACACATGCCACAACCCACCACCACGGTTCCACCGACTGCTCCCAATCGTCTCTCTGACGCAGGGCTTTAGCCTATGAGCTCCACCCACATCCCACGCCCAACACCCCTCCCACACCCACTCCCACACTCACACACACCACTCACACCCCGCCACCACCAACACCCGCCCACACCCACACCAACCAGGTTCCACCCGTGCTCCCCAATCGTCTCTTGCCGCAGGCTTTAGCCCTAGGCTCCCACAAACACGACCACACCCATCCCACAACACACTCCCACACTCACACCCACACGAACAACCGCCACCCACCAACACCGACCAACAACCCACCACCACGGTTCCAAAACCCCGCTGAACTCCAATGTCTCTCTGACCGCGGTCTTTGAGAACTGGATCACCTAACAAACACAAAAGACTAATAACCCACATCCACACACCCACTCACACCACACTAAACACACACTCAACCAACACACCAAAAAACAAAAGACAAACAAAACAAACACAAACATGGTTCCCACACCGATGCTCCAAATTCGATATCGATCCGTTTACCGACTCGCTGCTTTACTCTAGGTCTTTAGCCCTATGGATCCCACCCAAACCAACGCCCACCACCCCTCCCACCCACTCCCACACTCACACCCCACACTCACACCCCCGCCCCCACCAACAAACCCGCACCAAAACCCACCCACCCCGGTTCCACCCGATGCTCCCAATCGTCTCTCTGCCGCCCGGGTCTTTAGCCCTTGGCTCCACCCAACACGCCACACCCCTACAAAACACACTCCCACACTCACACCCAACACTAACACCCCGCCCCCACCCACAACCGCCCACCACCCACCCACCCCCGGTTCCACCCGCTGCTCCCAATCGTCTCTCTGCAGACGGTCTTTAGCAAGATGCTCCCAACCCACACCCACGCCTGGGGGGGTGGGGGGTGGGGTCGGGGTGGTTGGTGGGGGGGCGGGTGGTTGGGCGAGGTTCTTTTAGGTGGGTGGGGTTGGGGTAGAAAAAATGTCGTTCGTTGTCAAGCTGACGGTCCCAATACAAAAAGCAGTGACTAGTTTCGTCAAGTAGACATCAGCCGGGCTGGCAGTAGTAATTCAAATAATTGCTCAAACAATTGAAATGGGGTTCCATCAAGTAGACATCTCAGGCGGCAGTAATAGTAATTCAAATATGATTAAAAACAATTGAACTGGCGATTCATTAAGTGACATCATCAGGCGGCAGTAATTCAAATAATGATTCAAACAATTGAACTGGGTTCATCAAGTAGACATCATCAGGCGGCAGTAATTCAAATAATGATTCAAACAATTTAACTGGGTTCATCAAGTAGACATCATCAGGCGGCAGTAATTCAAATAATGATTCAAACAATTGAACTGGGTTCATCAAGTAGACATCATCAGGCGGCAGTTATTCAAATAATGATTCAAACAATTGAACTGGGTTCATCAAGTAGACATCATCAGGCGGCAGTAATTCAGTTCGACTCGGCTCACTTACCCTTGTACTGTTTCCTCGCCAGCTCACCCCCACCCCCACCACCCCCACCATGCACCATACCCACCAGGACACGCACACCTCTCTCCACCAGCCACACACACACACCTCTCCACACCAGTAACCCCCAATCAACTCACCACCAACACCAGACCCCCCCACCCCACCACCCCCACCCCATTTCATCACACGAACACACACAGTACTGCTTAGTAAGGTTGACTCGACTCACATCCCCTTGCTGCTTCCCCACCAGCTCACCTCCACCACCATCCCCACCTGTCCCCACCACCCACACACCTCTGCATACCAGGAACCCCCATCAAACTCACCACACACCAACAGACCCCCACCCCACCCCACCCCACTTACCCCACCCCATCCCACCCCATCCCATCACACGAACACACACAGTACTACTTAGTAACTTTGACTCGACTCACGTACCCTTGCTGCTTTTCCACCAGCTCACCGCCCAGCCCATCCCAACCAGCCAAACACACACACCGACCTCTCACCCAGTAACCCCAGCAACCACCCCCCACCCCACCACCACCACCCCATTACACAACACAATATTGGTAATTTGACTCGATCTACATTACCCTTGCTGCTTCCCCACCAGCTACCTCCACCTACTATACCACCCAGCCAGCCAACCACACACACACCCTCCACACCAGTAAACCCCATCAAACCCACTCCACCCAACCCACCCCACCACCCACACACACACACTACTTGGTAAGTTTGGCTCGACTCACGCACCCTTGCTGCTGCCGCCTCTGTTCTAGTCCTTGCCACTGACCAGCAGCGTGACGCCAAGCCAAGCCACAATAAGGGAGGCAAACAGGGCCGGAGAGAGAAGAGTTTGCGTCCCTAGGCCAAATAGCAAGCAGGCAAGAAACAGAGTGATTGCTATGGACTCACTTACCCTTGCTGCTGCCGCCTCTGTTCTTGTCCTTGCCACTGACCAGCAGCGTGACGCCAAGCCAAGCCACAATAAGGGAGGCAAACAGGGCCAGAGAGAAGAGCTTTGGAGTCACGGGGGGGAATGTGTGTGGGGGGGTGGGGGGGGGTGGGTGGGTGGGTGGAGGGGGGGGGGGGGAGTGTGTTTGGGTGTCTGGGGGTGGGCTGGGTTGGTGGGGGCGTGGGTTGGGGGGGACGTGGGGGGGTGGGGAGGGCGGGGGGGGGAGTGGTTTGGTGTATGTGTGGTGTTTGTGGGGTGTAGTATCTAGGTAATAGCAAGCAGGCCAGAAACATAAGCAATGCTACGGATCTGAAAGTTGAACCATTAGCCCTACTGTAATCTCATATAATGTTTAACAATATGCCCGACTGTAATCTAATATGATGTTTAACAAGATGCCTGACTGTGATCTCATTAGTATGTTTAAACAATATGCCGAACTGAATCTCATATTATGGTAAAATGTGCCCTGCCTGTGATCTCAATATGTTTAACATATGCCAGATTGTAATCTAATATGATGTTTTTAACAATATGCCTGACTGTGATTCGCATATTAGTTTAACATTAGGCCAGATGTATCTAATATGATGTTTAACAATATGCCTGACTGTTGATTTCATATTATGTTTAACATATGCCGACTTGTAACTCATATTATTGTTTAAAAAAAATATGGCCTGACTGTGATCTCTATAAGTTTAACAATATGGCCCGACTGATCTGTATCTAAAATGATGTTTTAACATATGACCTGACGTGATCTTCAATTATGTTTAACAATATGCCCGACTTTGTAATCTTCATATGATGTTTAACAAGGCCTGACTGTGATCTCATATTATGTTTAACAATATGCCCGACTGTAATCTAATATGATGTTTAACAATATGCCTGACTGTGATCTCATATTATGTTTAACAATATGCCCGACTGTAATCTAATATGATGTTTAACAATATGCCTGACTGTGATCTCATATTATGTTTAACAATATGCCCGACTGTAATCTCATATTATGTTTAACAATATGCCTGACTGTATCTCAATTATGTTTAAAATATGCCCCGGACATGTAATTCTATATGATGTTTACAATATGCCTGACGGTGATCTCTATTATGTTAACCATATGCCCGCCGTAATCTAATATGATGTTTAACAAATGCCTGGACGTGATCTCATATTATGTTTTAACAATATGCCCGACTGTATTAATTATGAGTTTAACAATATGCCTGACTGGGATCTCATATTGTGGTTAACCAAATGACGACTGTTAATATATATGAGTAAGTTTAACGATAATGCCTGACTGTGATCTCATATTTAAATATGCACGACTGTAATCTAGAAGTTTAAAATATGCCTGACTGTGATCTCATATTATGTTTAAACAATATGCCCGACTGTGAATCTTAATATGATGGTTAACAATATGCCGACTGAATCTATAGATTTTACATATGCTGACTGTGACTCATATATGTTTAAACATATGCCTGACTGTGATCTCATATTATGTTTAACAATATGCCTGACTGTGATCTCATATTATGTTTAACAATATGCCTGACTGTGATCTCATATTATGTTTAACAATATGCCTGACTGTGATCTCATATTATGTTTAACAATATGCCTGACTGTGATCTCATACTATGTTTAACAATATGCCTGACTGTGATCTCATGTTATGTTTAACAATATGCCTGACTGTGATCTCATATTATGATTAACAATATGCCTGACTGTGATCTCATATTAACTACTGGTATATCTGAAAATTGAACCAAATGCCCGACTGTGATCTGAAATTAACTACTAATGCTACGGATCTGAAACTTGAACTATATGCCCGACTGTGATCTCATATTAAATACTCGTATATCTGAAAGCTGAATTATATGCCCGACTATGATCCAGGGCTTTTCCTAAGAACGATTAATCGTGCACACACGATTATTCCTGTTTACTCGCGAAATGGTCCATCGTTTTCTCAGGTCTGGGTAATGTTTTCGAACCATATGCCTGACTGTGATCTCATATTAAGTTTTGGTATATAGCAATGTACAATAACATTGGATACAAGTGTATAACTGTATAACTGTATAACTGTACAACGTTATAACTGTATATCTGTACAACGGTATAACGGTACAACTGTATAACTTGATTACAGCTTGTTTCCGACCAGTTAGGGGTCCAGTGAAGGATTGCGTTTTGGAGGGTTGAGGCTCGACCTCTAACCGGGGCTGGAGATGGTTGGAAATATTCCACCAGTTTAGCAGTATTTTGCATCTGGCCAGATCAGCTCAAAATGGGTCAACGTGGCAAATGCACTGTGCAGCCCTTCCTCACTATTCAGACGCTGAGTTCAGCGTTTATTCCGCATCGACCGAATCGACCTCCCACCCACCTCTGGCTCTGAGTCTTTGACAGCCTGGCTAAAGCTCCCCCTCCCCCCTCCTCCACCCACCCCCCTGCCCCCTTCTCAGCTGTCCACCCACCTCTGGCTCTGAGTCTTTCATAGCCTGGCCAAAGCCCCCCACCCCACCCCCCACCCCACCCACTTTCATAGCCTGGCCACTGCCCCCCTCTCTGCCCTTTGCCCTTTTCTCAGCTGTCCACCCACTTCTTGCGGCTCCAAATCTAGAACACGCATCTGCACTTGCCCCTCATGATGATCAGTCATAAATTGCGTGGCAGGAACAGTGCCCTGCTGCTGCGAATCCATCTTGGTGAAAGATTGCGATCAATTATGAGTGTCCGAGAAAGAAAGAAAGGATACAGGCCTCCAAAGCGGCGTGATTTAAGAGGCGCGTGCCAACTTCATGACGTAACCGGATCTAATTCATTAGCCAAACTTAACCGCCCCTTAACTTTCTTTAATGGCGAGGGGGTGCGCCATTCTACTAACCGGGACGGTTTGTCTTTAACCCGTCCTTGCCTATAACTTTCGCAACAGACATGACGGATGGCATCACCTTGAGCCACAGCAGCAACAGGAGAGGCAGGCAGGAAGCAGCAGCAGCAACAGCAACAACAGCAGCAGCAACAGCAACAGCAGCAGCAACAGCAGCAACAGTAGCAGGAACAGAAGAGGCAGGCAGCAAGCAGCAGCAATAGCAGTAGAGGCTCACCACTTACGCTCTGACTTTGGCAACGAAAACGGCGGATGGCTCCAACATGATCCACAACGATATGCAATCGCAGCAACAGGCAGCAGCAGCAACAACAGCAGCAGCAACAGCAGCAACAGTAGCAGGAACAGCAGAGGCAGGCAGCAGGCAGAAGCAGCAGCAGCAGCAGCAGCAGCAGCAACAGCAGCAATTAACAGCAGCAGCAACAGCAGCAGGCAGCAGCAACAACAGCAGCAACAGCAACAGAGGCTTACCACTAACGCTGTGACTCTCGCAACAAACAGGACGGATGGCTTCATCTTGAGCCACAACAGCAACAGCAGAGGCAGGCAGCAGGCAGCAGCAAAAACAGCAGCAACAGTAGCAACAGCAGCAGGAACAGCAGAGGCAGGCAGCAGGCAGCAGCAGCAACAGCAACAGCAGCAACAGCAGCAGCAATAGCAGAGGCAGGCATCAAGCAGCAGCAACAGCAGCAGCAAAGGCTTACCACTAACGCTGTGACTTTCGCAACAAACAGGACGGAGGGCTCCAGACACCTACAGGAATGTGGATGTGGATGATGATGATGATGATGATGATGATGATGATGATGATGATGATGATGATGATGATGATGATGATGATGATGATGATGATGATGATGATGACAATTTTCCTGGTGACCTGCTGGACCACAAATGTGCCCACGGCTTAATCTAATTTAATTTATTTTAATTTTGCTCTGTTTGTTTTGTTTTGTTTTGCTTTGGTTTATTTTATTTTGTTTTGTTTTATTTTGGTTCAGTTTCTTTTGGATTAGTTTAGTGCGTTTTAGTGCGGTTTAATGCGTTTTAGTGCGTTTTAGTGCGTTTTAGTGCGGTTAAATGCGGTTTAGTGCGGTTTAGCGCGGCTTACTAGTGCGGTTTGGTGCGGAGTGGTCTTAACGTCATCAGTCTAAGCAACTATGAAACTGGCCCTGTTTCTTTGGGGGGCTTCACAGAGCAGCTTCCATCCAGCTCCATTAGCCAGCCACTGAACCAAGCCCAAAGCATCCAGCTGCATTGGAATTCCTGTCATGCCAGCTTTCAGACACACTAGCTAGTTTGAGGTTTGTCCCAAGGGCAAGGAAAGGGAGCTGCCTAGAAGCTGCTACATGTAGCCCAAGAAAGGAACGATGGACACTGACCATGACATGTTGAAAGAACACGACGTGTGAAGTCATTCGACAAATGAAGACTTATCGAGACATATCACACCATGTCAAGACATATCACAGCATGTCAAGACATATCACACCATGTCAAGACATATCACACCATGTCGAGACATATCACACCATGTCAAGACATATCGCACCATGTCAAGACATATCACACCATGTCAAGACATATCACACCATTTCACAGTATGTCAAGACATATCACACCATGTCAAGACATATCACACCTTATCACAGCATGTCAAGACATATCACACCATGTCACAGCATGTCCAGATATGTCAACACATATTAATAGGAACCGGCATATCATATGATACTGATCAAAGACGAGTATAATGCCATATGATATCATACAAATTGCATCATATGATAAATAAATATGTATAATATCAGGGGGGGGAGAGAGACAGATTTTGGACCGCACGTTCAATATGGTGTCCGATTCAGATGGGAGTTGGAATTGTGGAAGTTTCATACAAAAGAAGGGGGGAAATAAAGTTTTGAAAAAAACAGTTACCCCTCCCCCCCCCCCACCCACCCACCCACCCACACACCTCCTAAAACCCAGTTACCGCACTCTACCTGAACGTCAGCCAGGGGATCATAAGCCAAGAACTGCAGGGCTTTCCCTGCCTCCGAGACCATGTCAAGACATGTGAAGGCATACCCAAGACTTGCAGGGCTTTCCCTGCCTCCGAAACCATGTCAAGACATATAAAGGCATACCTGGACGTCAGCCAGGGAATCATAAGCCAAGAACTGCAGGGCTTGCCCCGCCTCCGAAACCATGTCAAGAAGTATGAAGGCATACCTGAACGTCAGCCAGGGAATCATAAGCCAAGGCCTGCAGGGCTTTCCCTGCATCCGAAACCATCACCCCGCCAGCCGCCGCCACCTCCCCCACTGTTACGCTGTAGGCCAAGGACTCAATGGCCACCTCTACCCTTTCCCTCAAATCATCAGCGAGCTGGCTGCTCCAGGCGACTGTGCGCTTGCTGCCAGAAGAGGTGAAATTGCCAACTCCGAAACCACTTCCGAGACCACCAGCTGCCGATGTGATGACTGAGGGCTTGTGGTTTAGGACCCAGCTTTTACAGGGGATTGGCAGCCGCGAGGAGGGCGTCAAACAGGAAGTTGTGTAGCGCATGGCAGGCAGCTGCGTGGAAGGTGCCTGACAGGAAGCTGTATAGCGCATGGCAGGCAGCTGCGTGGAGAGTGCCATACAGGAAGCTGTGTAGCGCATGGCAGGTAGCTGTGTGGAAGGTGCCATACAGGAAGCTGTGAAGCTCATGGCAGGCACACGCCCAGGGCTTTGGATCACACCCAGCTCAGGGTATAGGGTCAATGTTTTGAAAGGGGCACGTGCTGGTGTACAGCTGACAAGTGGAGCCTGCCTGTAGCTATGGTTTCGGATCCGCTGATGCATGGATGCCCCAGCGCAGGCAGTGGCCATAGTAGGAGTAGGTGGTGCTGAAGCAGAGGTAGTGTAATAGATATTCCTGAGTGCTTCTAAGCGCCGTGCTGCAGTCTCATATGGTGGGGAGCGATGAGATTGTAAGTCAGCTAGGGGCTGTAATTGGACATAAGGGATGGGATAAATGGCCTGGGCCTGGCGGATGGATGGCCTGGGATGGGATGGTCTTACAGACAGATGGATGGCCTGGGCCTGACGGATGGATAGCCTGGGATGGGATGGCGTGGGCCTGATGGATGGATGGCCTGGAATGGGATGGTCTGATGGATGGATGGATGGCCTGAGCCTGACAGAGCTCCTCTTGCTGGGGACTGTTGGTGCTTATGAGTCTGTTGGTGCTGTTGAGTCTGTTGAGCCAGTTGGTGCTGTTGAGCTCCTCTTGCTGGGGACTGTTGGTGCTTATGAGTCTGCTGGTGTTGTTGAGACTATTGAGTCTGTTGGTGCTGTTGAGCTCCTCTTGCTGGGGACCGTTGGTGCTTATGAGTCTGCTGGTGCTGTTGAGACTACTGAGTCTGTTGGTGCTGTTGAGCTCCTCTTGCTGGGGACTGTTGGTGCTTATGAGTCTGTTGGTGCTGTTGAGTCTGTTGGTGCTGTTGAGTCTGTTGGTGCTGTTGAGTTCCTCTTGCTGGGGACTGTTGGTGCTTTAGAGCCTGGAGTTGGAGGGGACTTCTGAGTATGTCTAAATATGCGTTTCAGTCCAGGTAGGAGTATCCAAATAGACTGAGGACCCTGCCCAACCTAAAACAATTAAGATCGATTCAAAATTAGCAGCAGGGGTATTACCCCTGGTAAGTCAGTGTCTTGGGAAGCAAGCTGTCTTGTTGTGGTGGGGGAATGACTGGGAAGAGGAGGGGAGACAGGGGGAAGGAGTGTGGTGTGTGTGGAGAGTGGAGTGTCTCGGGAAGCAGGTGTCTTGTAGGGATGGGAGAAGGTTAAGATAGAGAAGGAAAGCAGTACGCTAAATTAGCGTGTATTTAGGAAGCTATCCGGTGGGGGTCCTCGAACACCACCGGGGAAAGGAGGAAATACCAAATCAAGGGCAGGAGGGAAAACTAATTGTCTAGCAGAATGATGCCTAGCGAACTCTACCACGCGCGTGATTTCAGCAAGCGTCGGAATGGATGAAGGATTGCTTTAGGAGGAGTGGGGGGAAAGCTTCGGATGAATTGAACTGCGAGTGCGCGTCGCGTAATCTGATCGATCTTGACCTGCCGTTTGCATAGCTTTGTCCAACAACCCTAACGGCCAACGCGCTGATTCAAGGCTACTTGAAAATCTACGTCCCGAGACGTAACTGTTTTCAAAATCTACGTGGCGTGAGCCAAATCTACGTTAGAAACAGGAGGTAGCATCCTCGACGACAAGTTGATAAAAGGCGATCGAGCGCAGGATGTATATGACATAATTAATTGCGATTTATTGAGCATTTTTTTATTTTTTGAGCATCTCGTCTAGGGAGGGAGGGGGGGGGGGGGGGGGGGGGGGGGGGGGGTTCAGCCTTCATTCGATTCTTTACTCAGACCTCCAAATGACATTATGAGACCTCGCATGGGGACTTGGGGAGGCCTTGGGAAGGGTAGTCTATTCGCACCACTTCCGACCTCGTGCAATAAGTATTTACCCACCCCCACCCCCCCCCCCACCCCACACACACACAGCCCCCCCAACCCCAAACCCCAACCCCAACCCCCAACCCAGCCCAGCGCCCCCACCCAACCCCACCACCACTGAAATTCTGAGATCACCCATGAGTAGGCCTTGGTAAGGGTTGTCTACCGGTATTGGTGCCGCTTTGGACCTCGTGCAATAAGTATTTTCCGCCATGTTGTAAACCCCCAAAATCCAAACATAAGTTTTTCAAAACATGGGTATTTCTACCTACCAGTGATGTGTGTGTGTGTGTGTGCGGGGGGGAGGGGGGGGGGGGGGGGGGGGGGGGGGGGGGGGGGGCAGCCCTCCTCAGGTTTTTAGGCATTCACCGCATTACGCTTTCATATTTTGTATATTTTGTACTCCTATCAGAAACGTAATTTTTTTAACAGCCCTGATGTGGAGTGGTCAATGTACAGGGAATCAGGGATCCTGATAGTTGGCATTCTTCCGTTGAGATGTACCCTCATGTGTGTGTGGTTCACAGTATAGCCGGTAAAGGATAGGGTAGTATTTCATATTGACCTTCTAAATGGAAGAGTGACCCGTAATTATTATTAAAGGCCAAGACCTTCTCATTAAGGAGGAGCTTGTATACTTAGGAATTCTTTTTCAGGAGAAACACGGCAAGAATGGTGGCGCACGCGTCTTTTCAGTTTTTACATGAATCTCACCCCAGGAGGTGGGTCTGTCGACAAAACCAGCGACACCAAGGATTCAGTTCGAATGGCGTTGCCACGCGTACAAAAGAGTAAACGGCGAGCAGGCAAATTGCTACTTAAAGCCACGTATCCAGGTTCAAGTTAGTGGTGTTGAAAAACACCGTTTGGGTTGCAGAAATTAAATAGTCAAATTAAATGTAGGAAATTCCTTCACTCAAGAGTTGTTTAGGCCTCGGGCTCCTTCTTGGCAGACTTCTTGGGGAGCAGCACGGAGTGAATGTTGGGAAGAACTCCGCCATTGGCGATGGTAACGGAGCCCAACAGCTTCGAAAGCTCCTCGTCATTGCGGATGGCCAGCTGAACGTGGCGGGGGACGATCCTTGTCTTCTTATTGTCGCGTGCAGCGTTACCAGCCAGCTCCAGGACCTCAGCACACAAGTACTCAAGGACAGCGGCCAGGTACACAGGGGCACCAGCACCAACGCGCTCGGCGTACTTGCCCTTGTTCAGGTAGCGGGCGACACGGCCCACTGGGAACTGAAGTCCAGCCTTGGCGCTGCGAGAAACAGACTTCTTGCCTCCACGGCCTCCGGTCTTGCCTGCCATTGTATTGTAAGATTGATGTAGAAGTAACGGGCTGCAGGGCGATTTAATTCTACCGATTTCGCGCCCAGGGCAAATAAATCCACTCTGATCTGGTTCTGCTGATCCGACGCCGATCTAGAACCCCCCAACGCTGCCCCAGTTCGCTTAGGTCCTGCTGATCTGTTGTTCCCGTTGACCCTGGCGTTGACCGAACACTGGTGTAGCTGGTGTCGCGTCTCGACCGCCCAATTATCCCGTATTACTATAATTCTCACAAACTCAGAACAGATTACAATGGCGCCCAAAGCTGCTGAGAAGGCTCCCGCCAAGAAGGCAGCCCCCGCAAAGACTGCGGAGGGCAAGAAGAAGGCTAAGAAGATGGCCAAGGCTGAGACCTACAAGATCTACATCTACAAGGTGCTGAAGCAGGTTCACCCCGATACTGGCATCAGTTCCAAGGCCATGGGTATCCTCAACTCTTTTATCAACGACATCTTCGACAAGATCGCCTCCGAAGCCGCTCGCCTGGCTCGCTACAATAAGAAGCCCACTGTCACCTCCCGTGAGATTCAGACTGCTGTGCGCCTGGTCCTGCCCGGAGAGCTTGCCAAGCACGCTGTGTCCGAGGGCACCAAGGCCGTCACCAAGTTCACCTCCGCATAGATTGCTCGTGCCCTGCCCTCGCTCAGCAAAACAACGGTGTTTTTCAACACCACCATCAGTTGAGCCGACTCTTGTATACGAACTGTAGTAGACCTGTTGAAAAGGGCCGAACAAGGCCGAGCTCGAGATGGTCCGGTCCTGCATGCTGTTTCGCTTTGCCTACATGGTATATCCACAAAGTAGTGGATATATCCTCGAAGTGGAAGTGTAGCGCACGCGCACGATGATCCACCCTTTTGGGTAGAAATCCTTTCATTCTGAAAAATGCAATTACTGTAGGGGTGAGACAGGAGTATGCGAAACGCCACAAAAAACCAGGACGGGTCGGTGTGCAGGTATCGGGGAGTGGTAGCAGTTAGATTAGGGTGTAAGCGTAAATTCTGGGGACCCCTTTCGACTTGTTCCCACTGGGCCAGGTATTAGTAACTTTTCACTGAGTGTGTCGTTTCAATTCAGAAATCGACAGCTCGAAGCGTGTAGGTGAAGCGATTCCATTGGCACTGCCGCGATCGTCATGCATTGTATATGTAATTAAGGGCGCCTTGAGGCGCGTCCCAAATGAAATTATGAGAGTTTTGAATTGAAAAAAAATGTTGTTTTTTTATTCAATTTAATGTCATCAAACCGAATTGCGTTTTAGCGATTTGAATGCCTTTAATTGATTTGCAATTTACGAATTTGAATTGGATTGAATTTAAATAACTTTGATGTAATTCTATTGTATTGAATCTATGGCTGGATGGGTGGATTAACGTCTAAAGTATAAACGTGGATTAATGCTGATTAATGTCTAAATTATGAATTAACGTCTAAGTGGATTAATGGTTATGGATTAATGGTTACCGTATGGATTAAATAAAATAAAATTATGGATTAAATTAAATTCTGGATTAATGGTTGTGGATTACCGTAATGGTTATGGATTAATGGTTATGGATATCAATAAATGGATGAATGGTTCATGATTAATGATTAATGATTAATGATTAATGGTTCATGGTTAATGGTTAATGGTTAATGGTTAATGATTATGGTTATGGTTGTCAATAAATGGAGTAATGGTTATGGATTAATGGTTATGGATTAATGGTTATGGATTAAATTAAATTATGGATTAACGTCTAAATGGATTAATGGTTCTGGATTTATGTCTAAATTATGGATTAACGTCTAAAGTATGACCGTGGATTAATGTCTAAAGTGTAAACGGGTATAAACGTCGTTGGATGTATCATAGGTGAAAGCAGTAACGTTGCGTGGCTGAGCGTGGCTAAGTTGTTGGTCGGGTTGACTTCAGGGAACTTGTACAAGGTATTGCATGTACCTAAAAACGGGGGATTTTGGTCCGAGAGGGACCCGCGACCTTCGGATCCATTTGTCGCGATGTTTGGCCAACGGCAGTTGGCGTGGCTTGCCCAGGCCCACCCCACGCACGGGCCTGGGAGGGCGAGCTCCGTGTGCTAATAATAGCACAAGTGCTGTAGGGGAATGTTTCGTTCATTGTGATGCTTACATGTTTCGCCTCAAATTTTTGACGAAATTCTGCTCCCAAACCTATGTATGCGCACATGTTTGGATGCTACAAATTAGATTTTTTTTGAAAATGTCACCCATTAATTGTAGCTTTTGGCCCGCAAAACACAAACCTTAGCTTCTCCTTTTCTTCAATTGCGATGCTCATAAGTGCTCTCGTGAGAATATGTCCGGCACAAAGAAGTCTTACTGTTCTAAAAAGTCATAACTCTTCTAAACTATAGAATGATCAAGTTTTTTGATGTTTTTCCTGAAACCTGAAAATATTGTTTTGTGAGAGACTAACGGACGTACGGACAACCATTTGAATTGGATTCCCTTCTTCCAAAAATCTCGAGTTTTTTTTCATTTGGGTGTAACAGGGAGGGGGGGGGGGGGGGGGGGGGGGGGGGGGCGGGTCGCGACTATGTGGGATAAGGCTGGGAAAGGGGTTCACAACGACTCTCAGCAGGCAAGGTTGTCGACAATTTTGCGTGGGGGGAAGCTGACATCTTACCGTATTTATTCTCTGATTCCACTAAATATTATGTTTTTTTGCTGATGGAATGTCTAAGAGATTATTTACTGCAGGATTTGCTATTGACCGCTAGAAGTGCTATTTACTGTAAGATGTGTTAACTGTTAGTTAATTTCATGGGGTCGGGTGTCCCCCCTGCCTCCCCTTAAAGAAATATCAAATTTGTCAACTTTTTCGACCCCATCAACGGGAGTACGGTATATGAAAAATGGGGGACACCGATCCCTAAAATTCTTGAGGGCTTATTCTCAGCCGCCCACTCGTCCCCTGGGTCATAAGTGGTGCCAATGGACGACTTTTATCAACAGAATCGTTATGGTGGTCTCAGAATGTCATTTAGAATTATGAGTAAGAAGGTAGGAAATAACCCGAGGAGAGTCCTGTTTGCACCCTCCCGGTTGTGAAAGGAATTCCACTCCAGGAGGTGGGTTCCCGACACAAACAAGCGACACCGAGGATTGAGTTCGAATTATCAGGTAACACGATTGAATCAGAGGATAAGACAAATCGCAATGCATGCAAAAGGCATTCGGCTGTAGTCATGCCATGACGGGCGCACACAAAAAATGGAGGTAATCCTGTGTGTTTGCCAGGGCCCAGGGGTACCGATCAGGAAGTCCGAGGGGTGCATGTCAACAGCAAACACGTACAGTCTGGAAGTGTTCGAGGAGACGTGGTATGCCAATATGCCAACAGTTCAATATGAAGTTGTGGTGTTGACGCCGCAGTGCGACTCATCCACAAGGCCATTTGCACCGGAGCCCTGGGATCCCGCAGAATGATCATGGACGCTGGCAAGGAAGAGGACCTCCCCAGGGGGGTCCTGGGCAAACGTCTCCCTGACTGGCTGCGCCCCTCCACTATTACTGTAGAGGACTGGAAGAGAATGAGACCTGACCTCGCCGTCCTACCTGACATAGACTCTCCTACCTGTATGGCTGATAAAGAACTCTGGGTTCTTGAGCTTGGATACTGCTCTGATACCAACCATGCTACTAAGTTTATCACTAAACACGCCCAGCATGTTGAATTAGTAAATGACCTTAGATCGGCTGTATACCTCGTTCACTACGAAGTTATCACCGTTGGAACAACTGGTACTACTCCAACCTCTTTTTTGACTTCTATGACCACACTTGGACTTAAGAGACCGTGTGCCCTGAGACTATAGCTAGCTCAGGCTTACGCTATGGTGTCCTTAACTTCACGTCCTGTGAGTAACGGTATTACACGGATGTTACAATTTCAATTTCAATTGTGGTGTTTAAAAACACCGTTTGCTTGTAGCTGTGGAAGTTTGGAAGAGAGAGATCGATGGGCTTATCCACCGAAGCCGTACAGGGTGCGGCCCTGGCGCTCGAGGGCATAGACAACGTCCAGAGCAGTGACAGTCTTACGACGGGCGTGCTCAGTGTAGGTCACAGTAAGAATGGCACAGCGGGGTTACCGATTTTTTTTCAATTGTGAAGCGGACCCTCAAAAATTGCAAATTAGAACGGTGGGTTCCGCGACTCTGTAGAGAGGGGCTGGGCTATTTCGGCCTGTCGGGAGGCTCGCAACAATCCGGGTAGAATCAGTGAGTCCCGCGACTCAGCACACGTGATGGGAGCGGTTGCGACTCGCCAGGAAAGAAAAAGAATGACAAAAGAATGACGAATGAATGACTCACGTGGTTCGGCCTGTCGGGAGGCTCGCTTTCGGGTGCGGGGGCCCACCCAGTACGACCTTGCCCCCCACCCCCCTCCAGCCGCGGCGTTCTACCGGTACTACATTTTATTGCACTTCGTCACACTTTTTCTCTCTCCCCGCCAGGAACCAACCGCAACCGTTGCCTGATCAGCCGGCAGCCGTGGGAGTCAGGCGCCCGTGGCTTCAAGCGCATTCGTCACACACTGATTGCGGGTGTCTGGCTTTCGAAGAACTTCTCAGTCTCGATATACACCAGCCTACACTTCGGGACAATCTTCATGCGAATAGGCACCCAATTAATGTAAAGATTCCCATTCTCTGCGACCACAACAGAGTTAGTGTCAGCGCTAGCTTTCTTATGTCTTTTCTATCGTGTGTCTTCCTCAGGAATGACACAGGTCAATGTCTTTTACACCGTATTGTCACTCGTAGGTGTCAAGAAGGTACCCATGGTTACACGTGGTTCTAGTAAGCCCCGTACCCTAAGTCATGTTGGCGGCACGCCTGTCAACCTTAAGTCTCTACCGAGACTCTGTAAATTATTCGCAAAGCTACCAAAGTTTTAGTTTCCTCCCTTCCGTTCGAAGTCCAGCTTTATAAGCTGACAGGTTATCAGCCCATCAATTGCTGCAAACCACTGTCGTTGGACCACATGCCGAGCATTCCTCCTCATGCTAATGTCTATCAGCTTGGATAACACTCCGGAGAGTGGACTTTGTGTGTGCAGCACGCCAATCTATAAATGCGGAGACGAGAATAAGTTACAAGCACAGGAGACCCATTAAGGGGCACCAGTGGAGGAAAGGGGGCGGTAGCCTGGAACCTGATCAGGGTACAGGCTAGACAGCGCGTGTCAGAAGAACCGATGACGCAGTCAACAGGAAGCTGACATAGTACTGTCAGGACCGATAGTTCTAAGGGAGTACACAAGGAGTCACCAAGACAGAAAACAAGAGAGAGCACCGCTATTCATGCTGATACTCCACCTATGACGCAGGTGACATACAATACTAGTACTCCACCTATGGCACTGGGGACATAGAACCATAAACTGGTAGCAAACAAAAATTATTAAGGAACGGCGGAAAAACAGGAAACCAGAAGAAAGCCTTGTCTAAAATAAAAGGATGAGAAAGGATGAACCAAAAACCACTGTAGTACTCCGAAAATGTAGCAGCAAAAAACTTGGGTCATACCGAGCTGAGCTGAGACCAAAATGGAAATGTAACCATCCATGGTAAGCGCAAAAATACTATTCATCCAGAATAGTAGGCACCAAACCAGAAAATCACAGGGAGGCCAAACAGAAATCAATCCCAATACCAAAGGAAGGGGAACAACGGTGACTGAAAGAACCGAGAACTTAACCTAAAGAGAAGACTGAAAAAATCGTATATCAAAGTTGGGGAACAACGGTATAGAAAACCCGATCCGGGAATAGGAACCTAACGCCAATCAATGATAACCAAAGAGACGGATTGAAATATCGTGTGAGCGCAGCACACGAGAGAATCAAAGCCTAAAGGACGCAGACAAGAGGACACTAAAGACTACGATGGAAAAAAAAAAAAAGTCGATGGAAAAATCCACTACCTTAAAAACTATTCTTAGCATAGAATTCATGACTAGGTTGGGATGAAAAAACCATGATGAACTGGTTTCTCACTCAAAGATGGAAGTAAGAAGATTTATGAAAGTTAATTATCATAAATCCCCAGTTACGGCACTAACGAAAAACAGTCTAAGAGGTGGGTATCGCACCGCAAAGAACTCGTGCACTCAAGACAAACCAAGCGCCTAACTAAAGCAAACCAAACCTGCAGCAACTGAAAAAATCCAAAGGATGCGAAGTTAAAATTTTCAAGAAACTTGTAACCAACAAAGGAAACACAGTTCAATGAACAATAGAAGGGTAGATGTACAACCATAGTACATAAAACCTATTGTCCACCTGAAAATAGTAAACGCATAAAAAGGACTTCAAAGAATTTACTGCAAAGGATGGACTGAAAGGGCGCTTGAAATACACTCGGAAAACAAGAAAGAGGTGAGCGGCGGTACATCTGCAAGTACAACTGCAAGATTACCCAGCCCACCAATTCACAGTAAAATCCGAAGGGAAACAACTACTACACTCCACAAAAAGTTCCAATCACATGAGGGGCTGGTGATCTAAAAACAGTGTGGAGTAAAAAGAAATAGCTAATCTATGATGAGCTCCACCGAACGAACCATCTGCCTATGGAACTAAGAGTCAGAAACCATCAAGACGCTATAACGGTGGTCTGAATTAAGTACCACCTTCCACCAAAACCAAGAAAGACAGCTGAAAGGAAGCTGCCTAAACAAAGCGTCGTAACGCTCCACCAATCTAGACTACCCTATAAGTCAGTCTAGGAGGTGCTGAGGAATAGGCACTCACACATAGGGCCATGTTAACCTACGTATGAGAACCAGCAGCACCTAAAACAATGAATCCTGGGTTGACTGTAACACCCCAGCCATACGCAGTATCAAACTAGACCAGTGTTCAAGATCATCACTTGCGCTATCGGCAACGGCTACGTCATCACAGTGACTATAAGGCAATGGACCTGATCCAGGTACCACTATGATCGAAGGCTGTCTAAATCCTAAAGCTTCACCGCTAAAACGTGGCACAGAGGAGGGCCTGGCGACCCCCTGAGATTCGGCTAAGATTATAGTTGGATATCCAACTCCCCCCCGCCCTAAAACTTCACACACAATACAGCAAGATCAGGCCCTGGTCTAGAATGCAACAATGATACATCCAGCCAGGCCAGCCAACAACAATTGGGGTTGTTAAAGGGCGTAGGGAATTACCGGGAACACATAACATATCACCGTTTGATGACAGGAGGGATGCAAGCGGGCACGGGGACCCATACTAAAGGGAGAACCCAGGAAGACAGTTTAGAACTGAACTGGAGATAGAGAGTACATCACTACTCACTACTAACTGGCGCAACATTGGAAACCCAAATATAATAACCCTTACTCACCAGGGAATACCCAACCAGTCTACCAAATAATGCCTTTCTAACTAGCTTGTTGCGTGACTGCCCAATACCAAGATTACATAGCAAGGGCAACCAAACAAACGCAACAACTGCACATCAGGTGCAACCCCAAAGAAAAGCTCCGAAGGAGTCTTGTCTCCCTAGATGAACACGCGATTGCAAAGATAACACACTAGCACCATGCTGAGCAGTGTCATCATCAACAACTCATGCATGCCCCAACTAATCGAGATCAACCATGCCTCTATACCACTTAACTAAAAATTCCTAAGCCCTATCAGAACTCAAACACTTGAACCCAAACTCACGTAGCTAAGGCATACACCTAAGGGGGGAACCAGGGGCACGGGAAGACAAAGTAGTAACCTCTGTCGAACCACGGAACGCACCCAGGGGTCACAAGGAGCCTAAGAGAGAAAAATATCCACCAAGATATCATGCCAAAGATCCTCCACGGCCGCTGGACTAGGGCCAGGACGGCGTCCACTGCGGCCTGTAGCATGGGCGAAGTCCGGCGCTGCGAGACCTG
The DNA here is from genome assembly GCA_013435795.1 of Chlamydomonas sp. ICE-L. NCBI lineage: Eukaryota > Viridiplantae > Chlorophyta > Chlorophyceae > Chlamydomonadales > Chlamydomonadaceae > Chlamydomonas > Chlamydomonas sp. ICE-L. Next base: position 30,940,408 of record JACBWV010000626.1, read on the forward strand.
GGATCACAGAAGGTGGGGAAGCGTTAGGTCGAAGTCGAGATTTGAGGTATGGGAAAAAAGAGACGAGAATGACAGTGCAGCAAGTCACACCTGGTGCAGAAAATCGCACCAATGGCAGAAAATCGCAAATCGCAAGGGCAGAATTCGAACATTTATCGCTAGGATGCGAAGAGCAGAGCCGAGGCATGTAAAGGTCCTAATATCCCGCCGTCGATGATCAGTCAATCCCAAGTCCCCCCCTCTATCGCTCGACTCACCCGGTTGGGGGGTAGAGGGAGCAGCACCCGTAGTGGTGCTGACCATACCCCCCTGCTTCCTACCACCTCCAGAATCTCCAGGTCCAGACGCGTAGGTCGTCCTCCTCTGGCGAACCCTACGGCAGTGCCGGCGATCCGCCAGCTTGATCGAAAAAATTCTCCAGAAGGAGCACAGAGCCACTAGAGCGCAAGCTCATGCCAGTAGCCGACCGTCGGCTGGGCAGAGCAAAGGGGGCAAAGACGACGTAGACATCAGCAGGGAGCTTGGTCGGCTTGGCAACCTCCGGTATGCAGGCAGAGCCTCAAACACCGGAGAAAGGTTAGCGACGTCAAGGACGCGAGCAGACGAAGACGGGGTATCTCCACCGATGTCCAGGCTAGTCGCCGACTTGAGTCTGCACGTCACAGTCATCTACGACAGACGGGAGGAGGCGACAGACGGCAGGGGAGGAAAAGGAAGAGAAGATGGAGGAATGACCGGGGGGGGTTACTTCCACGATGGCGGAAGGACTCTCATGACCGCTAGCAGAGGCAGCTGGTGCACAAACGTCTAGCCAATCATCAAGAGGAGCCGTTCCTCCGTTGGAAGGATTGGTCGCAGCCATCGCTGAGAATGATACTGCGCATCCCGCGCGTCCAGGAAAGACCATCCATGTCATGGAGTTTCTCAAAATGGCGGGAGGTCCTCGCGGAAGTTGCATCGCAAAGCAGTGGTAGTAAAATGAAGGGCCGTATAACCTATCAGCTTGGATAACACTCCAGAGAGTGGACTTTGTGTGTGCAGCACGCCAATCTATAAATGCGGAGACGAGAATAAGTTACAAGCACAGGAGACCCATTAAGGGGCACCAGTGGAGGAAAGGGGGCGGTAGCCTGGAACCTGATCAGGGTACAGGCTAGACAGCGCGTGTCAGAAGAACCGATGACGCAGTCAACAGGAAGCTGACATAGTACTGTCAGGACCGATAGTTCTAAGGGAGTACACAAGGAGTCACCAAGACAGAAAACAAGAGAGAGCACCGCTATTCATGCTGATAATGTCACGAAGCTCACGCGTGAAAACGCAGAGGTTTGGATGTTAGAGATGTATTCATTACTCTCTATCTATGGCTGGGAGGTCGTCATAGATCGCGGTCAACTTCAGACTACGATGTCTTGGCTGGAAGGAGCTACGGCTAGGTGTGTGGATCAATCCAAGCTACGTCAACGGACTCAACCTGTTCTACACCGACTGTCCAACGTCCAGCCCAGACCTATTGGACGCAACAACAAGGCCTGCAGCGCGACGCGGAGGCGGAGTCTACAGCTTCTGCGGGACAAGCTCCGGGAGGAGGTGGGCAAGGGGGAGGCGGTTCGCACCCCAGTGGTGACGCGATCTGCTGGCCCCCAACTCGGTGAGAGTTCCTTAGTGGGCACGCCCTTGCCTGTTTCTAGTAGCGCTACCAATGCCCTGTCCTCTGGTGAAGATCTAGACCTTCACCAGACCCAGACCGCTGAGGTCTTAGCTACCCTAGCATCTCGACATGCGCAACACGAACCCTCTATTACAGAATTAGAGGAACTAGTGACAACTTCTAACGACGCAAACTTAGAAGCACTGCGTAGGATTGAAGTTCAGGTCCTTGCTTTTATGATGCTATGCATCAGCCCTGCGCTGCGGTACCACTTTGCGGCCTACGCCTACGCCCAAGATATCTGGGATGAGGTAGAGGGGTGGGTAGTCACCGCGAACGAGTTAAGGGGTCCAACCCTCATGCTAGAAATGAAGCGGCAGAAGATGCGCGCAGGTGACTTTGTTACCACCTACTTTGACGGCATTCGGCATCAGGCCAAGCAGCTAATCCAGGCTGGGATCCCGGTCACTGAGCAGCAGTGCACCGAGATTGCAATCGCAGGAGCGGCTCCTCGTTTCACTGCCTTGCAAGTTCTTTACAGCAGCCCTGATCTGTCTGTAGGTTTCTCAGCCACCCAGCTACGGTACGAGCAGGCTGATATTGCCAATCAGCGCCTTGCCCCTGATCACCCGAATTTCCCCCCGTACTTGCTCGAAAATAAAGCCCATGCTAACCCTCCTCCCCCTGCTTTCCCTGCATTGGCTGCAGCTCCTGCAGAGGGTCGACAAGGTGATCGCCGCAACCCAGGCTATGGAGGCAAGGCGAAGCGTGGTGGAGGCAACCCTGCGCAGTCCCCTCGTGGACGTGGCGGTGGGGGAAACGGCAATTCCGCAGTCTGCTCCCACTGTCACTTCCCAGGACATGTGCAGGACACGTGCTGGAAGCTACACCCGAACCTTCGTCCGGCCCGCCCTGGCCAGAATGGCCAACCTGGCAACGCTCCGCGAGGAAATGCTCCTCGTGGGAACGTCTCCCGAGCGGAGTTCGAGGCTCTCAGCAGCTAGCTCTCCGGCTTACAGTACATGTGAGAAGTAGCTCCTGCCTTGATTTCTGCTACGACCCCATGGTCCACTCCTACTGATAATTGTCCTGACACCGCTTGGTTTATAGATAGTGGCACGCAATCGCTGTTTTCAACCCTCACTTTCATGGCTAATGCGCCGTCTGTGCGGTTTGGAGATGGGGTTGTGCAGCAGGCTACGGGTGTAGGAACGATTTTTCTGGCCAGTGAATGGCTAACTGCCCCCATTGTCCTGACCAATGTTCTCTACATCCCTGACTGCCCAGTGAACCTTTTAAGTGTTCATGCTACTGCCAAATCTGAGGACTGTGTCATATCTTTTTCTGTGTTGCAAACAAAGGGACTAAGACCTTTTGGACTGTCCCTGCCTCAATAGGTGGTGTGTATCACTTTCTGGCCCATGGTTGCACTGTTCCTGCCTAAGCTACTGTAATTGTTGAGCCAAGTGCTGCCCCCCCTCTCTCCCTGGTTGGGTTGTGGCATAGACGGTTTGGCCATCCAGGCCAAACCGCTATGCAAGAACTCATTAATGGGGGATTGGTGGAGGGATTACCCAGCATTTCGTACAAACAGTTGCAGCGCTTTGCGCTGGACCCGTGTGACGCTTGCTGCGTCGGAAAGGCTACAAAAGAGTCCTTTCCAGAACGTAGGCGAGTAACACATGCACCGTTGGAATTGATACACATAGACCTGCAGGGCCCCTTTTGCATCGGTATTAGAATGGAGGTTTACCTCCTCGTGGCGGTAGACGATCACAGCGGGTGAAACGCAGTAGTACCTATGCGCCTTAAGAGCGAGTCTGCGGGATGGATCATAGCAATTATCCGTCACTGGATGGGGCTCTTGCTCGGGGTAGCCTTCAGGTGCCTTCGTACAGATCAAGCGAAGGAGTTTCTTGTGCCAGAATTGACCAACTGGTTAGCAAGTGTTCAAGCGAAACATGAGGTTAGTTCCGTTTACTGTCCACAGCAAAATGGGGTGGCAGAACGGTTCAACGGGGTAGTCGCGTCTATGGCTAGGACTATGTTAATCGAGTCCGAAATGTCCAAAGGATTTTGGACATACGCCTTCACCTGCGCTTCGTATCTCCGGAACCGTCTCCCCTCGAAGCGTGGAGCCACTCCTTATGAGCGGTTCTTTGGACAGGTACCTGACGTATCCTTGCTGCGAGTTTTTGGCACTAGGTGCTATGTGAAGCTGTTAGACGGCAAAACTCGTTGTAAAACTGACGAACGCGCAATCCGGGGTAGGCTTGTAGGGTACTCCTCTATGAGTAAAGCTTACCAAATTTGGATCCCAGAACAGCACAAGGTTGTTGTAGCTCGTGACGTAGTGTTCTTCGAAGGATCCGGCCCAGGTCCTGTCCTTGGGCAAGTGCCTTATGACGGTAGCCCGTTCTTGGAGGCTTCCTCTCCCGCTGTCATCGGTGAAGGACCTCCAGTCGTGGTAGGTATCGAACACGACGCTGCGCATTTAGTGAACGGCCCCGACGCAGGCTTCCACATGAACCTACGTTCTAGGAAGTCTGCTAAGCCGATTGATGCTGGTGTGCCAGCGGTCTGTGGGGGCACTGTTTTGGGATCTTCAGATAGGGTGAATTTTAATTCTCTAGGAGCCCCTCCCCCCGCCTTGGGTACGCATTTGCAGGTTGGATTAGGTGGAGATGGGGACAATGTCCGACATGTAGAGACTCCAGGGCTACGGCCTGGAGCACTACAGCCAGAAGTGCCTCCGAGGGCATCTCCTGAAAATTCTAGATGTCGCTCTATTAGTCTTGCAGGAAATGTTGAGGGCTCGGCCGGGGTGTCCGATTTTGATTCACCCATGAGCACGCTTGTGCCTGGATGGATGGGTGCAAGTGGTGTAGGGGATGCAATGTCACCATTGCCTCCGCCTGGGGGGGGAAGTATAGCTTCACTACCCCCGAATTTGTTACAAGCTGATAGTACCAGTATAGTAATTCCTCTACCTGACGGTAGGCGAGCCCTTAGTCGCAGGATGTTGGGGGCTACTCCTGAGTTTGGTACCTTGTCTGCTGAGAGAGCTGCTACATTGGCTGCGGCTCAGGTGCGATACCCACCTGAGTTACCTCCAGCCCCTATTCTGGACCCAATTCCTCTTTCCCCTTCACTCGGTGTGGAAGAGCCTGAGCCTGCAGATGCTTTCATATCAGAACCTATCAACCTCACATACAAGCGAGCTGTTGCCCTTGATAACCCTGACAGGGAACATTGGCTTCTGGCCATGAGAGATGAAATGGCATCTTTGGAAGGTCACCAGACTTGGACTCTAACCCCGCTGCCCCGTGGATGCAAAACCATCACTAGGCGGTGGCTCTTCACCATTAAAAATGGGGTAGATGGTCAACCAGAACGGTACAAAGCTCGGTTTGTGGCAAGGGGATTTTTGCAGCGTGAGGGCATTGACTATGACTTAACGTTTGCACCGGTTACCTCAAAAACAACCCTCCGTGTTTTCCTGGCTGGCATGGTGCACCGCAAGATGTTTCCACGTCAGTTAGATATCAAAACGGCGTTTCTAAACGCAACCCTAGAATAAGGGCTTGACTTGTACCTTGCCCAGCCAGAGGGGTTTGAAGTGGGCAAGGGCTTGGTCTGCAAGATCATCAAGTCCTTGTATGGCCTCAAACAGGCCCCCAGGTTGTGGAGCGCTGAGGTTTGTCGTGTGTTACGGTTGTGTGGTTTCCGTCCTACTGCCTCTGACCCTGCACTATTTGTCCGTCTGGAAGCTGATGGAAACTGGTCCTGGGTCACCACCTATGTGGATGACTTCTGGCTAGCCCTTGATGAGCTCTTCTTATACATAGCTATCATAGAAATCATGCGCCAAGAGGGCTGGACAGTAACAGAAATGGGCGTACCTTGAATGTTTTTATCACTCGACTGTGACCTTAGCCTCGATGCTGAGGGCAGATGTGATAAAATAGTCATCAGCCAACGGACTGCTACACAGGGTATGCTGGAACGGTTTAGGATTGGGAAAGGTGAAGCTACGAGAGCTACTGTTGCGGTCCCTATGGTCTCCGGGGCAGTAACTACTCAGGCTGAAGGCAGCCGCGTGCTGCCCAATAACCGCCTATATTCCTCTTTGATAGGTTGCTTCATATATATGTCTACTTGCACTAGGCCAGACATAGCTTACGCCGTAAGCTGTCTCTCACGATTCACATCTTGTCCAACGCAGGCTCATTGGCATGCTGCTATTCGGGTACTTGTATACCTTCGGACCCACCCCCGTCTTGGGATTGGTTATAGCCATGCTCCTGATTTCTGTTTCAAAGCATATAGTGATGCTAGTTTTGGAGAGGATCTTGCAGGCCGTCGCTCCCAGACAGGTCTTGCTGTCCTGGCCTCTGGAGGGGTAGTGAGCTGGGTATCAAAGCGCCAAATCACCCCTGCGCTCAGCACGGGTGAGGCTGAGTATCAAGCCCTAGCTGCAGCAGCCAGGGAGGTTCAATGGTTAAAGCACCTAAGAGCTGACCTTGGTCTGCCTTGCAAGCTGGTTACCATTCGCTGTGATGCTTCAGTTTCTTTGTCCTGGTGTGCTGATTATAAGCATGAACCCAGGGCAAAGCATATTGATATTATCCATCATTATGTGAAAGACTTGGTACTAAGCAAGCGCTTGGGTACTGTTAAGGTACACACATCCCTGCAGGTGGCTGACACCTTCACTAAACCTCTAACAGCGGATGTGTTTTGGTCTATGAATGGGATGTTGGGACTGGTGGATGTGAAGGAGTTGAAGCCTCCCTCGAAATAATTTGTTACGTACACCTTCACACAGGTGGAGTGGTGCTTGGCGGAATTTATTTCCTGACTCTGTTGTATTATTGTTTTCAGTTCTTCTGTTGTCTCAACGTGAACTTCGGGTATATCCCCTCTTTAATTGATACCTCTCTTGTATGTTCAGCTCGATATAGAAAATCTAGGTTAAAAGTCTACGGCTGCTGAACACATAGGTTCCTGGCACACCCGGCTGACCTACAAGATTAAGTATATTTTTTTGATATATCTGGTTGGTTACACCTGTGGACCCTGTGGGTTCACACGGTGAATAATTCTGATTGAACCTCTCATTATTTTTCTGTCCTTTGTACTCTCCTTTATTTTTTCTTCAGGTGGTTTAAATAGCTTATGCCTGCAAGGGCATTGTTTGTCAACAGCTGCCAAACACTTAGGTTTGCGCACACTAGACTTACTTGATGGATTTATGCTAGCCTTGGGATGTTTATCTGGTTTGTTACCCTAAGCACCCTTGTGGTGCACAACAGGCATTAAGTAATTGGTTTCATCTTGTGTATACGACTGCACTGTATTGGCAGTTGTATTGTGTGGTTGAGTGTATAGTATATTTTACTGCACACTTTAATCCTGTGGGATTAAGACTTTCAGCTAGACGAGAGTAGTTATAAGTGTGTGCACTGGTCTGTCCACGCACACATGGATTTAGCTCTACCCTGATTGGTACTTACTGTTGATCCTATTTTCCCCTGGACAGGGAGATTAGTTGGAATATAGTGATCTGAAGATTTTGTGTGTTTCCCGTGCACCTATAAACAGGTGGAGATATGATTATACTTCGGTTTTTAGGCTACGGTTCTTTCTTAGGTCTTATGTGATAGCAAAGACAGGTGGAGTGTCAGCGCTAGCTTTCTTATGTCTTTTCTATCGTGTGTCTTCCTCAGGAATGACACAGGTCAATGACTTTTACACCGTATTGTCACTCGTAGGTGTCAAGAAGGTACCCATGGTTACACGTGGTTCTAGTAAGCCCCGTACCCTAAGTCATGTTGGCGGCACGCCTGTCAACCTTAAGTCTCTACCGAGACTCTGTAAATTATTCGCAAAGCTACCAAAGCTTTAGTTTCCTCCCTTCCGTTCGAAGTCCAGCTTTATAAGCTGACAGTTAGCTTTCATGGAAATCTTTACTGTTGCTTGACGTGCATTCAGACGAGTTGGTGTAAAATTATTGTTGTCAAAATCTAAAAATGTACAGCCATCAGTCTTGAGTCTGAAATAGGGGTGAAAACCACCTGCAGGTTTTCCACTCTGGTCATATGATCTTCTAATACAGTCCATGTAATTCAGAGAAACATGTTGCTTGGCCAAAAGATTGTATATTGTCTCATCTATTTCTGACAACTTTTGTTCAAATGCATTCACATTCTCAAAGCTGTCTACAAAGCTTTTGAATATGAAATCGAATACATCATACCCCTTGTCATGCAATGACAACAGTCCATAGGGTGCATATAACCATGGGGACTCAACAATCAAATCGCCACCTTTGTACAATATTTTCAAGTCTTCAACAATAATTTCATCACAATTAATGTTCATTCTTCTAAAGCATGAGAATAAAAAAAATGCAAAAGTCGTTTCAATCATAACGTTTGGGCTTCCTCGCAGTTCTTTTCACTTTGGGCTCGTTTTTCTTGTCAATTGCAGCCACAATCTCGGCATATGAGTTAAATGCCTTGGACCTTTGCATCCTTCTGATTTGATTGTCTTCTTTTTCTGGCTCCAATCTGTCAGTAACAGTTTTAACAATGTTTAATTCACTTGGTCTATATAGACGCTTGACTCCTTTCAGCTTGAATCTGTATCCAATCCTGTCTTCAATGATGTAAATCTCTGTAGAAAACTTAGCTTTCTTTTTCTCAAAAGCTTTCTTTTCCACCATTACACGCACTCTGTCTCCTACTTTCATAGAAACGGTTGCATTCATCTTTTCGTTTTGTTTGGACTGCGCTTGGTACAACTTTAGGCAGTAGTCATAATCGTCATACACTTCATTGGGTGTTGCTTTCTTCAATCCAGAATGAGGGGAGTCATTATACAGCTCAACGATCTCTCCTAGCGCGTCTACCCATTTTTTTGTCTTGTTCTCCAGCATGTATTTCTTAATCAAACCTTTCAGAGTCCTAGTAAATCTATCAATGATTCCCAGCTTGTTCCCCATCGGAGTAATGTGGTCCTCCTTTGCGATATCTGTATATACCCTTATATTCAGTGCCTCATTAAAAGCTGTAAAAATTGAAGATGCAAAGAAATAATCCCCCTGGACTCCAACAATGTCTTCCTCTACATCCCCTATGAATAATACAAGCGCCTTGTTCACTGTGGCAAGTATTGCAGTGACTTAGGTTGAAGTACTTACAAATCATGTCATGTGATATATCCACCTGTATATTTTTGTCCGAAATGTCCTGTAGTACAAATGCTTCCTTGTTCTGTCCAATAATGTTATATTTGTAATTTTGACGTAATTTTATAGGCACAACCTTATTCGTTTTCTTGCACATCCTTTTCTTGCTGATTCTATGTTTACAGACGAGCACCTGTCCGAAATGGTATTCCTTGCCGTTTTCCAATGTATAATTTTGCTTTGCCTTTCGTTTCTTTTTCTTGTCTATTTTACTATCAAGGTATGTATTGACAACCTTTGCACTATATACGAGATGGCTGATTCCTCTGTTTATTTTGTGCTTTGATAGGTCCTCCAATGAAGAGAGTGTGTTTTTATCAAAGTACTTATAAATGGTTGTTGATAGCTCTATGTCCGGATTGAATAAATCTTCTTGTATACGAATCATGGTGTCTTTGTCTTCCTGTGTTTTCAGTTGATGGTTCACCTTTAGTGTATGAGAGTATTTGAATATTGTTGCCATGTATTCCATTTTCATATCAATGGTAGTGTCGTCCTTCACTGCCTCAAGCTGGTGAGAATCGCCATTAGCTAGATAGGATATTGTTGGATTTCTGTGCATGAATTTGTACATTTCGATTATATTGCGCCTGGTCAATAACATGATCTCCTCGAATATGATACACTTGATACCATCCAATGAAATGCCTGCATTGTGTGTGCGTTTTCCATCTATATTGATACCAATAAGATTGTGGAATGTACATGCGTTCACGTTCTTGTTTTTCATCTGGACTTCCTTAACCTGGGAGTTGAATGGGCAAGCTATCAACACTTCAGACTCCTTATATTTAGATGTGGCATAATCTAGAGAAACGAAACTTTTACCACATCCAGCGAACCCGTCTATAAAGGTGTTCTCTCTGACCCGTTTGACAGGCTGGTAAATCTCTTTGGGGAGTGTCTGAAAACTCTTAGTAGTGTATTGAATAATCTCGTTATTGGGAGGCAGAGAGTCATTTATGATTTTGAGCTGCCCAGGCTCTGGTCCCAGCAAATCCAAGACAGAGGGAGAAAACCCTGAAAGATCTCCTTTCCTGCAGTAAACACAATCCGTTTTGACTGCCACTACTTCGTTTGTCAAACTCAGCTTATCAATCAACTCACTGACCTGAAATCGAGCCTGATTGATAATAGCATATCTCATTGGTAAAAACCCGTTTGTGAGCTCTGTCTTCCTTGTCAAATTGACAATAAACACACCCTCACATAATTATGTAACGTGTCCCTTTTCTCTGTTGCAGTATTCCATAGCATCGCTCATGTCTGTGAACACTTTTGTGTGTCTGTCTGTATTGTTCTTTTTACCAAGAAGCCCTGACAGTTCGTTGGGGATCCCTTTTCGCAAATGTATGGGAATATCTCCATATTTCTCCTCGTCGAAGCACATGTCTAGTGTGTGTTTCAGATGCCCACATTCCACCCACACAACCTTTAGATACGACAACACAGTATGGTTGATTTTCAATTGAACAATCTCGTATCCATATAGAAGCATTCTGTCCTGATTGTAAATAGGGTGCTTTTCGTTTATCTGGACAATGTATAAATAATCCTGATTGAACTTTTCTTTTCTGGGGTATGACATTGTTTTCCAATCATACACTGGTTCATTTTTATCAATGTTGTATGTAATAAACTTATCCCATGGATTTATCGTAGGAAATCCCCTCTTGTCCACAATATTTCTCAAACAAGACATATATTGCTTGTTGAAATCAAACCCCATAATCTCGTCAAGCTGAACTCTAGATAAATCTTCGTCAACGAGCTTACCAACTGGAACACGTTCCGGGTACAGTTTGAAAGCCTCTATAACTTCTAGGTTATATTCGGAAATATGGTCTTTCTTTAAAAACGGTCCTTTCACTTCTGACTCAAGATTCTTGTACCTGCAATAAATAGCTTTGGTGTCAATTTTAGATCCAACAAACCCTTGTAGCTGGACTGTTGATTGAATAGATATGCGCACATCTTTATTGTCCTTCTTGAGATGGTTCATTTCAATTCGTGTAACAGTCAGACCAGACTGAACGGTCGGTTTGGGTGTACATCCTTCAAGTTTAACTATATTACTCAAAACTGGCTTTAGATCCCCGTTGTAAATGATTCTGATGTCGGTCTTCGACTTGTTCATTTGTTCATCAATTATAGGGTAAATGTCTGCATAGTCGTTTGCCATGTGATGCATGTCTGGCGTCACCGTTTTGACATTGGATAGGTAATAGTTAGAAGAGGTGTTTACCCATAGGTTCTCCTTTGTAGACTTTATGAAAGACATAGTCTCATCGATGTTGACCAAGTGTTCGTTCCAATATATGACACGCAGTTTTTTGGGGTTTATGTCTTGATTGTAAGATTGAGGGTGGTAGAAGCATAGCAAGTTTCTTTCGTTATCGAAAATTTCTACACCAAGCCTATTATTTTTGAACCACTTCACAAACAGGTTGACTGTCATGTTAATATCTGAAACCCCGTCATATTTCTCGCCAAAGCAGTCTAGGTATATGGATTCAAGTGTGAGTGTCTTTGGGTGAATTACATGTTTCGAATAGTGTTTATCATATGACGTCTTGTATCCATTTAAAATCGCTTGAATCGCACATGCTCCGTTTGGAAGCTCTGTATTTTTGATCCCCTTGATTTTTGTTTGTAGACTATCTCCTTCATTGCTCCAGTTAAATCGTACAAACTTACTTTCACAATAAACAACCTTCAAATTATCCTTGATTGGTCTCTACAGAAAAGGTGATTCAACTTCACTAGTGACAGGAACGTTTGATATTATCTGTATTAATAGGGTTTGGGATTGAATCCGTTGCAACAGATTTGATACTGCATCGTTATCAATTCTTAATTTGTCAATCAGATTCTCATACTCTGTAAAATATTCCCATGTCTTCCCTTTCACAGAGTCCAAAAACTTCCCAGCTGTAGATTCTTTGTCATAATCAACGTTTTTAAGGGTGTTCAAATATAACACTGTTCCTGCTTTGAATTTTTTTACAGGATTCCATGCTTTTGACACAGAAAAAACATCATAACCATATACAGACGAAGTAGTCTCGTTAAACATACGAAACTGGACACTCCTAGTTTTCTGACTGCGATTTGCATTATATTTCCTCATGTATTCATTTCGCTTTTGCTTGCTAATCTCTTGTTCCTCTCTGTCAATATTTTCTTTGATAGCCTCAATCGTTTCATAGAATTCGGTCAGAGTACCAAACTCATTCTCCTTAGCCCACTTTCCAGTGAACTTCTCTGGAGCTTTGTCATCAAGGGACTTGTAAAATTTTGCCAGTGATTTTCGATTTACCATTATACTGTGTGTATAAATTATAATCAAAGATTGTCTTTAAGCGTTTGCCTTTAAAAGAAAAAAAAACATTTCAATCTCAATTTTTTATATGCATTTTTTATACATGCATTTTTTCGTCAGCCTTCAGTCGTTCCTTCTCTTCCTTCCGTTTATAATAATTTATACGTGCCCTTTCAATGGTATTTGCACGAAAAACTGGGTCATTCTCGTACCTTTCCCGTTTCACACGATTCTGCCTCTCTCTATATTCCTCATCGTTTTGATAACGTCTCACTGTTGCAATTCTAGCCTGATTGTTCACATACCTTCTGTACTCTGGTTCGTCTCGCATTTTCTGTCTATGCAGGTCGCTGGAATACGTGAGCACCTTGATTGGCTGGTGTACTTCAGTCATCTTATATAGTAATAATAAAAATAATCTTTAAGCATTTCATTTTTATTATTACTATTTTTTTTTTTTTGGATTTGTTTCCCAGAATTTGTCCACTTGTGATTTTAGAGCTCGTTGATAGTCCGAAATCATTTTATTAGTACTAGCCAATTTCACTAATGTTTCTTGTTTTTGAGCTTTGCTGTAATGGGGTATAAATGTAGACGTGAAAGTGTCGTCTAATAAACCTTCGTACATTATCCGTTTAACAACCAAATGTTTAAGTAGCTCCCCTCGGTTTATACATGCAGTCGCGACTGAGTCGTTTCGCGTTAATGTTTCACCTAATGCTTCGTTAGGATCAGCCAGCATATGTTCGCGTATTACATATTCCCGGATTTCTTGGATACCTCTAAATATAGGAAACTCCTCCATTCTGTCGAAATCAATCTCGTTTTCAATTGTGTTCATTACCCGTGTTGTGTCCATTGTGCTTATGTCCTTTTCTAATTACTATTATCTTTATTTCATTTTTTTCTTTAGGTCATCAACCTGAATTGACAAAGCCCTGATTGCACCAATTAAATGAGGTATGAGGGAGTTGTAATTAAGACCCAACCTCTCTTTTTCTGCGTCTAGGAATCTCACAGATTCTGGACAAACTTCTTTCACTTCCTGGGCGTAGAGGCCAAGTTCGACTGCATTTTTAACATCTCCTTTGAACGTGTATTTTGCCGGCTGCAAAGATGTCACGGCCCTCAATGACTCCTCAGGGTCGAGGTATTCAATGTGGTTTTTATATTTCTTGTCAGAAAGATTAATGTATGATCCCGTCTGGTCAATCCTAGCTTTGGTAACAAACTCGAAGAGGAAATTGAATGATGATGAACCACCATCGACCAAGAAGGTTATGGAGCCGGTCTCCACCGAGCCTGGGTCTGCAAAGTGAATTAAACCAGGTCCACCGAATCCAGTCTGCGTTGGTATTTCTATGCGATCAATCCTAATCCCAGCTCCAGTAGCAATGAATTGGTTTTGTATATTCAATTTGTCTGTAAGGTCATTGTAAGACCCTGAAAATAAGGCGGGTTTGTTTACAAGTGCATTATAGTCTCCTGAAAAACTGCTTGTGGACTTTTTGCTTGGCTGACCAAAGATATATTGAGAGTTGTTATACATTAATTTATCACATAATTTAAAACCCATGAGGTCCAGAAAAATTGTTCGAAAAATTAAAACAACCAAGACGAATACAATCAGTCGTCCTACAACTCAACGAGCAACAACAGTCAAAGTTAAATTGCCTGCTGATAGGACTCGTCCTCGAATGATGGGACTCAACCCATATGCATATGTTATAGAGATTCCCAAACAAGCCCCTCAAAACATGATAGCTCAGACTGTGAACGGTGTCTCTGCCTTAGAACAACTTGCTAGATCCGTGCAGACCGAAATGAATCAACAAAACACCGTTTCTCAAGGAACTATGACGAATTTACCTCGGCCACCTACATCTCGGCCATCTACATCGAATACTTCTAATGTAGGACCTAAAAAACTGTATGATTTGAGGCGGTCACTAGACAGATTTGATTCCAAGCACGATTTACCAGATTCAAGTAAGCAATCGAAGGCGGAAATACTTGCAATTGCAAACGAATACCAAGAACGTTCTAATGAGAATGGATTACGAAGACTGCTTGACAAACGAGTCACCAAAAATCATCATATAGATATCTATAATTATTTGAAAAATAAACTTTGATTATTATCAAACTATAGAGTATATAAGCTATGTCAGCATACCCAAAAAACCTCCAGTACATTACGAAACGGATGTCTAACTATAGTAGAGCCACTAAACGACTGTCCACTCTTAATAGCACTTCTGCAACCAACAATGGTGTGATTACGGTCGACCTTCCTTCCAATACTATGATTAATTCTGATAGTCTGATAATGAGTTTCAAAGCAATCACAAATACTGGGGGCATGCCAAGGAACATTGAATCACTCATACAAAGATGCGATTTGGAAATTAATGGCCAAGTTATAGGAGGTTTTAGCAATTACAACCAATTGTTCAACATTATAGCAGATACATCATTTGGTGCAGACTGCCATAACAGGCGCAAGATTGTCCAATCTGGAGGTGATGGTTCAGCTACTCCCATTACTACTCCAACAGATTATTGCATTTGTAATTGGCTGACTCTCAATAGCTTTCAACCCAGTATATTGGATACAAAACTTCTTGGTCAGGTTCGTCTTCGAATTCAACTTGACGGCTCCAATTGTCTAATTGGGGGAGGACAATTCATTCTATCAGACGTTTCGTTTAGTGTCGATACTATATCAATAGACGATGGTCTCTTTGATGCCGCACACAATGCCTTCCTGCAAAATGGAGGGGTGTATGAAATCATGTTAAAAACTATTTTTCATTTTCATCAGCTGCATCAAGTTATAGTCAGTCCACCAAATTTAGTGTTTCGTCCCAGTCGGTGAACCGAGCTTGGGGAATGTTTGTAGACCAATCACCTACTGGAGCCTTGGATACAGTGACCAAAAACTCTAACACGTTTCTCAGGAAAGCAACAGGATTGGAAAGTGCTCAGTTCACTATCAATGGGACTTATTATCCAGATTTTAGGGCCAATGTTGGACAGTGTTTTTCGTTAACACAAAGTTCCTACAACCAATTACAGGACACCCTTGGAGGTTCAAGCCCCCTATGCGATTCATTTGCAAGCTGGCGCGATAAATTCTTTGTACTCTCATGCAAGTTCTGCCACAATGATGATGATTTCATGTCGGGCATTGACACAAGAGGGAACAGTTCGATTGGAGCCTTCGAATCGCAAGCCGTTTGTGGAGCAACAGGCTCGGCCAATCTGACTGCAATGGTGTTTATTGAGTGTAGTTCCATGATCCGAATCGGAGCGGGTAGGCAGCTCGAATTGGTTCTGTAAATACAAACAATTATAAATGTAACAATAATATATAATGAATCCACTTCCAAAAAACATCACGAAAATCCACAGAATTGAACCAATAGGAACACAATTTGGTTCCCCCAAATCTCAGTCTGTGTTTGAAATCAATGAAGGGATATGGGATATGTCCAGTGTCAAGCTCATGTTCACTTTTAATTCGGAGGGTGTTGCGCCTCGAGGTATAGACTGTCTGATCAGTTCATTGTCAGTTTCGTTTGATGACGTTGAGGTGCAGTCCATCAACAATTACAACCATCTTACCAGACTAATGGCTGTACATAACTCCCCTGTGAATTCTTCCAATATGTTTGGGAATAATCAAGCTGTGGATCTAATATCCCTTGCAGACCAAGAGCCCTACGTTATAGACCGTTTCCATGGTATCTTAGGGACTAAAGAATGTGTAATCAAAGGCAGGGTTCGGATCTGTATTGTTTGGGCAGATGCTGCAGTATTGTTGAGAAACAATGATGAAACAAGCTATGAGCTTTCCGATCTACACCTTATTGTCCGAAGTGAAATTGAGGACAATGTCTCCGAACGTATCGAATTTGACAATTTCTCATCCATGTTTCAGCTCAATGAAAATGAAAACCAACAGACTAATATATACATTGCTTCCAGGGATATTGAGTATGCGCTTTGTACTTTTCTGCCAGACGATTCTCACTCCAAGACGTCAACTCAAGACTATAACGGAACCTCTTACTTTTTTTCACAAGGAATTCCAAACATTATAACCAATGATGCTCCAGTCTATGTTGGTATTAGTGTCAACAACATACCCATTGCAAACCACCCAATAAATTATTTCAGGGCAGTTGAGTATTTGGACATGGTTTTTGACAATGACAACAGATCCATCGAGCACATGACTACGTTGACAAAGGATGGTACACTGCTAATAAGAAATCCAAGTATTCTAGCCAACCGACAATGGGCCTTGGCTCTACCCGTAGATGTAATGGACGAAGACATAGCATACAACATCACGTTTCATAGTACTGGAAACATCAACAAAAAGAACTATTCACTTTTATTCGTCAAATATAACAGTCTCCTGGAGATTGATATTGATCAAAACGACTCGAAATATTTTTTCACAAGGTAATGTATAAAATGGATAAATATTTGCTACCACTCTGCCTAGAAGCATGGCCTAACAAAAATATGAAATATGCCCAACCTGCTACAAATAATTTCGGCAGGAGAACAATCCGTCAACCATTCCATGAGGCCGAGCTGTTGTGGGGTCGTCCTATGCCCAATAAGCCCCAAGGCATACATATTATGAGAACATCTCGCGTCATGCCCAAATTCCAGCAAATCATTTGTAAATTCCAGTATTTTTTATATTATTTTCTAACTTGAAACTAAACATGGAGGATATTGAACAACTCAGTAACAATTTGGAAGATACTGAAGTAATTCCAACAAAAGCTAAACGTGTAATGTCTGGGAAGCAAAAAGAGGTTCTAGCAAGAGCAAGAGAGAAGGCCTGGGCTAAAAGGAAAGAATTAGGAGAGATTAGCAGACAGGAGAAAGAGCTCCAGAATACATATACATATACAAACCAAACACTTATCCACAGTCTCTAAACACCTCCCTACCACGCAACTATTTTGTATCACTTTTCATTGGGACTGGGAAAACATATTCCATCTGTCAATTATTAAAACAATATGAGCTTGCGGGTTTTGATGGCAAACAATCTATGAGAGTTATTGTTTTTTCACCTACCCATGATGCAAATCCAGTATTCAATTGTCTGAAGATTGATCAGAAAGATGTAATAAATGAGTACAGTGACTCAAAGCTTTTAGAAGTTATTGAAGACATCAAAAAAGAAAAAGAAAACACTGAACAGTTCAAGAAAGATTTGCAAGTTTGGACAAGGTTTTTCAATGGAAAAATAGATGCATTGACATTTGATGAAATCGATTTTCTTGAGAGAACGGCATATCAAAGACCTACCTGCAAATATCCAACCGGTGTAATAAATTATATGGTTCTAGACGATCTGGTGGGTAGTAGCGCATTCAAAAGTGTGGGTAAATCAGCCTTGACAAACTTGGTTTTGAAGAACAGACATTTGGGTATAAACATCATGATTTGTTCACAGAATTTGAAAGCTATCCCGAAGAGCATCAGGACGAATACTTCATTGTTTGTTTTGTTCAAATTCAGTTCTACCAAAATATTGTTAGATCTTCATGATGAAGTCAGTTCTACACTTACTCTACAGAAGTTTGAAAAACTGTATTTGCATGCAACAATGGACGAGCATGATTCTCTTGTGATAGATTTCACTGGAGACAAATCAAATAGGTTCAAGAAAAACTTTGATATTGTTCTGAACCTGCAATATTTTTATTTTTATTTTTCTAAATGATTGTTAAAGAATGGCTTCTTTGACACAAGAATACAAGCAAACGAATGAATACAAAAACTTCAAAGCTGCAATTCTGGACATGTCTCCTGGTCTGCCTGAGTACTTGGTAGATGTAGCGATTTCAGTTCATATCTCTAAACCATTGTTGTATAGGGACAAAAAGGCGATCAGGAAAGACTTACTGAATAAATCGAAACAGGTTTCTGGTACTGAAGTCTTACAGGGCCTGGTTACAATAGAAAATGTGGCAGTATAATATATCCCATCTTATAAAATGTCACCACCTGTCTTGAAAACACAATTGCTTTACATATCAAGCACGTTTCGTACAAGTGGAACGCCTGACAATTTTACAACATCATTGCCGGCTGGAGTCCTACAAAATCCCTATGGCGGAAGGACAAAAATCTGCGTGGTAGATATCATCATCAACAGATGCTTCTATTCGGTTAGAGCAAGTAACAATGAGTTTGTTGTTAATGACAATGGTACCAAGACATCAATCAGAATTCCAATTGGGAACTATACCCTTGACTCTTGGCTGACAGAATTGGGTGTGTTGCTTCCGGGATGGACAATTACCCATAACGAGACCAACGGGCTTTGTACATTTCAGCCACCAGGAGTTGGGTATTCATTTGTATTCAAAGACAAAAGTAGTTATTTGTTTGGGTTTCTGCCTCATGAAACACCTGGTGGTGCACCCATTGTTAGTTCCTTTCCATTGCGTTTGAATCTTGAATCTTTCCTAACAATCCACCACAGTTTGCCAAAGATAACCAACTCGGCTGTGAATAATTTCAGACAGAACAATATGCAGGAATCAGATGTATTAATAAGACTACCAGTTAATGTTGAGAGTTTTGCCAACATCATTTATCAGAACACAGCAGACGACTATTCCTTCTATACGAGCGCCTCGCATGTATCTGAGCTTACTTTGTCAATTAAAGATGAACACAAAGGTAGCATAGGACTGTTTCCCTATGACTGGAGCATCACTCTCAGGATAGACTACGAATCAGCCCATGACCCAATGGATTCCATTTTGAAAATTTTGAAATCCCTAGACCAGAAATTGCTTTTACTTTCCCTCAAATAATATCAAAGAGTATGTTAATGGGATTCTTTAATTCTCTCAAAGCTGGCATTGGTAAGACTATAGGCACTTTCGGGAATGTTGTGAGAAAGGTAGCAGACTTCGGCGGAAATGTTGGGACAGGCTGGCGTGGCCGATGGGATTCGAAGCGTTGGGAGTGCGTTACAACAGTTCTCTCCGGAAGCTGAAAAAATACTATCGAAAGCTAGTGGAGTCGGAAGGATAGCTCAAGGACTAGCAAAAGTCATCAAGTAGTCGCAACAGCTCCCGTCACGCATTGATGAATCGCGGGCTGAACGGTAACCTGGAGACAGTCGGGTCATGTCGCGGGCTCCTGACTCCCTCGGCTGAACAGGCAGACGCAGACGGTTGCGGTTGGTTCCTGTCGGGGAGAGAGAAAAAGTGTGGCGAAGTGCAATAAAGTGTAACAATGTGTAATTCTACTGGTGACAAGACCTGCGGCGAACTCGGGCTAGATCTCGTACTGGGCATCCCCCGGAATCTTCGTTTTTCTTCCTGATGAGTCACAACATCTCCCATCACGCAGAGCTGAGTCGCGGGACTCACTTATTATACCCGGATTGTTGCGAGCCTCCCGACAGGCCGAACCACGTGAGTCATTCATTCGTCATTCTTTTTCTTTCCTGGCGAGTCGCAACCGCTCCCATCATGTGCGCTGAGTCGCGGGACTCACTGGTCCTACCCGGATTGTTGCGAGCCTCCCGACAGGCCAAAATAGCCCAGCCCCTCTCTACACAGTCGCGGAACCCACCGTTCTAATTTGCAAATTTTGAGGGTCCGCTTCACAATTGAAAAAAAATCGGTAACCCCGCTGTGCCATTCTTACTGGTCACAGCATCACGAATGACGTTCTCCAAGAAGACCTTCAGCACACCGCGGGTCTCCTCGTAGATGAGGCCACTGATACGCTTCACGCCACCGCGGCGAGCCAAACGACGGATGGCAGGCTTGGTGATACCCTGGATGTTATCACGCAAGACCTTGCGATGGCGCTTGGCTCCTCCCTTTCCGAGTCCCTTACCGCCTTTGCCGCGTCCAGACATGTCGAATTTGATATAGTAGTGGGGTGGGGAGTAGAGGTTTGATGGATGGCACGACGACACCTGCGAATTTGTACGCTCGAATTCAGGGTATGGTAGGGCATGGTTTGAATTCAGTCAACGACAGACAGCGACCTTAAGGTCTGCTGATCCGCATGTCTTGTCTGCTGATCCACCCCTTATCCCTAAATTCTCAAACATCGGCTGGCTATTTAAAGCTTTAGCGGCCCATGTACACATACAACACATACAGACTTAGATACCAACAACTCCCTCTTTTCACAATGGCTCGTACTAAGCAGACTGCCCGTAAGTCCACTGGTGGCAAGGCCCCACGCAAGCAGCTTGCCACCAAGGCGGCCAGGAAGAGCGCCCCTGCCACTGGCGGTGTTAAGAAGCCTCATAGGTACAGGCCCGGCACTGTCGCCCTGCGTGAGATCCGCAAGTACCAGAAGTCCACTGAGCTTCTCATCCGCAAGCTGCCTTTCCAGAGGTTGGTTCGTGAGATCGCTCAGGATTTCAAGACCGATCTGCGTTTCCAGTCCTCTGCCGTTCTGGCCCTCCAGGAAGCTGCCGAGGCCTACCTGGTTGGCCTGTTTGAGGATACTAACCTGGCTGCCATCCACGCCAAGCGTGTGACCATCATGCCTAAGGACATCCAGCTCGCTCGCCGCATCCGCGGAGAGAGGGCTTAAATCCGATCAGCTGTATCCTAGCAACGAAACGGTGTTTTTAAACACCACTATGATGCCCAATTAAACTAAACTGCTATGTCGAGATCCTAGCCATTTGTATTTCCTGATCTTGAACAAGACTCGACTTTCTGACTGAGTGTTAATCGGCAGCATTTTTGCCAAAAATACGTTTCCCAGATTCTTATTCATAGATTAAAAGATCTCAGGGACCAGGGATGGGACCCACACACAACGCTACTATGTGCATTCGTTGCATGGACTCAGACTCTAATATTTAAGAGTGTACATCTCGCACTTTCACATGCTGATCACATCGTTCCTTTCATTTAAAGGAGAACCTTACGTGTGCAACTCTTGATATGATTACTTTTACACCAAGACAGGGCGAGAACAATAACTGCTGCCTGAATCCACGTGACAAAATCCTGCTTATTCTACTCTACCATGAAATTGTTATTTTATATACTGGTACACATCATGTGAACAGTAAACACATGGTACAGATTACAGACAAAGCCATACAAATATTGTGTGTATCTTACCATTAATCACTCGTGTGTTCCTTATTATTTCTGACGATGTGCGATTCATTTGTGCAGTCGTGCGGCAGATCTTTTATAGGAAATTGTACCTATATTGATTGCTTCTTTGATTTCGTGCTTGATGAAGTACCGGTAGCAGAGAGCCAGAGTAAAATAAAAATAGTATGCCTCCTTTCGAAGCGGGCAACCCGTTTGCTTGCACTGGGGCCGACCACCAAGACCCCCCAAATGCTATGGGGTGGACTTGTCTTAGCTTAACTCTAGCTTGACTATGACAGCGTATTTCAACTCATTTACAATGGATTACAATGCAACTGCAAACGTCCGTGACACTGCGTGCATTATAACAATCCAGGGGTAGCCAAATAGGCTAAAAGGATTTGCCCAACCCTAAAGACAGGAAAGGCAAATGAAGGCTGATATGCTGAGCAAACAAACCAAGCATAACCATTCAACGAAAAACAGGCTTAGGATTGGAAAAATGCATCCAGGTCTTGGCACTTGCCAAAATGTGCTGCAGAGCAGAGAAGGTTAGAACCCTAAATAATTCAGTGAATGGCCCTTCAAAACAGCTATGCTCAACTCTTTAGCCCCGTACTGTACACCATGAAAAAACTTTCCGCTGAAAAAAATCCGACACTTATGGTACCGATCATAGTAAGATCGCTCTAATCCTTCGTTCAACTCAGCCTGTTTCAGTGATACGATTGGTCTATATGGTACACCAAATTGCTGAACGACGAAGGGTCGGGGGTTCGATTCCCCCTACAGTCACCCTTAGCGTTGCAGGTCGTTGCCAACTGCGATGGTAGCTTGTCCAGTTGAGGTGGTACACCGGTTTCTGCCCGCGTACGACGGGTTCCCTTGACACCACACCCCACCTGCGTTATCATTACCTAGTTCAACTCAGCTCAAAATAGCAACTCGCTCAGTCAATATCCAGCTTTTGCACGGCCAATTATCGCATGGCAATTCAGCCTTTGCACGGCACCCCTCTTGCTGTTAATGCAATCAATGCCTCATTGTAAACATCATCGTCACATCACTTAATCAAAGATCATAGCTTTTTATTTCAGCTACACACAGCAGCTACAAGCAGCAGCTTCTAGGCAGCTCCCCGGGCTCTCTCTTCATCCAAACCTTAAGCAACCTAGTGGACCTGGAAGCTGATATCATCAGCTCTCCAGTGATACTGGAATCCCTGGGTTTGGCCCAGGGAGAGTCTCGGGGAGCTGCCTAGAAGCTGTTGCTCGTAGCTGAGAAGAAGAACTATGCTCAGCTCCTCTTAGAGGCTTCTAGGCAGCTCCCCGAGCCACCCACTGGGCTGCACCGGAAGCTGCATTGAAGCTGATGCTGGTAGCTGAAAATAAATAGCAGTGTCAATCATGTGAGACATTGACACTGTTTATGTTGCAGTAGCTCCTAGGTAGCTCCCTGTCCTCGTCCTTGGGCCAGACCTGAAGCTAGATAGTGCATTGTAAAGCATGATAGGCATTCCAATCCAGCTGAAAGCTTTGGGCTTAGCTCAGTGGCTGGCTAATGGAGCTGACAGGAAGCTACGGTGCGTAGTTCGAAAAATAAACAGTGGTCATTGGCTAATCAACCACCCCATCAACTACTCAGCTGGCTTGGGACAATCAGTAATCCCTTGGTAACAAATGTTTGTTTAAAATGTGCAGTTATACAGATAATTGCCTTGGTCAACCTGTTCCACGTCCTATCTAGAACGCATGCAGAAATGCAGTTGTGCTGCATTTTACTTTTTTGTTTAAAAAGTTATTCTGACAGTCTAGGGATTTCAGGTTTAGGGTCTGGACATTTATTTTGCAGGTTTAGGGTTTGCAGGTTTAGATTTTTAAAGCTAACCGCATCCATGTAAACAGAAATGAAAATCACAACAGTGCCTTGCTGTCAACATCATCGCCCCTGAACCAGGGTACTACATGTAATTTTGGGTTGTGCTTTTGACACAACTGAAAACAGAAATCTGAGCGCTGCGCCCAAAGGTTTGTTTTGCGTCAATCGTGCAGTCGGGCTTCAAAACCTTTCAATAGCGCGCGTCATGTAGTACCCTGCTCAGCACTGAATCAATGATCATAGCTTTCCTATTCAGATATAAGCAGCAGCTTCTAGGCACACCAATGCCCTGTCATCAACATCAGTGCCACAGCACTGAATCGGTAATTCATGTATTTCATTTCAGCTGTGAACAGCAGCTTCTAGGCACACCAATGCCCTGTCATCAACATCAGTGCCACAGCACTGAATTGTTAATTCATGTATTTCATTTCAGCTGTGAGCAGCAGCTTCTAGGCACACCAATGCCCTGTCATCAACATCAGTGCCACAGCACTGAATTGGTAATTCATGTATTTCATTTCAGCTGTGAGCAGCAGCTTCTAGGCACACCAATGCCCTGTCATCAACATCAGTGCCACAGCACTGAATTGGTAATTCATGTATTTCATTTCAGCTGTGAGCAACAGCTTCTAGGCACACCAATGCCCTGTCATCAACATCAGTGCCACAGCACTGAATCAGTAATTCATATGTTTTATTTTCAGCTGTGAGCAGCAGCTTCTAGGCACACCAATGCCCTGTCATAAACCTCCGTGCCAAATCACCGCATCAATTATCATAGCTTTCCGATACAGCTATGAGCAGCAGCTACTAGGCACACTATTGCCCTGTCGTCAACATTGGTATCACAGCACTGAATCAGTAATTCATATGTCTTATTTTCAGCTGTGAGCAGCAGCTTCTAGGCACACCAATGCCCTGTCGCCAACATAAGTGTCACAGCACTGAGCTGGTAATTCATATCTTTTATTTTCAGCTGTGAGCAGCAGCTTTAGGCTCACTAATGCCTCATTGTCAATATCAGTGTCACAGCACTGAACCAATAAGCATACCTTTCCTTTTCAGCTATGAGCAGCAGCTTCTAGGCACACCAATGCCCTGCCATAGACATCAGTGTCACAGCACTGAATCAATAATTCATATATTTCCTTTTCAGCTGTGAGCAGCAGCTTCTAAGCACACCAAAACCTTGTTGTCAATATCAGTGCCACAGCACTGAATCGGTAATTCATATCGGTATACCATTGGCTCATAAAAAACTCACATCAATAATGTAAAACCTTGTACAAAAATTCAAATCAATCATATAAAACCTCTTTTTTAATTGATATCAATCATATAAAACCTCCGTAAAAACTCATATAAAATTCAGATCGATTTATCATTGGCTCTTATAAATATCATATCAATCATTTAAAACTCATATAAATTCATATCAATATATCATTGGCTATGCGTGGTAGCTTCTGGACAGCTCCCTGATCCTTGAGTCACACCGGAAGCTAGCTAGTGTGGTGGGGGTGGTGGGGGTGCTGATGGTGATGGTGGTGGTGGGGGGGGGTGCTGCTGATGGTGGTGGTGGCTTTGGTGGTAGTCGGGCGGGGGTGGTGGGGGTGGTGGGGGTGTTGCTGATGGTGGGGGTGGTTTAAAAGGTAATAATAACGCCTGGTGGGGCGTGGTGTTAAGGGAGCCCGTCGTATGCGGGGGGGGGAGCGGCCTCCTACCTCAACTGGACAAGCTACCATCGAGGTTGACGACGACCTGCAACGCCAAGAGCGACCGAAGGGGGAGTCAAACCCCCGACTCTTCTTCCTCAAGCGATCTGGTCTACCACTAGACCATTGTATACCACTGAAAGGGCCTGGGGGTGGTTTCTTTACCTATGCGTAGTGGCTTATAGGTGGCTCCCTGTGCTGGTCCTTGGCCACACAGGAAGCTAGCTAGTGTGTCCTAACGCTGACATGACAGGCGTTCCAATTCAGTTAAAACATCTGGGCTTGACCCAGTGGCTGGCTAATGTAGCTGCCTGGAAGCTGCCAGATTTAGCCCCAACACTAAAAACAGTGGGCAGTGGTAAAGGTTGCGGTCAAACGCTTACTGTGTGTAGCTGAATGCCGCCCCTTGCTCTGTGTAGCCGAGTAGCTATGTATGTCAATGGTTCTGATGACAAGTCCTATGCAGCGTCACAAGCAACTCGGAACATTGGCTGAGTGTGTTGGCAACGGAACGACAGGAGGCAACGATGGAGCTGACCGAAGCCAGTTAGTTGTGAGACAGGTGGCTGACGTGTCAGGCTTCGTCTCAGTCGTTGGTCGGACACACAAACGGACAGCGGGTTGAATCTGGGGGCTCCCGCCCCCCAGGGAGGAGGCTCCCCCATAAATACAAGCTGAAAGACTAAATTCCCATAAGACCAAAGAATCCTCTTTTGGCTTGCTGTGTGTAGCTGAATGCCGCCTCTTGCTCTGTGTAGCTGAGTAGCTGTGCATGTCATTGGTTCTGATGCAAATACAAGCTGAAAGACTAAATTCCCATAAGACCAAAGAATCCTCTTTTGGCTTGCTGTGTGTAGCTGAATGCCGCCTCTTGCTCTGTGTAGCTGAGTAGCTGTGCATGTCATTGGTTCTGATGCAAATACAAGCTGAAGGGCTAATTTCCCTTAAGACCAAAGAATCCTCTTTTGGCTTACTGTGTGCAGCTGAATGCCGCCTCTTGCTCTGTGTAGCTGAGTAGCTGTGCATGTCATTGGTTCTGATGCAAATACAAGCTGAAGGGCTAATTTCCAAGGAGACCAAAGAATCCTCTTTTAGGCTTGCTGTGTGTAGCTGAATGCCACCCCCTTGCTCTGTGTAGCTGAGTAGCTATGTATGTCATTGGTTCTGATGCAAATACAAGCTGAAGGGCTAATTTCCAAGGAGACCAAAGAATCCTCTTTTAGGCTTGCTGTGTGTAGCTGAATGCCGCCTTTTGCTCTGTGTAGCTGAGTAGCTGTGCATGTCATTGGTTCTGATGCAAATACAAGCTGAAGGGCTAATTTCCAAGGAGACCAAAGAATCCTCTTTTAGGCTTGCTGCGTGTAGCTGAATGCCACCCCCTTGCTCTGTGCAGCTGAGTAGCTATGTATGTCATTGGTTCTGATGCAAATTCACGCTGAAGGACTAATTTCCAAAGAGACCAAAGACCTTGCTGCGTGTAGCTGAATGCCGCCCTTTGCTCTGTGTAGCCGAGTAGCTATGTACGTCATTGGTTCTGATGCAAATACAAGCTGAAGGATTAATTTCCAAAAAGACCGAAGAATCCTCTTTTAGGCTGGCTGCCTCCTTCTTTGGTGTTGTCCACACCATTGGCGGTAGCCTTCTCGTTGGTATTGTCTCCCTTCTTAGAGTGGTCTGCATTGTTGTTGTAACCTCCAAACATCTGCAAAAATGAAGAGGTGGGGGGCGGGGAAATTATAGGGGGGATGGTGGTGGTGGTGGTGGTGGTGGGATTAATTGTGCTCTAATTAATTTCAATTTGAATTAATATAAATTGTAAATCAATGGTGACTCCAGGTAATGTGCTTCTATAGCTCCCATGGAAGAGAATGCCCAGGAAGCAGCACAGGTCGGTATACCGCAGCCCAAAAATCCCACCGTCAGTTTGGCAGCAACTTTCTGTGTGTGTGCGTGAGGGGGGGTGATGGGGGGGGGGAGCGCTTCTATGGCTCCCATCAAATAAAATGGTTGGTGTCAGGGTACTACATTTTGTCAAATTGGTCAGCGCTTAAAGCACACCAACATCAAATTGGTCAGCGCTTTGTAGTGCAAAAAGCGCAAAAACTGCGCGCTGCGCCCACAGGGGGTTCAAAAACTGTGGGGCTCAAAAAGCGTGCACGATATCGCGCTGCCGCGCACGCTTTGTATTCCGCAGGTTGCTGTTACCTCCTTTCTTCAAGTTATCTCCATTGTTGTTGTTGTTAACAATGTTGGTGTTGTCTGCTTTGTTGTTGTCGTTAACAATGTTGGTGTTAATTTTTGTTGGCAGCTTACCTTGAAAAAAGCCCAGAGAAGGTAATTATCGTAGGCAGCTTACCTTGAAAAGGCCCAGAGAAGGTAAGTATCATAGGCAGCTTACCTTGAAAAGGCCCAGAGAAGGTAAGTATCGTAGGCAGCTTACCTTGAAAAGGCCCAGAGAAGGTAAGTATCATAGGCAGCTTACCTTGAAAAGGCCCAGAGAAGGTAAGTATCATAGGCAGCTTACCTTGAAAAGGCCCAGAGAAGGTAAGTATCATAGGCATCTTACCTTGAAAAGGCCCAGAGAAGGTAAGTATCATAGGCAGCTTACCTTGAAAAGGCCAAGAGAAGGTAAGTATCATAGGCAGCTTACCTTGAAAAGGCCCAGAGAAGGTAAGTATCATAGGCAGCTTACCTTGAAAAGGCCCAGAGAAGGTAAGTATCATAGGCAGCTTACCTTGAAAAGGCCCAGAGAAGGTAAGTATCATAGGCAGCTTACCTTGAAAAGGCCCAGAGAAGGTAAGTATCATAGGCAGCTTACCTTGAAAAGGCCCAGAGAAGGTAAGTATTGTAGGCATCTTACCTCAGAAAAGCCCAGATAAAGTTATTATCGTTGTCAGCTCACCTTGAACAAGTTCTATGCAGCGTCGCAAGCGACGCTAACAAATGGCGGAGAGTGTTCGCAACGGAGCGACATGTGGCAATGGAAGGGAGTTAGTTATGAGTCAGTTGGCTGACGTGTCAGGCTTCGTCTCGGGGGTCGGTCGGACGGTCGGACAAACAGACAACGGGGTAACCCTGGGAGCCCACCCCCCCACCCACCCCACCTGGGACCCCACCCCACCACCCACCCCACCTGGGACCCCACCCCACCACCCACCCCACCTGGGACCCCACCCCACCACCCACCCCACCTGGGACCCCACCCCACCACCCACACCACCTGGGACCCCACCCCACCACCCCACCCCACCCCACCACCCCATCCCACCCCACGCCACCCCACCCCACCAGAAGGGGGGGCTTCGCAATAAAGCCCAGATAAGGTAATTATCGTTGGCAGCTTACCTTGAAAAAGGAGCCCAGGCCACCTGCAGGTTTCTCCTCTGCGTCCATCTCTGCGCAAAGTTGAGTTGGTGGTTTCATGTTAGGTGTTTGGGGTTGCTGTTTGGGGTTTGGGGTTGGTGCTTGGTGCTTGGTGTTTGGTGTGTGGTGTGGTGTGGTGTGGTGTGGGGTGGGGTGAGAGAGGGTCAATCACCAGGTCGAGGGTCAATGAATGTCAACAGCAAAACAACAATGAGAGAGCAATAAATTCTACGGTCTGCCTATCTATGAGCAGATTTGAGAGGAGATGACAGAGGTTTAATCACCGGTTTGAGGGTTAAGGGTTAAGGGTCAAGCTCTTACCATTAAAATCAATGAATGTCAACAGCAAAACAACAATGAGAAAGCAATAAATTCTACAACCCGTCTTTCTCTGAGCAGAGTTGAGAGGAGGTGAGAGAGGTTCAATCACCGGGTTAAGGGTCAAGCTCTTACCATTACAACCAATGAATGTCAACAGCAAAACAACAAAGAGAGAACAATACATCCCAGTACCCATCTATTTATGAGCAGAGTTGAGAGGATGTGACAGAGTTTCATTCACCGGGTCAAGGGTCGAGGGTCAAAAGTCAAGGGCAAAGGGCCATGTAATCAAGTTAGAGTTAGAGTTAGAGTTAGAGTTAGAGTTAGAGTTAGAGTTCAAACCTAAGTCTAATACAGCGAGCAGTCCAATTGCTGGCTCGAGCCATGTAACTAAGTTCATGTTCAAAGGTCAAAGAGGCTGGAGCCATGTAACCAAGTTCAAGGTCAAGGTCAAAGAGGCTGGAGCCATGTAACCAAGTTCAAGGTCAAGGTCAAACATAAGTCTGGAGCTATATTACCAAGTTCAAGTTCAAGTTCAAGCTCAAGGTCAAGGTCAAGGTCAAACATAAGTCTGGAGCTTACCTTGCCGCCTCTCCACGTAGGCTTCACCATAACTGCGACAAATATGAGGGTGCAACAAATATGAGGTTGCGATAAACCATATAGTGAGTGTGCTCTGTAAAACGAGCATGATCCTGCTTTGAGAGGATAATGATGGAGTTACTGGTGCAGTTTGTGGGTCTGGTGGAGATAATGGCGGTGGTAGCGGTGATGTTTATTGGTCATGGTGAAGTTAATGGTGGAGTTTGTGAGGGGATAACACATGAGGGTGCTTTGTGGGTCTGGTGGAGTGTATGCTGTAGGTAGCGGTGGTGGTTTGTGGCCATGGTGGAGTTAATAATGGAGTTTGTGAGGGGGAAACGCATGAGGGTGATTTGTGGGTGTGGTGGAGATAATGGCGGTGGTAGCGGTGATGTTTATTGGTCATGGTGAAGTTAATGGTGGAGTTTGTGAGGGGATAACACATGAGGGTGCTTTGTGGTTCTGGTGGAGTGTATGCTGTAGGTAGCGGTGGTGGTTTGTGGCCATGGTGGAGTTGATAATGGAGTTTGTGAGGGGGAAACGCATGAGGGTGATTTGTGGGCGTGGTGGAGGTAATGGTGGTAATGGCGGTGGTGGTTTGTGGTCATGGTGGAGTTAATGGTGGAGTTTGTGAGGGGATAATACATGAGGGTGCTTTGTGGGCCTGGTGGAGTGTATGGTGTAGGTAGCGGTGGTGGTTTGTGGTCATGGTGGAGTAAATAACGGAGTTTGTGAGGGTAAAACACATGACGTTGATTTATAGGCCTGGTGGAGGTAATGGTGGGTTTTGTGAGGGGGAAAAACATGAAGGTGATTTGTGGGCCTGGTGGAGGTAATGGTGGAGTTGATGATGCAGTTCGTGAGGGGGGGAAACGTGAGGGTGATTTGTGGGCCTGGTGGAGGTAATGGTGGAGTTTGTGAGGGGGGGAAACATGAGGGTGATTTGTGGGGCTGGTGGAAGTTGTGGTGGTGGTAGTGGTGGTGGTAGCCGTGGTGGTAGCGGCGGTGGTGGCGGTGGTGGTAGCGGCGGTGACATGTGTGTGTATTATACAAGCTCATCCAGGAGTTGTAAGGAATTCAATTTGTTGGTTGGTTTTCGTGTCATGTCAAGTCATGTCACGACACGTCACGTCATGCAATGCCATGTCATGCCATGTCATATTGTGTACTGTCATGTAATAATAACCAAGCATCCTCAACTTACTTGACAAGAGTGAGCAGTTCCACAATATCGTCATAATCAGCGGTGCTCTCATAACCAGTGTAAACCTGTTGGGCTTTTTCAGAGGCATCTCTAGCCTCCTGAGTGAATGTACATTGGGATCAGATGTTAGCAGGTGCAAGTACGTGAATGTTTGTTGGGGGCAAATGTAAGTAGAAGAATAGATGGGAAATTGGTGGAGCGGTGCTCTCATAACCAATGTAAACCTGTTGGGCATTTTCAGAGGCATCTCTAGCCTCCTGAGTGAGTGTACATTGGGATCAGATGTTAGCAGGTGCAAGTACGTGAATGTATGTTGGGGGCAAATGTAAGTAGAAGAATAGATGGGAAATTGGTGGGGCTGTGCTCTCATAACCAGTGTAAACCTGTTGGGCTTTTTCAGAGGCATCTCTAGCCTCCTGAGTGAGTGTACATTGGGAGCAGATGTAAGTATGTGAAAGTACGTGAATTTAAGTTGGAGGCAGATGTAAGTGGAGGAAAAACTCAGCCATGTACTCATGAAAGGAAAAACTCAACCATGTGCTCATAAAAGGAACAACTCAGCCATGTACTCATGAGATGAAAAACTCAGCCATGTACTCAGCCATGTTCTCCTGAAAGTACAGCCAGTTACTCACTTTTGAGGAGAGTTTTGTGCTTGTTTTAGGGAACTAAGATTAAAAACTCAGCCATGTACTAAGCCATGTACTCCTGATATGACTAACTCAGCCATGTACTAAGCCATGTACTCCTGATATGACTAACTCAGCCATGTACTAAGCCATGTACTCCTGATATGACTAACTCAGCCATGTACTAAGCCATGTACTCCTGATATGACTAACTCAGCCATGTACTAAGCCTGTACTCTGATTGACTAACTCAGCCATGTACTAACCATGTACTCCTGCTATGAACTACTCAGCCATTACTTAAGCATGTACTCCTGATATGACTAACTCAGCCATGTACTAAGCCATGTACTCCTGATATGCACCTCACATGTCTCAGCCTGTACTCCTGATAATACTACTCATCCCATGTACTCAGCCATATACTCCTGATATGACTAACTCAGCCATGTACTAATCCATGTACTCCTGATATGACTAACTCAGCCATGTACTCAGCCATGAACTAATGAAAAGACTAACTCAGCCATGTACTAGGCCATGTACTCCTGATATGACTAACTCAGCCTGTAACTCACCATGTACTAATTACTGCACTTTGAGGATAGAATTTTGACTTCGTTTGAGGGACCTTGGTTCCTAATCTTTGCTACGTCTGGGTAGCTCTGGTAGAACTCTTGCAGCTGTCCAATCAGCTCCATCACAAGGGTGCCAATGGTCACACTGGCTGGCAGTAGTGGGCGCTCTGTGCAAGGGTTAAGATGGGCTTCGGAGATTCTTTTTTTAAATCAGTTTTTCATCATTATTTATTATTTGTATGGGTTTACTTATTCATCTAAATGATCACACTGGCTGGAAGTAGTGGGCGCTCTGTGCAAGGGTTAAATTGGGCTGTAGAGTTGTTTTTAAATCAGTTTATCATAGTTATTTATTATTAATTGGATGGGGATGTTTATTCATATGAATGATCACACTGGCTGGGACTAGTGGGCGCTCATTGCAAGGGTTAAGTTGGGCTTTAGAGTTGTTTTTACATCAGTTTTTCGTAGTTTTTTTTATTATTATTAATTGGATGGGAATGTTTATTCATCTAATTGGTTTTGGGGAACCTTGGTTACGTAGATATTCACTGGGTAGCTCTGGTAGATCTCTTGCAGCTGTCCAATCAGCTCCATCACAAGGGTGTCAATGGTCACACTGGCTGGGAGCAGTGTGCGCTCTGTACAGGGTTCAGTTGGGCATCAGAGTAAGTTAGTTTGTATTTTTCATATCTAAACCAGTTTTCATAATTATGTATTATTTATTGTATGCGAATAATTATTTATCTAAATGGTCACACTGGCTGGGAGTAGTGGGCCCTCTGTGCAAGGTTAAGTTGGGCTTCAGAGTTTATTTTTTTAATCAGTTTTTCATCATTATTAATTCTTAATTGTCTGGGGATATTTATGCATCTAAATGGTCACACTGGCCGGGAGTAATGGGCGCTCTGTACAGGGTGCAGATGGGCTCCAGTGTTCCTTTGATTGCATTATTTATAATTAATTTGATGGGGATATGTATTCATCCAAATGGTCCAATGGTGCAGATGGGCTTCAATCTTACTTCAATTATGTTATATCTTTGAATAATTATGTATTCTTCATTATACGGGATTATTTATTCATCTAAGTAGCGAGGGCTCTGACCCGGGTGCAGTTGTGCTCTAACGTTACTGTTTTGTAATAATTATTTTTTCTTATTTTTTCGAAACATTTATTCACCCCAAAACGGGTATAATCAGATCCATCACCTGAGTACCAAATTATTTGTAATTATTAATTTATTTATTATTAACGATTAATTCTGATTTTAATTCCAAGGACATACAAAAAGGTCACTTACTTGAGATGAAGGGGTCCAGGAGCGAGTGGGTCACTATCCTCCTCGCTCCGCTCTCCCCCTCCTTCCTCCTGCCCGCCCACGCACCCCCCCAACCCCCTTCTTCCGCTCCCCCCATCTCCCCTCCCTACCACCCTCTCCACCCTCGTTCCCCACCTCCTGCTCCTCCCTCCCATTCACCTGCTCCCCCCCCCTCCTCCTCCATCCTCCCCCCCCTCCTCTTAACCCACCTATGATGTCGTTTTCCGCATTCCCCTTTCCTCTCCCGCTCCCCCCGTCCCCCGGCTCCAAGTCCGGTCCCTCGCCCTCCTCCCTACTCTCTCCCCCGCTCTCAACCCGGCTTCCCCCCCCCCCCCCCACACCCCCCTCCTACCCCCGCGTCGCCCTATCTCACCGTCTGAAACCGTAACCTCCTACTCCGCCTCTTCCCATGTCCGTCAAACCTGTCCTCACTCCAAACCTGCTTCAAGAAACATGCTTCACAACTCTCTCAGCCACCTCCCCTGCGCTGCTGTCCTGAGGCAAGCTGGCGATCAAGGTGCGCCCTCTAGCTGTCACCATGGCCGCGGGTGAAATGAGCATGGCTGGAACCTCAACTCGGGATACAGGAAACACGATAGGTTCATCATCGTTGCCTTCAAATCCATCAAACAACGCTGCCATGGTGTCCAGGGATGACATTTGAGCCATGATAGCTTCCTCCAGCCGGCTGATGCTCTCCTCCAAATCCTCCAGGATCACCAACTTGGGGCCCTCGCTTTTGGACTTGTTCCATGAGTTCCATGGCAGCTGGGTAGGAGGACAGACACTGATGCTTCAGACAGGACAGACACTGATGCTTCAGACAGGACAGACACTGATGCTTCAGACAGGACAGACACTGATGCTTCAGACAGGACAGACACTGATGCTTCAGACAGGACAGGGAACACTTTCATGCAACACTTCGTTGATGCAATAATCGGCCGAGTCATGAAGTCGGAGCCCTCGCTGTAAGACGTGTTCCATGAGAACCATGGCAACTGGGCATGAGGGCAGACACTGGTGAATTAGAGGTAATGATAACGCCTGGTGGGGCGTGGTGTTAAGGGAGCCCGTTGTACGCGGGTGGGGAGCGGTCTCCTACCTCAACTGGACAAGCTACCATCGCGGTTGACGACGACCTGCAACGCCAAGAGCGACCAAAGGGGGAGTCCGAACCGAACCTCCGACTACTTCATTCTTTAGCGGATCTGTCTAGCTCACTAGACGTCATTGTAATCGCGAAGAGGCACTGGTGAGTATTACAATTGCAGGGAAACAAACCGCGCATGCAACAAATCTGTCTCCTGTAATAATTTCGTGATGTCCATTGAGTTTGGAGCGCGCTCACCGGCCGGTAAGTCTTATTATTCCATGAGTGCCACGGCAAGTAAGCAGGAAGACAGACACGGAAGCTTCAGACAAGGCAGAGAACACTCTCCTGTGCAACAATCCTTAATTCACAAGTCAAGTCCCGCTCACCGTTTGCTTTCTGCCCGCAGTCCGCGCATGCATGCAGAGCAGGGAGGAAAGGCATTGGTGCATTAGACTAATGCATGGGAGACACTCTCATAGGCAACCAAGTCAGTATTCACGAAAGTCAAAGCCTCCACAGGTGGGCTTTCTGCCGCCGGCGTCTCCCACTGCATCAGAGCAGGAGGAAAGGCACTGGTGCATTAGACAAGGCAGGGAACACTCTCATGCAACAATCAGTTAATTCACGAAGTCAAAGCCTCCACAATTTGCTTTCTGCCCCGCGTTCCACTGCATCAGAGCAGGAGGAAAGGCATTGGTGCTTTAGACAAGGCAGGGAACACTCTCGTGTAACAATTCGCTTGTGTAATAATTGGTCAAGTCATGGAGTTGGAGCCCTCGCTGTAGGACGTGCTCCATGGGTTTCATAACAGCTGGTCTGGAGAGTTCGTTGAAATCAGGCAGAAGGTGCGGGGTTCGAATCCCTACAGGTGCGCCTTAGTGTTTGCAGTAGCTGTCGACCGCCATGGTAGCACTGTCCAGGTACAGTCGCAGCCCGTTCTCTACCACCGGAAGACAGGGCTCCCATAATCTCACGCCCCACCAGGCGTTATCATTATTATCCCTCGCTGTAGGACGTGGTCCATGGGTTTCATAACAGCTGGTCTGGAGGACGGATGCTTTTGACAAGGCAGGTTACACTCTCATGTAAAAATCAAAAAGTGACGTCCATGTCATTAAGTCGAAGCTCACGCTGCAACCTTCATGATTGGGAAACGGCGTGGCCCTAGCTGTTTGATAGGCATGGTGTGGCCCTAGCTGTTTGATAGGCATGGTGTGGCCCCGGCAGTGGGGGGAAGTTAAACCCGGGTTACATAGCCCGGGGGTGGGGATTTAGGGGCCATGGGTTTAGGGGGGTTAGGGGTTTAGAGTTTAGGTTAAACCACCACCCCCGGGCTGGCAAACCCCGGGCTAAGTTCCCCCCTACCGGCCCCAGCTGGTCGATCGGCGCGGCGTGGCCCCAGCTGGTCGATCCAGTCGCGTAATGGTGAAGGGGGGTGAAGTGTAATGAATGAATACTACGAGAACCAGACTTCTTGAACTTTAACTTGGTTACATAGCTTCAGCCAGCAATTTGGCTGCTCGCCGTCTTCGGCAGACTTCACCCTGCCTTACAACCAGACCCAACCAGACTTCACCCTGCCTTACATAATGTTTTCCACCCAGACGGTACTGGTTACAAAAACAACTGCTGGTTACAATACAAGTTCTATGCAGCGATGCATGCGACGCTTAAAATTGGCGGAGAGTGTTTGCGACGAAGCTACAGGTGGCAATGGAAGCGGGTTAGTTACAAGGCCGTTGGCTGATGTGTTAGGCTTCATCTCGGTCAGACGGTCGGACACACAGATGGACAAATGGGTAACACTGGGGGATCCCGCCCTCTTGCAGAGGGGGCTCCGCCAAAAAAGTTTAGGAAGTGTTGACACCCGCTCATGGGTGGGAGGGGAGCAATCAGGCTGATCTTCAGAGCACTGACCTGCCACAGGACTGGTGCTAAGGAAACAATACTACCACACACACCCAAACACACACACACGCTAATGGGTGGGAGGGGAGCAATCAGGCTGATCTTCAGAGCACTGACCTGCCACAGGACTGGTATATAGGAAACAATACTACCACACACACCCAAACACACACACCAACACCACCTGCTGGTTACAAGAAAAACCTGCTCAGGACCCACCTGCTGGCTCCTCTCCTCCTGCTTCAGCTTGTTCTTTCTAGCTTCTAGAAGCTCCAAGGAGGCCTTAGTCATCTCAGTGGCAGCTGCATGTGCACAGAGGGAGAGGGGGAGTGAGCGCGTGACAGAGAGGGAGACACCTGGTGGATGCGAAAACCAAGCAACCAAGCAACCAAGCCCAATCCTTGGTCATCTCAGTGGCAGCTGCATGTGCACAGAGGGAAAGAGGGAGTGGGCGCGTGAGAGAGAGGGAGGCAACTGGTGAATGTAGAAACCAACCAACCGGCCAACCAAGCCTGAGCCTTGGTCATCTCAGTGGCAGCTGCATGTACACAGAGAGGGAGATAAGGAGTCGCCTGCCGATAGAGGGGTGGGCAGCAGCATGGTGTGGAAAGTAAAGAAGCCACAGTGTTGCAAAGCTTCACGCAAGCCCCCTGAGTCCGCAGGGGGTGGGTGTTGGTGCGGGGAGGGGTAACAACTTATTTCTCTCTTTTTCCGTTTTTTTTGTTTGCTTGTTAGTTTGCAAGTCTGTTAGTTAGCACCAACACCGTGGCGGCGTCTCAGTGGCAGCTGCAAGGGCACAGAGAGGGAGAGAGGGAGTGAGCGTGCGATTGAGAGGAAGGTGGGCAGAGTTTTTTTGAAGTGCGATTTATCGCATTTTGCGACAAAACCCATCATTTTGGGATTAGGCCCGGCGATTGGACCATCAGTTTCGGAAGCATCGGCCCCGTGGGCTGGAATGTGCCTTCTGAAGAGCTAATCGGCAGGTGACTTTGCTTTGCATGCCCGGGCCAGTTGGTAGGTGGTCCACTATGGTCACAAGGGTAGTGCATGTACACAGAAAGGGAGAGAGTGAGTGAGCACGCTATATAGAGGGTGGTGGGATTCTTTAAGAGGACACAACCAAGGCAACAAACACACAACACTGGGGCAGGGCAGGGCAGGGCGGGGCAAAGACATAAAACTAGGGCGACTGCTAAAAAGGGAATTTTACAAGAGCCGCTCCTTGGGGAGGTTCTCGCGACCCCTAGAGGGGGCCAGTTGTCTTTTGTGAGTGTATAAACAGCCTCACTAATGATGCCGTCTGTTGTGAGTGTGAAAACAGCCTAACTAATTATGTCCCATGTGTCAACAAATATATTTAAATGAACAGGTTGCAAGCAGGCTAAGGCAATGCAACGTGTATTTAACAAATCAGGTATGCGCCAGGTTCGGTGAGATTCAATGAGAATCAGTGACAGAGTCAGTGGAATTCAGAGAGAGTCACTGAGAGCAGGTAAGGCAGGGCAGGGAGGGCAGGACAGGGAGGGCAGGACAGGGAGGGCAGGACAGGGAGGGCAGGACAGATTAACCGTTTGGATAAACAGGTTGCAAGCAGGCTAGGGCAATGCAACGTGTATTTAACAAAGCAGGTATGCGCCAGGTTCGGTTGAGATCAATGGAATCCGTGAAGGTCAGTGGGATTTATAAAGAAGTCACTGAGAGCAGGTAAGGCAGAATAGGACAGGGAGGGCAGGACAGATTAACCGTTTGGATGAACAGGTTGCAAGCAGGCTAAGGCGATGCAACGTGTATTTAACAAATCAGGTATGCGCCAGGTTCGGTGAGATACAATGAGAATCAGTGACTGAGTCAGTGGAATTCCGAGAGAGTCACTGAGAGCAGGTAAGGCAGGGCAGGGAGGGCAGGACAGATTAACCGTTTGGATGAACAGGTTGCAAGCAGGCTAAGGCCGATTGCAACGTTTTATTTAACCAAAGCAGGTATCGCTGCCAGGTTCGGGGTGAGGATTCAAGAGAATCAGTGAGATAGTCAGTGAGCTTCAGTGGAAGTCAGTGAGAGCAGGGAAGGCAGGGCAGGGAGGGCAGGACAGATTTTCAGGTTGGGTGGACAGGTTGCAAGCAGGATAAGGCAATGCAATGTGTATTTGTGTGTGTGCACGTGTGCGTGTGTGTGTGTGTGTTTGTGTGTGTGTGTGTGTGTGTGTATTTGTGTGTGTGTGTGGTGTGCGCATTTGTGTATTGTGTGTGTGTGTGTTTTGTGATGTGTGTGTGTGTGTGTTTTGTGTGTGTGTGTGTGTGTGTGTGTGCGCGTGTGTGTGTATTGTTTGTGTGTGCGAGCTTTTGCGTGACGTGTGGTGTGTGTGTGTGTGTGTGCGCGCGGTGGTATTTGTGTGTGTGTGTGTGTGTGTATGTTGGGTTTTTGTGTGTGTGTGTGTGTGTGGTGTGTGTTTTGTGTGTGTGTGACGCTGTGTGGATATTTGTGTGTGTGTGGTGTGGGCGGCACGTGTGCGTGTGTGTGCCAGTGGCTTCAGGTCGGGGGATTGGATGTGGGACGGGAGTGGGATGTCAGCCACCAGAGCTTCTAGGACAAATGCCGTGAGTTGGGGCCTGGGTACGTTGGTGGGTGGGCGTACGTTGCAA
Organism: Chlamydomonas sp. ICE-L; assembly: GCA_013435795.1. Lineage (NCBI taxonomy): Eukaryota > Viridiplantae > Chlorophyta > Chlorophyceae > Chlamydomonadales > Chlamydomonadaceae > Chlamydomonas > Chlamydomonas sp. ICE-L. Next base: position 30,979,004 of record JACBWV010000626.1, read on the forward strand.
GATAAGGCAATGCAACGTGCATTTTTAAAAAAACAAACAAAAAAAAAAAAAAAAAAAAAAAAAAAAAAAAAAAAAAAAAAAAAACAAAAAACCAAAAAACAAGCAGCATAGCTTTTCTTTCAGTACAACATCAAGCTCTATAGGAAGCTCCCCTTGACTTGCATTTATTCAGCTAAAGTAGCAGTTATAGGGAAGTCCCTGACTTGCGTTCCGCTACAAGCAGAGCTTATAGGAAGCTCCCCTGACTTGCTATTCAGCTACAAGTAGCAGCTTATAGGAAGCTCCCCTGACTTGCTATTCAGCTACAAGCAGCAGCTTATAGGAAGCTCCCCTGACTTGCTATTCAGCTACAAGCAGCAGCTTATAGGAAGCTCCCCTGACTTGCTATTCAGCTACAAGTAGCAGCTTATAGGAAGCTCCCCTGACTTGCTATTCAGCTACAAGTAGCAGCTTATAGGAAGCTCCCCTGACTTGCTATTCAGCTACAAGCAGCAGCTTATAGGACGCCCCTGGACTGTATTCCAGCTACAAGCAGCAGCTTATAGGAAGCTCCCTGCCTTGCTATCAGCACAAGTAGCCGTTATGGAAGCTCCCCTGACTTGCTATTCAGTACAAATAGCAGCTTATAGGCAACGCTCCCCCTGACTTGTTATTTCAGCTACAGCAGCAGCTTATGCAGCTCCATGACGCTATAGCTATACGTAGCAGCTTATAGGAAGCTTCCCTGACCTTGCTATCAGCTACAAGAGCAGCTTATCGGAAGCTCCCCTGACTTGCTCTTAGTACAAGCAGCAGCTATAGGACGTCCCCTGACTTGTTCAGCTACAAGTAGCGCTATAGGAAGATCCCCGGATTGCTATTCACTACAAGCAGCAGCCGGAAGTCCCTGACTGCTTAGCTACAAAGCAGCCAGCTATATAGGAAGCTTTCCCCTGATTCTATTCAGTACACGTAGCCGCTTATAGGAAAGATCCCGACTGCTCTGCAGCTACAGCAGCAGGCTATAGGACGCTTCCCCTGACCTGCTATTCAGCTACACCGCAGCCGCTTATAGGGAAACTCCTGACTTGCTATTCAGCTACAAGAGACTTATAGGAAGCCCCTGGAATGCTATTCAGCTACAAAGTAGCAGCTTATAGTGCGCTCCCTGACTTGCTCTTCAGCTACAAGCAGCAAGCTTATCGGAAGCTCCCCTGACTTGTATTCAAGCTTAAAAGAGGCCGCTTATAGGAAGCTCACCTGACCTTGCTATTCAGATACAAGCAAGCACTTATAGGAAGCTCCCTGAACTTGCTATTCAGCTACCAAGCAGCGCTTATAGGAAGCTCCCTGACTTGTTTCAGCTCAAGCAGCAAGCTTATCGGAAGCTCCCTGATTGCCTATTCAGCTACAAGCAGAAGCTTAAGGAAGGCTCCCTGACTTGTATTCAGCTACAAGTAGCAGCTTATAGCGACGTCCCCTGACTTGCTATCTCAGCTAAGTAGCAGCTTATAGGAAGCGCCCTGACTTGCTATTCAGGCTACACGCAGCGCTTATAGGGACGATCCTGACTTGCTATCAGCTACAAGCAGCGGTTATAGGAAGCTCCCCGACTTGCCTATTCAGCTACAAGCAGCACGCTTATGGAAGTCCCCTGACTGCTATTCAGCTACAGTAGCAGCTTATAGAGCTCCCTGACTCTGCTATTCAGATACGAGTAGCAGAGGCTTATAGGAAGCTCCTGAAGCATTCAGTATACAAAGCGCAGCTTATAGTAGTCCCCTGACTTGCTATTCAGACTACACGTCGCAGCTTATAGGAAGCTTCCCTGACTGTATTCATGCTACCAGCCGCAGCTTATAGGACGCTCCCCTGACTTGGCTATTCAGTACAAGTAGCAGTTATAGACGCTCCTTGACTGCTATTCAGTACACGCAGCAGCTATAGGAAGCTCCCCTGGACTTGCTATTCAGCTACAAGCAGAAGGACGTTATAGGAACTCCCCCTGACTTGCTATCAGCTACACGCAGAGCTTATAGGACGTCCCCTGTACTGTATTCAGCTCAAGTAGAGTCTTATAGGAAGTCCCGACTTGCTATTCAGTACAAGCAGCAGCTTATAGGAAGCTCCCCTGACTTGCTATTCAGCTAAACCTAACGCGACCTACAGCACCTTCAAGCTGACACAATCAGCTGTCGTGGACTGCTGACCTATTTGGCTGTTGTGGCTGGCTTGGGGGACTGCCTATAAGCTGCTGAGAAAAGCTGAAAAGAAAAGGACTGTTTACATATTTACTTCTCAAAGCACTGTAGGGGACAACCAACCAACCAACCAACCAATCGACCCTACCCAACCAACCAACCAACCAACCAACCAACCTACTTCTCAAGGCACTGTAGGGGACAACCAAATCCATGGAGGTTTCTGTTGTGTAGTCAAAACAGCAGCTGACCTGCAAAAGCAAGTTGGTTGGTTGGTTGGTTGGTTTCTGTTGTGAAGTCAAAACAGCAGCTGACCTGCAGAAGCAAGTTGGTTGGTTGGTTGGTTGGTTTCTGTTGTGAAGTCAAAACGGCAGCTGACATGCAAAAGCAAGAGAAGAAGCCGGCCAGTGTGATTCAGTCAACTCGCGCTTCAATTAAAGGCGACCCTAGGTGGCCATACAAAGCTATTATTACAAAAAATCAAATCATCATATCATCATATATGATTCAAAATCATCATATATTATTTAAAAAAATTATATCAAAATCATCCCCTGAAAGGCTATAATCGCCATGTTTACTTACCGAAAGTTGCCTGAACAGATAGGTTTTGTCATTGCTAGGCTTGAGTGGACTTGCTTCACCCAATATTGTTCGGTGTCAATGGTGGCCGTGTCCGAAACCAACAGACGGAGGGGGCGGACCGAAACCAACAGACGGAGGGGGCGGACTGAAACCAACAGACGGAGGGGGTGGATCGAAACCAACAGACGGAGGGGGCGGACCGAAACCAACAGACGGAGGGGGCGGACCGAAACCAACAGACGGAGGGGTGGACACGGACAATTGCCTGTTGTGTTCGGTTAGCATGCGCACGATTGAAGCTGCCGACGTGATAACGATAGCAATTCCGCGGACTGAAATTGGAATCAACAGTCGTTGGTCGTCGGTCGATGTTACAGTCCAGGGGTAGGCCTAATAGGCTGAAGGGACTTGCCCAACCGTGATACAAAGGGCTTACAAATAAAAAAACATTGATGAACTGACCCCCCGAGAATCGGTTTGCTGGCTTTATACTGCTTGAAGTCATTCAACATGGAGTATTGTCTTTTGCCTAGCTTTTGCCTAGCGTTTGCCTAGCTTTTGCCTAGCGTTTGCCTAGTGTTTGCCAAGCTTTTGCCTAGCTTTTGCCTAGCGTTTGCCTAGTGTTTGCCAAGCTTTTGCCTAGCGTTTGCCTAGCTTTTGCCTACCTTTTGCCTAACGTTTGCCTAGCTTTTGCCCAGCGTTTGCCTAGCTTTTGCCTAGCGTTTGCCTAGCTTTTGCCTAGCTTTTGCCTAGCTTTTGCCTAGCGTTTGCCTAGCTTTTGCCTAGCATTTGCCTAGCGTTTGCCTAGCTTTTGCCTAGCTTTTGCCTAGCGTTTGCCTAGCTTTTGCCTAGCATTTGCCTAGCGTTTGCCTAGCTTTTGCCTAGCTTTTGCCTAGCTTTTGCCTAGCGTTTGCCTAGCTTTTGCCTAGCTAGACAGCAGTCATTACATGATATCATACTGCCGTCCCCCATTAAAAATGCGTGAAGTAATTAAACATGAGGTTTTGTCGGTTATGGCTGACCACACCCCACTGTTTTGCTTTTCTGCTATCAGCACCAGCTTCTAGGCAGCTCCCTGGGACTGCCACTGGGCAAAACCCAAAGATTTCAGGAGCACTGGAAAGCTGGCGATATCAGTTTCCAGGTACCTAGGTTGCTTAGGGTTTGGTTGAAGAGAGAGCCTAGGGAGCTGCCTAGAAGCTGCTGCTCAGAGCTGAATATAAAAACTATGCCGCACCCTTCCCCTCACCTGCACAAAAAAATGAAGAAAGGGGGGCATTTCTGACTAGTTTAGCCGGATCCATGCATTTCCATGTAGCAACGGAATGGCTAAGCGCCACACAAAAATAGAAAGACAGGGAAGCATTTCTGACTAGTTTAGCCGGACCCATGCTTCGCCATGCAGCGACGGAATGGCGATGCATCGCTCACAAACAGTTACATGCAGCGTCGCAAGCGACGCTAAAAATGGCGGACAGTGTTCGCGATGGAGCGGCAGGTGGCAACAGAAGCGAGTTAGTTACAAGACCGTTGGCTGGCATGTCAGGCTTCATCTTGGGGGGCGGTCGCACAAACGGACAACAGGGTAACCCTGGGGGCTCCCGCCCCCCTGGAGAGGGGTTTTCACCAAAAGAGTGCTCCAAGGCAGCCTTCAGGAGCATGTTTGAGAAGGCCAGTGTGCGAGGGGTGAGTATATCACAGTCAGTGAGGGGTGAGTAGCGCAGTCAGTGAGACGTGGGTCTTAGGGGGGTGGGGGGGGTGGGGGGGGGGTAAAAGCATATTTTTGTCACCAAATGAAATGGTGCACCTCACCTGCACAAAGATATCGGCAGGCATCAGCAAGTCTTGCTCCTCAGCCACCTCGATGACGCGGTTGCTTGCTTGCTCCCATCGCTCATTGTGGCCTCCATCAGTCACTACAACCTGAATCCAAGTATCACACATGGGTGGGGTGGGTGGGTAGTGGGAGGGAGAGTGGGGGGTAAGTGGGGACTGGGGGGGGGGGGGGGGGGGGGGGGGGGGTAGTGGGACTGTGCAGTGGGTGGGGGGGGGGAGAGGGGGGGGGGGGGGGGGGGGGGAGCGTAGTGGGAGTGCGTAGTGGGTAGTGGGGGGGGAAAGGGGGGGGGGATAGTGGGAGTGCGTAGTGGGTAGTGGGGGGTAGGGGGTGGGGAACACCCTGAATACACCTGGCTGGTTGCTTGCTTGCTCCCACTGCTCATTGTGGCTTCCATCAGTCATCACAACCTGACTCCAAGTATCACACATGGGTGGGGTGGGTGGGGAGTGGGAGTGGGGAGTGGGGGGTAGGTGGGGAGAGGGGGGGGGGGGGTAGTGGGAGTGCGTAGTGGGGGGTGGGTGGGGAGAGGGGGGGGGGGTAGTGGGACTGCGTAGTGGGGGGTGGGTGGGGAGAGGGGGGGTGGATAGTGGGAGTGCGTAGTGGCTAGTGGGGGGTGGGGAACACCCTGAATACACCGGGCCGGTTGCTTGCTTGCTCCCATCGCTCGTTTTTGCCTCCATCAACCACCACAACCTGACTCCAAGTATCAAGCATGGGTGGGGTGGGTGGGTAGTGGGAGTGGGGAGTGGGGGGTAGGTGGGGAGAGGGGGGGGGTGGGTAGTGGGAGTGCGTAGTGGGTAGTGGGGGGTGGGGAACAGCCTTAATACACTTGGCTGGTTGCTCCCTTGTTCCCACTGCTCATTGTGGCCTCCATCAACCACCACAACCTGAATCCAAGTAACACGCAAGGGTGGGGGTGGGTGGGTAGTCGGAGTGCGTAGTGGGTAGTGAGGGGCGGGGAACCAGGATTGGGGGGTCTGACTACATGTGACGATGGCCAACGCCCTGAGTACACCTGGCCAACATCCTGAGTGGGATGGGTGGGTAGTGGGAATGCGTAGTGGGGGGGGGGGGGGGGGGGGGGGAGTGCGTAGTGGGTAATGGGGAGGGGGGGGAGGGGGAGGGGGTAGTGTGGGGGGGGGAACCGGAAATGGGGAGTCTGACTACATGTGCCAATGGCCAACGCCCTGAATACACCTGGCCAACATCCTGAGTGGGGTGGATGGGCAGTGGGAGTGCGTAGTGGGGGGGGGGGAGGGGAGTGCGTAGTGGGTAATGGGGGGGGGGGGGGGGGGGGAGGGGGTAGTGTGGGGGGGGAATCGGAAATGGGGAGTCTGACTACATGTGCCAATGGCCAACGCCCTGAATACACCTGGCCAACATCCTGAGTGGGGTGGGTGGGGAGTGGGAGTGGGTGGGTGGCAAGTGGGTGGGTGGAGAGTGGTAGTGCGTAGTGGTAGTGGGCGGCGGGGAACCGGGAATGGGGGGTCTGACTACATGTGCCAATGCCCAACGATCTGAATACCCCGGGCCAACATCCTGAGTGGGGTGGGTGGGTAGTGGTAGTGCGTAGTGGGGGGTGGGTGGGTAGTGGTAGTGAGTAGTGGAGGGTGGGAGGGGAGGGGTGGGGTGGGTGGGGGTGGGGTGGGGTGGGGTGGGGGGATACCCAGGAAAAGCAACTCCCGCACCCTCTCACCTTGTAACCCAGGAAACGCAACTCCCGCACCCACTCACCTTGTAACCCAGGAAATACAACTCCCGCACCCACTCACCTTGGTTCTTGGAATAAACCCTCACAACCACTCACCTTGAATTCAAATGTCTGCTTGGGGAGCACGGCTTCTAGGACCCATCTGTGTCCCTCTTCCCAGAGCATCTTGGGAGCTTTGACCACTTCCCAACTTCCCAACTCAGGGATTGAGCCCACCACCACAAGCTCCTGGCCAAAGGAGGTGACGAACTCTGCATTTGGCATCAACGTTAAAGTTCAGAAATGGACTCAGTGTCTTGACGTAGCACTTGCCAGAGTAGCTTGGGAGCATTGGCCACTTCCCAACTTCCCAACTCAGGGATTGAGCCCACCACCACAAGCTCCTGGCCAAAGGAGGTGATGAACTCTGCATTTGGCATCAACGTTAAAGTTCAGAAATGGACTCAGTGTCTTGAAGTAGCACTTGCCAGAGTAGCTTGGGAGCATTGGCCACTTCCCAACTTCTCAACTCAGGGATTGAGCCCACCACCACGCGCTCCTGGCCAAAGGAGGTGACGAACTCTGCATTTGGCATCAACGTTATAGATTAGAAATGGACTCAGTGTCTTGAAGTAGCGCTTGCCAGAGCAGCTTGGGAGCATTGGCCACTTCCCAACTTCCCAACCTCCCAACTCAGGGTTTGAGCCCACCACCACAAGCTCCTATCCAAAGGAGGTGACGAACTCTGCAGTTGACATATGCGTTGGGTTGTCAAGTTCGATACCGTGGATTTATATACATATAAATATACGTAAGGTGCACAATCAGACCTGTGACCAATATTTCAGTGTGAGAAGAAGCTTCTTATCATGTGAGTAGACCAGTGTTTCTTTTTTCGACGACGCGTCGCCATTCCGTCGCCATTCCGTCAAATGCTACACCCCCCGGACCCTCCGATATCAGGACGTGCAGCCCCCCGACCCCCCAGGCTCCGCGCTTCGCGCTCCGCCATGCGATGACTACGCAACTATCCTTAAATCGGGGTTGAGTTGCCTAAGTAGCTACTCAACCTGGACTACAGAAACCTGAAATAAAAAACACTGGAGAAGACTTAAGCGCACCTGGTACAATGAACCTGTACTTCACTCCTTCCATCAAAAACACTGGAGAAGACTTAAGCGCACCTGGTACAATGAACCTGTACTTCACTCCTTCCATCAAAAACACTGGAGAAGACTTAAGCGCACCTGGTACAATGAACCTGTACTTCACTCCTTCCATCACTTGGAGAGGGGTGGTGGTGGTTGTGATGGGAGCGGTTCGAACCATGACGCTGCTAGGGATGACCTGGGAGGAGGAAAAGTGTGGGGACACAGGGGCGTTGGGGTAGTTGGTTGGGTGGGGTGGGGTGGGGTGGGGGTGGGGGGATGGGGCGGGGCGGGGGAGGTGAGGGGGGGTTGGGGGGGGGGGTTGGGGGGGGGTGAGGTGGGGGGGGGGGGGGGTAGGGGTTGGGGGGCGTTTGAGGAGGTGGGGACACAAGGGCCTTGGGAGAGCCCAGCATCTGTTTGAGTACGTGTGCTTGTGTGTACGCATGCATGTGTGTGTTTTATGTCATACACTCAGATTGTTTGTCATGAGTGTGTAAGTATGTTTGTATGCGTTCCCGGGCGTTTCGGGCAGGATTCGTGGAGAGGGAAGACGTGGACCATGGATTTAGGGTTCAGGGTGAGGGTGAGGGAAGGCACTCAGCATGGTGGAGTCACTCCCCCCCTCCCTGGCTAGGTTTTGGGGGTTAAGGGTTTAGGGTAAGGTGGGAGGAGGCACTCAGCACGGTAGAGTCACTACCCCCCTGCCTGTTTTGGGTATAGGATTTAGGGGTAGGTTGGGGAAAGGCACTTAGCATGGTGGAGTCACCCCCCCCCCCCCCCCCCCCCCCCTGCCTGGTTTGGGTTTAGGGTTTAGGGTGGGGGGAACCGACTCAGCATGGTACAGTCCCCCCCCCCTCCTCCCCCCCCCCTGCCTGGCTAGTTTTGGGCATTGTATGAGTTTCCACAACCAGTTAAGGTCTGTATAAAGGAGCTCTGGAACTCCGGCTCATACCCTCAACAACCCTCCCTAAACCTGAACTCTTGACTTTTTTTAGCTGGTTGGAAACATGTTGATTCGGAAAGTCGCTCTGAACAGCCATGGTGTAGCAGATTTAACGAAATCATGGCATTCGTGTCGCCGGAGAGCTTAGATACCCCCTCGAGATCTCAACGCCTCCCAGTGCTTCAGAAACCGTTGTCGGATAGTTCCCAGAGCTTTGCGTTTCCTACCACGTCTTGAACTTGAACTCGAACTCGAACTCGAACCTGTGTACAAGGCTCGACGCATCAAGGCTGTTCGCCGCAGCAACATTCATACTAACATGCACTTTCCTACAAGGCCGGCCCATTCGGACAGGGGACACGGAACACGGGTTACGCCTACGCCTACGTCATGCTCTTGCGATTTTGGGGGACCAGGTCATGAATTGCTTGTTATTCCAACACCTCTTGATAGACTAGTATTCGCTTGATCATTCGAGGTTAGGCGAGTCCTTTCAGCCTACTTGGCCACACCTGGACAGTTACAGACGTACATACACAGGGACTTACCCCCCGACGCGATGCTGCTGCCAAGTTTGGCCAGCTATGCGAATCGCAGGTATCGAAAGGCCGATCCAAGGGACCACCACCTCTCATGGGCATGGCTGCATGGGTGGGGATGGACGCAGCCCGTGGGCAGGCGTCCTTGGACACGAGACGAGGACACGCTGTCATGCGACCTCCCACATGAGCCAAACAAGGGTTGGGGATGCAGAGGGAGGCGGAAGGGGTTCCCCTGTGGACTGGGAGGTGCTGATAGGTTGATAGCACTGGCATGGTGGCGGTGCCTATGGGAATGGTGCGAGGCCGAGCGCGTCGGTTGGTTTGGTGGGAAAGCGGGCGTAATGGTGGTGGTAGTAGTGTTCTGGTGGGGTTAATATCTTCTTACGCGTGAAATTATCAGAGGGTGACAGGAACTGGTTGGGAGTGCACCGGTTTGGATGGGAGGCAGATGGAATGTTTGGACAGCCCTGGAGGAGGAAGAAGAGGAGGAACAATCTGCGCAATGGGGATGCAGGAGGGTTGTGTTGTGTTATTGGATTGGAGGCAGCAGGGTGAATATCCCGGGCCTTGTTTCGGATATTTCTGATAACGTGCAAGATAGCTCGTTCGGGAGTTTTTGAATGGAGCGAAAACAAGTGTTGGAGGGTTTGTCCCAAAACGTAGGAGGCGTGACAGCACAACGGTGGTGCGTTCACGTGGGAGGGATTCGAGCCGTCTGCAGGGCATGTGGATGTGTTGCCCTGAGCGGTTGAGTGGGTTACGTTGGCGCTGGTCCTAAATGGACTCCTAGCGACTCCTGTCCCATGGCCACAGCCATGGCTCATCCCAGGCCATTCTATATATTAACGTGATAACTGATAAGGCCCGGTGCTCTCTCCTTGGTGGCTTGGTCCAGGGCCTTGGTCGGTAATCTGATCAAGGTCAGTGTGGGCTTGGGGGCCAAGTCTGGGACCAAATGTTGCAGCCGGGTTCCCGTGAAATGGGCAGTGCATGCGAATGTTACATGTGTTAAGAATGGTTAATCTACCACTCTGAACAATAAAATTTCCCGTTGCCTGGCCAGATGTCAAGAATGGTTCATCTACCTCTCTTAACGACCCAACCCCAACCCCAACCCCAACCCCAACCCCAAACCCATCCCCAACCCCAACCCCAACCCACGCACCGATCGGATGACTGTTGAGTACATTGGCAAAGAATAGCTAACAAATGTGCACGTCCGGCGAATCCCCATCGGTACAGTACTGTGCTGTACGGTACTGTACGGTAATGTACGGTACGGTACGGTACGGTACGGTACGGTACGGTACGGTACAGTACGGTACGGTACGGTACGGTACGGTACGGTACGGTACGGTACGGTACGGTACGGTACGGTACGGTACGGTACGGTACGGTACGGTACGGTACGGTACGGTACGGTACGGTACGGTACGGTACGGTACGGTACGGTACGATACTGTAATGTAATGTAATGTAATATAATGTAATGTAACGTAATGTAATGTAATGTAAAACCTATCAGCTTAAACACTTCAGGAGTGAAGGGACGATTTGCAGCGGCAGCACGCAGATATCCATAGCATGACGAGATAACTTACAGACTGCTGAAAACACCTTAATGGAAAACACCAGTGGCGGGACCAGGGTTAGAGACAGCAGGGTCTAGACCCTGGCTATACAGCGCGGTCAATAGTAGATAAGGAAGCTGTCACTGTGTCATGGAAGCTGACACAGTATAACAGAAAAGCTGTTACTGTCCATCAGAGATCGTTCTAAGGACACACAAAGGAAGTCAGCAAGGCATAAACAGCGGGTGTAACACACCAGATGTAATGTAATGTAATGTGATGTAATGTAATGTAATGTGATGTAATGTAATGTAATGTGATGTAATGTAATGTAATGTGATGTAATGTGATGTAATGTGATGTAATGTGATGTAATGTGATGTAATGTGATGTAATGTGATGTAATGTGATGTAATGTGATGTAATGTGATGTAATGTGATGTAATGTGATGTAATGTGATGTAATGTGATGTAATGTGATGTAATGTGATGTAATGTGATGTAATGTGATGTAATGTGATGTAATGTGATGTAATGTGATGTAATGTAATGTGATGTAATGTGATGTAATGTGATGTAATGTGATGTAATGTAATGTAATGTAATGTAATGTAATGTAATGTAATGTAATGTAATGTAATGTAATGTAACAAGGGTAAACGCGAGGGGGGGGGGGGGTAGCTGGGGCCAGATGTGATTACACGTTCTGGAATGTCGCTAGACCGGTGTGCAGCCAACCAGAACCGGAACTTTTAAATGGGTGAAATCACCAATACCCATGTGGAGAAGTATCTCAACAAACGTGATGGTTACACTTGACTGCCCAACTCCAAATATTGGCCTCAACATAGCTATACAAGCCGAAAATCGGGCAAATAGTTTCTCTTTTCCACCCCTAATTTAGTGGGTATAGAGCCTCTGCCAGCAAGCACCCCTGATTTAGTGGGCAACCCCTCTCCCAGAAAGCACCCCTAATTTAGTGGGCAGCCCCCCGAGGGCCCCCAGGAGCTACCTGTCGCTCCGATACTCAACACTCCCTGCCAGGGGGCCCTGCTCCCTGCCAATTGGTCGGCCCTCGGTCGAGTAATGCATCGCTACCAACAACCCTAGTTGTTTTTTGCGTTGTCACTTTTTTGTCGCTGTTTGAACGACTCCGGCCACCTCCGCAGCCAAACATTTGGCTCACAGTTTCCGTCCGCATGACTAGACTCACCACCATCGCAGTGGCCAAGATCCTTCGCAAAAGTTGTTAAATGTTTTGTAGCTATTCCGCTACGGATTGCTCGGGCGGTGGCTACTAGCTACTTCCTTCCTTCCTTACTTACTTACTTAGCTTCGCCCTTTTTCTTCGAACCTCGCTGCCATCCTTGCTCTTTCGCCCCCTACCCTGCCCGAGACTGCTAAAGTGTTTTTGTAACCATTGTAAATGGAACGTGGTGAGTATGCGTCAGGGGAAACCTAGACTCGCAAAACCATCTAAGAGCGCATGAGGCTCGGGAGAGAATCAGGCCATCAGGGGACGGGGCGAGGGCCAGGGCTGGATCAGGAAACGGGGACGCGAAGAGGAGGGGGAAGCCATGTGTTACATCATATACCGCTCTAGAACAGCAGTTCTAGAACGGGACCAATACGCTCGGTTCTCAGGCCAAGATAAAGATGAAGGTCTAAAAAGGCAGAAAGGACAAGAGAAACTATTCTTCATCACCTCAACTAGGGCATGCATAGAGGTCAAGGTTAGGAGGACACATCTGTTAGTCACTAACAAACGACTATGCTCGCCTCTAGGTTCAACATTGCGACACGCAATGTTACACTCACTCCCACTACTCAAAGGAATGATGCCCTCATCATTTAAGATGGCATGGGTAAATGTGTCTTGCTTGATGCAACGTTACACTCACCCCTACTAATCAAACAAATGATGCCCTCATCATTTAGCTAGGCATCTATGGCATGGGGGGAAATAGAAACCTCACTATCCTAGTATATAAAACAAGATTCATGACAAGTGCTAGTGCTAGGCTTCATGTGTAGGGGACTTGCACAAGTCTTGGTCTTGGGTCTGCTGCCTCCTCTATGCTGTCAGCCTCTTCTTCTCCTGTCCGCCTGTGCTCTCTGCTGTCTGCCTCTGCTCTTAGCTGTCTACCTCTGCTCTCTGCCACTGCCTGCTGCCTGGGTCCTCGTATGCTGCAAGCTCCGGGGTCTGTGTTTCTTGGGTCTGGGTTCCTTGGGTCTGGGGTATTGGGTTCTCGGGGTCATGGGTCTAGCTAGGCTCCGAAACCAAATGTAACCATCGTAAATGGAACGTGGTGAGTACGCGTCAGGGGAAACCTAGACTCGCAAAACCATCTAAGAGCGCATGAGGCTCGGGAGAGAATCAGGCCATCAGGGGAAGGGGCGAGGGCCAGGGCTGGATCAGGAAACGGGGACGCGAAGAGGAGGGGGAAGCCATGTGTTACATCATATACCGCTCTATAACAGCAGTTCTAGAACGGGACCAATACGCTTGGTTCTCGGGCCAAGATAAAGATGAAGGTCTAAAAAGGCAGAAAGGACAAGAGAAACTATTCTTCATCACCACAACTAGGGCATGCATGGAGGTCAAGGTTAGGAGGACACATCTGTTAGTAACTAACAAACGACTATGCTCGCCTCTAGGTTCAACATTGCGACACGCAATGTTACAGTTTTCCCGTCGCAAGCGGCACGCCCTTAGGACTTGTTCCGGGGCATCGTGTTGTCCTAAATATACCTGTCGTGTCGTCCCGGGAACTGTTGCGTTTCCGATATACGTGTTCCGACGTGGCAAGGGTGTCTGAGGTGACGGAAATGAAGAATCCCGCGCGCTTTCCGGCACCCCTGAACTCCCGCCATGCCTCTGCCGCCATGCATGCACGAGGGCCGACCATCAGGGGGCCCTGCCCTGGGCGGCCCTGGGCGCCCTGCTATCTTTGGCGGAGCCCCCCCCCTTCTTGGGGGCGGGAGCCCCCTACTCATGGGAGGGCTTCGACAAAAACGAAAACACTGAGAGTACTGAACTGTACTGAACCTCTCTACTGAACCAGCCAGAACCCAGATTATCACAAGGTTCCAGTTCCTCAACCTAGTAACCTCGTGGTCCAGCTAGGGCTAGCCGCCCAATAAAATAACTACTAGTCACTTACTGGTACGTGTTTCTACATATCCCATGCATTTTTTCTCTTTCCCAACCCGCCCAGCCTGAGCTGTTAATACATATCGTGCTCTCCGCCTTGTACCAAATTCTTTCGGGTACCAATTCCATTTTCGCGCCCGGGAGCGACATGCGTCGCCACCACCTCGCCACCTTGGATTACCAATCCGTCAGTTAGACCGTGCAGTGCTTGTGCATGCAGTGGCAAGTGTCGAACAATTGATATCCGGCGAATATTTTAGCCAGCTGCAGCCTGAGAGATGGCCGACTATGGGCGATTACACAGGGAGGCTCCTGTCTTCCGCAACACCTACAGCTACCCTCACAACCTCACCAGCATGCCTTCCCTGACGATGCCTCTTGACGACGATTTAATCCGGCGCTTGATTCCCAACTCAACATGGGAACAACCAAAGTAGGTGAAGGTGTTGGCTATGTTGCCTCCCTTGCCCATGCCTACTACGGGCGAGCCAAGAAACGTACGATACGGTCTGTCCCTAAGCAGATGTCTGTACTTAAGCCACCTCTCCTGGCTTCCTCTTCCTTGGCTCCTCCCTCCCTTCCTTCCTCCCTCCATTTTGCTTCTTTGCCTTCTGAATCCATGTGCCACTTACTGAGAATCTATCTCCACTCATTCATTCCCTTGCCTCGGTATTGACCGTGCTCCCTTCCTCCTTGAGCATCAGTCGCGCAGCCAGGAACTAGGGCCGCTGCGCATTCCTGCGTTGCTTCTGAACCCACATGTGCTGTCCGCTCCGGTTCGCGCTATGGACCGGCTGAACCCATTTGAACCGACTTGAACCATTGAAACCTATCTGCCTATTTCTCCTCATCAGGTCTTGCGGTGAAATTGAAGCGCTGTGGAACTTGGCGTGGTAAGATCTCCCTGCTAATATTTTGCTAATAAATATTTATCTACCTTCCAATGCATGAGAGGACATTGTCTTAATCAGGCCATTGTTCACTTAAGACAGCCCAGTCCACATTGTGGACTCCACAACATCTTGGGGGGCTCCCAACCATGCTCTAACTAACAATTGAAAGGGTGCAAGCAAATAATCGTCTTAATTACTATGGACGAAGGCAAACGTTCCAGTATCTGTGGTGCAAATATGTGGCAGGCTGTCTTCTGCTCCCTGAATAGGCACCCCCACATGCCCCTACTGTTATTAAACCAGAAGACTCCTCATTATTAACTAGTGTTTGCAGATTAGTACGATGCACAAGCCCTGCCAAGTACCACTTTCCACAGGATGTGTACAATTCGCAAGATATGGGCACTCATGCTCTAGCTAATATTAAGTATTATTGTTTTTACGCCAGTATAATCTTCCATGCCAGTACGAGGTGAAATTGAAATTGAAATTGTTACATCCGTGTAATACAGTGACGCACAGGACGTGAAGTTAAGGACACCACAGCGTAAGCCGGAGCTAGCTATAATCTACCATGCCAGTATGAGGTATCAATGCAAAAAACAATGATAGCGCCAGTGTCATGTAGGCAAGAACAGAAGAAAAGAGACAGAAGAAAAGTTGCAGAAGAAAAGATACAGAAGAAAAACAGGTTCAGAAGATAAGGTATAGAAGAAAAGGTATGGAAGAAAAGTTACAGAAGAAAAGTTACGGAAGAAGGGGTATAGAGGAAAAGTTACAGAAGAAAAGTTAGAGAAGAAAAGGTACAGAAGACAAGGTATAGAGGAAAAGTTACAGAAGAAAAGGTGCAGAAGAAAAAGCATAGAAGATAAGGTGCAGAAGGAAAGGTACAGAAGAAAAGGTAGAGAAGAAAATGTACAGAAGAAAAGGTGCAGAAGAACAGGTTCAGAAGTACGTAAGAATGCAGGTTTGGCGCATGTGAACGTGCTGGCCCCCACAACCTCACGCCTCGTTGTCAGGCATAACTTTTATCTATTTATTTATTTAATGAGCGTTACCAGTGTTGTGCATGATTGGCCCAAGGGAAACAGGCTGGAAACCCTCGGCCTTGCGCCTTGTCATAAGGCGTAACATTTATTTATTTATTTATTTATTTATTTATTTAACGAGTATTAATCATTCAATAAGTTTAATCCGTTGTGCAGGTATGGCGCCCCCAAGACGCAGCGTGTGCCGAGCACTAGAATAATGAGTGCTATTGATGAAGCAGACGAAAGTGCGCTCGGAGAGACTGAAGGATACAGCTCCTACATGGCTCTGGGCAAGCCACACCGCAAGTCCACTTCTTCAAGGAGCAACGAGCGACGATCCATGGAAGCACCAAGACAATCCAGGGACCCTCCTACGCGGATGAAACGACGCTCCCACGATCTGGGGAAGAATACATCCCCCTCGCCCCCTCCCCCCCCTGCCCCCCCCCCTCCGCCCCCCGAGCCAAAAATCAGCCGCCGCTCTGTGCCCCGCCCTGCAATTTTACGAGGTGCTGACGGTGGACATGAAAACCACTTGCAGGTATGTGTTGCCACAAAAAAAGTAAACAGGCTGGCGCCCTCAACCTCACGCCTAAACGCACACTTCATTAAGTGAAATTAAGCAAAGTGTTGGTAAAGTGTTGGTGAAGTGTGGCTCAAGTGTGGGTTTCAACTGCTGCTCTGTGTTCTGTGATCATGCATGGTGCTGGCGGAGGACATGAAAACCACTTGCAGCTATGTGTAGCTTAAGAAAGAAAGTAAACAGGCTGGCACCCTCAACTTCACGCCTTGTAATAAGGCACCCTATCCATTTATTTATTTATTGCTGCAATAGAAATGCAGCAAATTAAGTTGAGTGAAGTTAAGCAAAGTGTGGATAAAGTGTGGTTCTAGTGGGGGTTATACCACCGCTCTGTGCCCCTCTGTGCCCCTCTGTGTAATTTTACGAGGTGCTGTCGGAGGACAAGAAAACCACTTGCAGGTATGTGTAGCAAAAAAAGTAAAGAGGCTGGCACACTCAACCCCACGCCTCGTAATAAGGCGTACTGTCCCAGTACTCTCCATTTATTTATTTATTTATTTATTTATTGCTTCAAAACAAATGCAGCAAATTAAGTTCAGTTAACTTCAGCGAAGTGTGGGTCAAATGTGGGTTTTAACCTCCGCTCTGTGCCCTGCCCTGCGATTTGATGAGGTGCTGACAAAGGACATGACAAGCACACGCAGGTATGTCTTGCCACAAAAAAAGTAACCAGGCTGGCACCCTCAACCTCACGCCTAAATGCACACTTCATGAAGTGAAGTGAAGCTAAGTGTTGCTAAAGTGTTGTTAAGCAAAATGTTGTCGAAGTGTTGTTAAATTGTTAAGTTAAAGTGTGAAGTGTGAAGTTGTTAAAGTGTGAAATTAAAGTTTTGTTAAAGTGTGAAGGTAAGCATAGTGTTGTTAACGTGTTGTTAAGCAAAGTGTTGGTAAATTGTGGCTCAATTGTTGGTTTCAATTGCTGCCCTGTGCTCCGCCCTGTGCTCATGCATGGTGCTGGCGGAGGACATGAAAACCACATGCAGGTATGTGTAGCCACAAAAAAAAGTAAACAGGCTGGCACACTCAACCTCACGCCTCGTTATAAGGTGTACTATTTATTTATGTAAGTTTTTATTTATTACTACAAAACAAATGCAGCAAATTGAGTTCATTTAAGTTAAAGCAAAGTTTGTGTCAAGTGTGGTTATAGTGTGAGTTTTAACCGCCGCTTGTGCCCTGCCCTGTAATTTACAAGGTGCTGACAGAGGATTTGAAACAGGGATTTCCCCCCCGCTGTAAATAGCTGTCCCTACTTTAACCCCGTTTTGGCCTAAATTGCCGCTGTAAAAAAGTTTCGGCCCTAATTGGCCCTATAAAGCTTAAAAAACGCTGTCTCTAAAGGCTTTAAAACATAAAGCTAAAAAAACGCTGTCTCTTTAGGCTTAAAAACATAAAACTAAAAAAACCACTTTCAGATTTGAAAACAAACTCCCTGGCATGAAAGCCACATACAGGTATTTGTTGGTACAAAATAAATTCAGCAAATTAAATTAATTAAAATCATTAAGTTATCATGTTTAACAGTTATGATGACATCCCGCGAAACGTTAAGGTCTCGGAACCAGGGCTTGGGTAAGCCTCCAACATGCACAAACATGCATGAACATGCAGGCAAACCGGGTAGGAGTAGGTTCCAGTCGGCAAGCCTGTTCCATCGTTATGGGGCTGAAAGTTTGCAAAATCTAATCTTTCTTTGAGCCGGACGAGAAAGCAAGCTTTTCTAACAAAGCAAATGTGTGAATAACTCTGAATTGATTGAGATGTTTTCAGATTTTATTCACATTTTTCTTAATTCAAAGTTATTCGCGCATTTTATCTAATAGAAAAGCTTGCTTTCTCGTCCTGCTCAAAGAAAGATAAAGTTTCGCAAACTTTCAGCCCGCAGCAATGGAACAGGCTGGTCGACTGGAACTTCCTCCTGGCCGGTTTGCCTGGAAGCTCGTGCATGTTCGAGGTTAACCCAAGCCCTGGTTCCAAGAGCTTAGCGTTTCGCAGGATGTCATCAACACGTGCACTTAGGGGATGCAATCTCCCCCATAGTAGATGGCAAGGCTTCAGCTGCTCTAGGAGATGCTGACCTGGCATCGCGCCACATGCACCACAACACCCACCACAACCACCACATCCACCACATGCACGACAACATCCGCCAACACCACCAACACATGCAGGCGGAAACTGGGAATCCACCTTTACCATGAGGTGCTGGATTCCGATCATGAGCATGATCGGACTCCATTAACTCGTGGTGTAGGTGGATCCACAACAACATTTACCACAACCACCACATCCACCACATCCACCACGAACACCACCACCAACACCACCACCAACACATGCAGGCGGAAACTGGGAATCTACCTTTACCATGAGGTGCTGGTTTCCGATCATGAGCATGATTGGACTCCATTAACTCGTGGTGTAGGTGGATCCACAACAACATCTACCACAACCACCACATCCACCACATCCACCACCACCACCACCACCACCACCACATCCACCACCACCACCAACAACACATGTAGGCGGAAATTGGGAATCTACCTTTACCATGAGGTATTGGATTCCGATCATGAGCATGATCGGACACCAGTATCTCTTGGTGTAGGTGGATCCACCACAACATCTACCACAAGCACCACCCACCACATCCACCAACACCCATACCAACACCAACACCAAAACCAACACCACTAACACATGCAGGCGGAGACTAGGAATCTACTTATACCATGAGGTGCTGGATTCCGATCATGAGCATGACTGGACTCCAGTATCTCGTGGTGTAGGTGGATCCACCACAACATCTACCACAACCACCACATCCACCACATCCACCGCCACCAAGACCAACACCACTAACACATGCAGGCGGAGACAAGGAATCTACCTATACCATGAGGTGCAGGATTCCCATCATGAGCATGATCGGACTCCAGTATCTCGTGGTGTAGGTGGATCCACCACAACATCTACCACAACCACCACATCCACCACATCCACCACCACCACCAACACCACATCCACCACCAACACCAAAAACACCACCACCACCACCACCACCACCACCAACACATGCAGGCGGAAACTGGGAATCTACCTTTACCATGAGGTGCTGGTTTCCGATCATGAGCATGATTGGACTCCATTAACTTGTGGTGTCGGTGGATCCACAACAACATCTACCACAACCACCACATCCACCACATCCACCACCACCACCACCAACACCAACACCAACACCAACACCACATCCACCACCACCAACAACAACACATGCAGGCGGAAACTGGGAATCTACCTTTACTATGAGGTATTGGATTCCGATCATGAGCATGATCGGACACCAGTATCTCGTGGTGTAGGTGGATCCACCACAACATCTACCACAAGCACCACTCACCACATCCACCAAAACCCACACCAACACCAACACCAACACCACCAACACATGCAGGCGGAGACTGGGAATCTACTTATACCATGAGGTGCTGGATTCCGATCACGAGCATGACTAGACTCCAGTATCTCGTGGTGTAGGTGGATCCACCACAACATCTACCACAACCACCACAACCACCAACACCAACACCAACACCACCAACACATGCAGGCGGAGACAGGGTATCTACCTATACGATGAGGTGCTGGATTCCGATCATGAGCATGACTGGACTCCATTATCTCGTGGTGTAGGTGGATCCACCTCAACATCTACCACAACCACCACATCCACCACATCCACAAACACCAACACCAACACCACCAACACATGCAGGCAGGGACTAGGAATCTACCTATACCATGAGGTGCTGGATTCCAATCATGAGCATGATCGGACTCCAGTATCTCGTGGTGTAGGTGGATCCACCACAACATCTACCACAACCACTACATCCACCACATTCACCGCCACCAACACCAACACCACCAACACATGCAGGCAGGAACTAGGAATCTACCTATACCATGAGGTGCTGGATTCCGATCATGGGCACGATTGGACTCTAGTATCTCGTGGTGTAGGTGGATCCACCACAACATCTACCACAGCCACCACATCGACCACATCCACCAACACCCACACCAACACCACCAACACATGCAGCCGGAGACTGGGAATCTACCTATACCATGAGGTGCTGGATTCTAATCATGAGCACGATCGGACTCAAGTATCTCATGGTGTAGGTGAATCCACCACAACATCTACCACAACCACCACATCCACCAACACCAACACCAACACCAACACCACCAACACCACCAAAACATGCAGGCGGAGACAGGGTATCTACCTATACCATGAGGTGCTGGATTCCAATCATGAGCATGACTGGACTCAAGTATCTCGTGGTGTAGGTGGATCCACCACAACATCTACCACAACCACCACATCCACAACCACCACATCCACCAACACCAACACCACCAACACATGCAGGCGGAGACAGGGAATCTACCTATACCATGAGGTGCTGGATTCCGATCATGAGCATGTTCGGACTCCAATATCTCGTGGTGTAGGTGGATCCACCACAACATCTACCACAACCACCACATCCATTACATCCACCATCACCAACACCAACACCAAAACCAACACCACCAACACATGCAGGCGGAGACTGGGTATCTACCTATACCATGAGGTGCTCAATTCCGATCATGAGCTACTGGACTCAAGTATCTCGTGGTGTGGGTGGATCCACCACAACATCTTCCACAACCACCACATCCACCACATCCACCACCAATACCACCAACACCACCAACCCATGCGGGCGGATACTGGGAATCTACCTATACCATGAGGTGCTGGATTCCGATCATGAGCATGATCGGACTCCATTAACTCGTGGTGTAGGTGAATCCACCACAACATCTACCACAACCACCACATCCACCACATCCACCTCCCAACACCACCAACACCACATCCACCACCACCAACACCAACACCACCAACACATGCAGGTGGAAACAGGGAATCTACCTATACCATGAGGTGCTGGATTCCGATCATGAGCATGATCGGACTCCATTATATCGTGATGTAGGCGGATCCATCACAACATCCACCACAACCACCACGTCCACCACATCCACCAACACCAACACCACCAACACCAACACATGTAGGCGGAGACTGGGAATCTACCTATACCATGAGGTGCTGGATTCCGATCATGAGCATGACTGGACTCAAGTATCTCGTGGTGTAGGTGGATCCACCACAACATCTACCACAACCACCACATCCACCCCATCCACAAACATCAACACCAACACCACCAACGCATGCTGCAGAAACTGGGAATCTACCTATACCATGAGGTATTGGCTTCCGATCATGAGCATGATCAGACTCCAGTAACCTCGTGGTGTAGGTGGATCCTCCACAGCATCTACCACAACCACCACATCCACCACATCCACCGCCACCAACACCAACACCACCAACACATGCAGGCAGAGACTTGGAATCTACCTATACCATGAGGTGCTGGATTCCGATCATGAGCATGATCAGACTTCAGTATCTCGTGGTGCAGGTGGATCCACCACAATATCTACCACAACCACCACATCCACCACATCCACCAACACCAACACCAACACCACACACATGCTGAGGAAACTGGGAATCTACTTGTACCATGAGGTATTGGCTTCCGATCATGAGCATGATCGGACTCCATTATCTCGTGGTGTAGGTGGATCCACCACAACATCTACCACAACCACCACATCCACCACATCCACAAACATCAACACCAACACCACCAACACATGTTGCGGAAACTGGGAATCTACCTATATCATGAGGTATTGGCTTCCAATCATGAGCATGATCGGACTCTAGTATCTCATGGTGTAGGTGGATCCACCACAACATCTACCACAACCTCCACATCCACCACATCCACCACCAACACCACCAACACCACATCCACCACCACCGACACCAACACCACCAACACATGCAGGTGGAAACTGGGAATCTACCTAAACCATGAGGTGCTGGATTCCGATCATGAGCATGATCGGACTCCATTATCTCGTGATGGAGGCGGATCCACCACAACATCTATCACAACCATCATGTCCACCACATCCACCAACACCAACACCAACACCACCAACACATGTAGGCGGAGACTGGGAATCTACCTATACCATGAGGTGCTGGATTCCGATCATGAGCATGACTGGACTCAAGTATCTCATGGTGTAGGTGGATCCACCACAACATCTACCACAACCACCACATCCACCACATCCACCAACACCAACACCAACACCACAAACACATGCTGCGGAAACTGGGAATCTACCTTTACCATGAGGTATTGGCTTCCGATCATGAGCATGATCGGACTCCATTATCTCGTGGTGTAGGTGGATCCACCACAACATCTACCACAACCACCACATCCACCACATCCACAAACATCAACACCAACACCACCAACACATGCTGCGGAAACTGGGAATCTACCTATACCATGAGGTATTGGCTTTCAATCATGAGCATGATCAGACGCCAGTATCTCGTGGTGTAGGTGGATCCACCACAACATCTACCACAACCACCACATCCACCACATCCACCGCCACCAAAACCAACACCACAAACACATGCAGGCAGAGACTTGGAATCTACCTATACCATGAGGTGCTGGATTCCGATCATGAGCATGATCGGACTCTAGTATCTCGTGGTGTAGGTGGATCCACCACAACATCTACCACAACCACCACAAACACCACATCCACCAACACCAACACCAACACCAACACCACAAACACATGCTGCGGAAACTGGGAATCTACCTTTGCCATGAGGTATTGGCTTCCGATCATGAGCATGATCGGACTCCATTATCTCGTGGTGTAGGTGGATCCACCACAATATCTACCACAACCACCACATCCACCACATCCAGCACATCCACCGCCACCAACACCAACACCACCAACACATGCAGGCAGAGACTTGGAATCTACCTATACCATGAGGTGCTGGATTCCGATCATGAGCATGATCGGACTCTAGTATCTCGTGGTGTAGGTGGATCCACCACAACATCTACCACAACCACCACATCCACCGCATCCACCACCAACACCACCAACACCACATCCACCACCACTGACACCAACACCACCAAAACATGCAGGTGGAAACTGTGAATCTACCTAAACCATGAGGTGCTGGATTCCGGTCATGAGCATGATCGGACTCCATTATCTCGTGATGTAGGCGGATCCACCACAACATCTATCACAACCACCACGTCCACCACATCCACCAACACCAACACCAACACCACCAACACATGTAGGCGGAGACTGGGAATCTACCTATACCATGAGGTGCTGGATTCCGATCATGAGCATGATTGGACTCAAGTATCTCATGGTGTAGGTGGATCCACCACAACATCTACCACAACCACCACATCCACCACATCCACCCACACCAACACCAACACCACAAACACATGCTGCGGAAACTGGGAATCTACATTTACCATGAGGTATTGGCTTCCGATCATGAGCATGATCGGACTCCATTATCTCGTGGTGTAGGTGGATCCACCACAACATCTACCACATCCACCACATCCACCGCCACCAAAACCAACACCACCAACACATGCAGGCAGAGACTTGGAATCTACCTATACCATGAGGTGCTGGATTCCGATCATGAGCATGATCGGACTCCGTTATCTCGTGGTGTAGGTGGATCCACCACAACATCTACCACAACCACCACATCCACCACATCCACCGCCACCAACACCAACACCACCAACACATGCAGGCAGAGACTTGGAATCTACCTATACCATGAGGTGCTGGATTCCGATCATGAGCATGATCGGACTCTAGTATCTCGTGGTGTAGGTGGATCCACCACAACATCTACCACAACCACTACATCCACCACATTCACCGCCACCAACACCAACACCACCAACACATGCAGGCAGGGACTAGGAATCTACCTATACCATGAGGTGCTGGATTCCGATCATGGGCACGATTGGACTCTAGTATCTCGTGGTGTAGGTGGATCCACCACAACATCTATCACAGCCACCACATCGACCACATCCACCAACACCCACACCAACACCACCAACACATGCAGCCGGAGACTGGGAATCTACCTATACCATGAGGTGCTGGATTCTAATCATGAGCACGATCGGACTCAAGTATCTCATGGTGTAGGTGAATCCACCACAACATCTACCACAACCACCACATCCACCAACACCAACACCAACACCAACACCACCAACACCACCAAAACATGCAGGCGGAGACAGGGTATCTACCTATACCATGAGGTGCTGGATTCCAATCATGAGCATGACTGGACTCAAGTATCTCGTGGTGTAGGTGGATCCACCACAACATCTACCACAACCACCACATCCACAACCACCACATCCACCAACACCAACACCACCAACACATGCAGGCGGAGACAGGGAATCTACCTATACCATGAGGTGCTGGATTCCGATCATGAGCATGTTCGGACTCCAATATCTCGTGGTGTAGGTGGATCCACCACAACATCTACCACAACCACCACATCCATTACATCCACCATCACCAACACCAACACCAAAACCAACACCACCAACACATGCAGGCGGAGACTGGGTATCTACCTATACCATGAGGTGCTCAATTCCGATCATGAGCTACTGGACTCAAGTATCTCGTGGTGTGGGTGGATCCACCACAACATCTTCCACAACCACCACATCCACCACATCCACCACCAATACCACCAACACCACCAACCCATGCGGGCGGAGACTGGGAATCTACCTATACCATGAGGTGCTGGATTCCGATCATGAGCATGATCGGACTCCATTAACTCGTGGTGTAGGTGAATCCACCACAACATCTACCACAACCACCACATCCACCACATCCACCTCCAACACCACCAACACCACATCCACCACCACCAACACCAACACCACCAACACATGCAGGTGGAAACAGGGAATCTACCTATACCATGAGGTGCTGGATTCCGATCATGAGCATGATCGGACTCCATTATATCGTGATGTAGGCGGATCCATCACAACATCCACCACAACCACCACGTCCACCACATCCACCAACACCAACACCACCAACACCAACACATGTAGGCGGAGACTGGGAATCTACCTATACCATGAGGTGCTGGATTCCGATCATGAGCATGACTGGACTCAAGTATCTCGTGGTGTAGGTGGATCCACCACAACATCTACCACAACCACCACATCCACCCCATCCACAAACATCAACACCAACACCACCAACGCATGCTGCAGAAACTGGGAATCTACCTATACCATGAGGTATTGGCTTCCGATCATGAGCATGATCAGACTCCAGTAACCTCGTGGTGTAGGTGGATCCTCCACAGCATCTACCACAACCACCACATCCACCACATCCACCGCCACCAACACCAACACCACCAACACATGCAGGCAGAGACTTGGAATCTACCTATACCATGAGGTGCTGGATTCCGATCATGAGCATGATCAGACTTCAGTATCTCGTGGTGCAGGTGGATCCACCACAATATCTACCACAACCACCACATCCACCACATCCACCAACACCAACACCAACACCACACACATGCTGAGGAAACTGGGAATCTACTTGTACCATGAGGTATTGGCTTCCGATCATGAGCATGATCGGACTCCATTATCTCGTGGTGTAGGTGGATCCACCACAACATCTACCACAACCACCACATCCACCACATCCACAAACATCAACACCAACACCACCAACACATGTTGCGGAAACTGGGAATCTACCTATATCATGAGGTATTGGCTTCCAATCATGAGCATGATCGGACTCTAGTATCTCATGGTGTAGGTGGATCCACCACAACATCTACCACAACCTCCACATCCACCACATCCACCACCAACACCACCAACACCACATCCACCACCACCGACACCAACACCACCAACACATGCAGGTGGAAACTGGGAATCTACCTAAACCATGAGGTGCTGGATTCCGATCATGAGCATGATCGGACTCCATTATCTCGTGATGGAGGCGGATCCACCACAACATCTATCACAACCATCATGTCCACCACATCCACCAACACCAACACCAACACCACCAACACATGTAGGCGGAGACTGGGAATCTACCTATACCATGAGGTGCTGGATTCCGATCATGAGCATGACTGGACTCAAGTATCTCATGGTGTAGGTGGATCCACCACAACATCTACCACAACCACCACATCCACCACATCCACCAACACCAACACCAACACCACAAACACATGCTGCGGAAACTGGGAATCTACCTTTACCATGAGGTATTGGCTTCCGATCATGAGCATGATCGGACTCCATTATCTCGTGGTGTAGGTGGATCCACCACAACATCTACCACAACCACCACATCCACCACATCCACAAACATCAACACCAACACCACCAACACATGCTGCGGAAACTGGGAATCTACCTATACCATGAGGTATTGGCTTTCAATCATGAGCATGATCAGACGCCAGTATCTCGTGGTGTAGGTGGATCCACCACAACATCTACCACAACCACCACATCCACCACATCCACCGCCACCAAAACCAACACCACAAACACATGCAGGCAGAGACTTGGAATCTACCTATACCATGAGGTGCTGGATTCCGATCATGAGCATGATCGGACTCTAGTATCTCGTGGTGTAGGTGGATCCACCACAACATCTACCACAACCACCACAAACACCACATCCACCAACACCAACACCAACACCACAAACACATGCTGCGGAAACTGGGAATCTACCTTTGCCATGAGGTATTGGCTTCTGATCATGAGCATGATCGGACTCCATTATCTCGTGGTGTAGGTGGATCCACCACAATATCTACCACAACCACCACATCCACCACATCCAGCACATCCACCGCCACCAACACCAACACCACCAACACATGCAGGCAGAGACTTGGAATCTACCTATACCATGAGGTGCTGGATTCCGATCATGAGCATGATCGGACTCTAGTATCTCGTGGTGTAGGTGGATCCACCACAACATCTACCACAACCACCACATCCACCGCATCCACCACCAACACCACCAACACCACATCCACCACCACTGACACCAACACCACCAAAACATGCAGGTGGAAACTGGGAATCTACCTAAACCATGAGGTGCTGGATTCCGGTCATGAGCATGATCGGACTCCATTATCTCGTGATGTAGGCGGATCCACCACAACATCTATCACAACCACCACGTCCACCACATCCACCAACACCAACACCAACACCACCAACACATGTAGGCGGAGACTGGGAATCTACCTATACCATGAGGTGCTGGATTCCGATCATGAGCATGATTGGACTCAAGTATCTCATGGTGTAGGTGGATCCACCACAACATCTACCACAACCACCACATCCACCACATCCACCCACACCAACACCAACACCACAAACACATGCTGCGGAAACTGGGAATCTACATTTACCATGAGGTATTGGCTTCCGATCATGAGCATGATTGGACTCCATTATCTCGTGGTGTAGGTGGATCCACCACAACATCTACCACATCCACCACATCCACCGCCACCAAAACCAACACCACCAACACATGCAGGCAGAGACTTGGAATCTACCTATACCATGAGGTGCTGGATTCCGATCATGAGCATGATCGGACTCCGTTATCTCGTGGTGTAGGTGGATCCACCACAACATCTACCACAACCACCACATCCACCACATCCACCGCCACCAACACCAACACCACCAACACATGCAGGCAGAGACTTGGAATCTACCTATACCATGAGGTGCTGGATTCCGATCATGAGCATGATCGGACTCTAGTATCTCGTGGTGTAGGTGGATCCACCACAACATCTACCACAACCACCACATCCACCACATCCACCACCAACACCACCAACACCACATCCACCACCACTGACACCAACACCACCAAAACATGCAGGTGGAAATTGGGAATCTACCTAAACCATGAGGTGCTGGATTCCGGTCATGAGCATGATCGGACTCCATTATCTCGTGATGTAGGCGGATCCACCACAACATCTATCACAACCACCACGTCCACCACATCCACCAACACCAACACCAACACCACCAACACATGTAGGCGGAGACTGGGAATCTACCTATACCATGAGGTGCTGGATTCCGATCATGAGCATGATTGGACTCAAGTATCTCATGGTGTAGGTGGATCCACCACAACATCTACCACAACCACCACATCCACCACATCCACCCACACCAACACCAACACCACAAACACATGCTGCGGAAACTGGGAATCTACATTTACCATGAGGTATTGGCTTCCGATCATGAGCATGATCGGACTCCATTATCTCGTGGTGTAGGTGGATCCACCACAACATCTACCACATCCACCACCAACACCACCAACAAAACCAACACCACCAACACATGCAGGCAGAGACTTGGAATCTACCTATACCATGAGGTGCTGGATTCCGATCATGAGCATGATCGGACTCCGTTATCTCGTGGTGTAGGTGGATCCACCACAACATCTACCACAACCACCACATCCACCACATCCACCGCCACCAACACCAACACCACCAACACATGCAGGCAGAGACTTGGAATCTACCTATACCATGAGGTGCTGGATTCCGATCATGAGCATGATCGGACTCTAGTATCTCGTGGTGTAGGTGGATCCACCATAACATCTACCACAACCACCACATCCACCACATCCACCACCAACACCACCAACACCACATCCACCACCACCAACACCAACACCACCAACACATGCAGGTGGAAACAGGGAATCTACCTATACCATGAGGTGCTGGATTCCGATCATGAGCATGATTGGACTCCATTATCTCGTGATGGAGGCGGATCAACCACAACATCTATCACAACCACCACGTCCACCACATCCACCAACACCAACACCAACACCACCAACACATGCAGGCGGAGACTGGGAATCTACCTGTACCATGAGGTGCTGGATTCCGATCATGAGCATGACAGGACTCAAGTATCTTGGGTGTAGGTGGATCCACCACAACATCTACCACAACCACTACATCCACCACATCCACCAACTCCAACACCACCACCAACACCACATCGACCACCACCACCAACAACACATGCAGGCGGAAATTGGGAATCTACCTTTACCATGAGGTATTGTATTCCGATCATGAGCATGATCGGACACCAGTATCTCGTGGTGTAGGTGGATCCACCACAACATCTACCACAAGCACCACCCACCACATCCACCACCACCAAGACCAACACCACTAACACATGCAGGCGGAGACAGGGAATCTACCTATACCATGAGGTGCATGATTCCCATCATGAGCATAATCGGACTCCAGTATCTCGTAGTATAGGTGGATCCACCACAACATAAACCACAACCACAACATCCACCACCAACACCAACACCACATCCACCACCAACACCAAAGCACCACCACCACCACCACCAACACCAACACATGCAGGCGGAAACTGGGAATCTACCTGTACCATGAGGTGCTGGTTTCCGATCATGAGCATGATTGGACTCCATTAACTCGTGGTGTAGGTGGATCCACAACAACATCTACCACCACCACCACATCCACCACATCCACCACCACCACCACCACCAACACCAACACCACATCCACCACCACCACCAACAACACATGCAGGCGGAAACTGGGAATCTACCTTTACTATGAGGTATTGGATTCCAATCCTGAGCATGATCGGACTCCATTAACTCGTGGTGTAGGTGGATCCACCACAACATCTACCACAAGCACCACCCACCACATCCACCAACACCCACACCAACACCAACACCAACACCACCAACACATGCAGGCGGAGACTGGGAATCTTACTTATACCTGGGAATCTACTAATACCATGAGGTGCTGGATTCCGATCATGAGCATGACTGGACTCCGGTATCTCGTGGTGTAGGTGGATCCACCACAACATCTACCACAACCACCACATCCACAAACACCAAAACCAACACCACCAACACATGCAGGCGGAGACTGGGAATTTACTTATACCTGGGAATCTACTTATACCATGAGGTGCTGGATTCCGATCATGAGCATGATTGGACTCCATTAACTCGTGGTGTAGGTGGATCCACCTCAACATCTACCACAACCACCACATCCACCACATCCACAATCACCAACACCAACACCACCAACACATGCAGGCGGAGACTGGGAATCTACCTATACCATGAGGTGCTGGATTCCAATCATGAGCATGATCGGACTCCAATATCTCGTGGTGTAGGTGGATCCACCACAACATATACCACAACCACCACATCCACCACATCCACCACCAACACCACCAACACATGCAGGCGGAGACTGGGAATCTACCTATACCATGAGGTGCTGGATTCCGATCATGAGCATGATCGGACTCCATTAACTTGTGGTGTAGGTGGATCCACCACAACATCTACCACAACCACCACATCCACCACATCCACCACCAACACCACCAACACCAACACCACCAACACATGCAGGCGGAGACAGGGTATCTACCTATACCATGAGGTGCTGGATTCCGATCATGAGCATGATCGGACTCCATTATCTCGTGATGTAGGCGGATCCACCACAATATCCACCACAACCACCACGTCCACCACATCCACCACCACCAATACCAACACAACCAACACATGTAGGCGGAGACTGGGAATCTACCTTTACCATGAGGTGCTGGATTCCGATCATGAGCATGACTGGACTCAAGTATCTCGTGGTGTAGATGGATCCACCACAACATCTACCACAACCACCACATCCACCACATCCACCAACACCAACACCAACACCAACACCACAAACACATGCTGCGGAAACTGGGAATCTACCTTTACCATGAGGTGCTGGATTCCAATCATGAGCATGATCGGACTCCATTATCTCGTGGTGTAGGTGGATCCACCACAACATCTACCACAACCACCACATCCACCACATCCACCAACACCAACAACAACACCACCAACACATGCAGGCAGAGACTTGGAATCTACCTAAACCATGAGGTGCTGGATTCCGATCATGAGCATGATCGGACTCCAGTATCTCTTGGTTTAGGTGGATCCACCACAACATCTACCACAACCACCACATCCAGCACATCCACCAACACCAACACCAACACCACCAACACATGCTGGCAGAGACTGGGAATCTACCTATACCATGAGGTGCTGGATTCCAATCATGAGCATGATCGGACTCCAGTATCTCGTGGTGTAGGTGGATCCACCACAACATCTACGACAACCACCACATCCACCAACCTTACAAAAATCACCAACACCAATACCACCAACACCAACACCACCAACACCAACACATGCAAGCAGGAACTGGGAGTCCACTTCAGCCATGAGATACAGTATTCCGATTATGACTATCATCAGTCTCCAGTATCTCGTTGTGTAGGTGGATCCACCATATGCAGGTGGGGGATGTAATCTCCTCTTCGGTATGTGGAAAGGCTTCTGCTGGTGTAGGAGATGCTAACCTTGCACACCACCACATCCACCGCAAAAACAACCTCACCAACCACCACCACATCCCCCCCCCCCCCCCCCCCCCCACCACCACCACCACCACCACATGCAAGTGGGAACTGGGAATTCACCTCCGCCACGAGGTATTGTACTCCAATCACTCCAATCAGTAGACTCATTGGAGTCCAGTTCCTCGTGGCGTAGGTGGATTCACCACATGCAGGTGGGAACTGGGAATTTACCTTTAGTAGATGGCAAGGCTTCTGCTGCTCTAGGATATTCTGACCTGGCATACCACCACATCCACCACAACCACATGCAGGTGGGGGATGCAATATCCCCTGCAAGTAGATGGCAAGGCTTCTGCTGCTCTAGGATATTCTGACCTGGCATACCACCACATCCACCGCAAAAACCACCACCACATCCACCACCACCACAACCACCACATCCACCACATCCACCACATCCACCACCACCACAACCACCACATCCACCAACACCACATCCACCACAACCACCACATCCACCACATCCACCAACACCACAACCACCACATCCACCAACACCACAACCACCACATCCACCAACACCACCACCACATCCACCACAACCACATCCACCAACACCACCACTGCCACATCCACCAACCTTACCACCACATCAACCACCACCACCACATCCACCACCACCACCACCACATGCAGGTGGGAACTGAGAATCCACCTCCTCCACAAGGTCCTGTATTCCAACCATCAGCCTGATTGGACTCTATAACCTCGTGACGTAGGTGGATCCACCACATCCACCGCCACCACAGCCAACGCCACCACAGCCACCACCACCACATCCAGCGCCACCACATCCTCCACCACCACCACCACATCCACATCCACCACCACCAACACCACCACATCCACCACCACATCCGCATCCACCACCACCTCCACATCCACCACCACCACCACCACCACATCCACATCCGCCACATCCACCACCACCACCACCACCACACCCACCACAACCACCACATCCACCGCCACCACATCCACCACCACCACCACATGCAGATGGGGGATGCAATCTCACCCGCAGTAGATGGCAAGGCTTCTGCTGCCCAAGGAGATGCTGACCTGGCACATGAGAGGCCCTTCCTCTCCGGGGGCTTGGGTACATGGACCAATCGCCAGACTCGACTGTTATCCACAGTCCTGGAAAGTGGCGGCAGTGGGCGCACTGGATCAGGTGCATGTAGTGCGGAGGACCCCCCCGGGGAGGACACGGACCCTCCTGCTGCTGCGGAGGTGCCCCCCTCAGCAGGTACGGCGGTACACTGCTCCTTGTGTTGCACCAAATTTAACTTTTAAACATTATAGCACCTCAAGGAAATTTAAGAAGGTGCTTTGGGGGTCAATTAGGGTAAACTAAATGTATGTATGCATGTATGAGGGTGAGGGTGAGGTCCTTTTGTAGCACCATCTACATACCATCTCATCAACTAAATGTACGTATGCATGTATGAGGGTGGGGGTGACGTCCTTTTGTAGCACCATCTACGTACCTTTTCATCAAATAAATGAAAAATGGGTACACCCACTCCACCCCACCCCACACGGCCCCACCAACCCCACCCCACCCCACGGCCCCACCCACCCCACCCCACCCCACCCCACCCCACCCCACACGGCCCACACACTGTGTTGGATAGGTACGCTGGTAGCGCAGGCCCTTCTTCTGCACCACCAACAAATGAAAGAGGCACGGGAGGCGAAGAGGAACAAGGAGGGTGACGATGAAATGCAGGATGCAGCATGGCGATGGCGCTTTGCAAAGCGATGGCATGCAGAGCAGCTGCGGCCGATTGACGCTAACGCTAGCATGCCGTCGGACAATGTGGAGGAGGCACTACAGTACATCAATGCAGGAGGTGGAGCTGGCTGGAACATGCAGGTGTGGTTGGGGTGGAGCTGGCTGGAACATACAGGGGTGGTTGAGGTGGAGCTGGCTGGAACATGCAGGGGTGGTTGGGGTGGAGCTGGCTGGAACATGCAGGTGTGGTTGGGGTGGAACATGCAGGGGTGGTTGAGGTGGAGCTGGCTGGAATATGCAGGTGTGGTAGGGGTGGAACATGCAGGGGTGGTTGAGGCGGAGCTGGCTGGAATATGCAGGTATGGTTGAGGTGGAGCTGGCTGGAATATGCAGGTGTGGTTGGGGTGGAACATGCAGGTGTGGTTGAGGTGGAGCTGGCTGGAATATGCATGTGTGGTTGGGGTGGTTGGGGTGGAGCTTGCTGGAACATGCAGGTGTGGTAGGGATGAGGTGGGGTGGGTGGAGATAGGTGGTGGATGTACTGTGAGGTGGGGTTTTAGGAGGTACGGAGTAGCAAGAGTCTGGTGAAGGGAAGTATGGACTGATAGGTTGGGTGGGAGTTGGGGTCGAATGGGAGTTTGTGTGTGTGTGTGTGGTGGTGGGGGCTGGGGTGCGGTGCACTGGGAGGAGGAATGGAGTAGCAAGGGTAAGGTGAAGGGAATCATGGACTGATAGGATGAGTGGGAGTGGGGGGGGGGGGGGGGGGGGGGGGGTACGAGTTTGGCTAAAAGCTTGGCGAGGAAATTCAGGTTTACACAAACTCAATCCACCCACACCCACACCCTGCACCCCACCCCACCCCACACTCCACACCCCACACCCACCCACCCCATCCACACCCACACAACAAGGCGTTGAGGCTCCTGGGTGGGTGGGCGGGTTGCTTCTAAAATTGAAAATTAGTACGCCATGCCAAAGGCGTGAGATTGAGGGAACCCTCCCGTTTGCATGCATGTGTACATACTGGAAACAGCTACTATGTTGGGTTTATTTGGTTTCGCAGACCCTCTGCGCCTGAGCTTGGACTGCCGCGCTACAGCACGCAGGGAAGTTTTCTACCTCTTCCAATGCGGCAAATCTGAGATTTTGTGGACCTGGCCAGGGCTCTAACCTCAGACCCGTCTGATCGTTGACTGGGTAATCCTAGACCATACAGCCCAGAGCTTGAAACTTGGGTTGCTTCTATTGACTTGGGCAGCCTGAACCCCAACGGCAGTCTGGTGAATGCAATGTTACTAGACGACGATGATTCCATGATGAGCAGAAGGAACAGCCAGGCGCTACATAGCCCACCCCACCCCACACGCACGCACCACACCACACCCACCCAGGCCCCACCACACCACACCCAACACCCACACGCTAAGGCGCCCACACTCCTGGGTGGGTGGGTGGGTTGCTTCTATTGACTTGTTATGGATCATTTGCTTGTAGGTGAGCTCAGCGTGCACAGAGGCAACTGACTTGGGCAGCCTGAACCCAACGGCAGTCTGGTGAATGCAATGCTAATAGACGACGGTGCTTCCATGATGAGCAGAAGGAACAGCCAGACTCTACACAGCCCACCCCACCCCACACACACGCACACACCACACCACACCACACCCACCCAGACCCCACCACACCACACCCAAAACCCACACACTAAGGCGCCCACACCCCTGGGTGGGTGGGTGGGTTGCTTCTATTTACTTATGTATCTTTTCCCTGTAGGTGAGCTCAGCGCACTCAGAGTCGACTGACTTGGGCAGCCTGAACCCCAACGGTAGTCTGGTGAATGCAATGTTACTAGACGACGATGATTCCATGATGAGCAGAAGGGGCAGCCAGACGCTGCACAGCCGGCAGCATCTTGGAGAGGCGACAAAAGAGGTTAGAGTATATTTTATTACTTGTGTATATATATATATATATATATATATATACTAGTACGGTAGCCCGTGTGGCCGGTGGCCACAGACACACATCACCCCCACCCCAATCATAATAGGGTGCCCGTGGGGCAGGGTTACAGAATGGGCTACACATATGTCCTCACCTCCACCCCACTCATAAACACAGTCATCATGTTTCCGCCACTTCAAATGCTGACGCATCTGCCCCCCCCCCCCCCCCCGCCCCCCCCCCCCCCCACACACAGTCACCACTCTACTCAAACCTCGACCCAGGCCCAATCTCAAATTTGCCTCACCCCTTTACCCGCCAAGACACACGTACTTCCCTGCTTCTCCGTTCCCATGAATCTGATCTTCTCTCGGCCACTTTAGCAGAAGGGTTTAACAGAAGCGATTCTGATGTTTCCAGCTGGGTTCGAAATCGTGCAGACGTTCGGACGTTTCATCAGACGTCGCGGAAATGCGAAGACTTTTGGAAATTGCAAACGAACGTCTGCCCAGTTTCAGACTCAGCTTGAAACATCGGAATTGCGCGAGAGCAAACCTGCTTACCTGTAGCTTCCTCTTCGCGCATAGATACCTGGTTTCGCGTGCAAGCTGTTTCCCGAAAGGGCCTTCGTCCGGTAAACTCTGTCACGCACTCGCTACAGCTCAGCGCGAAAATAACCTTATCGTTGCAGAGTTGCGTGGTGTGGGGTGGGGGGGAAGATCTTGCAGAGGTAATGCACGCGGTGCAAGGAGCACGCAGCAAGAAGGAAGTAAGGAGTCGGAAGAACGTCACAGGGTTGCATTGACTTAGATCGTGCAGAGATACCATGAGCCGTGCGAGTGTCTTAGCTCGCAGCAAGAGCATGACGTAGCTCCTCTGGCTGAGCAGCTCGTTCCTTACTCCTTGCGAGATTATGAGCATGACGTAGGTCCTCTGGCTGGGCAGCATAGTCTTCACGCCTGGCTTGGTTAGTAGCTTCGCGTTCCTCCTCAGGCAAGGCAGCACGTTCCTGACGCCTTGCGAGATTATCAGCATGACGTTGCTCCTCGGATCGGGCAGCGCGGGCATCACGTCGATGCTTGTTGGCTATGTCCCTGTCTTCCTTGCTCAGGCAAACTCGCCTT
The DNA here is from genome assembly GCA_013435795.1 of Chlamydomonas sp. ICE-L. Classification (NCBI taxonomy): domain Eukaryota; kingdom Viridiplantae; phylum Chlorophyta; class Chlorophyceae; order Chlamydomonadales; family Chlamydomonadaceae; genus Chlamydomonas; species Chlamydomonas sp. ICE-L. The sequence continues at coordinate 31,015,731 of JACBWV010000626.1, forward strand.
GAGCGCTGGCTGGCGGTGTTGCGGGACCTCCTGTCAATTAGGACCGTTGGCATGCATCATGGTCGCATGCTCCGTGAAGAAGCAATGAAATGAAACGATTATTCTGAGCGCCATACAAAGCGAGGGTCAGCAGATGACCTCCGAGGAGAGGATCTTCTGGATCTAAATTGCTTGCAGTCATAATATGGGAGGCAAATGTGGGGATGAAATGAGCGCGCGCTTAGCTTTGCGCATCTGCAGTTTTGGTATTTGAACATTTCGCTGGGCGGGGTGTTGCGAGTTGGGTATGACGGGAAGTCGGTTGCAAGTCGGTTACACTTCGCACGCCCATGGCACGTGGGTACGCGATGATGACACCACCACGACCACCACGACCACGACCATGATTTCTTTATATATATAGATATATCCATAAGTGCAGAAGTCCTAAAACGCCCTAAGTTGAATCGCTATTGTGACCCAAGGTCCCACATGACCCCAACTGCTTGGAATTTAATTCTGAGTAGATCATATTGTCCTCGAATGTGTCAGCTATTCAACACAACGCAGCACAATACAGCACAACACAACTATGCAATACAGCACAACACAACTATGCAATACAGCACAACGCAACAAAGCAAAATGCAAAACAATGCAGCTTGACACATGACAAAGCACAACACAAGAACACGATGCAGCACAATACAACACAACACAAACCCCAAAACACAATGCAGCACAATACAGCACAACACAACAACACAACGCAGCGCAGTGCAGCACAACACAACAAAGCACAATGCAACGCAATACAGCACAGAACAACACAACAAAGCACGGCACAAGGCAACTCAGCAAAGCACAGCACAACACAACGCGAACACCTACCCCTGCACTCAGGTCAACAAATTGAATAGCCGAGCTGTAAAGATCTTGCTGCAGCAGAAGGAGCTGGAAAAGCAAGCAAGCAACAGATAGAGAGACTCCACTGGAATCCTGGATCATCCTGAAACGACACAACAAAGCACAGCACAACACAACGCAGCACAACACAACAACACACAGCACAACACAACACAACGCAGCTCAATGCAGCACAACACAACAACACAATGCAGCATAAAACAGCACGTCACAACGAAGCACAACACAGCACAACACAACGCGAACACCTACCCCTGCACTCAGGTCAACAAATTGAATAGCCGAGCTGTAAAGATCTTGCTGCAGCAGAAGGAGCTGGAAAAGCAAGCAAGCAACAGATAGAGAGACTCCACTGGAATCCTGGATCATCCTGAAACGACACAACAAAGCACAGCACAACACAACGCAGCACAACACAACAACACACAGCACAACACAACACAACGCAGCTCAATGCAGCACAACACAACAACACAATGCAGCATAAAACAGCACGTCACAACGAAGCACAACACAGCACAACACAACGCGAACACCTACCCCTGCACTCAGGTCAACAAATTGAATAGCCGAGCTGTAAAGATCTTGCTGCAGCAGAAGGAGCTGGAAAAGCAAGCTAGCAACAGATAGAGAGACTCCACTGGAATCCTGGATCATCCTGAAACGACACAACAAAGCACAGCACAACACAACGCAGCACAACACAACAACACACAGCACAACACAACACAACGCAGCTCAATGCAGCACAACACAACAACACAATGCAGCATAAAACAGCACGTCACAACGAAGCACAACACAGCACAACACAACGCGAACACCTACCCCTGCACTCAGGTCAACAAATTGAATAGCCGAGCTGTAAAGATCTTGCTGCAGCAGAAGGAGCTGGAAAAGCAAGCAAGCAACAGATAGAGAGACTCCACTGGAATCCTGGATCATCCTGAAACGACACAACAAAGCACAGCACAACACAACGCAGCACAACACAACAACACACAGCACAACACAACACAACGCAGCTCAATGCAGCACAACACAACAACACAATGCAGCATAAAACAGCACGTCACAACGAAGCACAACACAGCGCAACACAACGCGAACACCTTCCCCTGCACTCAGGTCAACAAATTGAATAGCCGAGCTGTAAAGATCTTGCTGCAGCAGAAGGAGCTGGAAAAGCAAGCAAGCAACAGATAGAGAGACTCCACTGGAATCCTGGATCATCCTGAAACGACACAACAAAGCACAGCACAACACAACGCAGCACAACACAACAACACACAGCACAACACAACACAACGCAGCTCAATGCAGCACAACACAACAACACAATGCAGCATAAAACAGCACGTCACAACGAAGCACAACACAGCACAACACAACGCGAACACCTACCCCTGCACTCAGGTCAACAAATTGAATAGCCGAGCTGTAAAGATCTTGCTGCAGCAGAAGGAGCTGGAAAAGCAAGCAAGCAACAGATAGAGAGACTCCACTGGAATCCTGGATCATCCTGAAACGACACAACAAAGCACAGCACAACACAACGCAGCACAACACAACAACACACAGCACAACACAACACAACGCAGCTCAATGCAGCACAACACAACAACACAATGCAGCATAAAACAGCACGTCACAACGAAGCACAACACAGCACAACACAACGCGAACACCTACCCCTGCACTCAGGTCAACAAATTGAATAGCCGAGCTGTAAAGATCTTGCTGCAGCAGAAGGAGCTGGAAAAGCAAGCAAGCAACAGATAGAGAGACTCCACTGGAATCCTGGATCATCCTGAAACGACACAACAAAGCACAGCACAACACAACGCAGCACAACACAACAACACACAGCACAACACAACACAACGCAGCTCAATGCAGCACAACACAACAACACAATGCAGCATAAAACAGCACGTCACAACGAAGCACAACACAGCACAACACAACGCGAACACCTACCCCTGCACTCAGGTCAACAAATTGAATAGCCGAGCTGTAAAGATCTTGCTGCAGCAGAAGGAGCTGGAAAAGCAAGCAAGCAACAGATAGAGAGACTCCACTGGAATCCTGGATCATCCTGAAACGACACAACAAAGCACAGCACAACACAACGCAGCACAACACAACAACACACAGCACAACACAACACAACGCAGCTCAATGCAGCACAACACAACAACACAATGCAGCATAAAACAGCACGTCACAACGAAGCACAACACAGCACAACACAACGCGAACACCTACCCCTGCACTCAGGTCAACAAATTGAATAGCCGAGCTGTAAAGATCTTGCTGCAGCAGAAGGAGCTGGAAAAGCAAGCAAGCAACAGATAGAGAGACTCCACTGGAATCCTGGATCATCCTGAAACGACACAACAAAGCACAGCACAACACAACGCAGCACAACACAACAACACACAGCACAACACAACACAACGCAGCTCAATGCAGCACAACACAACAACACAATGCAGCATAAAACAGCACGTCACAACGAAGCACAACACAGCACAACACAACGCGAACACCTACCCCTGCACTCAGGTCAACAAATTGAATAGCCGAGCTGTAAAGATCTTGCTGCAGCAGAAGGAGCTGGAAAAGCAAGCAAGCAACAGATAGAGAGACTCCACTGGAATCCTGGATCATCCTGAAACGACACAACAAAGCACAGCACAACACAACGCAGCACAACACAACAACACACAGCACAACACAACACAACGCAGCTCAATGCAGCACAACACAACAACACAATGCAGCATAAAACAGCACGTCACAACGAAGCACAACACAGCACAACACAACGCGAACACCTACCCCTGCACTCAGGTCAACAAATTGAATAGCCGAGCTGTAAAGATCTTGCTGCAGCAGAAGGAGCTGGAAAAGCAAGCAAGCAACAGATAGAGAGACTCCACTGGAATCCTGGATCATCCTGAAACGACACAACAAAGCACAGCACAACACAACGCAGCACAACACAACAACACACAGCACAACACAACACAACGCAGCTCAATGCAGCACAACACAACAACACAATGCAGCATAAAACAGCACGTCACAACGAAGCACAACACAGCACAACACAACGCGAACACCTACCCCTGCACTCAGGTCAACAAATTGAATAGCCGAGCTGTAAAGATCTTGCTGCAGCAGAAGGAGCTGGAAAAGCAAGCAAGCAACAGATAGAGAGACTCCACTGGAATCCTGGATCATCCTGAAACGACACAACAAAGCACAGCACAACACAACGCAGCACAACACAACAACACACAGCACAACACAACACAACGCAGCTCAATGCAGCACAACACAACAACACAATGCAGCATAAAACAGCACGTCACAACGAAGCACAACACAGCACAACACAACGCGAACACCTACCCCTGCACTCAGGTCAACAAATTGAATAGCCGAGCTGTAAAGATCTTGCTGCAGCAGAAGGAGCTGGAAAAGCAAGCAAGCAACAGATAGAGAGACTCCACTGGAATCCTGGATCATCCTGAAACGACACAACAAAGCACAGCACAACACAACGCAGCACAACACAACAACACACAGCACAACACAACACAACGCAGCTCAATGCAGCACAACACAACAACACAATGCAGCATAAAACAGCACGTCACAACGAAGCACAACACAGCACAACACAACGCGAACACCTACCCCTGCACTCAGGTCAACAAATTGAATAGCCGAGCTGTAAAGATCTTGCTGCAGCAGAAGGAGCTGGAAAAGCAAGCAAGCAACAGATAGAGAGACTCCACTGGAATCCTGGATCATCCTGAAACGACACAACAAAGCACAGCACAACACAACGCAGCACAACACAACAACACACAGCACAACACAACACAACGCAGCTCAATGCAGCACAACACAACAACACAATGCAGCATAAAACAGCACGTCACAACGAAGCACAACACAGCACAACACAACGCGAACACCTACCCCTGCACTCAGGTCAACAAATTGAATAGCCGAGCTGTAAAGATCTTGCTGCAGCAGAAGGAGCTGGAAAAGCAAGCAAGCAACAGATAGAGAGACTCCACTGGAATCCTGGATCATCCTGAAACGACACAACAAAGCACAGCACAACACAACGCAGCACAACACAACAACACACAGCACAACACAACACAACGCAGCTCAATGCAGCACAACACAACAACACAATGCAGCATAAAACAGCACGTCACAACGAAGCACAACAGCACAACACAACGCGAACACCTACCCCTGCACTCAGGTCAACAAATTGAATAGCCGAGCTGTAAAGATCTTGCTGCAGCAGAAGGAGCTGGAAAAGCAAGCAAGCAACAGATAGAGAGACTCCACTGGAATCCTGGATCATCCTGAAACGACACAACAAAGCACAGCACAACACAACGCAGCACAACACAACAACACACAGCACAACACAACACAACGCAGCTCAATGCAGCACAACACAACAACACAATGCAGCATAAAACAGCACGTCACAACGAAGCACAACACAGCACAACACAACGCGAACACCTACCCCTGCACTCAGGTCAACAAATTGAATAGCCGAGCTGTAAAGATCTTGCTGCAGCAGAAGGAGCTGGAAAAGCAAGCAAGCAACAGATAGAGAGACTCCACTGGAATCCTGGATCATCCTGAAACGACACAACAAAGCACAGCACAACACAACGCAGCACAACACAACAACACACAGCACAACACAACACAACGCAGCTCAATGCAGCACAACACAACAACACAATGCAGCATAAAACAGCACGTCACAACGAAGCACAACACAGCACAACACAACGCGAACACCTACCCCTGCACTCAGGTCAACAAATTGAATAGCCGAGCTGTAAAGATCTTGCTGCAGCAGAAGGAGCTGGAAAAGCAAGCAAGCAACAGATAGAGAGACTCCACTGGAATCCTGGATCATCCTGAAACGACACAACAAAGCACAGCACAACACAACGCAGCACAACACAACAACACACAGCACAACACAACACAACGCAGCTCAATGCAGCACAACACAACAACACAATGCAGCATAAAACAGCACGTCACAACGAAGCACAACACAGCACAACACAACGCGAACACCTACCCCTGCACTCAGGTCAACAAATTGAATAGCCGAGCTGTAAAGATCTTGCTGCAGCAGAAGGAGCTGGAAAAGCAAGCAAGCAACAGATAGAGAGACTCCACTGGAATCCTGGATCATCCTGAAACGACACAACAAAGCACAGCACAACACAACGCAGCACAACACAACAACACACAGCACAACACAACACAACGCAGCTCAATGCAGCACAACACAACAACACAATGCAGCATAAAACAGCACGTCACAACGAAGCACAACACAGCACAACACAACGCGAACACCTACCCCTGCACTCAGGTCAACAAATTGAATAGCCGAGCTGTAAAGATCTTGCTGCAGCAGAAGGAGCTGGAAAAGCAAGCAAGCAACAGATAGAGAGACTCCACTGGAATCCTGGATCATCCTGAAACGACACAACAAAGCACAGCACAACACAACGCAGCACAACACAACAACACACAGCACAACACAACACAACGCAGCTCAATGCAGCACAACACAACAACACAATGCAGCATAAAACAGCACGTCACAACGAAGCACAACACAGCACAACACAACGCGAACACCTACCCCTGCACTCAGGTCAACAAATTGAATAGCCGAGCTGTAAAGATCTTGCTGCAGCAGAAGGAGCTGGAAAAGCAAGCAAGCAACAGATAGAGAGACTCCACTGGAATCCTGGATCATCCTGAAACGACACAACAAAGCACAGCACAACACAACGCAGCACAACACAACAACACACAGCACAACACAACACAACGCAGCTCAATGCAGCACAACACAACAACACAATGCAGCATAAAACAGCACGTCACAACGAAGCACAACACAGCACAACACAACGCGAACACCTACCCCTGCACTCAGGTCAACAAATTGAATAGCCGAGCTGTAAAGATCTTGCTGCAGCAGAAGGAGCTGGAAAAGCAAGCAAGCAACAGATAGAGAGACTCCACTGGAATCCTGGATCATCCTGAAACGACACAACAAAGCACAGCACAACACAACGCAGCACAACACAACAACACACAGCACAACACAACACAACGCAGCTCAATGCAGCACAACACAACAACACAATGCAGCATAAAACAGCACGTCACAACGAAGCACAACACAGCACAACACAACGCGAACACCTACCCCTGCACTCAGGTCAACAAATTGAATAGCCGAGCTGTAAAGATCTTGCTGCAGCAGAAGGAGCTGGAAAAGCAAGCAAGCAACAGATAGAGAGACTCCACTGGAATCCTGGATCATCCTGAAACGACACAACAAAGCACAGCACAACACAACGCAGCACAACACAACAACACACAGCACAACACAACACAACGCAGCTCAATGCAGCACAACACAACAACACAATGCAGCATAAAACAGCACGTCACAACGAAGCACAACACAGCACAACACAACGCGAACACCTACCCCTGCACTCAGGTCAACAAATTGAATAGCCGAGCTGTAAAGATCTTGCTGCAGCAGAAGGAGCTGGAAAAGCAAGCAAGCAACAGATAGAGAGACTCCACTGGAATCCTGGATCATCCTGAAACGACACAACAAAGCACAGCACAACACAACGCAGCACAACACAACAACACACAGCACAACACAACACAACGCAGCTCAATGCAGCACAACACAACAACACAATGCAGCATAAAACAGCACGTCACAACGAAGCACAACACAGCACAACACAACGCGAACACCTACCCCTGCACTCAGGTCAACAAATTGAATAGCCGAGCTGTAAAGATCTTGCTGCAGCAGAAGGAGCTGGAAAAGCAAGCAAGCAACAGATAGAGAGACTCCACTGGAATCCTGGATCATCCTGAAACGACACAACAAAGCACAGCACAACACAACGCAGCACAACACAACAACACACAGCACAACACAACACAACGCAGCTCAATGCAGCACAACACAACAACACAATGCAGCATAAAACAGCACGTCACAACGAAGCACAACACAGCACAACACAACGCGAACACCTACCCCTGCACTCAGGGTCAACAAATTGAATAGCCGAGCTGTAAAGATCTTGCTGCAGCAGAAGGAGCTGGAAAAGCAAGCAAGCAACAGATAGAGAGACTCCACTGGAATCCTGGATCATCCTGAAACGACACAACAAAGCACAGCACAACACAACGCAGCACAACACAACAACACACAGCACAACACAACACAACGCAGCTCAATGCAGCACAACACAACAACACAATGCAGCATAAAACAGCACGTCACAACGAAGCACAACACAGCACAACACAACGCGAACACCTACCCCTGCACTCAGGTCAACAAATTGAATAGCCGAGCTGTAAAGATCTTGCTGCAGCAGAAGGAGCTGGAAAAGCAAGCAAGCAACAGATAGAGAGACTCCACTGGAATCCTGGATCATCCTGAAACGACACGACAAAGCACAGCACAACACAACGCAGCACAACAACAACACCAGCACAACACAACACAAACGCAGCTCAATGCAGCACAACACAACACACAATGCAGCATAAAACAGCACGTCCACAACGAAAGCACAACACAGCACAAACACAACGCGAACACCTACCCCTGCACTCAGGTCAACAAATTGAATAGCCGAGCTGTAAAGATCTTGCTGCAGCAGAAGGAGCTGGAAAAGCAAGCAAGCAACAGATAGAGAGACTCCACTGGAATCCTGGATCATCCTGAAACGATCACAACAAAGCCAGCACAACACAACGCATGCAGCACAACACAACACACACACGCACAACACAACACAACGCAGCTCAATGCAGCACCAACACAACAACACAATGCAGCCATAAAACAGCACGTCACAACGAAGCACAACACAGAACAACACAACGCGAACACCAACCCCTGCACTCAGGTCAACAAATTGAATAGCCGAGCTGTAAAGATCTTGCTGCAGCAGAAGGAGCTGGAAAAGCAAGCAAGCAACAGATAGAGAGACTCCACTGGAATCCTGGATCATCCTGAAACGACACAACAAAGCACAGCACAACCACAACGCAGCACAACACAACAACACACAGCACAACACAACACAACGCAGCTCAATGCAGCACAACACAACAACACAATGCAGCATAAAACAGCACGTCACAACGAAGCACAACACAGCACAACACAACGCGAACACCTACCCCTGCACTCAGGTCAACAAATTGAATAGCCGAGCTGTAAAGATCTTGCTGCAGCAGAAGGAGCTGGAAAAGCAAGCAAGCAACAGATAGAGAGACTCCACTGGAATCCTGGATCATCCTGAAACGACACAACAAAGCACAGCACAACACAACGCAGCACAACACAACAAACACACAGCACAACACAACACAACGCAGCTCAATGCAGCACAACACAACAACACAATGCAGCATAAAACAGCACGTCACAACGAAGCACAACACAGCACAACACAACGCGAACACCTACCCCTGCACTCAGGTCAACAAATTGAATAGCCGAGCTGTAAAGATCTTGCTGCAGCAGAAGGAGCTGGAAAAGCAAGCAAGCAACAGATAGAGAGACTCCACTGGAATCCTGGATCATCCTGAAACGACACAACAAAGCACAGCACAACACAACGCAGCACAACACAACAACACACAGCACAACACAACACAACGCAGCTCAATGCAGCACAACACAACAACACAATGCAGCATAAACAGCACGTCACAACGAAGCACAACACAGCACAACACAACGCGAACACCTACCCCTGCACTCAGGTCAACAAATTGAATAGCCGAGCTGTAAAGATCTTGCTGCAGCAGAAGGAGCTGGAAAAGCAAGCAAGCAACAGATAGAGAGACTCCACTGGAATCCTGGATCATCCTGAAACGACACAACAAAGCACAGCACAACACAACGCAGCACAACACAACAACACACAGCACAACACAACACAACGCAGCTCAATGCAGCACAACACAACAACACAATGCAGCATAAAACAGCACGTCACAACGAAGCACAACACAGCACAACACAACGCGAACACCTACCCCTGCACTCAGGTCAACAAATTGAATAGCCGAGCTGTAAAGATCTTGCTGCAGCAGAAGGAGCTGGAAAAGCAAGCAAGCAAGCAACAGATAGAGAGACTCCACTGGAATCCTGGATCATCCTGAAACGACACAACAAAGCACAGCACAACACAACGCAGCACAACACAAACAACACACAGCACAACACAACACACAACGCAGCTCAATGCAGCACAACACAACAACACAATGCAGCATAAAACAGCACGTCACAACGAAAGCACAACACAGCACAACACAACGCGAACACCTACCTCACTCAGGTCAACAAATTGAATAGCGAGCTGTTAAAGATCTTGTGCTAGCAGAAGGAGCGGAAAAAGCAAGCAAGACCAACAGATAGAGAGGACTCCACGGAATTCATGGAGCATCCGAAACGAACCCCACAAAGCACAGCACAAACCCAACGCAGCAAAAACACAACCATACAGCACAACACAACACAACGCAGCTCAATGCAGCACAACACAACAACACAATGCAGCATAAAACAGCACGTCACAACGAAGCACAACACAGCACAACACAACGCGTAAATACACCTACCCCTGTCACTCAGGTCACTTACTTAATTTGACCTAGGCCGAGCTGTAACGATCTTGATGCAGCAGAAGGGAGCTGGAAAAAGCAAGCAAGCAACCAAAGTTTAGAGAGACTCTCACGGAATACTGGGATCATCTGAAAACGACCAAAAACAAAGAACAGCCACAACACAACGCAACAACAAAAAAAACACAGCACAAAACAAACACAACGGCAGATCAATGCTAGCACAACACACAACACAAATTGACAGCCTAAAACAGGCACGCACAACGAAGCAACAAGCCACAACACAACGCCGTGAACTACCTACCCGGCACTCAGGTAATCAAATATTGGGATAGCCGAGCTGTAAAGATATGCGGCCAGCAGAAGGAAGCTGGAGAAAAGCAAAGCAAGCAACAGCTAGAGAGACTCCACTGTGAACCTGGATCATCCTGAATGATGAATGAACGACACCAACAAAGCACCCACACCACAACACAACGCAGCACAAACAACAACAACAGCACAACACAACCAAAACGCCAGCTCAAAGGCCGCACAACACAACACAAACAATGCAGCATTAAAACAGTCACGTCACAACGACGCACACCAACAACAGCAAACACAAGCGAACACCACCCCTGCCACTCAGGTCAACAAATTGAATAGCCGAGCTGTAATAAGATCTGCTGCGCTAGAGAGAGCTGGGAAGGAAAAGCAAGCAAGCAACAGATAGAGAGACTCCACTGGAATCCTGGATCATCCTTGTGAACGCTCACAACAAAGCATCAGCACCACACAAACCGCAGAACAAACACAACAAACAACAACGAACAAACAACACAACGCAGCTCAATGCAGCACAAAACAACAATACAATGCAGAGTAAAAGAGCACTTCACAACGAAGCACAACACAGCACAAACACAACGCGAAACCTTTTACCCCTGCACTCAGGTCACAAATTGAATAAAGCCGGGGCAAAAAGGGGCTTTTTTTTTGTTTTAGTGAGTAGAGATCTTGTGCAGCAGACGGAGCTGGGAAAAAAAAGCACGCAAGCAACCGATAGACGAGACTCCTGGAATCCTGGATTCATCCTTTGAAACGACAAAAACAAAGCACAGCACAAACAACGCCGCACAACACAACAACAAACAGCACAAAACAACCAAACGCAGCTCAATGCCAGACAACACAACCAACACAATTGCCACATATTAAAAAGACGTCAAACGAAGCACAACACCGCCACCAACACAACGCGAAACACCGACCCATTGCACTCAGGTCAACAAATTGAATAGCCGAGCTGTAGAGATCTTGGCTGCAGCCAGAAGGAGCTGGAAAAGCAAGCAAGCAACAGATAGAGAGACGCAACGGAATCTGGATCATCCTGAAACGACACAACAACACAGCACAAACACAACGCAGCACAAACACAACAACACACAGCATCAACACAACACAACGCGCTCAATGCAAGCACAACAACAAACAAACACAATGGCAGCATAAATAAAACAGACGTCACAACGAAGCACAAAACAGCACAACACAACGCGAACCACCTACCCCGGCACTCAGGTCCAAACAAATTGATAGCCGAGCTGTTAAGAATCTTGCTGCCAGCAGAAGGAGCTGGAAGAAAAAGAAAGCAAGCAACAGGATAGAGGCCTCCACTGGAATCCTGGTCATCCTGAGATTGAACGACACAACAAGCACAGCACAACACAACGCAGCACAAAACAACAACAACAGCACAACACAAAACAACGCAGCTCAATGAGCACAACACAACAAACTCAATGACCAGCATAAAACGCACGTCACAACGAAGCACACACAGCACAAACACAACGCAAACCCAACCTACCCGGCACTCAGGTCAACCAAATTGAATAGAGTTACGAGGTGATGTAAAGATCGTTGCTGCAGCAAGAAGACGGAAGAAGGAGCTGGAAGAAAAAGCAAGAAACAGATAGAGAGGCCTCCACTTATGGAATCCTGGATCATCCTAAACGGAACACAACAAGAACCAGCACAACAAAAACGCAGCACAACACAAACAACACACCAGCACAAACACAAACACAACGCAGCTCAATGCAGCACCAACACAACAACCTACAATGAAGAAAAAAAAAACAGCAAGCACAACGACACAAACACGCACAACACAACACAACGCAGCTCAAGTGCAGCACAAACACACAAAACACAATGCAGCAATAAAACAGCACTTCACAACGAAGCACAAAAACAGCACAAAGCAACGAGAACACCTACCCCTGCATAAGGGGCAACAAAATTGAATAGCCGAGCTGTAAAGATATTGCTGCAGCAGAGAAGGAGTGGAAAAGCAAGCAAGAAAAGATAGAGAGAGAATACAACTGGAATCTTGGATTCATTCAGAAACACGACCAACAAAAGGACCGAACAAAATCAAAGCAGCGCACAACACAACAACAAACAGCACAAACACACACAACGCAGCTCAACTGCAGCAAACAACAAAAAACACCAATGCAGCATTAAAACAGCCACGCACCACGAAGCCACACACAGAGAAAACACAACGGGACGATACACATTACCCCCTGGCACACTCAGGTCAACAAATTGAATAGCCGAGCTGTACGATTCTGGTGCGCAGAAGGAGCTGGAAAAAGAAAGGCAAGCAAACAGATAGAGAGACTCCAACTGGAATCCTGGATCATCCGAAGACGACACAACAAAGCCACAGCACAACACAACGCAGCACAAACACAAAACACAGCACAACAGAACACAACGAGCTCATGCAGACAACCACAACAACACAATGCAGCATATAAAAAACAGCACGCACAACAAAGCACAACCAGCACAACACAAAGGAAAAAACACCTACCCGGCACTAGGTCAACAAATGAAGAAATAGCCGAGCTTGAAAGAAATCTTGCTGCAGGGGGGGCAAGAAGGAGCTGGAAGAAAAGCAAGCAAGCAACAGATAGAGAGACCTCCACGGGAATCCTGGTATCATCCTTGAAACGACCACAACCAACCAGCAACAGCACAAACAACAACCGCCCAGCACCAAACAACAACACACAGCACAACACAACAACAACGCCAGCTTAATGCAGCACAACACACAATCACCAAAGCAATAAAACAGCAGTCACAACGAAGCACAAACAGCACAACAAAAACGCGAACACCTACCCCGGCACTCAGGTCAACCAATTCGGACGAGCAGAGGCTGTAAAAAGACGTCTTGCTGCAGCAGGAAGGGCTGGAAAAGCAAGCAAGCAACCGATAGAGAGTACTCCACTGGAATTCTGGACACCTGGATCTCCTGAAACTCACGACAAAGCCAGCACCACAACAACGCAGCACAACACAAACAAACACACACACAAACACAACACAACGCAGCTCAATGCAGCACAACACACAACAACACAATGCAGCATAAAACAGCACGTCACAACAAAGCACAAAACACAGCCAACACAACGCGAACACCTACCCCTGCACTCAGGCAACAAATTGAATAGCCAGCTTTAAAGATCTTGCTGCAGCGAAGGAGCTGGAAAAGCAAGCAAGCAACAGATAGAGAGACTCCACTGGAATCCTGGATCATCCTGAAACGACACAACAAAGCACAGCACACAACACAACGCAGCACAACACAACACACACACAACACACCAGCTCAATGAGCACAACACAACAACACAATGCAGCATAAAACAGCACTCACAACGAAGCACAACACAGCACAACACAACGCGAACACCTACCCCTGCACTCAGTCAACAATTGAATAGCCGAGCGTGTAAAGATCTTGCTGCAGCAGAAGGAGCTGGAAAAGCAAGCAAGCAACAGATAGAGAGACTCCACGGAATCCTGGATCATCCTGAAAACGACACAACAAAGCACAGCACAACACAACGCAGCACAACACAACAACACACAACACAACGCAGCTCAATGAGCACACACACAACACAATGCAGCATAAAACAGCACGTCCACAACGAAGCACAACACACAGCACAAACACAACGCGAACACCTACCCCTGCACTCAGGTCAACAAATTGAATAGCCGACTGTAAGATCTTGCTGCAGCAGAAGGAGCTGGAAAAGCAAGCAACAACAGATAGAGAGACTCCACTGGAATCCTGGATCATCCTGAAACGACACAACAAAGCACGCACAACACAACGCAGCACAACACAACGCACAACACACAACAACACACAACACAACGCAGCTCAATGTAGCACAACACAACAACACAATGCAGCATAAAACAGCACGTCACAACGAAGCACAACACAGCACAACACAACGCGAACACCTACCCCTGCACTCAGGTCAACAAATTGAATAGCCGAGCTGTAAAGATCTTGCTGCAGCAGAAGGAGCTGGAAAAGCAAGCAAGCAACAGATAGAGAGACTCCACTGGAATCCTGGATCATCCTGAAACGACACAACAAGGCACAGCACAACACAACGCAGCACAACACAACGCAGCACAACACAACAACACACAACACAACGCAGCTCAATGCAGCACAACACAACAACACAATGCAGCATAAAACAGCACGTCACAACGAAGCACAACACAGCACAACACAACGCAAACACCTACCCCTGCACTCAGGTCAACAAATTGAATAGCCGACTGTAAAGACTTGCTGCGCAGAAGAGCTGGAAAAGCAAGCAGCAACAGATAGAGAGACTCCACTGAATCCTGGATCATCCTGAAACGACACAACAAAGCACAGCACAACACAACGCAGCACAACACAACAACACACAGCACAACACACACAACGCAGCTCAATGCAGCACAACACACACACAATGCAGCATAAAACGCACGTCCACAACGAAGCACAACACAGCACAACACAACGCGAACACCTACCCCTGCACTCAGTCACAATTTGAATAGCCGAGCTTTAAAGATCTTGCTGCAGCAAGAGCTGAAAAGCAAGCAAGCAACAGATAGAGAGACTCCACTGAATCCTGGATCATCCTGAAACGACACACAAAGCACAGCACAACCAAACGCAGCACAACAACAACACACAGCCACAACACAACACAACGCAGCTCAATGCAGCACAACACAACAACACAATGCACATAAACATCACGTCACAACAAAGCACAACACAGCACAACACAACGCGAACACCTACCCCTGCACTCAGTCAACAAATTGAATAGCCGAGCTGTAAAGATCTTGCTGCAGCAGAAGGAGCTGGAAAGCAAGCAACAACAGATGAGAGACTCCCACTGGAATCCTGGATCATCCTGACGACACAACAAAGCACAGCACAACACAACGCAGCACAACACAAACACAACACACAACACCACGCAGCTCAATGAGCACAACACAACAACACAAGTCAGCATAAACACACGTCCACAACGAAGCACACACAAGCACAACACAACGCGAACACCTACCCTGCACTCAGGTCAACAAATTGAATAGCCGAGCTGTAAAGATCTTGCTGCAGCAGAAGGAGCTGGAAAAGCAAGCAAGCAACAGATAGAGAGACTCCACTGGAATCCTGGATCATCCTGAAACCCACACAAAGCACAGCACAACACAACGCAGCACAACACACCACACAACCAACAACACACAACACAACGCAGCTCAATGCAGCACACACAACACACAATGCAGCATAAAACAGCACGTCACAACGAAGCACAACACAGCACCACACCAACGCGAACACCAACCCCTGCACTCAGGTCAACAAATTGAATAGCCGACTGTAAAGATCTTGCTGCAGCAGAAGGAGCTGGAAAAGCAAGCAAGCAACAGATAGAGAGACTCCACTGGAATCCTGGATCATCCTGAACACACAACAAAGCACACAAACAAGCACACAACACAACCACACAACACAACAACACAACACACACACAAACGCAGCTCAATGCAGCACAACACAACACCCAATGCAGCATAAAACAGCACGCACAACGAAGCACAACACAGCACAACACAACGCGAACACCTACCCTGCACTCAGGTCAACAAATTGAATAGCCAGCTTGTAAAGATCTTGCTGCAGCAGAAGGAGCTGAAAAGCAAGCAAGCAACAGATAGAGAGACTCCACTGAATCCTGGATCATCCTGAAACGACCACAAAGCACACACACAACACAACGCAGCACAACAAACAACACACAGCACAACACAACACAACGCAGCTCAATGCAGCACAACACAACAACACAATGCAGCATAAAACAGCACGTCACAACAAAGCACAACACAGCACAACACAACGCGAACACCTACCCCTGCACTCAGGTCACCAAATTGAATAGCCGAGCTGTAAAGATCTTGCTGCAGCAGAAGGAGCTGGAAAAGCAAGCAAGCAACAGATAGAGAGACTCCACTGGAATCCTGGATCATCCTGAAACGACACAACAAAGCACAGCACAACACAACGCAGCACAACACAACAACACACAGCACACACAACACGCAGCTCAATGTCAGCACAACACACAACACAATGCAGCATAAAACAGCACGTCACAACGAAGCACACACAGCACAACCAACGCGAACACCTACCCCTGCACTCAGGTCAACAAATTGAATAGCCGAGCTGTAAAGATCTTGTGCAGCAGAAGGAGCTGGAAAAGCAAGCAAGCAACAGATAGAGAGACTCCACTGGAATCCTGGATCATCCTGAAACGACACAACAAAGCCACACAACACAACGCAGCACAACACACACACAACACAACAACACACCAACACAACGCAGCTCAATGCAGCACAACACAACACACAATGCAGCATAAAACAGCACGTCACAACAAGCACAACACAGCACCACACAACCAAACACCTACCCCTGCACTCAGTCAACAAATTGAATAGCCGATCTGTAAAGATCTGCTGCACAGAGGACTGGAAAAGCAAGCAAGCACCAGATAGAGAGACTCCACTGGAATCCTGGATCATCCTGAAACGACACAACAAAAGCACAACAACAACGCAGCACAACAAACAACACAACAGCACAACACAACACAACGCAGCTCAATGCAACACACACACAACACAATGCGCATAAAACAGCACGCCACAACGAAGCACACCACGCACAACACAACGCGAACACCTACCCCTGCACCAGGTCAACAAATGAATAGCCGAGCTGTAAAATCTTGCTGCAGCAGAAGGAGCTGGAAAAGCAAGCAAGCAACAATAGAGAGACTCCCCGGAATCCTGGATCATCCTGAAACGACACAACAAAGCACAGCACACACCAACGCAGCACAACAACAACACACACCACAACACAACACAACGCAGCTCAATGCAGCACAAACACACAACACAATGCAGCATAAAACACACGTCACAACAGCACAACACAGCACACACAACGCGAACACCTACCCCTGCACTCAGGTCAACAAATTGAATAGCCGAGCTGTAAGATCTTGCTGCAGCAGAAGGAGCTGGAAAAGCAAGCAAGCAACAGATAGAGAGACTCCACTGGAATCCTGGATCATCCTGAAACGACACAACAAAGCACAGCACAACACAACGCAGCACAACACACAACACACAACACAACACGCAAGCGCAATGTCAGCACACCAACAACACACGCAGCATAAAACAGCACGTCACAACGAAGCACAACACAGCCCAACACAACGCGACACCTACCCCTGCACTCAGGTCACCAAATTGAATAGCCGAGCTGTAAGATCTTGCTGCAGCAGAAGGAGCTGGAAAAGAGCAAGCAAGCAACAGATAAAGACTCCACTGGAATCCTGGATCATCCTGAAACGACACAACAAAGCACAGCACAACCACAACGCAGCACAACCCAACAACACACAGCACAACACAACACAACGCACTCAATGCAAGCACAACACAACAACACACATGCAGCATAAAACAGCACGTCACAACGAAGCACAACACAGCACAACACAACGCGAACACCTACCCCTGCACTCAGGTCAACAAATTGAATAGCCGAGCTGTAAAGATCTTGCTGCAGCAGAAGGAGCTGGAAAAAGCAAGCAAACAACAGATAGAGAGACTCCACTGGAATCCTGGATCATCCTGAAACGACACAACAAACACAGCACAACACAACGCACCAACACAACACACACAGCACAACACAACACAACGCAGCTCAATGCAGCACAACACAACAACACAATGCAGCATAAAACAGCACGTCACAACGAAGCACAACACAGCCAACACAACCGACACCTACCCCTGCACTCAGGTCAACAAATTGAATAGCCGAGCTGTAAGATCTTGCTGCAGCAGAAGGAGCTGGAAAAGCAGCAAGCAACAGATAGAGAGACCACAGAACCTGGATCATCCTGAAACGACACAACAAAGCACAGCACAACACACGCAGCACAACACAACAACACACAGCACAACACACACAACGCAGCCAATGCAGCACAACACAACAACAAATGCAGCATAAAACAGCACGTCACAAACACGAAGCCAACACAGCACACCAACGCGAACACCTACCCCTGCACTCAGGTCAACAAATTGAATAGCCGAGCTGTAAAGATCTTGCTGCGCAGAAGGAGCTGGAAAAGCAAGCAAGCAACAGATGAGAGACTCCACTGGAATCCTGGATCATCCTGAAACGACACGACAAAGCACAGCACAACACAACGCAGCACAACACAACAACAACACAAGCACAACACAACACAACGCAGCTCAATGCACACAAACACAACACAATGCAGCATAAAAGCACGTCCAACGAAGCCAAACACAGCACAACACAACGCAACACCACCTACCCCTGCACTCAGGTCAACAAATTGAAAGCCGAGCTGTAAATCTTGCTGCAGCAGAAGGAGCTGGAAAAGCAAGCAAGCAACAGATAGAGAGACTCCACTGGAACCTGGATCATCCTGAACGACACAACAAACACAGCACAACACAACGCAGCACAACACAACCACACAACACAACACACAACACACACACAACACAACACAGCGCTCAATGCAGCACAACACAACAACACAATGCGCAATAAAACAGCACGTCCACACGAAGCACAACACAGCACAACACAACGCGAACACTACCCCTGCACTCAGGTCAACATTGAATAGCCGAGCTGTAAAGATCTTGCTTGCAGCAGAAGGAGCTGGAAAAGCAAGCAAGCAACAGATAGAGAGACTCCACTGGAATCCTGGATCTCCTAAACGACACGACAAAGCACAGCACAAGCACAACACAACGCAGCACAACACAACAACACACAGCACAACACAACACAACGCAGCTCAATGCAGCACCACACCACACACAATCAGCATAAAACAGCACGTCACAACGAACACAACACAGCACAACACAACCGAACACCTACCCCTGCACTCAGGTCACAAATTGAATAGCCGAGCTGTAAAGATCTTGCTGCAGCAGAAGGAGCGGGAAAAGCAAGCAAGCACAGATAGAGAGACTCCACTGGAATCCTGGATCATCCTGAAACGACACAACAAAGCACAGCACAACAACGCACAACACACAAACACACAACAACAACACACAACACAACGCAGCTCAATGCAGCACAACACAACAACACAAATGCGCATACAACGCACGTCACAACGAAACACAACACGCACAACAAACACGAACACCTACCCCTGCACTCAGTCAACAAATTGAATAGCCAGCTGTAAAGATCTTGCTGCACAGAAGGAGCTGGAAAGCAAGCAAGCAACAGATAGAGAGACTCCACTGGAATCCTGGATCATCCTGAAACGAACAAACAAAGCACAGCACAACACAACGCAGCACAACACAACAACACACAGCACAACACACACAACGCACTCAATGCAGCACAACACAACAACACAATGCAGCATAAAACAGCACCCACAACGAAGCACAACACAGCACAACACAACGCGAACACCTACCCCTGCACCAGGTCAACAAATTGAATAGCCAGCTGTAAAGATCTTGCTGCAGCAGAAGGAGCTGGAAAAGCAAGCAAGCAACAGATAGAGAGACTCCACTGGAATCCTGGATCATCCTGAAACGACACACAAAGACACAGCACAACACAACGCAGCACAACAAACAACACACAGCACACAACACAACACAACGCAGCTCAATGCAGCAACAACAACAACACAATGCAGCAAAAACAGCACGTCACAAGAAGCACAACACACACACAACACACCGAACACCTACCCCTGCACTCAGGTCAACAAATTGAATAGCCGAGCTGTAAAGATCTTGCTGCGCAGAAGGAGCTGGAAGCAAGCAAGCAACAGATAGAGAGACTCCCACTGGAATCCTGGATCATCCTGAAACGACACAACAAAGCACAGCACAACCCAACGCAGCACAACACAACAACACACAACACAACGCAACTCAATGTAGCACAACACAACAACACAATGCAGCATAAAACAGCACGTCACACGAAGCACAACACAGCACAACACAACGCGAACACCTACCCCTGCACTCAGGTCACAAATTGAATACCGAGCTGTAAAGATCTTGCTGCAGCAGAAGGAGCTGGAAAAGCAAGCAAGCAAGCAACAGATAGAAGACTCCACTGGAATCCTGGATCATCGGAAACGACACACAAAGCACAGCACAACACAACGCAGCAAACACACACAACAACACACCACACCACACCACGCAGCTCAATGCAGCACAACACAACAACACAATGCAGCATAAAACAGCACGTCACAACGAAGCACAACACAGCGCAACACAACGCGAACCCCTACCCCTGCACTCAGGTCAACAAATTGAATAGCCGAGCTGTAAAGATCTGCTGCAGCGAAGGAGCTGGAAAAGCAAGCAACAACAGATAGAGAGACTCCACTGGAATCCTGGATCATCCTGAAACGACACAACAAGCACAGCACAACACAACGCAGCACAACACAACAACACACAGCACACCACAACACAACGCAGCTAATGCAGCACACACAACAACACAATGCAGCATAAAACAGCACGTCACAACGAAGCACAACACAGCAAAACACACGCGAACACCTACCCCTGCACTCAGGTCAACAAATTGAAAGCCGAGCTGTAAAGATCTTGCTGCAGCAGAAGGACTGGAAAAGCAAGCAAGCAACAGATAGAGAGACTCCACTGGAATCCTGGATCATCCTGAAACGACAAACAAGCAAACACACCACAAAACGCACCACACACACAACACACAAGCACAACACAACACACGCAGCTCAATGCAGCACAACACAACAACACAATCAGCATAAAACAGCACGTCACAACGAAGCACACACAGCACAACACAACGCGAACACCTACCCCTGCACTCAGGTCAACAAATTGAATAGCCGAGCTGTAAAGATCTGCTGCAGCAGAAGGCTGGAAAAAGCAAGCAAGCAACAGAAGAGAGACTCCACTGGAATCCTGGATCATCCTGAAACGACACAAACAGACAGCACAACACAACACACACAACACACAACACACACACAACACAACAACACACACACAACAACACAACGCAGCTCATGCAGCACAACACAACAACACAATGCAGCATAAAACACAGCACGCTCACAACGAACACAACACACACCCACAACGCGAACACCTACCCCTGCACTCAGGTCAACATTGAATAGCCGAGCTGTAAGATCTTGCTGCAGCAGAGAGCTGGAAAAGCAAGCAAGCAACAGATAGAGAGACTCCACTGGAATCCTGGATCATCCTGAAAGACACAACAAACACGCACACAACAACGCAGCACACACACAACACACACACAGCACAACACAACACAACGCAGCTCAATGCAGCACACACAACACACAATGCAGCATAAAACAGCACGTCCACAACAAGCACAACCGCACAACACAACGCGAACACCTACCCCTGAACTCAGGTCAACAATTGAATAGCCAGCTGTAAAGATCTTGCTGCAGCAAGGAGCTGAAAAGCAAGCAAGCAACTGAGAGACTCCACTGGAATCCTGGATCATCCTGAAAACGACACAACAAAGCACAGCACAACAACACACGCAGCACACACAACAACACACAGCAAACAACACAACACACGCAGCTCAATGCGCCAACCCAAACACACAATGCAGCATAAAACAGCACGCCACAACGAAGCACAACACAGCACAACACACGCGAACACCTACCCCTGCACTCAGGTCAACAATTGAATAGCCGAGCTGTAAAGACTTGCTGCACAGAAGGAGCTGGAAAAGCAACAAGCAACAATAAGAGAGACTCCACTGGAATCCTGGATCATCCTGAAAACGAACAACAAAGCCAGCACCACAACGCAGCACACAAAACAACCACACACAACACAACAACACCCAGCACAACACAACACACGCACTCAATGCAGCACAACACAACAACACAATGCAGCATAAAACAGCACTCACAACGAAGCACAACACAGCAAAACACGCGAACACCTACCCCTGCACTCAGGTCAACAAATTGAATAGCCGAGCTGTAAAATCTTGCTGCAGCAGAAGGAGCTGGAAAAGCAAGCAAGCAACAATAGAGAGACTCCCACTGGAATCCTGGATCATCCTGAACGACACACAAAGCAACAGCAGCACACACAACGCACACAACACAACAACACACAGCACAACACACACAACGCAGTCAATGCAGCACAACACAACAACACAATGCAGCATAAAACAGCACGCCACAACGAAGCACAACACAGCACAACACAACGCGAACACCTACCCCTGCACTCAGGTCAACAAATTGAATAGCCGAGCTGTAATCTTGCTGCAGCAGAAGGAGCTGGAAAAGCAAGCAAGCAACAGATAGAGAGACTCCACTGGAATCCTGGATCATCCTGAAACAACACAACAAAACACAGCACAACACAACGCAGCACAACACAACAACACACCACAACACAACCACAACGCAGCTCAATGCATCACAACACAACAACACAATGCAGCCATAAAACAGCACGTCACAACGAAGCACAACACACACACACAACGCAAACACCTACACCCGCACTCAGGTCAACAATTGAATAGCCGACCTGTAAAGATCTTGCTGCAGCAGAAGAGCTGGAAAAGCAAGCAAGCAACAGATGAGAGACTCCACTGAATCCTGGATCATCCTGAAACGACACAACAAAGCACAGCAACACACAACGCAGCACACACACACCACACAGCACAACACAACACACGCAGCTCAATGCAGCACAACACAACAACACAATGCAGCATAAAACAGCACGTCCAACACGAAGCACAACACAGCACAACACAACGCGAACACCTACCCCTGCACTCAGGTCAACAAATTGAATAGCCGAGCTGTAAATCTTGCTGCACAGAAGGAGCTGGAAAAGCAAGCAAGCAACAGATAGAGAGACTCCACTGGAATCCTGGATCATCCTGAAACGACACAACAAAGCACAGCACAACACAACGCAGCACAACACAACAACACACAACACACAACACAACAGCACCAACACAATGCAGCATAAACAGCACGTCACAACGAAGCACAACACAGCACACACACAACGCGAACACCTACCCCTGCACTCAGGTCAACAAATTGAATACCGCGCTGTAAAGATCTTGCTGCGCAGAAGGAGCTGGAAAAGCAAGCAAGCAACAGATAGAGAGACTCCACTGGAATCCTGGATCATCTTGAACGACACACAAAGCACACACAACACAACGCAGCACAACACACAACACACGCACAACACAACACAAACAAGCCAGCCAACAACAGCACAACACAACGACATACAGCACAACACAACACACAGCACAACCAACGCAAGCACATCACACAAACAATGCAGCATAAAACAGCACGTCACAACGAAGCACAGCACAACACAGCACAAACACAACTGAAACACCTAACCCCCGCACTCAGGTCAACGATTTGAATAGCCGAGCTGCCAAGATCTTGCTAGCAGAAGGGAGTTGGAAAAGCAAGCAAACCAAAGGTTCCCCTACCCACGGGTATCTTGATCGAAGATTGGATCGGGAACCGAATAGAGACGGTGAGGGGACGACTGGGGAGGGACTTTTAGGTTTGTTTTGCTCAGGTGCTGGGCGGTCTGGGAAAAGCAGCAGTCAATCGTTCGGGGCCCAACTACTGTTCGAGGCAACTTGGTGGCAACGCGCAACGCACGGTGAGTGCCAATGGGCTGCAAGACAAGGTGATGGCAGTGTTGAGTGTGGTGGTGGAGCGGTGATGATGATGATGTGATTTTTTTTGTTTGGAGGTATCTCTGGTGTTGGACACGCAGCGCACGGTGAGTTCCAATGGGCTGCAAGAAGAAGTTGGGGGCAGTGTCGAGTGGTGGTGGTCGAAGTGGTGGTGGGGAAGTGGTGGTGGTGGAGGGGTGATGATGATGATGATGTTTTGGTTCAGAAGCAACTCTGTTGTTGAACGCGCACGCACATGAGAGTTCCAATGGGCCTGCAAGACAAGTGTGAGGGCAATGTTGAGAAGGGTGGGTGGTCGAATGGTGGTAGTGGTTGGTGAGTGGCGCGGTGATGATGAAGGGCAAAGAAGGAAATAGAGGAGGGAGAAGGGAGGGAGGAGGGATGGGAAGGGAGCGAGGAGGGGGGGAAGAAGGGAGGGGAGGAAAAGGGGGGAGAAAAACAGGGAGGGGGGGGAGGGAGCAAGGAGGAAGGAGGAGGGGAAAAAGGCGAGCGAGCGGAGGGGCGGAGGAAAGAAGCGGGATGAAAAAAAAAAGGACCGAAAGGAGGGGGAGGGAGAGGGGGAGGGGCCAGGGGGAGGGGGGAGAAGGCCCACACCTGGGCAAGCAACAGCCGTTCCCAGTCCTCGGTAAAACCTGGCAACAAAATGGTGGGAACTGGGGCTTTGTTGCATGATATGTTGGTGAAGAAGGGCCTGCCGTGCTTGGCGCACAGAGAGTTCAAGAAGTTTCACCTCAGTATCATCATGGAGGTGGAGACCCCATGTTGTTGGGTCAAGTTGGAGGTCCTCCCAAAGACCAACCAGCCATGGTTCCAAGAGCTCTTGCCTCTGGTGGGGGGGGAGGCCTTGCTGGATCAGCTGCTCCTCAAAGTCTGCCCGTAACCATGCTTCTCGAGGTTTCTTGCGTAGGGTGATGAGCGCAGCTTGGGGGTATCCTTGGGGGGGAAGGGCAGGAAGGGTGAGAGGGTGTAACCGGCCAGAGGGCCAGACCTCCCAAAGACGGTCCTCTCCAGTGAGGGGATCTGGCCCCTCTGCAAGGGGACCAGCAGGGGCCACAGCGGGAAAGAGCTTCCATTTGGGAGGTGGAAGTTCAGGAAGGAGGACAGCATCCCGCCAGGGGTCTGGCAGAGAGGAGAGGATGAAGTCAAGGTCTTGGACAGCAGCGGGAGGGAGGTGAGCTCGTTGTTGATGAGCTGAGCGGATGTCCTTGAGACGGTGCCACGAGAGTGCTTGGGAGGAGAGCACTTGGTTTGAGGTGATGGGCATGGACGGAAAAGGAGGGGTGTTGTTGAAGGTGATTTCTAGTAGGATGGATTGGGGGCACTGCATGGGCGGAGCGATAATTCTACGAATGTTCAGCAGGAGAAAAGCCTCTGCACTTTCCCGGGCCAAGTTGGTGGTGATTGAGGCGATGTCCACAGAAGACGGGGCGGTAGCCAGGGCATGGTATCCACTTGCCTGACCTGGAGGAAGGCGCACAGCCCGAGAAATCTCGTGACGGTAGAGCTGCTGCCAGGGGTGACCTGTGTAACTGAAGAGGAGCCATGTGGTCTTGGCCAGCATAGCAGCCGAGTGGGAAGCAAGATGGGGTACAGCAAGCCCTCCTCGATGAAAAGGAAGGACGGCTGTCCCGAAGCGGGGGAAGAGGTGTCCTGGACGTGGTGATTCCTCCTCCTGCAGGCTAGAGGTTGCAACAAAGGCATTGAGAGAAGATTGCAACTGCTGGCGGAGAGGCGCTGGTGGTGATGCAAAGTTAGCCTGGAAGATGAACTTGGAAGCCAAGCATTGCATAGCAACATGCGCCCTTCCAATAACATTGAGATTGCGTGAGAGCCATGGAGCTGCTGCACGTGAGATGCTATGGGGCATGTGCTGGTAGGCTGCAGCCTTGCAAAGGGCAGTGTTTGCACCGAACGGCACGCCCAGCAATCTGTGAGGTGTGTCTGGGGGATGGAGGTGGTAACCAGTCAAGTGATGGGTGCCAAGGGCGGGGTCCAGATCTGCAGGGAGGGGTATGTCTGGGGGAAGTTCAAGAAGCAGAAGACGGGTCTTGGGAACAGACTGGGCGGGTAAGCCAGCCGAATTGGCTACGACGTATGTCTCCTTGATGATAGGCCCATCTGTGGCTGGGTTGAGGACAAAGTGCTTGCCATCGTCAGCAAACGAGAGGGTGGCTGGGGCCAACTCTCCTGAGGGAAGACGGAAGGATTGCAGAGTTCCACAAGATCTCAGTTGGTTATTGTAGGTGATGAAGGGCTCAAAGATGATGACCCATTTATTACAGCTCAAGGCCCCACCCTGAGGGAAGCCGGAAGTGTTGGGGAAGGAGGTAGTGAAGAAACCGTTGAGACGCACTCGCGTAGAGCTGCCATTCATGAGGATATCGCACCAGCGCGTGATGCCCGCACTATAGAGGGAAACATGTAGGGGCTGTTGGGAGAGGGGGATGGTGTGCTGGACCATGTTGAGAAGGAGGGTGGGGTGAGAGTGCTGTGGACTGGACGGTGGGAGGGACAGGGGAAATGCAGAGAATGAGGAGGGGTACCATAGGTCGGGGGCCCGATGGGTTCCATGTTGGAAGAAGGGGAAGGGAAGGGGAGGGGGGAAGGAGGAGGAGAAGGAGGAGGGGAAGTAAAGGAGAGGGTAGAAGCAGAAGGGCCCTGGAAAGAAGTGAGAGGGGATGTGGTTGAGAGGTGGGAACGAGCAGAATGGGAGGGGAGGGGGAAAGAGAGAGGATCTTGATCCAAGAAGGTGCTGAAGGGGGGTCTACCAGGAAGGGAGAGGGAGGGGAGAAAGGGTGGCAGGCGGTGGAGGAAGGGGTCTTCTGGGGGTGGGATGATATCCACGATGAAGACGGCAGCGTTGGCGTTCACGCCAAGACTGTAGCGGAGGATAATGACTGCCCCCGGGACGGGAGCAAGGGGGAAGTTGGAAAGGTGGGCAGGAATTGTCTTGTAGCCGGCCGCTAAGAGGATGGCCTCGGGAAGGCCAATGCGTGCGCATGTGGAGGGTACTTTGAAGAATTTAAGGCGGCGGTGTGAAGAGGGGATATTGATAGTGCTTGGGCGGTAGGCTTGATATTGATTGGGCGGTAGGCTTGATATTGATGATATTGATAGTGATTGGGCATTAGGCTTGACCGCTGGCTTGCTTCCGACTCCCTTATAGCCCTCTTCACAGCCACTATCTTCATTCTCCCTACATCTTGCATTATCTTGCATCGTCCTTGCGTCCACTGGCCGATATTACGCTGACCTTTCCAGGCGGCTCTCTCATTCTGGCAACTTCACTATGGAGTGCGTGGGGACAGCGACAGATCCTTATATCCTCTGCTCGATCCTTTGCTCCTCCCCCTCTTGTAACGGGAGAACTCCTGTTGCAGTCCTCCGCCGGACCGGTAAGGGCTAGCGGCACGGAACCCTACCAGCCCTTAGTTGCCTCCTTAGTTTCCTCCTCAATTGCCTCCTTAGTCCCCCCACCCCCCCCCCCCCCCCCTCCCCCCCTTTTTTCTCTTAGTTTCTCGCATAGTTTTCCTTTTAGTCCTCCTTAGTTTGCATCTCCTCTTTCAGTCTTCTGATCCGGTGACTGTTAGAGGTTGCAATGTTATGGCTCCCCCCTTCATAGGTCTTTTTTCTTAGTAGTCCTAGCCCCTTCTCTTGGGCTTTCTGTTTTTGGCTTCTTCCTTGCCTCTCTGGTTTGTTTGTCTTCTGTTCCCGTCCTCCTTTGTCCCTTACGTCGCCCAGGTGGTGTCCGTCCCTTAGCTGTCCCTTAGCCGTTCTTGTCTTTTTCTTTGGTCTTCTCTCCTTGGTCACAAAGGGCTAGGTTTTATCAGTTGCGCCTTTTCCTGGTTCCCCCCTTTGTAAAAAAAAAAAAAAAAAAAAAAGCGGTTAGCCCAACTACCAGAGAGGAAAGGACCGGAGTATCATTAACCTGCCGGACACCGGAGCTGGTTACGGAGTTCCCCCCCCCCCCCCCCCCCCCCCCCCCCCCCCCCCCCCTCCCCCCTTTTTTCTCTTAGTTTCTCGCATAGTTTTCCTTATAGTCCTCCTTAGTTTGCATCTCCTCTTTCAGTCTTCTGATCCGGTGACTGTTAGAGGTTGCAATGTTTTGCCCCCCCCCCTTCATAGGTCTTTTTTCTTAGTAGTCCTAGCCCCTTCTCTTAGGCTTCCTGTTTTGGGCTTCTTCCTTGCCTCTCTGGTTTGTTTGTCTTCTGAACCTGTCTTCCTTTTTTTTTTTTTTTTACAAAGGGGGGAACCAGGAAAAGGCGCAACCTTTGACCCTTAAGTCGCCCAGGTGGTGTCCGTCCCTTAGCTGTCCCTTAGCTGTTCTTGTCTTTTTCTTTGGTCTTTTCTCCTTGGTCACAAAGGGCTAGGTTTTATCAGTTGCGCCTTTTCCTGGTTCCCCCCTTTGTAAAAAAAAAAAAAAAGTAACTTGAACCCTAACGGGTTCAGGATACCAGTCTCTCGGGACCGTTAGACCTGGGCAGTACTTCCTCATAGTACTGCTCAGTTAGTTACGCTGAGTCACACTTGGCTTACCAAAGGATCCAACCCACTCAGATTCGATTTAACCTTACTCGTAATCCGAATTACGTCTGGACCTATATCCCCCTAGCTCATAACCCCTACTCCTCTGTCTTAGCTAGTTAAGCTCTAGTAGATAAGTTCCCACCTAACACTGGTTTCGAGAGCTATAAGCGTCGCAATCCACAAACGGGCGAAGAAGTGTGGAGAATAGCTACTGGAGTAACGAAAGCTGGACTAAGAGGTGGCCATGGCGCCAAAGAAGCCGAAAGCCCCATTGACGGGAGAGGCAGGATCAGGTACGGAAATGGAGAGTGAAGAAAATGCATTGGGCAAATTGTGTCCAGATCGAGTGCAAACTCGTTCGGTAATTGTCAGAAAAACGAGGCAGGAAACCCACACGTCAGTGGCGAGGCAAGATCTGTCCTCGGGAAATCCGAGGGAAGACATGAAGACCAATAGGTCAAGATTGGCAAAGCCAAGGAAAGAGCTGAAAGCCTCCATGCATAATTGAGTGATGAAGAGTATCCACCTCTTCCATCAAAAAAGCAACGATAGTAACCGATCTCGTGTACACCACAGATCAAGGAGGGTCAGAGAACCTTGACGGTCCGGCCAAGAAGCTGGATGCCGCTGCAGTAGCTAAACTGGTGGAACAAATGGCAACGGCCGGTGTCAAGTCAACTGGCCAATCCGGAGCAAGCGTAATTAATGAAGGAGAGGAGCAATCTCCGGTATCCCCGCCTTTTTTTTTTTTTTTTTTTTACAAAGGGGGGAACCATGAAAAGGCGCAACTGATAAAACCTAGCCCATTGAGACCAAGGAGAAAAGAACAAAGAAAAAGACAAGAACGGCTAAGGGACAGCTAAGGGACGGACACCACCTGGGCGACGTAAGGGACAAAGGAGGACGAGAACAGAAGACAAACAAACCAGAGAGGCAAGGAAGAAGCCAAAAACAGGAAGCCCAAGAGAAGGGGCTAGGACTACTAAGAAAAAAGACCAATGAAGGGGGGGGCCATAACATTGCAACCTCTAACAGTCACCGGATCAGAAGATGCCTGAAGTTAAGCCGAGAGTGATTGACAACATCATCTTACAAGAATATGAAGCGTTGAAGGACCAATCGGTACACCTGGAGGGCTTGCAAAATTACGGAAAGGATGTCAGACAAAGAATCGCCGGTAAGTCGGGAGTCCGACTTTTTTTTTTTTTTTTTTTTTTTTTTACAAAGGGGGGAACCATGAAAAGGCGCAACTGATAAAACCTAGCCCTTTGTGACCAAGGAGAAAAGACCAAAGAAAAAGACAAGAACGGCTAAGGGACAGCTAAGGGACGGACACCACCTGGGCGACGTAAGGGACAAAGGAGGACGGGAACAGAAGACAAACAAACCAGAGAGGCAAGGAAGAAGCCAAAAACAGGGAGCCCAAGAGAAGGGGCTAGGACTACTAAGAAAAAAGACCTATGAAGGGGGGGGCCAAAACATTGCAACCTCTAACAGTCACCGGATCAGAAGACTGAAAGAGGAGATGCAAAATAAGGAGGACTAAAAGGAAAACTATGCAAGAAACTAAGAGAAAAAAGGGGGGGAGGGGGGGGGGGGGGGGGGGGGGGACTAAGGAGGCAACTGAGGAGGAAACTAAGGAGGCAACTAAGGGTGGAAACTGAACTAGGGGAAGCAAACTAAGGGAGAAACTGCAAAAACAAGCCAAAAGCAGGGAGGCAACCAGAAAAGAAGAAAGACAACTGGAAGCAAAGCGAAAACCTAAAAGATTGGTCTGGGCAGGTAAACAACAGGAATGAAGACAGAGAGAGTATCAAGATCTAGATCTTGATCTGGATCTTAGCGCAGATCTGGACCTTGATCTTGGTCCAGATCTAGCCCCAGATCTGGAACGTTGTCGAGTGCTGTGTCCAAATCTGGAACCTGATCCTTATCTGGGGCAGGGTCTTGATCTTGGGCTTGGGCTGGAACTAGGTTAGGGTCAAGATCGGGGCCTAGAGCTTGGGCTTGGGCTGGAACTAGGTCAGGGTCAAGATTGGGGCCTAGAGCTGGGGCTTGGGCTGGACCTAGGTCAGGGTCTAGAACAGGGTCTAGAGCTCGGGAATGGGCTGGGTCTGGGTAAGGGTCTAGAGCAAGGTCTAGATCCGGGTAATGGGCTGGATCTGGGGCAGGGTCTAGATCAGGGTCTAGAACTAGGGCTTGGGCTGGGTCTGGGATTGGGTCTGGGATTGTAGGGAGCGCTGGGGCCATGGGGATTGTCATTTCCATGGTGCGGGTATCAGGCTCCTGGTCACCGGGAGTGACCCCAATCATTGTGCAAAAGATCGGGGGGGTGGCCCATAAGCTTGCAAAGGAAGCCACTGTAAGAGAGCAATCTAGGCCACGCCACCAATCTTGACAGAAGGCGCCATTATCAAGGTGTCGAAGATCCGTCTGGGTGCGCATCCAGTCCCTGGCGATGGCTTGGTGAAGGTGGCCAAGGGCAAGGCAGATAGCCTTGTGGTGAAGGGGCTCAGAATGGTCCAGTCTTTTTTTTTTTTTTTTTTTTTTTTTTACATAGGGAGGAACCAGGAAAGGGAACATCTGATAAAACCTAGCCCTATGTGACCGAGGAAGAAAAACCAAAGAAGAAGACTAGAGGACATGGACCAAAAGTCCGCTAAGACAAAAGATCCGAAGACAAAAGACGAAAAAACTAGGGGACAAAAGACCGAGGGACACAAACTAATTACTAGGAGGACAAAGGACAAAGGGCCTTCCGAGCACCACCCCCACCTCCAAGCAACACTGTTCCTCCCCAACCAATAAAACACCACTGTAACCTCCAAGAGCAACACAGAAAAAGAAGGAAAGGCATGCAAGCAAAGGTCTTGCTGATCTAAGATTAAAACACTGCAGGGCATCACTCCTGTAACAGGCTAGTGCATCAGGGCATCACTCCTTTAGCAAACCAGCACAGACTCTTAGTAACATGTCGCTAGGTCACCCATGCAGATCAGCAAGCTCTGCAAAGACGACCAGAACGCGGCATGCCAACAGTTCAAAGGTAGCAGAAACAAGGTAACAAAAACTATGTAGCTTCTAAGTAAGCCTCCTGAACCTGCAGACGCAAGATACAACACGGTACAGGGCATCACTCCTATAACAGTCCAGCGCATCAGGGCATCACTCCATCAGCAGACCGGCGAGCCAACTCAGCTGTCAAGTAGCATGCCACTTCTTCTCCAATGCAGGCCAGCAAGCTCTGTAAGGAAGAAGACCAAAGCAGGGCATGCTACTGATAAAAAGGTCCAGGAAAAAGCAAACAAAAAACAGTCTTCAGGGCAGGAGCAGCAGATCCACCCCCAAAAACTACTATCCAGCCCTCTAGGGCAGCAAAAAGCTAAGACAAACTGTATCGCTATGGTTTCCAACCAATGTCACACTCAAGGATCGACAAGTCTCGAATTTGAGAACAAGAAGATGCTGACCAATGCGGACCTTCAAAAGGGGCCTGCTGACTGAGAATCCAAGAAAGAGGGATAGAGTCTTAGCAGCACAACACCTGCCTAAGGCCAAAAAACACTAAAAATCGAGCGAAAAAGGACCTCCAGCTCCAATTGTCGCTTAAAAGCTTCGTCTACTAGGTATCTCAGCAGCTGAAATGAAGGAGCAGGGATGAGAGGGAGGAGATGGAGGATTCTGAGAGGCAGGAGGAAGTGGGTGGGGCTCGGAAGAAGGGAATCAGGAAAGAGCTGCTTCTGAAGTACTAAGGATGGGGGTCGGGTGGTCCCGAATTAACTTGAAGAGAATAGCCTGCCCCCCTCCAGTAGGCTGACCTCTTATGCTGACCTCTGGAGGGGGCAGAGTAGCGGATTAGACTGCATGAGCGTTTATAACACTCAAATGGGGCACTGAGCAGCTCCCATAGCCGCGAAATTGGAGTCGCTCCAGCCGAATAGGCCGAAGCAGCTTCACAGCAAAGTCAAAAGGCGGCCGGAGAGCAGACATTGCTAGGGCGAAAAAAGGACCTCCAGCTCCAATTGTCGCCTCAAAGCTTTGTCTACTAGGTATCTCAGCAGCTGAAATGAAGGAGCAGGGATGAGAGGGAGGAGATGGAGGATTCTGAGAGGCAGGAGGAAGTGGGTGGGTTTTGGAAGATATCACGCCCAAGGTGGTTATACGCAGGAAGGACCACAACCTTAGGGTAGAGGGAGGAGGGGGTGTCCCGGGCCAAAGGGTGATGTCGTCAGCGAGGAGGAAGAAGGGGCAACGAAGAAGGCGCTGCCCACCGGTGAGGGTCTCCCAAGTGGAAAGGAGCCAGTCTATGACAGGGGCAGAATCAGGGCATTCCAAGAAAGCGTGAGACATTGCGTCAGTAGTGTGCAGCTGCAAGCAGTCAGGGCTGGAGCAGACTATGGAGGGGGGGTCGTCTTGGTTGACCCGTTGGAAGCGTCCTCGTACATGAGCAAGGAACGCATTGCAGCCCAGGGTGCCATGAAGCAAGCTCCGGCAAGTGATGGTATAAGGACGGTGGAGAGTCTTGTCAGCGAGGCGTACCCACACCTGCGAAAAGCCTGCACGTAGAGGGAGGGAGACTTGAGGTTCGTCTTGTCTTTGAGCAGTTCTCTCTGCTGGGCCTGGACGGGAGGGGCGGACACGTTGTAAGTCCACCCAAGCGTTCTGTGGGAGGTCTTCAGGGGAGGGGACTGGATTAGGGGTGACAACGAGCGCTCTCTCTGTTGCTGAGGCAATCCATCGGGATTCAAGACCACGGAGGCCTCGCAGGTCAGGGTTAGTGCTAGGGTGAGTGTCCAAGGTGGAGGGGGGTAGAATGCTCCACAGCCTGGGCCAAGCAGCACGTTCCTCGGTATAACCTGGCACAAAATGGTGGGAACTGGGGCTTTGTTGCATGATATGTTGGTGAAGAAGGGCCTGCCGTGCTTGGCGCACAGAGAGTTCAAGAAGGTTCACCTCAGTATCATCATGGAGGTGGAGACCCCATGTTGTTGGGTCAAGTTGGAGGTCCTCCCAAAGACCAACCAGCCATGGTTCCAAGAGCTCTTGCCTCTGGTGGGGGGGGAGGCCTTGCTGGATCAGCTGCTCCTCAAAGTCTGCCCGTAACCATGCTTCTCGAGGTTTCTTGCGTAGGGTGATGAGCGCAGCTTGGGGGTGTCCTTGGGGGGGAAGGGCAGGAAGGGTGAGAGGGTGTAACCGGCCAGAGGGCCAGACCTCCCTAAGACGGTCCTCTCCAGTGAGGGGATCTGGCCCCTCTGCAAGGGGACCAGCAGGGGCCACACTGCAAGGGGACCAGCAGGGGCCACAGCGGGAAAGAGCTTCCATTTGGGAGGTGGAAGTTCAGGAAGGAGGACAGCATCCCGCCAGGGGTCTGGCAGAGAGGAGAGGATGAAGTCAAGGTCTTGGACAGCAGCGGGAGGGAGGTGAGCTCGTTGTTGATGAGCTGAGTGGATGTCCTTGAGACGGTGCCACGAGAGTGCTTGGGAGGAGAGCACTTGGTTTGAGGTGATGGGCATGGACGGAAAAGGAGGGGTGTTGTTGAAGGTGGTTTCCAGTAGGATGGATTGGGGGCACTGCATGGGCGGAGCGATAATTCTACGAATGTTCAGCAGGAGAAAAGCCTCTGCACTTTCCCGGGCCAAGTTGGTGGTGATTGAGGCGATGTCCACAGAAGACGGGGCGGTAACCAGGGCATGGTATCCACTTGCCTGACCTGGAGGAAGGCGCACAGCCCGAGAAATCTCGTGACGGTAGAGCTGCTGCCAGGGGTGACCTGTGTAACTGAAGAGGAGCCATGTGGTCTTGGCCAGCATAGCAGCCGAGTGGGAAGCAAGATGGGGTACAGCAAGCCCTCCTCGATGAAAAGGAAGGACGGCTGTCCCGAAGCGGGGGAAGAGGTGTCCTGGACGTGGTGATTCCTCCTCCTGCAGGCTAGAGGTTGCAACAAAGGCATTGAGAGAAGATTGCAACTGCTGGCGGAGAGGCGCTGGTGGTAATGCAAAGTTAGCCTGGAAGATGAACTTGGAAGCCAAGCATTGCATAGCAACATGCGCCCTTCCAATAACATTGAGATTGCGTGAGAGCCATGGAGCTGCTGCACGTGAGATGCTATGGGGCATGTGCTGGTAGGCTGCAGCCTTGCAAAGGGCAGTGTTTGCACCGAACGGCACGCCCAGCAATCTGTGAGGTGTGTCTGGGGGATGGAGGTGGTAACCAGTCAAGTGATGGGTGCCAAGGGCGGGGTCCAGATCTGCAGGGAGGGGTATGTCTGGGGGAAGTTCAAGAATCAGAAGACAGGTCTTGGGAACAGACTGGGCGGGTAAGCCAGCCGAATTGGCTACGACGTATGTCTCCTTGATGATAGGCCCATCTGTGGCTGGGTTGAGGACAAAGTGCTTGCCATCGTCAGCAAACGAGAGGGTGGCTGGGGCCAACACTCCTGAGGGAAGACGGAAGGATTGCAGAGTTCCACAAGATCTCAGTTGGTTATTGTAGGTGATGAAGGGCTCAAAGATGATGACCCATTGATTACAGCTCAAGGCCCCACCCTGAGGGAAGCCGAAAGTGTTGGGGAAGGAGGTAGTGAAGAAACCGTTGAGACGCACTCGCGTAGAGCTGCCATTCATGAGGATATCGCACCAGCGCGTGATGCCCGCACTATTGAATCCCATGGCTGACATTGTCTTTAGGAGCCATCCCCTGTTGACAGAATCATAAGCTTTAGTGAGGTCAGAATGCAGCAACCAGCCTGGTAAGCCAAGCTCTTTCAAGCGCGCAGCCAAGCCTAGGTGATAGCGGATGTTGTCACTGATGTCTCTTCCACGGAGGAAAGCTGATTGAGTGACGTCGATGAGATATTCCAGTGGGCGTTGCAGCCGGTGAGCCATGATCAAAAGGATCAGCTTAAGGTCGCAATTGAGAAGGGTGATAGGACGATAACCTGCGAGGGAGTCTTGGAGCTGACCAGTCTTGTGGAGAAGGCAGATGGTTCCCTGAAGGAGGGGTGCTAGGGGGGCCGAGTTAACTTGATCTTGGAAGGCAGAGTTAAAAACCCGTTGAAGGATCGGGGACAGTTCTTCATGGAACGCATTGTAGACTTCAAAGGGAAGTCCGTCATAACCTGGGCTGGAGCCTCGAGAAGCAGAGCGGATGGCAAGGTCCATCTCCTCTGATGTGATTAGGCCATCGCCATTGACACCTTCTGCAAGGGCTGCATAACTAGGGGGGAGGGGACGAGGGAGGGATGTGAGCAGAAGATCCTGGTTAGCCTGGTTGATGTGAGGGTTTGGACGATACAGTCCAAAGGAGGAATCAGCACTATTAAAGTCCCGGGCATACTCCAGTCCTATGTTGACTCCTATCATTGAAGAGAGGTCAGCCACAGAAAGGGGGTGATGCTGGGGTGGCCCTGGAGGCTGGATAAGCTTGATGTGGACTTGGGGGTGAGGGGAACGGGAAAGGTGGTGGAAGTAGAAGGAAGATGAATCCCCAAAAGTGTGCTCAAGGATAGGTAGAGCTTTGAGCATTGGAGCAAGGATTTGCTGCCAAGTGAGTGTTGCTGCTAATGCCTTAGCCTTGGCTATGTTGAGGCGTGCCAGGAAAGAAATTGCATCGGGGGAGAAATGCACCTGTGAGAATTCCTGCCGGGCGTCGTCCTCTGCTAAGCGGGCGGCACGCTGGCGGGCACGGCGATGCTTCTTGTAAATGGCCCAACTGCTGGTGCGAATAACTTCCTTCATGTTGTCCCATTTTGTGACGATGTCTGAATCGGGTAAGAGGTTTAGGAGGAGGGATTGTGAAGCGATGATGTTCTTGAGCTCATCACAAGCTTCTGGAATGTTGAGGAGGAGGAGGGCGAACCCTTGCAGCCCTTGGCCCTAGGGTGGAGCGTGGCCTAGGAAGGAGAGGGTTATAGACACAGGGCGGTGGTCAGAGATAAAGCCAGAGGTAGGGAGAATGGAGGAAGTGGCTGTGAAGAGGGCTAGGAGGGAGTCTGAAGCCAGCCAGCGGTCAAGCCTACCGCCCAATGAGGCTGGGATGCTTCAATGTGTGAAGTCTTTGGCAGTCGGGTGCGTGTTCCTCCAGATGTCTTGTAGGCTGTAGGTATTCATGATGTCTGCAAGGGGAGGTGCCCCCTGCATGCGACTCATGGGGTCAATATTGAGTCTGTGAGGAGGGTAGACCGCATCGAGGGGGTCAAGAATGCAGTTGAAATCACCAACAACGAGAAGGAGGCGTCCGTCAGTGGGAAGGTTGGGACGCACGCAGTTGAAAAAGATGTCTTCTCTGTCAGCAGCTTGGGCCGGAGCATAGACGCACAAAATGGTGATGACGGAGTCACCAATGAAAGCATCGATGCCTAGAATGCGGCCTGTTGGACCTAGGATAGGTCTTAGGACGGGATCAGTGATGGGGCAGTGAGGGCTTAATATCAGGATGATGCCTTCAGTGTGCCCTGTACCAGGGCAAAAGAAAAATCTTGCGCCTGGCCAGATTGCCCCCGCGCCTGGGAGGTGTTGAAGAAGGTCCTCGGGTGATGAGGTTGACCTTACTTCAGTGAGCACTGCCATATCCACTCGCGTTTCTCGAAGCCAAGAAATGTGCTCAAAGAGTTTAAGGGGTGTAAGTCCTTGCGCGTTGGTGCAGACAAAGGTACTCCTAGGAGGGGCATGCTGTGCATTCATTCGTGTTCTCCCCTGGTGTGATCCCGGCTTGTGTTGCCGCTGATATTTAAGCGTGCAGATTTGCGGGTTGACCTAGGGGACATTTCAGAGAGAGAGGTGCTGGGAAGAGAGACTGCCCACCAGGGCTGTTGGTCTTCTGGGACTGTCCGAGTTCTCTTGCGAGAGTGGACAGCCCGTTGAAGAGGGACGGCCTGTAAGGGGTGAACGGCCTGAAGAGAGGAGGTGGCACGGTGAGGGGGGGAAGCTTGAGCGGGGGAGGTTGCCTGTAGAGGGGGAGGGGCTGAGCGCCACCAACGTGCGTTGTCAGCACGTGAAGTGGAAGGGGGGGTGGCAGGAGGAGTTAAGAGAAGGGGAGAAGGAGCAGGGACGGGGGAGGTGGGATCTGGGGGGGTGTATGCTCCAAGGGCCGAGTGGATGCCCAGGCTGGAAGAAGAAAGCGAGGGGATAGATGAGGGAGAGGGAGGAGTAGGGAGGAGCAGGGGGGCCAAGTCCTCGGGTAGGGATGGAGGGAAAGGAAGAGAAGAAGGGGAGGGGATGAGAGGGATATAAAAGGGTTCGGAGAACTCTTCGTTGTCATCGCCTTAAGCTGTAATCAATGGGTCATCATCTTTGAGCCCTTCATCACCTACAATAACCAACTGAGATCTTGTGGAACTCTGCAATCCTTCCGTCTTCCCTCAGGAGAGTTGGCCCCTGCCACCCTCTCGTTTGCTGACGATGGCAAGCACTTTGTCCTCAACCCAGCCACAGATGGGCCTATCAACAAGGAGAAATACGTCGTAGCCAATTCGGCTGGCTTACCCGCCCAGTCTGTTCCCAAGACCCGTCTTCTGCTTCTTGAACTTCCCCCAGACATACCCCTCCCTGCAGATCTGGACCCCGCCCTTGGCACCCTACCAAGCCCCACCCACTTCCTCCTGCCTCTCAGAATCCTCCATCTCATCCCTCTCATCCCTGCTCCTTCATGTCAGCTGCTGAGATACCTAGTAGACGAAGCTTTAAGGCGACAATTGGAGCTGGAGGTCCTTTTTTCGCCCTAGCAATGTCTGCTCTCCGGCCGCCTTATAACTTTGCTGCGAAGCTGCTTCGGCCTATTCGGCTGGAGCGACTCCAATTTCGCGGCTATGGGAGCTGCTCAGTGCCCCATTTGAGTGTTATAGACGCTCATGCGGTCTAATCCGCTACTCTGCCCCCTCCAGAGGTCAGCATTAGAGGTCAGCCTACTGGAGGGGGGCAGGCTATTCTCTTCAAGTTAATTTGGGACCACCCGACCCCCATCCTTAGTACTTCAGAAGCAGCTCTGTCCTGATTCCCTTCTTCCGAGCCCCACCCACTTCCTCCTGCCTCTCAGAATCCTCCATCTCCTCCCTCTCATCCCTGCTCCTTCATTTCAGCTGCTGAGATACCTAGTAGACGAAGCTTTTAAGCGACAATTGGAGCTGGAGGTCCTTTTTCGCTCGATTTTTAGTGTTTTTTGGCCTTAGGCAGGTGTTGTGCTGCTAAGACTCTATCCCTCTTTCTTGGATTCTCAGTCAGCAGGCCCCTTTTGAAGGTCCGCATTGGTCAGCATCTTCTTGTTCTCTAATTCGAGACTTGTCAATCCTTGAGTGTGACATTGGTTGGAAACCATAGCGATACAGTTTGTCTTAGCATTTTGCTGCCCTAGAGGGCTGGATAGTAGTTTTTGGGGGTGGATCTGCTGCTCCTGCCCTGAAGACTGTTTTTGTTTGCTTTTTCCCGGACCTGTTTATCAGTAGCATGCCCTGCTTTGGTCTTCTCCCTTACAGAGCTTGCTGGTCTGCATTGGAGAAGAAGTGGCATGCTACTTGACGCCGGTCTGCTGATGGAGTGATGCCCTGATGCACTGGACTGTTATAGGAGTGATGCCCTGTACCGTGTTGTATCTTGCGTCTGCAGGTTCAGGAGGCTTACTTAGGAGCTACATAGTTTTTGTTGCCTTGTTACCGCTACTTTTGAACCGTAGACATGCCGCGTTTGGTTGTCTTTGCAGAGCTTGCTGATTTGCATCGGCGACCTAGTGGCTTGATACTAGGCTGCTGATAGACTGCGCTGAAATGCTAATGGAGTGATGCCCTGATGCACAGGCTACCGGTTTATTTGCTAGCTGCTTTAGTGCGCCTTTAAGGTTTTCCTTGCTGGTCAGTGGATCTTGTGGGGGTTCTACCCTTTCATCGTCCAATACGTTTTCTAAGGAGTTTAATTTGATTCTTTAGATTTTTTTTTAGTTCCCTTGTTAGTGTTAGCTTTGGCCCTGTCCTGTTTTTTGTTGCATGCCGCGCTCTGGTCGTCTTTGCAGAGCTTGCTGATCTGCATGGGTGACCTAGCGACACGTTACTAGGCTGCTGAGAGTCTGTGCTGGTTTGCTAAAGGAGTGATGCCCTGATGCACTGGCCAATTACAGGAGTGATGCCCTGCAGTGTTTTAATCTTAGATCAGCAAGACCTTCGGGTGCATGCCTTTCCTTCTTTTTCTGTGTTGCTGTTGGAGGTTACAGTGGTGTTTTATTGGTTGGGGAGGAACAATGTTGCTTGGAGGTGGGGGTGGTGCTCGGAAGGCCCTTTGTCCTTTGTCCTCCTAGTAATTAGTTTGTGTCCCTCGTTCTTTTGTCCCCTAGTCTTTTCGTCTTTTGTCTTCGGATCTTTTGTCTTAGCGGACTTTTGGTCCATGTCTTCTAGTCTTCTTCTTTGGTTTTTCTTCCTCGGTCACATAGGGCTAGGTTTGATCAGATGTTCCCTTTCCAGGTTCCTCCCTATGTAAAAAAAAAAAAAAAAAAAAAAACTGACCCTATTAATGCCGGGAATGAGCATGGCTGGATTCAAGTCGACAAGGAAATTAATGGATACGAGAAGATCGCTGTACGCGTGTACAAATAAACCCCCTAAAACTGCTACTGCCGTTGCACATGCAGCAATCCAACAAGCTACGGGAACCTTCTTGGAGAACGAGAAGAAAGCGGATAAAAGGGAGGAAGACAGGAGCAGATACCATGCTCAGATGTTGGATAAGGTTTCGGATAAGGAGGAAAAGCTAGCCAAATTTCTGGAGAATGTGGAGAGCATCGATAAATATCGAATGCAGGAGGAACAGCAGCGTGCAGAAGAAGACCGCAAGAAAGAAGCTGCGGAGAAGAAAAGGAAGGGCGAAGAGAAAATACAAGCCCTGGCGCGGCAAATGGCGGAGAAGCTAACGGAGGAGAGAATGGCGAAGCAGATTAAGGCTGCTGCCCAAGGGCACAAGGCTGGATCTGCTCAGGAACCGGAATCCAACGAACGGCAGAGGATGCAAGGTGACAGGGAAAGAGGTAGACAAAAGTCACCGGAAAAGGCATTCTTGCATGGAGCGCAGAAGTTCGGACAAAAACCATTACATAGCCGATCGATGTCACCCAACATTTTTTTTTTTTTTTTTTTTTTACAAAGGGGGGAACCAGGAAAAGGCGCAACTGATAAAACCTAGCCCTTTGTGACCAAGGAGAAAAGACCAAAGAAAAAGACAAGAACGGCTAAGGGACAGCTAAGGGACGGACACCACCTGGGCGACGTAAGGGACGAAACATGGGAAACAGAGGCCAAGCTGTGCCCAAGAGAGGCAAGAATGCATTGGACTTCTTGTATGAACAGGAGCAAAGAGTAGCTGACAACCGGCAGAAGGCGCACATGGGCAGTGTGGAGACTCCGCCGGGAAAGAAATTCCCGAAGCCGGAAGAATTCAATGATGGAAACCACCAATTGTACCCGTATGCCAGCAAGACACTGGAGAAAAGTATAAACGAATACTTAAGGGAGCTGAGGCTGGAACACGCAGAAGACTCCCGCCGGCCTATACATCACCAGGACAGAATCAAACAGACATTGATTCAACTGAGAGCCTGTAAGCATTTGAAAGAATCTGGAATGGCCTGGGCGAGATTCTGCCCTAAATCGGTAGACAAGGTGATGGGGAAATGGACAAGGTACTGCAAGCAGGCCACTACGCTGCTACACAAGAACGGAAACAAAAAGCCTCCGGCAAGACCGGAACAGTCTGTCACCCTAAAGGAGCACTGCTTTATGCCAGGGGATTCGGATGATTCTGGTGAGTCCACGGAAGGAAGTGAATCGGACAAAGAAAATGATTACCCATATGATGAGGAACCGGACCCTTCAGAATCACATTCGGAATCCGGTACTGAATCGGAACCAGAACCGGAGTCAAGTGAATCAGTAGATCCACGATCTCCGGAAAAGAAGAAAAAGAAGTACATGCATAATAAAAATAAGCAGGCGGAGAAAAATATGGTAGAAATGAGAAGAAAAAATATGGTGGAATTCAGGAAAGAAATTAAAGCTATGGAACCTAAATTGACGGATAAGTCAACGGCAATGCAATTCCGCCGGTCGATAGCAGATGTCACAATTGCAATGGGAGTACATTTCGGACCAAAATGGGTTACACAGGAAAGCCTGGTACAAGAAATTATTCCATTCCATTCCATTCTACATGGTAGCCTGGTACAAGAAATTATTCCATTCCATTCCATTCTACATGGTTTCTCTGGCCACCTTCCACGCCCACAGCTACACGCACACTCCCCTCCTTCTCTCCCAAATCCCCCCTTCCACCCCCCTTCCTTTTGTACCCATCCCCACCATCCCCCCTCCTCCGCTTAAATCCGAACTTCTCCCCTCTGCTTAACCCTTCTCCCCCCCCTTCCTCCTCTTGCATCCCCATCCTATGTTAGAATATCAGTTAGCACTTGCCTTGTGATATTTGATGTCGGACTAGACTTCATGTCATGCTAATTAGGTAAATATTCTCATAAAATCCCAACTCTTATATTTATTGACAAGGTTGTGAATGCCATGCAGTTGGGACTCAAGGGTAACTATTATCATCCCAAACAACAACAAGTCCTTGCTCATCATGCCACATATGGCATGCCCATTCATCTCAGTATTCTATGTGACACTAGAGCCACACTAGACCTAGACCACAACATCTGAAAGCAGTCATACTTAGTGGTGGGAGCACCACTTTCCATCCTCATTGTGCACCAATTTCAACCTCTCTTGGAATCCAGCATGAAGAGCATTGATAGAATTGAGCAAAACGCTGCCCCCAGGGGGAATCGAACCCTTGTCAAATCTCCGTATAGCTCATGGCGTTACACCACTGAGCCAGTAGTACTATGCTGTGCTGTGTTTTGTGAGTACGACATAGCGCTGGTGGCCAACCGGTTGTTGCCGCCCGATGGCCGGTTTAGGGATGCTTCGCGGTAGCTACTGAAGGAATCTACCGGTGGAATCTTCCAAAGATGCCTTCCGTAGATTCCCTCCCGAACAGTATAAAAGGGGACTCACGAGAGCAGAGTACCGCTTACTCTCTCTTTGGTCCCCAGGTAAGATTTACTGTTCTGCTGCCATTACTGCGTCTCTTGCTATGATCTTTGGTGCTCCAGAAAGCTGAGACTCGCGCGCATCTGTTCGCGCGCATCTGACCGAGCGAATCTGTTCGCGCGCACCTGACTGCGCGCATTTGTTCAAAGCTAGTTGTTTAGCTTTGTTTGCAGCTCTCTCTTTCTCTCTGCTTTGATACTCTGACTCTTAGTCCTAAATGCTTTGCTTAGATATTGAAGGCTCTTCGCCTGCTTCTTGTACATTGCCTGTTTC
Source organism: Chlamydomonas sp. ICE-L (assembly GCA_013435795.1). NCBI lineage: Eukaryota > Viridiplantae > Chlorophyta > Chlorophyceae > Chlamydomonadales > Chlamydomonadaceae > Chlamydomonas > Chlamydomonas sp. ICE-L. Next base: position 31,059,587 of record JACBWV010000626.1, read on the forward strand.
CACTTGTCAGTTCTAAGGCATTCGCCTCTCTTTGTAGTTGTTTTGTTTCTGATGTGATTACCACTTACTCTCTCTCTGGTCCCCAGCCTATTTATTTTTCAGGTTATGGGCTCATCGCGCTAAAGTGCTGGATTGCACCCCACTGCGGATTGAATTGGAGCTGGCTGGATCGCCCCTCCTTTTAGCTGGATTGCTTTGTTGTGCTGGACTGCACAGCCCCCCTCTTCTTCAGCTCCTAGTACTGTGCTGGACTGCATAGTTGTCTGAAGCTGGACTGCTCCATCTTTTTGCTGGACTGCAAACCCCCCTTTGCAACCTTCTCTACCTCATCCATCTGCTTTACAATGGAGGACACAAGGGTCTCTATGCCCAAGTTGGATGACAACAATTATGGGGTCTGGAGTGTTAGGATGATGGCATGCCTTGCCTTGAAGAAGGTGTCCAAGGCTATTTCAGAGGACACGGTGGACCCTGAGGATGATCTGCAAGCAAGATCCTTGCTGGTCATTCAGGTGAAGGATCACCTCCTGCCCTTCATCAAGAATGAGAAGACTGCCAAGGGCATGTGGTTGAAGCTTGAGGAGCTGCACAAGAACAAGTCCAGGGCTCGCTTGAATCTGATGCGCCGAGAGCTGGCGCAACTGAAGAAGGAGCCCAAGGAGACTGTAGCCAAGTACACTGCCCGTGCGGAGTCACTCAGGGATCAGCTTGCAGCAGCAGGGGATACCACCTCTTCTGCTGACCTGATCAGCACTGTGTTGAATGGACTGCCTAAGGAGTTTGACACAGCAGTCCAAATCCTGGAGGCAGAGGACAACTCGGATCTGAGTGATGTCCTGGCCAGACTCTTGATTGCTGAAGCAAGGATGAGTAGGAAGGATGATCGTACTAGAGCTGAGGACCACGGCTCTGCTCTTGCTGGACATGGCGGCACCCCCCCATCGCGTCCAGGTCAGGCTCGTCCGGGTCAGACCACGGACAAGGACAAGAGGACCTGCTACTTCTGTGGTAACGCTGGTCACATTGCAAAGGATTGTCGCAAGAAGAAATCTGACAAAGTATACTCCCAAGACCCAGCCGGGTAACAACGCCACAGTCGCCACTGCCTTCACCTGCTCGGGTGGCACTGCTGCACTCACTGATGAGGACTTGCCCCCTTTGATTGGTGAAGTGACTTGGATGCTGGACTCAGGTGCTTCCCACAACATCACGGGGGACCGCGATCTGCTTGTGAACATCAGACACCTGGATACACCACTCCAATTCAGGTTTGCTGACGGAGTGGGACATCGGGCGGAGTACGCTGGCGACGTCTTCCTGGAATCTGTAAATGGAGAGTATGTTCAGCTGCAGAATGTCCATTATGTCCCTGCATCTGCCAGAAATCTGATCTCCCTCTCAAGCGTTATGCGGAACGGAGCTCAGATAGAATACTGGGACGACACACGTTGTATCTTTGCCAAGAATGATGTGCGCATCGAAGCGGTTTGCATCAACGGCGTGTATGAGGTGGAGGGGATGGTGCCCGAGGCAGACATGCCAGTTGCTCCTCTTTTTACTGACGGTACTGTGTGCGCTGCAGTTGAGACGCCGGAGCTTTGGCATGCCAGGTTTGGTCATCTGGGGATGACAAACTTGGCCACTCTGCAGGCCAGGCAGATGGTACAGGGCATGAAGGTAGAAGCTGAGGCATTCAAGGACTTCAAGGATCCCTGCGAGGCGTGCGTGCTGTCAAAGCAGACCCGCGATCCTTTTCCTGCCAGTAAGTCAGCACCTGTGAAGGGACTGCTTCATGTGGACCTATGTGGTCCTATCACACCTGCCTCTCTAGGGCAGAGCAAGTACTTCCTGGGTGTGTTGGAGGACCACTCCAAGTACAGCTTTGTCATCATGCTGAAGACCAAGGACCAGGCATCAGCAGCCCTGCATGACCTCATTCTCATGCTGCAGACTCAACATGGCATCACTGTCAAGATAGTGCGCTCGGACAGAGGAGGAGAATTCTGCAATGGTGAACTCGCTGCCTTCTTTGCTTCCAGAGGGATTGTCCATCAAACCACAGCCCCTTACAGCCCCGAGAGCAATGGCGCGGCGGAGCGTTTGAACAGGACCCTAGTGGAAAAGGTTAGGGCCCTCCTGCTTCACAGTGGTGCCCCCTTCTACCTTTGGGCTGAGGGCCTACAGACAGCTAACACCTTAAGGAATGCCTCCCCAGTCAGTGGCCGGGAGCTTACGCCTCACCAGCTGCTGACAGGGTCAGTCCCAGAAGTATCCCACTTCAAGATTTTTGGGTGCAAGGCCTTTGCCCATGTGCCCAAGCTGAAGCGGCGCAAGCTGGATGCTGTAAGCAGACCAGGTGTCTTCATTGGGTACGAGGCCAACTCCAAGGCATACCGGATCCTGGATCCAGACGGCAAGACTGTGCGTGTGGCTCGGGATGTTACCTTCCATGAGGGTGTCTTCCCATACAACACGCCGACGCCACCGGCCCATATGAATGATGAGCCACTGTGCATTGTAGACATCAAGCTGGAACCTGATGAGGAACAAGTTAGTGCACCTTCTGGAACCTCTCCAGCGGCACCCACTACCCCGACGGATGAAGCTGACAGTGAGGACGAAGACTTACCCCCCCTCCTTCTTTCCACACGAGCATCTGGGCGTGCAAATCGCCCAGGCCTGGTTTGGGTGTGAAAATCGCCCAGATCACAGTTCCATGGGTTCATTGCTCTTTTCCTGTCTTGCCGAGGTTTACCTTAGCGGTTAGGGGGCGGCGTTAGATCGCAGGACACGCAGGCTGAGTTACAAATGTGGTGTGTTCTACATCCCTTTTTTTTTTTTTTTTTTTTTAGGAATCGAACCTCACCACCCCCTTGTGATCTACACTACCCTTGCTGTACCGACCCTACTTGTGAGAGTAGGAAGGGGGTGGTGAGGTTCGATTCCTCGGTATTTTGGCGTCCTGGCCCTAAGCAAACCTTGTAGGGAAGTACTGTCGGATTTCTGCCCTCGTGGTGGTTCTCTAGTTATGTCTCCTTGATTCCGCCTCTAACGACCATGGCAGGGAGCTTGTCTGCCATGGTCAACAGGGGTCCCTAGTCTTTTCGTCTGTTGTCTTGGATCTTTTGTCTTAGCGGACTTTTGGTCCATGTCCTCTAGTCTTCTTCTTTGGTTTTTCTTCCTTGGTCACATAGGGCTAGTTTTTATCAGATGTTCCCTTTCCTGGTTCCTCCCTATGTAAAAAAAAAAAAAAAAAAAAGGGGGGTAGTGGTGAATGTGCGTTTGGTCGTGGGTTGGTATCTCTCACCACTAACTGCGCCTCCTTTTTTTTTTTTTTTTTTTTTTTTTTTTTAGGTGTGAAAGGATTTTCACCCCAGGAGGTGGGTCTCCCGACACAAACCAGGAGGTGGGTGGGAGAATTTTCACCCCAGGAGGTGGGTCTCCTGACCAATATCTCTCACCAACCCTAAGTGCGCCTACTTTGCATTTTGTAGGAGTGGCACCACCATTCGAACTGAATCCTCCGTGTCGCTGGTTTGTGTCGAGACGAGACCCACCTCCTGGGGTGAAAATCCTTTCACAACTAAAAAAAAAAAAAAAAAAAAACCTATACAATGGTATGGCCGGAAACCTAAAAAACGCAGTGGCAGACACACTGGCGAGTAACATGCATCCGGGGGATACGTGGCACGACTTCCTGGCATGGATTAGAACATTAATGCCACCGGAAATGCTGTCTGAATCTGCTCGAACACGAACTCAACTATTCGAGAGAAAAATATACCAGGCACAGAACCAAACTATTACGGCGTATTTCCATGTGATAAATTCGGAGTTCCAGAAAGTGGAAAACTTAACAGAACAAGATCGAATGGAGATATTTAGGACGAATTTGCTCCCACAATGGAAAGAGAAGGCCCAATGGAACATCCAGGGTCAAATGTTCATGACACTAACGGAGATGTTGGCTCATTGCCAGAGAATGGAAATTACGGACCGAACCACGTCCATTACCAACTCATTGAACAGAAATACATTCATGGGATATGGTAACCCTCATGCTCACAAGATAATAAATTTCTATGGCAAAGTGCAGGGTAAGGAGCGTTCCCCGAGTGGAAGATTCGGAGGAACCCGCGGAGGAAGATCTGGACAAGGACCCGGAGGTCCCGGAGGAAGAGGAAGAGGAAACACTATGAATAAAACAGCATTTTACGAACTAGAATTTGGCTTGGAAAATTCTACGAACCCCCCTCGTGAAATGTTGGGCTCTACTTCGTAAAAAGCGGACACCCCATCGTAATTGAAGGTTTACGAACTAGGATTTGATGGTTCGTAAAATGAATGGAGCTGGTTCGTAAAATTCCGGCACCCTTTTATTACGAACTAGGATTTGATAGTTCGTAAACTAAATGGTGCTGGTTCGTAAAATAATGGGCACCCTTCGTGGAATAACCCTCCTTGAATACAGGGGATTTGGTCCCGGATTGAACAGGGAATTTGGTCCCGGATTGTAGTATTTAATACTGGACCGACCCTTTTCTTATTCTGTAAATTCGGGACCTGGGCTCCGGGCTAGGTTAGGTTCCCGGTATTTCCCGGATTGGGTCCCGGTTTTTTTTCCAGGCAGTGCTTGCACTGGAGACTTTGGATCATACGAGATGTATAGATGGATTGCAATGTTTTATTTACAGAGATTTTTAAGACTGAAAAATTCGAATTCAAAAAAGTGATAGTGAACAATAGCTATTATAATTTGGCCATTTACAAATTCTCCTCATTTGTGGGGGAAATTGTACCCATGAATTGGGCCTAGAAAAATGGTACTCATCAGAAATATGAGTACCCTGTTTTTTTTTTTTTTTTTTTTTTTTTACATAAGGAGGAACCAGGAAAGGGAACATCTGATAAAACCTAGCTCTGACTACTAAAATAATAAGTACCAGCCAGGGTACGCTGATGAGCTCTGACTAGCCATCTAGTATGTCTTCTGCCCCTGCCCCCCCCCTGCCACCCCGACTGGCTAGTCTAGCCAAGCTACTATTATATTATGAGTGACCAGCAGCAGTGACCAGCAGCAAGACCAGTGTCCTCATAAGGCTTCTTGATCTTGTTCCTCTACTCATCCCTGCATGCTGATGACTTGCTCCTTCTCCACCATGTCGCAATATGCGGAAGTCACTGCCTGCTGGAACTGCAGCAGCATGGAAGGAAGGAGGTGGAGTTAGAAGATTATTAGTTTGCTTGACCAAGCACAAGCCAGTTGGACAATCAACGAATCAGCAAGCAAGAAAGCGAGCAAGCATTCACGTGGTAGCAATTACGATGATGAGACAGATAGATGGTGCAGCATAAAAGACACATGGTGCAGCATACAAGACAGATTGTGCAGCATACAAGATATATGGTGCAACGTACAAGACAAATGGTGCAGCGTACAAGACACATGGTGCAGCGTACAAGACAGATGGTGCAGCAAACATGACACTTCCGAGCCCCACCCACTTCCTCCTGCCTCTCTAAATCCTCCATCTCCTCCCTCTCATCCCTGCTCCTTCATTTCAGCTGCTGAGATACCTAGTAGACGAAGCTTTGAGGCGACAATTGGAGCTGGAGGGTCCTTTTTTCGCCCTAGCAATGTCTGCTCTCCGGCCGCCTTATGACTTTGCTGCGACGCTGCTTCGGCCTATTCGGCTGGAGCGACTGCAATTTCGCGGCTATGGGAGCTGCTCAGTGCCCCATTTGAGTGTTACAGACGCTCATTGCGGTCTAATCCGCTACTCTGCCCCCCTCCAGAGGTCAGCATAAGAGGTCAGCCTACTGGAGGGGGGCTGGCTATTCTCTTCAAGTTAATTCGGGACCACCCGACCCCCTTCCTTAGTACTTCAGAAGCAGCTCTCTCCTGATTCCCTTCTTCCGAGCCCCACCCACTTCCTCCTGCCTCTCTGAATCCTCCATCTCCTCCCTCTCATCCCTGCTCCTTCATTTCAGCTGCTGAGATACCTAGTAGACGAAGCTTTGAGGCGACAATTGGAGCTGGAGGTCCTTTTTTCGCCCTAGCAATGTCTGCTCTCCGGCCGCCTTATGTCTTTGCTGCGAAGCTGCTTCGGCCAATTCGGCTGGAGCGACTGCAATTTCGCGGCTATGGGAGCTACTCAGTTTTTTTTTTTTTTTTTTTTTTTTACAAAGGGGGGAACCAGGAAAAGGCGCAACTGATAAAACCTAGCCCTTTGTGACCAAGGAGAAAAGACCAAAGAAAAAGACAAGAACGGCTAAGGGACAGATAAGGGACGGACACCACCTGGGCGACGTAAGGGACAAAGGAGGACGGGAACAAAAGACAAACAAACCAGAGAGGCAAGGAAGAAGCCAAAAACAGGAAGCCCAAGAGAAGGGGCTAGGACTACTAAGAAAAAAGACCTATGAAGGGGGGGGGCCATAACATTGCAACCTCTAACCGTCACCGGATCAGAAGACTGAAAGAGGAGATGCAAACTAAGGAGGACTAAAAGGAAAACTATGCGAGAAACTAAGAGAAAAAAAGGGGGGGAGGGGGGGGGGGGGGGGGGGGGGGGGGACTAAGGAGGCAACTGAGGAGGAAACTAAGGAGGCAACTAAGGGTGGAAACTGAACTAGGGGAAGCAAACTAAGGGAGAAACCGCAAAAACAAGCCAAAAGCAGGGAGGCAACCAGAAAAGAAGAAAGACAACTGGAAGCAAAGCGAAAACCTAAAAGACTGGTCTGGGCGTGTACAACAGGAATGAAGACAGAGACAGTATCAAGATCTAGATCTTGATCTGGATCTTAGCGCAGATCTGGACCTTGATCTTGGTCCAGATCTAGCCCCAGATCTGGAACGTTGTCGAGTGCGGTGTCCAAATCTGGAACCTGATCCTGATCTGGGGCAGGGTCTTGATCTTGGGCTTGGGCTCGATCTAGGTCAGGGTCAAGATCGGGGCCTAGAGCTGGGGCTTGGGCTGGACCTAAGTCAGGGGCTAGATCAGGGGCTAGAGCTCGGGAATGGGCTAGGTCTGGGTCAGGGTCTAGAGCAAGGTCTAGATCCGGGTAATGAGCTGGATCTGGGTCAGGGTCTAGATCAGGGTCTAGAACTAGGGCTTGGGCTGGGGTCTGGGATTGGGTTTGGGATTGTGGGGAGCGCTGTGTTAGAATATCAGTTAGCACTTGCCTTGTGATATTTGATGTCGGACTAGACTTCATGTCATGCTAATTAGGTAAAGGCAAAACGCTGCCCCCAGGGGGAATCGAACCCTTGTCGAATCTTCGTATAGCTCATGGCGTTACACCACTGAGCCAGTAGTACTATGCTGTGCTGTGTTTTGTGAGTACGACATAGCGCTGGTGGCCAACCGGTTGTTGCCGCCCGATGGCGGTTTAGGGATGCTTCGCGGTAGCTACTGAAGGAATCTACCGGTGGAATCTTCCAAAGATGCCTTCCGTAGATTCCCTCCCGAACAGTATAAAAGGGGACTCACGAGAGCAGAGTACCACTTACTCTCTCTTTGGTCCCCAGGTAAGATTTACTGTTCTGCTGCCATTACTTGCGTCTCTTGCTATGATCTTTGGTGCTCCAGAAAGCTGAGACTCGCGCGCAATCTGTTCGCGCGCATCTGACCGAGCGAATCTGTTCGCGCGCCACCTGACTGCGCGCATTTGTTCAAAGCTAGTTGTTTAGCTTTGTTTGCAGCTCTCTCTTTCTCTCTGCTTTGATACTCTGACTCTTAGTCCTAAATGCTTTGCTTAGATATTGAAGGCTCTTCGCCTGCTTCTTGTACATTGCCTGTTTCCACTTGTCAGTTCTAAGGCATTCGCCTCTCTTTTGTAGTTGTTTTGTTTCTGATGTAATTACCACTTACTCTCTCTTTGGTCCCCAGCCTATTTATTTTACAGGTTATGGGCTCATCGCGCTAAAGTGCTGGATTGCACCCCACTGCGGATTGAATTGGAGCTGGCTGGATCGCCCCTCCTTTTAGCTGGATTGCTTTGTTGTGCTGGACTGCACAGCCCCCCCTCTTCTTCAGCTCCTAGTACTGTGCTGGACTGCATAGTTGTCTGAAGCTGGACTGCTCCATCTTTTTGCTGGACTGCAAACCCCCCTTGCAACGTTCTCTACCTCATCCATCTGCTTTACAATGGAGGACACAAGGGGTCTCTATGCCAAGTTGGATGACAAACAATTATGGGTCTGGAGTGTTAGGATGATGGCATGCCTTTGCCTTGAAGAGGTGTCCAAGGCTATTCAAGAGGACACGGTGGACCCTGAGGATGATCTGCAAGCAAGGATCTTGCTGGTCATTCAGGTGAAGGATCACCTCCTACCCTTCATCAAGAATGAGAAGACTGCCAAGGGGCATGTGGTTAAAGCTTGAGGAGCTGCACAAGAAAGTCCAGGGCTCGCTTGAATCTGATGCGCCGAGAGCTTGCGCCACTGAAGAAGGAGCCCAAGGAGACTGTAGCCAAGTACACTGCCGGTCGGATGTCATCAGGGATAGTCGCAGCAGCGGGGGATACCACCTTTCTGCTGAGCTGATCGACTGTGTTGATATGGGGACTTAAGGAGTTTACACAGGTCCACATCATGGAGGAAGCAACTCGGATTCTGAGTGTGTCTGGCCAGATCGGATTGCTGAAAGACGGTCGAGTAGAAGGATGATCGTACACGAGTCTGAGGACCAAGGCTTCGTTGGGACAT